>JAWWES010000133.1:36668979-36708506 GCA_035583135.1 Lophotriccus pileatus | reverse complement strand
AGCCAGCAAGTGCTTTCTTCTCTTGGCCTGCCATTTTGGCCTAGCAGCTCTTTTTATAGGTATTCAGATAAGTATGTGTAGGTTTATATATTCCTTATTAGCTTGTGTAGAAGCCAGTCCTGAGCCAGTCCATACCTGTCATCAGAAGAATACTCTGCATTACAGATAATAAGCCCTTTTGTATTTGGAGAAATAAGGAACAAACCACAGATATACATGGATGTCTCTGCCGGGGAGAGCTTTGGCCCAACACAAATAGTACCGGGTAGGACCTGATAACCCCAAAGGACCTGACACCCCATGATCAGTTATAGCAGTTCCCATGATGTCAAATACTGTCAAATACCTCTGTTGCCTACTTTTTTGCCTATAGTGGCAAATAAAGAATTGGTAGTATAATTATCCGCTCACCTTAAGCCAGTTACCAACAGAAGAATGGCCTGATGCTACCATAACAGCATTTTAAGGACACAAAGAATAGGTGCAATAATTTTGAAGTTTTTCAGTACAATGTAAAGCTTACTAAAGGAGCTAAAAAGACTTCATATAGTAAATAAGTTTAACAGGAGTACCTGAGCTTCTGCTATAGGAGTATTTGTCAACATGTCATGATGACAACTGTACTGCAGAAATGTGTAAAGCAGAAACTGTAAAAAAGGCTCACACTTTGCAAGATCTATAATGTTATTGATAATATATTTTCTAATCATATCTTCAGATTTTATCTTCAGTCTGATGAAAGTAATTCTAAAATATTACATAATATTATCCTTTTTTGGGTAAACATATACACCATATGTTAATGAAATTGGTTTCATTTTTAAGTATTTTACAGAAAATATTTATTCTTTATGAATCAGCCAAGGATACTTAGAGACACCTACAAATTTTACACTTTCTTATTTAAGGTATGTCCTACAAATATAATTCCATGGAGATTATCAATACTGGGTAACATGTGGGAAAGTCTTTCAGTGGAGTAAGTTTAAAGAATGAATCATGTCCTTTCCAGAAAACAAATCAAGCATTACTGGCCATGTGGTGGAAAATATAGGCAATCTGGCTGGATGTATTGTGTCTATTTAAAGACACAACTCCAAAATAAATGGGAAGTTTGACACTTCATGCGTCACAAGTGAAATGGTACAATACTGCCCTTGTACATAGAAACTGAGGCCATGGTACTTAGAACTATGGGCAGTATTCTCTTATTACTTGTACACATTACAGGTATGAGTTGCATCATGTAATTCAACAGATTAGCTGTTCCCTCCCTTCCTATGCACTTAGGAAGCCAACATACAGTTCATTAACCTCTCTAGCCTCTACACATAACATGAGGATTCAAGTGCAATGCTTTAATTGTGTGGTTGTGTTTTTTACTTAAGTAACAAAGTTATGAAAGAATGAAATATTTTGTTGTCCCAGTGCTTGCACCATTTTTCACTTTCTGCTAGCTGGAAAGTTTCAATATGTTACATGTGGTACCTTTCAAAACAAAACACCAATTAAAAATAACTAAGTGGAACATTGAGAAATTCATGTTCCATGGAACAACAAATTGTTTCAAATCGGTGGTACATAACCAAATTGGCAACATTACAGTTATTAACACTGCTTTCTCAGTTAATCTGGAGAAAATTGTTTCTGGCAGCTTTCTGCATGTAGTTTCATTGCTGTGATGCATGTATACAATATAGAATACAAAGTATATTAACATGGATATGTAGCAAAGGCGTGAAAGCACGTATTTTTTATGAACCACAACAAGTGTTTTCTGAATGTTGAAATTCAATGTGGTCTACAATAATTCCTCTTCTTAATTTGTATTGTAATATGTTCTTTTCTTCTTGTACTTCTAGTATTATGATGTTTTTCCCTTTCTGTAAGTGATATAATTATGCACTGAAAACCTGCATTGGTTTCTTTCATATAAAGACATACACTGACATTCCTATACATGAACCTGGGACAACTTTATTTTGCAAATTTTTCTATTGTTCATAACTGTTCAGAACACATGTAGACTGCAGAAATAGTGGAGATGGATACATATTGTGATGGAACATGGTGTACAACTCTACCATACAAAACTATACTATTCAGTTACATGACAACTTAATTTGTACTTTACATGTTTCCAACTCTAACTTAGAAGTCTGCTCTAGTGACTTTTGGAAAATCTGTTCATGTTGTGCTTTGCTCATTTTGGATATGATTCCAGCATGAAACCTTCTCTGCAAGAAGTAAAACTTGTTCTAGCTGCTCATAAAATTTTCCCCAGAAGTGTTTATAAAAGCTAATAAAAAAGAAAGTGCTCATTATTTTTGATAAGCAGTGAAGGATTGGAAATACATATTTCAATAACAGAGCTAAAGCTATTCAAAAGTAAGGAAGGATATATATGTATTTTTAAACTGATAAGTGTTTCTTAAAAACATGAATTTTCATGAGTCACCTCAGAGTTGAAAACTTTAAACCTTTCTTTTAGCCATGGTTAAATGGAGAGAAAATACACCAAGTCTCAGCAGATGTCAAATCCAGCTTTAAAATATTGGGATTTAAAGGAGGTATAATACCAATAAGTCTAAAACTATTAGGGCTTCCTAGTGAGAATATACAGGACTGTTTTATGTAGTTTTTGACAGAGAACTTAAATTATCCCTGCAACATGGATGGTATAACTTTTCCTGCTGCCTGGGAAAGAAATGCTGTCAAGGTCTAAGTTGTGGTGATGGCACTTAGTCTGTATGAGTCTAATAAAAGGGCAGAGTGTATGCATGTTTCTCCAATTTTAGATTTTTTTTCTCTTGGTCAGAACTTTGAAGTCTTTTTAAAGCTTTGTTCTCTTCCTCTTTTCCAGGCTAATAAAAAGAATTATTATTACTACCACATTTGTGTCTCTTGGATTTTATTTTGGCTAATGCAAGCATTTTTACAACATGATCTTGGACAAAGGAGCAATTAGGATTAAGGAGCCTTATTCAACAATTACAGCACTTATTGCAATTATAATAGTAACTTAGTAAGCTGATGACTTATTGCGTTACCCAAATGATAAATTTTTATTTTGTTTTGAAAGTTAGGAAAAGCCTAATGCTAGAGTTTTGTAATGAGCCTTTGGTAACCAGATTTGTAGTCTGAAGCCCTCATCTGCCACACTGTTAGCCATCAAAGGAGCCCTGTCCTACCAAGCTTTCTATTTTCACAACAGGATATCTGGTTTCTTTTATGAGGATACAGCTATGTTAATTTGGTTTAGTGGTTTGTTGGAGGTAAGCATGCTCTTCACAGCACAAACACCAAAATCCCCTTAAAGCAGTTCCTCGTTAATAGCTGGGGTCTGATTGGCAGCATTGCATTGTAAAGTGTGATTTGGTTGGATAAATATGTTTAGTCTAGTAAGCACTTTAGTGATTGAGTGTCTGTTAATGGATAAAGGTGGATTATGGCGAAACTTCTACAGGCTGTCACTGAGCACTTAGAGTTGTGAGATGTCATGGAGGGAATGGAAAACAAACCTGTAGTGTGGAAAACCTCACCAATTATAACATATTTTAAATATTTTGTGCTATTTCAGTATTTAGGTTTAAAATCATATTTCACTTGAGGAAAACAAAGCAGAGCAGACTGTGCAACTCATTGCATTCTTGTCTGGCCTTAAAGCAAACAGACTCCTTACATGCATGTGTGCATACTCAGAGAGAGACCTTTCTGAGCACATGATAGTCTAAAAGCCGCCAGGTACCTGGAAGGTAAGTGCAGAGTTGCTATAGAGTTTCTTAGGTGTGTTCTGTAAATCTTTTTACTCAGGACAAAAAGCAATGCAAGTATATGCGGCTTTGTAAAACTATATGCTTACTTGCAGTTGGACAAACTCTTTTCTTTTCTTAGTAACACTTCCTTCAAAACAATGATTTTTGTAAAACCACCCTTCCTCCTTATTCTTCCAAACACATAAAGGAAGACCTTTCTTTCTCTCACTTTTAAGAACAGAAATTTGATCCTCCATATAAACCGCCAACAAATGTCACTTTTTTCCTCTACTCAGTTGTACACAGTTTTTTTATGAGGTGCTAAATATCAGCTTTCTTGGGGACTTGAAATGGCCTTGAGGCCAAATGGCAAATATTCAGGCACATACATAGAAACTCTCCTTTTCTGGTATGTCCTTATTGATGGCCATGGTATAAAGATTTGCTATATCCGATTATCACGCTACATGCTATGACATATATTAGCAGGTGAATTACACACCCAGACTATTTCGGTGTTCATCTGAACTGCTCAGACAGAGCTTCTGTGTAAGTCTTTTTAAGCTGTTAAGCTAAAATTGTCTTTGGGTTCTTGGGGGTTTTTTTGAGTGGTGGTAGACTTGTTATCAAGGAAAACCCTGGAACTCTTCCTTCTCTTCTCTTTTCTGGTCTCTTTTATTATTTTCTTATCAAAGACATACCAGGCTGACCCACGCCTTATGATTGATAGCTACCATGTGTCAGTATATGTTCAAGACCACAAAATTTACAAAAACTCAATGAAAGTTTTAAAGCAGAAAACTTCCTCCTGCTTAGTTTTGGGAAACTTCTTTCAGCTTCACTGTAAACCAACATGTTTCACACACTTTTTTCATCTAGTTAAGACTACCTCCACAGGAGGGTTACCTTTTGGTGAAGTCCAGATTAACTAGGGAGCTGTGGCTTTTCAGTTGTGGTCTTTACAGTTCGGTGCTTTTCTAAAGGATATATTAAGTCTCAAATACATTTAATGGGCTTGAAAGGAACCTAAAGATTAAGTCAGTTCTTCCTATTATGTTATCATAAAGAACAGGCTAGATAGTCACAAAAGTTATTTTTGGCCAAGCAGTATCTTGGAGATGAAATTCTTCACTAGGATCCATGCAACCATTCCCATACTGCAGTAATTTAATACAGAAGAAAGAAGAATTGTATACAAACTTTCTCTGTGCTTCTTATCACAACTTTTCTTGCTTGAATGAGGTAATAAATCACCAATGTAATTATCGTTTCATATGACATATTTGCCTCAAATCACAAAATTGTTTTTTGATATTAATTATTATCAATAACAAGCAACAAAGAGAGAAGGAATTTATTGGATACTCTGCTTTTGATTTAGAAACTGCCTATTTACAAAAAAACATGTACTACTTAGCATGCTAGACCACTGGAAAATAAGAAAGAAATACAGCTGAGGAATTTATGACAGAAAAGAATTTATTTAATTTTCCAAGCCTTTAACATGTTGGTATACCTTCACATAGAAGGTCATTCTTACTACAAAGAAGAAAAAAAACAATGCAGAGCTTATGATAGATTTTATTATCCAAGCAGCAATGTGGAATACTGTTACTTGTTCTTAAATATTCTACCCTAAAAACACCCTCCACTTTTAGAGAATTCTTAACTGATTTTGCAAGTCAATTAAAAACTAAAATGAAGTTTTGGATATTCCTTGGACAATGGCTGACATTTGAAAAAAAGGTTGAGAAAGCATCTGATTGATTCGGGACAAAACCAGAACTGGGGAATCTGGGAAAGCATAAGATAAACTAAAGTACCAGAGCAAGATTTGGAATGGATGAGGATAAAAAAGACAGGGAAAGGACCAACAGTGTGAAAATCCTATTGACAGTAGAACAGGAATAATTACTGATAAAACAAAAGATATTTGAGAGAAAATAAATAACTGGCAGGCAGAACATCAGCAATTGGAAAAAAAAAAAAAAAAAAAACAGAACAGAAAAGGAAGAAGAAAGAAAGGAAGAAGATAAGAGGAATTAGATGTAAATAACATAGTCTTGAAATTATGAACAAACTTTTGGATGTGAAAACCGCAGACAGACAAAGCATGAATGAGTCAGATGATAATAGAGTGATTATTTAAAGGAAAAAGGAAAGATGGAGAAGGTGAAGAAAAACGAAAGATATCTGACGGAAAAAAGTAAGCAAAAAATTCAGTGAGACAGCAGGAAAAGAAGCTGAGTATAGATGTTTTGTGAAAGAAAGCAAACATTAAGAAAGCACTGATACTAAAGACAATCGACTATTCTGCAGTAAATCTTTTGGATTTTGTATAATGGAGCTGTGAAGTAGGTAAGGTATAGCTTTGGGGAGCTTTAATTCTGTGCCATGGATAAGTAATTTACTTTAGAAGTATATTTTAAAGGAAAATTCAGAAATACTGGCTGTATTATAAATGTTTACTAATGTTATTAGTGTAACAAAAAACAGACAGGAGATCCATGAATTCAAGAATTTTGAGGTCAGTATCTTAAAGGGATACCAGTGACTTTTAGACTGATGAAGGTCTTTTTCTAGGAATCATACCTATAGACATAGGCTATCTTGGACTTCTTTTGTTAGCATTTCCAGTTTTGCCCTTTGCATATTTATTTTTCTGCAAAAGTTATAATTTTGAAATTTAAAATTGCTTTTCTTTCCTAAGTTGCTGCATAGGCCTTTCACATTAAATACAGGATGAAAAAACAGACTGTCTATACAGGGGAAACAGTAAAAACTGCACATAGAAAAGTGCTCTAGGTGCATGAACTAATCAAAAAAGAGAAAACAGGCATTAAAGAGCAGGTAAGGAAGTAATTTAAACTGCTGTAATTTGAAGTAGTAGCATACCTAAACTGGAGGCAAAATTTTTGAGCATAAATGGTTCCTTAATATTAAGTAAACACATTCATACACACAATACATACATAAATACTAGCTGGGGTTTTTAGTTGGGGTAGTGGGGTTTTAGTTTTGGTCTACAACCTAGGCAACAACTTTCTTATCTTGCTCCAGTGGAATACAGAGGTTTTTTTACTTTGGTTAGCCTTAACCACAACACTGCAGTTTTGCTCCAGAACTGCAGGTGAAATATGTGCAGCTTTTGCAGCCCTTTTTCAAAAATACCCAGCAGGCATCCAAACACTTTCAAGCAATAAATAAGACCCCACAAACAAAAGCAAATTAAACCTTCCACTTCTATTCATAAAAATATATATGCAGCTTTATTTAACCAATCAGATAGCTGTTTGTGACACATGAAATAACTTGGTGGTCTTAGCCCAGTTCCAACTGGACAGCTGCTTGGAACATAAAACTCTCTGCCATAATTGGCTTTAACCGACATCCTCGTCAGTGAAATAGCCAAGTTTTCTGGGGGCACAGAGACTTTCTCATAGCCTAGAGGTGGTTATTCTAGATTAAGCATGTGGGTGGCCTGTTGATAGCAGTACAATTTAAAATAAATAACAAAGCAACTTTATACTGCTAGATTTTTTTCTATTGTGTCTTTTATTTTTTTTTTTTACATATTAATGTTGAAAGGTGTTATGGAAACTACAAAATAAATTGTCCTCTGTCTGCTAATTGCAAAATAGTATAAAGAGACCAGAATTTATTCCAATGTTTACAACAATACTCTAGGTTTTTTCTTTTAAAAAATAAAATAAAATAAAAAAGAGAACACTTTAGAACCAGACTGGCTTATATTAGTGGAAAGGGAAGTACCACAATTTCCACCTAGTTAAGCCCAGATCCCCAAAT
The DNA here is from genome assembly GCA_035583135.1 of Lophotriccus pileatus. Taxonomy (NCBI): domain Eukaryota; kingdom Metazoa; phylum Chordata; class Aves; order Passeriformes; family Tyrannidae; genus Lophotriccus; species Lophotriccus pileatus. Next base: position 36,700,944 of record JAWWES010000133.1, on the reverse strand, counting down.
TTAATCTGTGCTGGGATAAATAAATTGTGGAATTGGAATGAAACTCTGTTCATTCAGATGTTTATGCAAAGTAGCCTAAAACAAATTTTAGAAAAGCTAATCTCAAAACAGAAATAAATAAAGAAGAACATACCTCACTCAGACTGAGAAATTGTTCAGAAACATTATGCCTAGTACCAGCCTGGTGTAAACACTCTGCCTTTGACTTGTCTGATAGGACTATCATGCATGAGGTACCTTAGAAATATAAATTTATATAAGCCCAAAAGAATAACTCATAGAAACTATCTGAGATAGTTCCAAACACTGGGAAATGAGAAGCGTGAAATGTATAAATTATTACAAAAACAAGAACCAGATTTTCTAATTCCCTGTAGTATGTGCAATACCTTGACACCAAATATAACACACAACCTGTCTGAAACAGTAAAGCTTTACACTCACTTTGCACTGATGTAAATGCACCAAATGATGCAGTGGATATCTTGGCCCATAATGTGGAATTGTTTAAACACTACGAGAGAAGTGTTACCGTAGTATTCATTCTTGAAAGTCTGACTACTTTTTTCTTTTCCAGTTACTGCTTTTAAAGAAATGCCTCTTTATTTGCCTTTTATATTCTGCCTTATGTATGAGCCCTGAGGGGAAAATGTAGGTTTCATGACATGCTGTGGAAAAAAATGGATGTGGATTGGGGTTTTTTATATTAAAAAAAAAAAAAAACCAAAAAAAACCACACCACTGTTAAGTCAGATGGGCCCATGCTTTGTACAGCTCCCAAGGCCTATCTGAAGAGTACTATACAAAAACAAAGCTTGGTGAAGAGGAAGCAGCTGCATGGGTGATATAGAGCTCTTTCTTATAAACAAAGAGCACCAACAAACCTCTTTGAGCATGAATATTAGATTTGCTGACTTTTGCTGACTTTTGCTGACATCACCATGGGAGATAAACATATTACAAGGAGTAGAACAGCTTGTTGCTTGAGAGGTTGCCAGATGTGATAAGTGAATGGCAAAGTGGCAAATGAAGACAGGGTGCCCATCCTGACAGTCTCAGCCATCGCTGAGAGTTGTGACTTGGTGAAGTGTTGTAGTGTGCATTACTAGGCTGGAACAAGTGGATAAAAATGAACTATGAACCTCCTTTTTTCTAATGGCGAAGAGCTAACAGCTGCTTCCATCTGGGAACTGTGTGAAAGTGCCTTACAGCTGTATAATAATAAACAGCTAAAAACTCTGCACAGCCTACTGCTCCATTTACATTCTTTCCCAATCTTTTGCCTCATTAAACTGTAATCTTCCTCCTAATTATATTTCATCAATCTGTTGTTTATGGAACTCTAGATTAAATGGCAAACATATTGAAACAAAAATAAACTTATAATTAGTTGTCTTCTATTCACCCCTCCTCCCTTTGTATTAGCAAGTGCATCATTATCAGGCCCCAGGGGCTTGGTGAGGCAATCAGTTTACGTGGTGCACTTTGGCAGCAAAGAATAAAAAAACATTTGTAGCTGTATAATATGATTTACCAGCCCTAGGGCTCCAGGGTCTACACTTCCATAAATATAAGTGACAAATTATCAATAAATCATTTCCCGGTCTACCATATTGCATAATGTTTATTGAAACCCAGTTTTAATAAATATAAAAGTCACCTTTTTTATCCAAAGCATAAGAAACAAAAATGACAGAGATTACAAACAGAAATGAAAAATGAGAATTAAGTCCCTTCACAAGCAATGAACCCCTTATTCCCTAGCATCCTTAGTGCCTCAGCATTGTTGGCCTCTAAAAACTGCCTTGGAACAGATATGACCTGGTGATTTTAGTCTTTGATTATTATAAACATTGTTTTTCTGGTTTTGTTTGTTATGCATATAATTCTCTCATCTAGTTCCCAATCTCTGAAGAAATCAGTCAAGTGCACTTGCAGAACATTGATCAGAAGCAACATTATAGCTGGCAAAGTTCTTCCCGACAAGCCATACGAGCTCAGCACACCAAGGCCTGTGTTGTGGAACTGTGTTGGTTTGGTTCACTGCAAGAAGGTAAAAAAAGGGAATAACAGAATATTTGCAAATTAATTGTTTTCATTCTTCATCTCTGTAATTGAAAGCCACAGCTCGAAAGAGTTATACTTGGGTTTGTTTTTTTTTTTTCCTGTACTTTTTGACCACAAAAACTAGACCAAATATTTCTCCAGGATGTAAGAAGCTTTACAGAATACTATTTCAATAAAAATGCTCATGAAAAATTTAGACTTCATTGCATTTCCCCGCTGTATCAAAAAATAAAATCATATATTTGCATTTCTTGAAACAAATTTTGGAGATATTTCACCTGTTACTGATGTTGATTAAAGCATGGGATTATCCTATCCCACCATTTTCAAGCACATCAGCATCTGGAAGTAATTTGTGCAGAGTAGTCATTCGACTTCTGCAACACTTTAAAAAGTCAACTTAAATCTTAAATGGAATTCCCTACCCTTTTGTAACCCAAACATGAGATACCTAGGTTAAGCTTAGCTAACATCTCCTCTTCAGAAAGATTCCATTTTCCACTAGTCTTCTGATCTTTTTTCACATATAATCATAATTATCTTTGTATTATGAAGAAAAAAAGAAAAAGAAATCTGCTAAAATCCTTTATTCCTCTTACTTAAATTTCTGTTGGGTTTATCCTGCTCAGTTGGACGTAGGATGAACATATAATCTGCATGTTCAGTGACATATTTGGGAGAAGATGTTTTTTTCCCTTGTAACCTTCAGTGGAAGTTTTGTTTGCTGAGCCCTGTAGGACTGCACCCAGTAGTTTCCTTTCCAGATTACACTGTATTTACTGCTCAAGTTTTCCTCTGGTACATGATTTTTCTCAGTGCCCTTCCATGTCATGTTTTGAAGACAGCACAGGCCTGTGCAGTGATGGGGATCTGTGAGTGGAGTATGACAAGGTGCATCTCTCTTACTCAGAAGTTCTTACAGAGTTTTGGAGAAGATGGTTCATTTGTTATATTTTCAAGGTCCTAGCCTGTTGACCCCCTGGAATAATACTAACAAATTAATTTACTCTGTTCGGTATAGAATTGTTTACACATCAGAACCCAAAAAAAATTTTTGAAAAGAAGGAATGTTCGTGACACTTGTAAAACATTAAACAAAACTCCTTTGTTTTAGAAGTGGTTCATCTTCTGGCACTAAGTCAGAATGATACATAGCATGCCAGCAGCATTCAGCAGTGTTTATACCCAGTATGGCTGCTTGTTGCTTAGGCAATCCATGGCTGCCAGGACAGCAAAACCAATCTAAAATCCTCATCCATGGGAATCCACATCTGTGAGTTCTAATGAGTCCAGCCACATTCTTCTTTGCACTTAATCCATCCATCTCAGTGGCAGCATATCCTCAAATTCTGCTGGGGGAAGGAGAAGGGATTCAGACAGCCTACTGGAGCAGCAGCAGCAGCCCAGATCCACAGGAAGGAAGCAGCTGCAGAGCAGTCATGAGTCAGAGACTTGATGCCAGCTCAACATCTCACATTCGGTGATGAGTGAGGAAGTGGAAGAAACTGAGACCACTGAGCCGACAGACTATTTCCATTCACTAAAACAGGATGTAAAGAGAGATCTGAGAAATCCGGACTTTTACATAAAGTCAAAATATAAACTGATGTGTATATCCTGATGTAAAGAATGACATCTGTGAGAGAGTTTGAGCAATAGGCATGAGGATATCAGAAGACTAACAGATGATTTTCATAGATTTGAATGCCAGAGCTGTTGTTCAACATTCATCTCTCTGATTTCACATAATATACCCTAATGAGGTCATAGCCTGGAACTAGGAGTAAAAAAAAGAAATATTATACTTCAGATTGATTATAATTCCAAATGAATCTGGCCAAAAGTTAGTGTTTCCATAGGGAAAAGCAGACTTGTCAGATCCGTAGTAAGAATATTGCAATAGCTTGACATAGGTATTCTGTTTCTGCCTTTCAAGGAAAGCCCTGAAAACACTGCTAAAAAGCTGAAAGGAAGAGAAATTTTAAAAAAAAAAAAAAAAGAAAAAATCAATAAATCTACCTATAAGATGGCCATTGCCCTATGGGAAGGAACCCATAAAATACCAGGGCCTTGGAAAGTTCTTCGGGTGATTAAATGATTGCAATTAGCAAGAGAGGTGTTTATTTTCTTTCATGGATACCCAAGTAACATTTTCCTGAAATTTTTCTCTTATGCTATAAGAAAAATTAAGCAATATACATTGATATTTTTCATTGCAAAGGTAAAATGAGAGCTCATACAAAACTCCAAAAGTCTTTACATGCTTAATTATGAATTGAAGACAACCCATGCCTAGCAAAGATCTAAACTGACATTTGTATTATTTATATTACCAGGTTATCAGACCCTTGCAGTATTTTGCTGGGGTTTTTAATGGATTGCAGTACATTTAGTTCAGAAAGTTTTCAGTTTACCATAGCAGTGGCATTATCTGATGCTTTTTGTGCAATGATCTAGGAGCTATTACAGAAGTCACTCTATAAAAGTCATCTAGTTAATTCTAACATGGAGCTCTCTTTCTGATAAGCAGTGTGTGATTTTTAACTAGCTACATGTTGACACTAATAGCTGAATTTCTAATTTCAGAACCAATAAGCAAAAACTATCAAAAAAGATACATGAAGACAGCATAATATAATTCATCCCCATCTGAATGTCTAAATTTTCACAAGGATTTTCAGTCTTGCTACCTGATTGCTGGCTTACAGCCCATAAAAACATGAGGCTTGTTCTTGAAGTTCAGTAATTCATCAAGGAGCTACGTGCAATTACTACATTTCTAACAATTACTTTCCTTGATTGCATACTAAAATCTCTTTCTCCAGTCAGAGCTAATGTCAGGGTATTGTTTATCATCCAGCTGATCATACTGATATGACACATCTATTTTAATACTGTCTGTATGTGTATTGATATTAAGTGCTAGCCAGCCAAGAAACAATTAGGGACCTTACAGTGTAAGCGCCCTAGTCCCATTAACCTCAGTGGAAGCCATCTGGCTCTGAATAGAAGTAGAGATTTTGGCCCTGAATTTATCAGACAGCTGGAGTATATTTTTGTCTTTTTTCTACGGTGTCAGGAGATATAACATGGCAATCTGCATGGGTTTGCAGAAACACGGTGAGAAACAAGCACATTACTCTCTGCACACAATTTTTTCCCATATTTTTGTCTACTGGACTGCTTTACAAAGACAGTGTTAAATTGATATAAGCCAAAAGAAAAAAAGGTTTAAATGTTAGCATTACTCCAGGTACGACTGCATGCACAGGTAGGTTCACCTTGCACACCAGGTTGCCCAGACATGGCACCCAGGACAGCAGAAGGCTGTATATTTGCACAAAGCTCATAGACTCATCCATCTTTCACAGACACCACTAGTAAACTTTGGTGAAGGTCAGGACTATCTGCTAATACAAGAAAGAAATTATACCCAGTTCAAATTGGTGTAGGGACAATAAAATATACCTATCCCTGCCACGGTTCAGGAAAGAACACATGAGACCTGCAGGGTTCCAGGCGCAGGGTTGCAGCTCGTCCACAAATCTAATTTACTCAAAATGGACGGCTATTTAAGGGGTAGGCTGGGAAGGATTCCAGAACCTGGGAGGGGTTATGTAAAACTCGGGTTTGATAGGTGAGGTTGACATGAATATGCATTTAGGAGGAGGGTAAAATGCACAATAAGGGAGTGACAATCAGTCCAAGGCAGTAAAGTCCATAACAACAAGATGAAACATAACTCCAAATGCAGGCATCAAACTAGCAATAGGTTTTAGCCTAAAGTCTCTGCAGTATAGTTCTTAAATGAATGTAGCCTCTGTGTTTTCTTCAGTCAGGAATTCTGTTTTCCGCATGGTGTAGGATTCTTCTTCGACCTGGCCATCTCCAACATATCCCTGTGATAAACCATGAGGGCCAGCAGTCATAGTACTGAATAATGAATACTTAATGGGATGCAAATCACCATAATCTCTTTTTGAATGCAATGTGTAAAAGAAATTGTATGTGCCCAACTTCAACTGCTCCAAGGAGATTCTTCTCTTTGTCGTATTTTGTAGGAGTACTTAATATTAGCATGCTGGTGCTAAAAAAGAGAACGCTTTTAGAAATTGCTGTCATGGTTCCTTCCTTCCATGGGTTGTATCACACTTGGTGAGAAGCTGTGAGAAAGGAACTGGGAACAGTGTTATCACGGTGAAGCACCTATTGCAAGGCAGTGGAAAAGCTCTGGCAGGTTGAAATTTTTTGTTGGATTTTTTTCTTTTCCAATTAAATTCTTTGCTTTATTCATGTGCAGAATTTTTATTGGCGTCTTGTCTGCATTTAGTCTCGATAATTGTTGGTGAATATTTTTTTCTCTTAACATGTTCTTCATAAATTGCCACCATTTTCCATTGTCATAATTTACTTATCTGTCTCCTTAAGAACATTAATCATTAGCTCATCACCTATGCTTTTCTAAAGAAGTAAATAGATGCATATACATTTTTATTTTATTTTTACTAATTACCAGGCAGTCACAATTTTGTTAGAAAATATTTGCTTTTAATCAAATCTCTTTTGCAAACAGAGATTTCAAGCATGAGGGATATATTTCAGAAAACTCAAGAGCTCCTTTTTTATTCCCAAGACATTTAATTGCTCTGTCCACATAGCCCCATTTTTAAGAAAACAAGATTCCTTTCAGAGCACTTTATTCCTTATTTCTGTATTATGTTAAGAAATTATCTGCTTAAACAAATTTGTTAGATTCATAATGCAATTTTTTCCTCCTCCTTGTGATATTATAGCCTCTACATTGAATGCAGCTTATGACAGAACAAAACACACATTCTTTTTTAAGAAAAACAAAAATATCCCATAACTCCTGATTAAACTGCTCCAGATACCTGGTTTTATACTGTTCTATGCTACCATTTCAGGAGCACTACTGAAATAATTATTATCCTGCAATAATTCTGTTGTCTCAGAGCTTTTGAAAATACAGGTTTCACACCTATGATTGAATTGTTGCATTATAAAGAACTGAACCATATCACAGAAATTACGTGTGTGTATGTGTGTGTGTATATATATATATTCACTTAAACTGAGGCAAATACTAGATAACCCTACTCCTACTAGTCCTTCTATGTCTACTGTTTTTCTAAAATAATTCCATGTCACCTGCAAATTCTCACACATGTACTTGGCCATCTTCCAGACCATTTTACCAGTACAGTGATCAGTACAGAGCCCTGAGAGGATGTTTTCTAACACTCCTCACAGGAAAAAAATGACCACTTATTCCTGCCTTTTGTTTTTTATCATTTAAGCAGTTGTCACGATATGACAAGTCCAGTCCTTCCCTTTTACTCTGTAGTGGCACAGCTTCTGTAAGAATATCTGGAAAAGGGGACTGAAAGTCCAGCTGCACCACATGAGCTGGATTTTACCCTTATTCACAAGGTAAATCATTCTTTCAAAGGACCTTACTGGGCTTGCAAGTCATACCTATATCTGCAAAACTTACCTTCTCTTCCCCAAAGCATCATACCTGCATACCACATTCCAGCATGAATTTATCTAGGCAAATCCTATTCCATCAATTTATCTAGGTTTACATAAAGACAGTCTAGAAATAAAATTCTGATTTAGTATCTGAGAGGATAACAAAGATTTGTGTCATATTCACTTAGTATCTGTCCTATTTCTGGCCAGGACAGATTTAATTTTTTTACTGCAGCCAGGCACAGTGGCACATGACTCTAATCCCAGCTGCCAGGAAGGCTGAGCCCTCGGATTGCTTGAGCTCATGAATTCCAGGCTGCACTGCAATGAGTGGGCATGGCCAGGACCCTAATGTTATTCAATGCCATCTTATATCATTGCCAGGGAGTGGGAGAAAGGGACTTCCTTTCTCTTTGGGGAAGAAAGACATTCCTTTTCCTGACTGGGAGAGTGATGGGGAAGAGCCAGTTGGTATTTGTCTTGGGCTTTGGTTGTAAATGGTTTCTTTGTCTTATACCTTTTCTTAATAATACTGTTTCTGTTACTGTTCTTTCTTATCTCATTGCTCTTTCCAGTAAATTGTTCTTATCTCAATTTTTACCTTTTTGAGCCTCCAATTCTCAACCTCACCTGGTCTGGGAGAGGAGGCAGGGGAGGAGAGTACTAAACTTGGGAGTGCCATTCCTAAACCAGGTCAGCATCAAAGCAGATTTAAGCAGTAATTAACACTTCCCAATTACCAGTACAGTATTTTCCTATCTGAATATCATTAGCACTCCTGGAAATAGCATTTAGGTACTGAATAATTTTTTCTCCTTAATTTATCACCATAGAACAGACCTCTGACTCATGTTTTGGTTGGAAACAGTTCTTCAGACTGTTCTTCAGTAAAGCACAAGTTTTGTGTATGGTCTCTTCTGTAATGAATAGCAGTATGAAGAATTCACTTAGCTTTTTGAAGTGATCTGGATTTTCCTTGACACGTCCTTTTACATCGAGATCATCCAACATCCCCAACTTCTCTTTGAAAAGATTTTGTTCTTTTGATTCATTTTTTCTTTCAGCCAGTTGCTCAATAATTTTTGACCTGTCTAAATGTGGTTTTATATTTAATACTGTGATTATACTTTAAAGAGATTATGGGCTAATAATGACACATTAAGTTTTTGAAACTAAACATATTCCATATCAGAAGGATGGATTTTGTTTCATTTAATCATGAATTAATGCAATTAAAAATTTTTGATAGGAAGTGTTAAGGTAAGGATTTTTGCTTGTCTAACACATCTCTCTATATAGTGTGAGACATTACAGAAGTATAACTGTTTTGCTGCCTTATTCAAAAAAGACTAAATACTCTTGAGTCACGATTCCTATCCCTCAGCCTTAATGTTTAAGCCTCTGGTATGCAGCCACTCTGCTTCTTGAATGAAGCTGCTCAAGGACATAAATTGTATATCTGTCCTTAGCCTTCCCCTGCTTGCTGTACTTTGAGAAGCTGCACATAAATTCTACCTCTCTATTGTTGTCCATTTTCTTTTACTTTCCATGCGAGACTATTTGATAGGTCAGTACCTCAAACCAGATTGTAAACTCTGCTTCAAAAATTTTTCGAACGTGAAGATTTTAAGTCCTTTTTTCTTTTACTAGGTCATTTAATGCTGCCAACATTTTCTTAAAAATAAAAAAAAATATGAATTGACTTTTTCTACTAACGTTCTGTTAAGATTGTATTTTTTTCTAGATGATTTTATATAATTTAAAAATAAAGGTTGAGCCACAAAACTATTTATTTATGCTTTGTTTAATTATATAAAGAATCAGGATATTACATGCAACACAAACTCAACGTAACTTGAATTTAATTTAACCTTTGCCTCCAACCTTTTGGTACACACCTTTAAAGTTTATTTTGTTAAGTGTTTTTTTTTAGTCACCAGTAAGTGTGTCTAAATCTTTTCCTTGATTTTAATTTACATACACTAAATTTGTTTCTAAATCTGTTTTTTTTTCTGATGGTTTTATTTACAGGAGGGGTTTTTTTATGTGACATCTTTTAACAGCTCTTCCTCATGTTGTAGCAAGAGGCATTTTGCATTAAAAAAGAGCTTCTAATCTATTGCTTGTACAAGGACTTTAGAAGAGGTGGACAGAATCAGCTATGCGCACAGTTGTTTTCAGCTCTGATTGGTGGCAGTGGCTGTTGAGGGAAGAACAGATCAGAAATTAAGTCTATTTGAAAACAAAGAGGAGGAGTTCATTTGCACAAATGAAGAGAGTGAGCTGAGGAAAAACAAGGCAAAGTCCGAAATTTTCAAGAGCACTGTGTCAAAACTCAGCCTTAACTATAAACAATATTATTTTGGACATGCTACTTCAACATTGGCTATATTTCGCATTCTAATCCCTTTTCTACCACTCATGACATCAATACCAGTTTTCCAATCAAATTAAGTGATGGTAATAATACTTAATAACCTTCAGATATTAAGTGGATTAAACACATTTCCTGAGCTCCTTTGAGCTTCAGCATGCTGTGTAAAGAATGATTTTGCAACTAGAGGGAGCACAGCAAAGAGTACACTTTATTCTCTTAGAGTTTTATACATAATTACTGCCACTTTCCCTGTTTTCTACCTTTTATAGATAGAGATGATATTTTACAGAACAATAACCACAGACAATTTGCAAGTGGATATATAGACACATTAAATTTAATATGAAAAAAATAGTGTTATGTGGATACCTAATGTACAAATACGAAGTCTGCTCTAAAATTCAGACAGAGCTGAGCTTCTTTAGGCGATTCTCAAGCTGAGCTTCTTTAGGCGATTCTCAAGCTGAGCAGTCAGATACAGAAGACGTTTCTGATCTCTGTCAGCATCTGCCATATCACTGCACAGCAACAGTTCAGTAACAGCCATTTTACCAGGGGACCTTTAGAATAAGATTGCCTTTCATCTTAATTTAGTTATTTTCTTGGAAGTTCTCATAGGTGAATCATCATCCCTCAGTCATAGTGTCTGCAAGTGAATGCTACAGCTTACAAGATATTGTACTATTGCAAGATCCAGTGATTTTATCATTGACCTCATAGTACTTGTTTGTTTTAAGGCACCAATTCCTAAAATTACATGGAAAGAGCAAATCTCAACTTTTTGTTGTATCTCTGGAAACAAAACCCAACAACAATAACAAAGACTTTTTTTTTTCATAGCCCTGTCCCTCACTGAAAATCTTAAAATGAAAAGCTCAGTGTTTCCAAAAGCTGAAGAAACACACCACTTCCTACTTTTGAAATATGGTGCTTTTTATAGCTTGCAATAAGGAAGATGAGCCTGAATCACGAGTCTTCAATAACTGTGGCTAGCAGCACAATGTGATGTTTAATCTTATGTTCATTGAAATTCATTATAAATACTCCATCAGTTTTTAATGGTGCAAGATGACGGTCAGAGGAAGACATTTTCCTTTGCACCTGCCATGGAGAGACAGCCCAAGTAAAACAACTCATTTGATGTCTGATCTTGCTAAAACCACAAGTCTAACTTGATTTTGGCATGAACCAAAGAAACTGCTCACTGACATTGCTTTCTTTCCCATGTATATTTTATCTTTTTCATTAAATGCTAACTTGGGGTGGTTTTTTTTTTTTGTTTTGGGGGTTTCTTTTCCAGTTTGAGTGTTTACTTCCCTCACGATATTTGTTTAACCTCTCTGGTCCTTTGTATTTTCTCTGGCTTTACTTTTGGCAAGATCTTTCAGTGCAACATCATCAGCAAATCTATTTAATATGATCTGTATTCCATTTTCCAAACCACTAAGATGTTAATTAAAAACAGCTCTTACACTGATCCTTCCACTGGCCTGGACAGTTATATATTTTGTCATTTATTATTATCCTGTTTTCTAATCTCTGTGGCCCCATTTACATATAAGTTTGAATTATGTCTTCAAATTACCGGACATGAGACTTTACTAAGTACTTGAGCTAAGACAATGCGTATTAAGCTACTGTATTCCATTGTTTCATTAATTTTGAAATTCTCATAAAGAGCATAAAAATGCACTGGTAACATTTACTTTTATTCACACAATATTTCATGCTTCACATAAGATTAGGAGTAGTTTCTATTTTATTTTTCCTCCTTTTCCTTTTCATAACTTAAAACAGTCTAAAAAAGTATTAATAATATTCATATTATATTTGGATGAGTATTTTATTCCATTCTGTGGCTAAAGAGAAATTCAGTGAATTGTCCAAGAGTATATGCCAAGGCTGTGATGCATAGGGTAGCAGGACTCAAAGGCCCTATAACTCCCAGTGTAATATAGTAGTACTGTTCAGACCAAATTCCCTGCTTTGCCCTTGATTTTTTCCATGTTTTTAATCTTTAACTTTATTTTTAATCTTTAATCTTTATTTTTTAACTTGGAGTTGAGACTAATTGCCAGATTTTTTTTCTTCTGCCAGTCAGCCAATGTAATTTTTGTTTATTTTTATGTTAGTAAAATACACTTACATTATTTGCTTCTTTGCACAGAGAAATATCTGTTCACTAACACTATTTTTCCCATGTGTTTTAAAACATCTACAATTGTTCTAAAATGGGATTTTAAAAGTTTTGGATGAGGTACACAAACTCAACCAACCAGGAATAGTTTAGGAGAAAATTTTTGTCTTGAACAGCTGGTTTTCTACGGTTAGATTTTTTTTTTCTTTTGGACATTCTTAGGACTTTTTGCAGTTAGAATTGGTTGTTTGGTTTAAGATACATTGATTTCAGTGAGATGCATTACTTCTGAAGTTAGGTAATGTGTTCCAAGACAAAAAATGTGAAGAAGGAAGGAATGCCAGTTTTTCTACTCACCATTTTATTGTAAAGTTCTGAGTGTGTAACTGTCAGATCTCAAACCAAAACAAAATTCTTTCTGAGACGTATGCACCTATAAAAACTGCATTTCGTGCCGATGTATCAGGTTCAGGGAATATTGCGAGGAGTCAGCAGCTGTAATAATCATCAGCTAAGGGGGTCCTTTTCAGAAACAGCCTATAACAGATACCATGGGATTGATCTATTAGTGTTCTACTAGATGCAATCTGCAGAGTGTGGAAAAAGTTGGAAGAGGAGGAAGGAGAGACAGGTGCCTTTCTCACAGGGAATACGGACCAAGCACTGGGAGAAGAATGAGAATTAATGCTTAGAAGAACTATTTTTCAGAGAATGCATAGCAGGCAAAACACCTAAGTCCTAACTTGCAGAACTCTCCTTACCTTAGACAGATTGCAACAAGGGACTGGAAGAAATAGAGAAATGGAGGAAGAATTCAAAGAGAAGTGTTTGAAATTGTCCTTACAGAATTTGCACAGAATAGATCTGCTTTTCACAGCTGTTTGCTTTCATCTTCCTTTCTGATGGACTGTGATGTGAAGTGAGCACCTCCTTCCTGACAGTGCTTCCTCTTGGGCTTGCTTTTTTATCCCTCATTCAATTGTTCTCATGGCAGCATCTGTGCAAAGAAGTTGATACCATGCAGTCATTAAAATCCTGTCTGTCAGTGAATTTCTTGCATTAGCACTGCATCAGATCTTTGCACTACTGGCAGCAGTGGTGGGCAGGGTTTTGCTTTCACTGCAATTTCTACTGTTAGCACCAGGGTTGGAATATTATAGAGCAAAACTGCATGTCTGTTTTGTCAGTGGAAGTAGTGTTTTGCAGAAGACAAGCTTCACTACCATTAGTAGGGATTTTGTCTACCTATTTTTCTGATTCACTTTTGGAGTTTTTACAACTTTCAAAGATGGGAAATGTATTTCTTGAAATCACTTTAAAACTCTACAGTGGAGCATTGCATTATATGTTTTAAAATTTAAGACGGAGCAGCAATTTTTATGTGGCTAAGTTTAATACAGTATGAATTCAGTGTACTTGGATACTGGACAAACTCCAAACAATGTGGTTTCTTACAGTAAGGAGATTTTCTTTTAGGGGAAAAGGGTAACATAGGAAAAGATTGCAAGGGTCTTCCCTAAAAAAGCAGAAAGCTGTGGCAGTAATTCTGTTCTCAGTTTCTTACTCACAGTTCTCTTAAGTACATTCGACTATGGTAGTGGGCAAGCAATACAGATTACCTCCCTGCTCCCAGGGAGGAGGTGAGCAAGGAGGTCACCTTTCTAATTCCCACCAACATTACCTGGTATTGTCTTGCCAGAGTTGGACCAGAGACAAGCTTAATTGAATTGAATTCAGAAGGTAACATACATGTAGCCGTGAGTCAGGAATAAATTCAACATCAGGAACTGCTCTGAACTAGTGCAGGAAAAAAACATTTTCCTCTCTTTGCTGTAGATTTAAAGGCACAGAAAATTTTGTTTATAATTTTTTGGGACCCAAAAAACAGGAAGACATTAAATGGGCTTTGATTTACTGAGAAAAAAAGAGTGCTTGAAATGTGGTTAAAATATATTAACAGTAAAATGCAATACATTTCAAAGTGACTGCTTGAATCATTTGTTCTCTTAATATATTTCTTGTGCTGGTAACCTGAAAAACATGCATTTGCCTTCTGAGAGAAGATACACCACTAACAAGGAGCCTAGCCTAGAAAAAAATAAGGTATTTTTCATATGAGGCCAAGAAGGTGACTTTCAAGCACTGTTGTCTAGATTGAAAGATTACATGTTAAATAAGTCTGAAGTTAAAGTGGGCAAGTAATTTGCACATCAACTTTAATGCTTGTCCTTGACTGTCTCCAGATATGCCTGCAGCATCTTCATTTCAGTCAAGAGGTCTGTCTATCAGTAAGACCTCCAAGAGCTGATTAAGAAAAATATTCCAACAGCAAGTACTTGGGAATATGCTGGCAAGTAAAGAAAAATCCCTTTGTTCACTTATGGTAAAACTGACATAGCGTAGCTAGCTCTCACAGTGCCCACTTCTAGCATTGACTTTCTGTCAAACACCACTACTTTGCTATGATTTTATTTGAAAAGTGACCGTAGTGACTGAAACAAGGATGAGATTCTCAGAGTAGAAAACCTTGGATTTACACTGATGGATCCTGTGACACTAACATATCTTTAATTTCTAATGTCACAGTCCTTTGTTTTCCCTGATGTCACTCGCCAGGGTGCTCATGCCCACAATTATCTTCTTAGTATGGCAGAAGAATGTAGCATTTCCAAATGTGCATCTTTTTACTAGTGGACAAAACTAAGTCATTTAATTTTCAGAAAAATTCAGTGTGGTATCTTGGTTTATTTCAAGGTTTGATGTAACCTTGAAACTGGATATAAAGAAGCTTGTAATTTGAACTTTTTGTCAGTTCTTATGTTCTGTATACACGCCTGGGTTTAAGTAAAACATGCTATATGGTAATACAGATCTTGCATAGTCATAGAAAGTGACTATCTCAAGATATAGGCCTCTTTAGGAAATCATTTTATGTGGAATAATTAGGATAGATTAGTAACAAATGCTTTCATCTTAGTTTTTTGCCTATGTTGCATTTTAAAATAATTAAGAATCCAGATTGTTTCTGTTTTTCACCTTCATTTACTGGCACCCAGCAAAGAGGCCTCCACTTTGATTTTAATCATGGCCAGACAGTATAAGACCTTGGTCTTAAAGGCAAGCGGAGCAACAAGCGGAAACCCTGCTGTGTAATTTCAAAGCAATGTACTTCATGCTGCTAACCCTACAGTATGATTTCTGTTCTGCCAATGGCTCCAATAGCAGACAACTTCCAATTTGCACCTCTTGCATAAATCCACATTATGCCAATCGGTTTAGAAGAAAACCACAAGCTGCCCAGTTCAGCAGTCAGAGGTCTGTTAACAGATCTTTAACTATGATCTATTGTGTAGGAAAGTCTGAAATTATGGATGCAGAGTTTCACTTTATGGAGCTCTCACTTGGCTATGCAGGTTTTCTTGAGATAATTATAAGTGTTTATTTTGGCTTTTAACAAGTTTAATCACATTATTTAGCATGTTCTGGTTTTGTCACTGAGGCAACCATTACTCTTGCACACAAGTTTTGTTTAATTGGCAGCAAGAGGAGAAAATGGAGTTTAAAGTAACTAATTGCACTAGACCTCACAGATGCCAAGATGTAGTTCTTTTAATTAAAAATTTTTACAAGACATTTTACAAATGTAAAAGTACTATCTCTTGTAAGTACCTAATAGAGCATCCTGCTCTCAGTTTTGCTCTCATTTTAAGTGGTTAAATATTCTGGAAGTTGAACTTCAGGACGATTGAAAAAAATATTTCAGAGCACAGAAAACAGAGTCTGGGAATATAAAAGTACAGAGTTCAATAAGGCACTTCACTTATTTATCCGAATTCCAATTTATAAATAACCTTGGCTGCTTGTAGAGGGTAATTCAGTCTGTTAATTTCAGGCCACCATTTAAGTATCATGCTGTGCCAAATTGCACTTGATGGTTTTATAATGGTATGGCTACAATATACTAAAATGAGATCTATAAAGGTATCCCCTAGTGGGAATTTCAACCCAGGTCTCTAGTGGTAAAAATGACATTCATATTTAACAGATCTTTCCACTGCATCTCAGATATCTGTTACTGTCCCTTGTTACATAAAAAATACACTTTACGCTGCAATTGAAAGTGTTTACAGTTCCTAATTTAAATGGATTGGTGATTTCTAACGCTTGTATTTTTATTTTTTCTTTCAAAAATCAGAGTATGTTTTTTGATGCACTTCATCCCCCTTTAAATCTCTGAAGTACGGAACTACAACTCTCTATCAAAAGTGACTGAACAAGTAGCACTTGATGGATGGTAAGTTTCCCCAAAGGGAGTGTCATTTCTTGATCTTTGGCATGAAATAACATAGGTATATTACGCAAAGGTAAATGCTTGCATCAGGATATTGTCTCACAAAAGATTTCCCTGGTCACAGTGGCATTTTCCAGCAAACAAGACATCTTCACCCCTCCTCCAGTGACCCAATGAAGTTGAATGCCTTTTGGAAGGTTAAGCTCTGTACGCAGGGGTCATGGGACTGGGCTGAAGCCGGAGGGTCTGTTTATTTTCTACATGTGTTGAACTGCGTTGTTCTCTGGGTGTGAACATAGCTTTCTAGCCTTCACAAGCGATCCCAAGGAAAAGACCTTGCTGACTAAGACTGGGTTTGTTGCTGAGCCATTCCAAAAATTCACATCTTTCCAGATGATGCATAGCAGCCAAAGAGAATACTTATTTAAACACTGAATTGTGTTTTAAACTTGAGCAATCAGAAGCAAAGCCTTTACTGGAGTAATGGTGCAATTACTCAGATACTTTTTCAAACATATCTTGGGGGGAAAAGACACCCAGGATATATCCCTCTACCAACCAGCAAGCAGAGCAGTACCGCAAAGAGTTTCTCTTAGCCTTTTATAATGCCCTGAATTATACCATGCAAAACAAAGCACTGAGAATGTTTTAAACTTCCTGGCTTACGTCATGACTCCTACATGTTGAGACAGTCACACTATGCCTAACTGTGTGAAAACAGAGATTTGTGGAGCACTGCTTCTGTAAAAACTGTAGCTATGTCTATTTATTTCTCATTTAACTGTTTCTGAGTCCAGTTAGGTCAAAAATATCTGCAGGTTTTAAGTAGCATGCAGTGTATGTGAATATCTGCACTTTCAAGAGGCAAGGGATGAAGTATCCATATCAGATAGAGGCTCTTACTGAGTTTCTTTCTTAGAAAATTTTGAGGACCTTGGCATGTCCTATTTTTAAGTCCAAGCTATGTCCAGTGTATGATTTAAACATTTTTTTTTTAAAGTCATCTTAAAATCTTCCACTAAACCAGGTGGTTCTAGACAAATAATGAGTACTTGCACTAGGTTAGTGCACCAGGTTAGTGTGCAGATTTCTATTTTTGCAAGAAGCTCAGTAGTTATCCTATGTCATATTCATTAATTTCAGCAGTGATTTCATTAGAGATTTTTTTTTATTTACATCCCTAGGGAGAAATCTTCAATTGTGTATGACACCAGAATGAACACCCTATGACCAAGACTAGATTAAGTAACTTCTGGTTTCAGGTCACAAAATGTCTTCAGGAAGAGTGTACATCTTCTCCCACGAGTCTGACAGTGCAATATATCTATCTTTTATAGTAGTCATAATATTTACAGTGTATTATTAATAACGAATTTCATAGTAATTCTGTTGCTGACCAGACAGTGAACTTCAATAACTCATCAAATGCACATTTTGATAGTTGCTGGAAAATGAGACATTAGGACACAGTGGTAAGCTACATCGTATGTTGTCAGTTTTATTCGTGTTAGACATTGGATTGTACTGTATAAATTTCATTGTGGAGCTAGTCAGGCTCTTGAGTAGTTTATGGCACTAAAAAGTCTGTTTTTTGAGTAGTAATTAAAATATGTCATTAAGAGACAAAATTAATAAAGCAGAGACATTCAGAACTAACTTAAAAGCTAACTATTAATGCAACGTTTCATGACAAGAGATTGCACTGGTATGAAAGTTGATGTAATATCTTTGTATTAAGCTGCTTAAGCAGCATCAAAAAATATAGAGACTTTATTCTGATTTTTCCTTTCTAAGATACAAAATTAATAAAATCTTTGGGGAACGAGTGAAGGAGTTTCAATGTAAAACATCAAACCACTTTTGCACCTATATTTCACCTGAATTGCTTACAATTTTTGTGTGTCTTACAAAGCAAATGGCAACGTAAAGTATCAACAAGTCTAACAGCTGATACACTTCTATTAGAAACTGGAAAAAGACACATAAACTATGCTGGCACTTCTGCTGGTAGATTTTTTCCCCTAAGAACTTGAAAGACCATAGGCATTCTAATGATGATGCCAGTTTTCACATAAGATGTCAAACCAGTGTTCAGAGTTCATTTCCAGTTATCCGGGGCTCCTTGGCACTTTTGTAAGAGGAAAAGCATTCAACATACTGTCTCTGCTAAGTTCAGGTATCTGTAAATCTCATTTGAAAATTTCACTTGCTTGTTCTTGTCGTCTTTAAGAATAAGTTGTTTTTCAAGAGTGAATGAAATAATTATTTTATATAGCTCACATCATTGGAATTCTTAATATAGTTATTATAGTGTCCTTTGGAGTAGAACTGGAACTTAAAATAAATAAAATGAGTTCATTTCATTTCTGTATTGGTACCTTTGAATCTGCAAATTTTCTCATTATACTTTGATCCAAAGGAATAAAATTTAAGATTCCGTCATCATGAACCCATGGAAGCAAAAAGAGTTTTATGTATTTTGAAAAAAACATTGATAAACCTTACATGGCATTCAGCAATGAAGTACACACAGTCTGTCACAAAAATATTGGTATTATATCGTAACAACCTCTTGTAACACACCAGGGAGCACTGAGTTGAAGCAATGCCTGTGGATGTGAATTATGTGTGTTTAACCGACACAAAATGAGACATCTGTGGTGTCAGGAGCAAACAATGTGTCAGAATAGTACTGAAACTTTAAAAAAAATTTCAGATAACGTATTTCTTGAACTATGACGGTCTAGAGCCAGTGGAATAATTAGGAGAAATAGTGCGAAACAATAAAAATATACCTGCAGGAACAAAACAAACAAAAAAACCCGAAAACAAACAAACAAACCAATAAACAAACAAACAAAAAAGAGGAGAAAAATAAAACAATATATATTGTGTGTTCATATATATTGTTTATATGTTTATATTGTTACATATATATTAAAATATGCTTTTCCACTGATTAAATTTATTTAGACTGCTTTTATTGCAATGAAAATATTTGTCTTTTTTATTTTGCATTTATAGACTTGATAGAGAATAAACACTTTGTTTCCTGATACTACTTTGCTATCAGGAAAAGCTTCACTTAACAATTTTTGATACATCTATTGTAAAGAGTCGGATATTAGAAAATACTGTATTTCACTAAAAGTTGTCAAAACCTACCCACTCTTTCCAACCACTCATATTTCTAATTGCTCTGTTATATAAAAGCAATGTGCAAACTTTAAAAAAAAAATCTTGAATTTCACATCTGAGATACCCTATGTAAGAATGGTGAACATTTGGTGCAGAAAAATATGAGATTCTTCACACTGTGTAAAGCATAGTTTATCTTCATCATTATCACCAATTGGAGTAAAGCTAATGTTTGCCCAATTTAACTATTTAAAATGTTACAGACAGAAGTATTCAAGAGTTTGTGGTTGGATGAGCTGCTTCTATTCACATTATTTGGGAAAGTTCTGCACTAAAATTGCATTTGCAGTAGAAGTTTAATAGCTTATGCCAAATTATGAATGAAAGGAATAGCATTGCTCTAAGCAGCAAACAAACATACAAAAAAAATGGAGCAGGATTAAAACAGGATTAAAAGTAATCTCCAGACTACAACTATATACTAAACATGGGAAACTTTGGAGTGGTTGTTTAATTATGATCCATGTATAACTTTTTTTTAGTGAACTCATTTTTCCACAAATGCACAGGGTATGTGAAACATGCCAAAAGGGCACCCTGACCCCTTTAAGTTATTCTATGAGCCTAATAAGGATCTTGTCCTGGACAGATGATGATTGCATAGTGTAATTATAGAAACAAGGATAATTGCAATATACATAGGCAGTAGGGAATCTGCTATTCAACAATAAGGGCCTGAGCATGATGATTCTGCTGACTTCAGCTCTTAATTGACTTCAAAGAAGTTTAAAAGTGAAGAGCAACTTTTAAGATAAACCTTTCAACAAGCACAAATTTGGACAGGCAAGATGATCTGATACATTTGACAACCAAATAATTTTGCTTCCACATATTCCTTTCTGTTCTGATTTTTCAACTCAACTTCTACTCCAAGTAAGGAATATGTTATGATTTTAACAGGAATATTAAATGCAAAAAGTCTCAATGTTATGCTTGGAACAAAATGTTGTATGAACAAATATGTATAAATAAGTTAAATATTCATGATCATGAAAGAGCTTTATCCACTCTTCTGGGTCTGTGTACCAAGTAATTTAAATAGTCAGCCACATCTGTTCTGTGTTGGAAAAAACTGGGCCAAAAAAAGAAAGTACTAGTTTCTGCCCAAGGTTTCAAAATGTAAAAGGAGTGGTTATACTTTGAGTTAGGGCTTTTTTTGATTGTAAGAAAGACTGCACAACAGTTTAAGATAGCAAAGCACACAAGCAGAGATGCTGAGGCTCTGTCTTCACTAGGAGCAGATGTGGAGGGAGACAAACAGCTGCTGTTCAATACATATCTCTCTGGATCATGTTAGCCTGATCTTGGGGCCAAATCCCTGCTTGCTGCTGAAGGTCAGTCATGGGGACTCCTAGGGCACATTTTCCAGTTTCCAGTTTCAGGATCTGGTTCTGTGCACTCCCAGACCAC
This sequence comes from Lophotriccus pileatus, assembly GCA_035583135.1. Classification (NCBI taxonomy): domain Eukaryota; kingdom Metazoa; phylum Chordata; class Aves; order Passeriformes; family Tyrannidae; genus Lophotriccus; species Lophotriccus pileatus. Next base: position 36,679,971 of record JAWWES010000133.1, on the reverse strand, counting down.
TCCATGGTGTGAACTGAAGTCCTGTTGAGTAGGGATAAATTTGCTTCAAAAGCACACTCCTGATCCAAACTAGGTGACAGGCACTTTTGAATAACGTGCCAAAATTGTTAAATCCTGTTAAGAGTTAGGAAAACATAACTATCCAAGTCTTTTGAGTAGTCTTGCAAGTGCTAGCTTTGTAAATTATATGGATTTACCAATGAATAACTTCTCTGTATAAGAATAGTAAATATGCCTCAATAGCATTTTAAATGATTTTTTACTATGTGTGTTCAATATTCAGTTTTCCATGCAGTTCTGTGTTTCCATGGAGATGCACTGTATTTGGAAGAAAAGCCTGCCAGGACTTAATCTGATTAATCATACTAAAATGACTTAAACTGAGAAAAGCTTAAATATGTTTTGCTGCTGAAAGTAACTTTTTATCTCACCTGGATGTGGAATAAGTAAGAGAGGCTCTGGCACATGTTTTAGGGAATTTGAGATACAAATCCGAAAGGCAGCCAGCCCTGAGGAAAGTCTAAAGATGGATTCAGCTAATGCTACCATGAGCCTTCTCAGAAAAGCCAGGCCTCAAGAGCAGACATGCAGTCTTGGAGTCAGAGCAAACGGGGAAGGTCACTGAGGAACATTTAAGGAATCCAAGCCTGGAAGGGACAGTCCCTCATTTTAACAGATCCTGCTCCCAAATAACATGTAACAAAATGTTGGTCAGCAGTAAGAAAGAAGAGAGGCAACAAGATGGAGCAGAGGGAATAATGAGGACCTCTTTGGCACAACCTACCAACTACTTCAGGGTTTCACCCTGAAAGTGGTGCTGAACATGGGAGCGAGAGCAGAATGCCTGAATGGGAATGAGGGTGTGAAAGTAGAAGTATATAAGAGATGGGAAAAAAACTTGGGGAGATGAAGTGCTGAAAACTTCATTTTTCAGGAAAAGGAACACCAGAAGAAGAAAATAGTTTTACTGAAGAAGTATAATTACAGTAATATTTTGTAAATATTAATAATGAATAAATTGTGTCTTTCTGCTAAGTGGTTTGTAGCAGAAAAAATATTATTGTCCAGTTAGGATTAGTAGGAGCAAAAACTAAATAGTTTTATGATCAAGCCTCATTAGTTCATGGAAAAAAATATACAGTAGGATTCCCTGTGATAGCAGAGGCTGGTTTTCAATCACAGAAAATTCAGGTCAGTATTTCCATATTCCTGTATCTCTCTCTATAAAAACTTGGTTACTTTTTAATTTTAAAATTCAAATTATCTAATTGACCTTTATGCATGGAGCATGTCTTTTTCACATTCCAGTAACTCAATAAAGTGGAAATCATTTTATCTCCTTCTCCTTATGTATGTGCACTAATTCTCATTACATTTTAAAGTGAAAAAAAAATTGGCAACAAAAGCTCTGAATACAATACACAGATATGATTGACTTTGAATTAATTTGCTGTTTTGTATAAGCTATTTTTTCCTCACTGGGAACAGAAAATATCCTACAGTCAAAACCAGTCTTTCAACATGATTTTGCTTCAGAAAAGAAACAAAAAGTTGAAATATCACAATTTTATTTAATGAAATGTTCCAAAATAATTCAATTTGGAAATGTCTATATTTAGTTTTTACTTACTAAATCAAAGTGGTTTATTTTCTTGAACTGAACCCAAACACTGTGTTTCAAGTCAAGTTCAGCATTAATCTGTTTTGGCCCATTGTGCCTCACGGGAATTTGGGTAGTACCCCCTGGTTCTCATGATTTCATATGGACTTGGCTTCTTGGCAGTCTTTCTCCCACTGCACCACAGCATGTGAGTAATGATGAGCCATGTGGCCTAGACAGAGGAGAGCTCATGATGCATAACGGTACATAAACTTTTGCAAAAAGAAACTGCACTTGGAAAGAACTTTTCCTTGAAAAGAATTTGGCACAATTTCCAATCTGCTTTCTTCAAAAGCAGTATTGCTAGGAAGGTTAGAAAAGAAGGAACTATTTTGCATGTACACTGCTGAAAATCTTGTGTGTTTGAAAAGCCATGGAATTCCAAGAGTTAAGAAACAGGACTGCTTTCATGTCTGTCATAACTCCATTTGGATGGGGAGGAAATTGGCCTCTACATATCTTGACAACGTAGTAGAGAGTACTGCAATCTACAGAAGTCAAGGGGAAAATATGTGATAATAGAGCAGATGGGGAATGTGTTCCTATGGTGACTAGATACACTATATTTTCTGCTAAGATATACAAATGAATAGCAGGACTGCAGTAAGGGAAGACCAAACCCTAATTCTTCCTAGGTTGCAACTATAGTCAGGCTGCTGCTAATAGTGATAGTCAATATTAAAACCTATACATCCATTTCTTGTTTAATATGTAGTATGCTATGATTAACAGAAAATATAAACTAGACAAATGAAAGGGTAGAAATTAAAGCATTTTAATTGTTTAGTATTTTGCTATCAAATGCCCCACCAAAAAAAAAAAATCAGTAGTAAAGATCAGAACTGTAGTGCCCTTGGTTACCTACACAAGCAGATGAAAATATCTGGAGATTTCTTGTCATATTACAGGAAAATATATCATGATGTTGCAGAGGCAAGGTTTAAGAAGTTAGGAAATAACAGAATTACAGTTGCCTATGACCATATTTCTGTCCTTTGTGATGCAAATGAGTGACACGTTTTTCCTCCCCTTTATGCAAAAAACATCTATGGAAACAAAAAGTTACAGCTATGTCAAAAGTTTTCTCTGCATAAACCTCAGTAAGTTATATCTTCCATGTAAGTATCTATTCTGACATTGACAGCATCTAGAAAGCATTTGGATGAGAGCATGCTGCTTTTTCAACAGATCGTCAGATACAAGGTGGTGTCCCTGCTCCTCAGGCTTTATTTCAGAAGAGCCCTTCTCCTGTCCTGGGTAGGATATCTGTTTCTGGCTTTGGCAGGCACATGCAAAACTAGTTGCACAGAAAATGGTCAGCTAATGTTCAAGGCTCTCTGAAGAACTGAGCTGCCTTTTCATGTGTATCACATGACTAGTCTTGGCATTGTCTTAATGGCATTAGTAATGTTTTGATATATGATATGCAGCAATATACTTCCTATATAGTAGAAATAATAATGATGATATAATAAAGTGGAGAAAGATCTGTTTGGCAAGTGAAGCTAACTAAAATAATCTTACAATCACCATAACCTCTGCAGGGTTATAGTAGAAACATGAATAAAAGACACACTCAGTGATATTTTCCTGGATGAGTCACTGAGAATGTGTGGGAATAGTAAGGGACTAGAATTATTGGGGGATATCCAGCAGTTCATTTTGCCATGAGTCTGAGACTCACTTAATGCAAATGAAAGGCATGTTTGTTTCTGTAATGGTCTGTTACTGGCTTGATTTGCAAAAAGAATGACAAATTATGTTGAAGAATGTCAAGTGTATAGTGTTGTGATTTTAATGGTACCTGAGGGGAAGAAAGGGTAAAAAAAAGCCCCACATTGTCTTGCTTTTGGTGAGGTAAATATAGACACATTACACTCATAGATGAAGTACACTCTTAAGCTCTTCTCCTCAGAAATGCAAATTATTTTATCGGGCTGACAAATAAGGTTCTAATTACCAAGTCAGATTGAAAAAAAAGTCATATTTTGTCTTCCACATCCCATTATGCTTGCATTTCTCTAAACCTGCCTCAGCTGCACTTGCTGGATAGTAGTAAAGGAGCCTGTCTGTAATTACAGAGGTGTTAATTTCAGCATTGCATGTACCTTTTCTTTTTACTAGATTGGCATGAACATTTCACACTCTAGTGTGTGCTGTAATTGGAACAAACTGCAACACCTACTGCTAAAAACTGAGCTCTTTGTAGCTATTGCTTGTCCCTTCCATTTAAAATTCCCTAGCCACACTTTTGCCTCCCAAGCTGCCTTTGAAGGTAGATTTATGTGTTTTAAGTACAATTCAAGCATATTGCAGGCACAGCAGGAGATTGTAAACAATCAGAAACTGAACTGGGGGAGTCCTCAGAATCTCAGTGTGGTAGAACTTGAAAGACACCTGCAGCATAAATGTTTACACGTATGTTACAGATAATTCAGCATTACTAGTAAATGTTATTGAGGAACATCAGGAAAAAACACAGAGAGCAGTGTAACCAGCTTATGTGGATGCTCTCTGTGTCCATGAGTCATCATTGTTGTTGAAGACAGGGTTTGACCAGCCTCCAGAAGATTCTGCCACTTCTTTATCATCATTTTTATTTCATATGGCTGGCTTCACAAAAGGATATCTCAAGACAGCATGGGAAAACAAGCTCTGATTTGACTTAAAATTCAGTGATTACATATCATGAAGGTCTCTGACTCACTAATTCAATATTATAAACTTGTTAGAAAAATTCTGGATATGTGTAGAATATAAGGCACATCTCTCTTGGTCCGTCAGGTTCAAGGTTATACGCAGCATGTAACCAGAATAGGAAAATTATCTTTTTCTCAGCTCTTTCTGTGCAAAAAGACTATTTTGTCCTTTTGCATATATCTAGGACCATGCTTCTTTTGGAAGAGGAAACACATGCAAATTCTGGATATGTCCTCACTGTTAAGTGTTGGCTAAGCAATTGTGGACTTTGAACAGCAATAGCCTCAGCAGCAAGCAGAACTATTTTCCCTTTCAAAAATTGTCTTGGGCAATAACACTGTCTAAAGACAAGGACCACTGTCAGCAGGTAGCTCCCCATTCAGTAATATGCCATAACAGGGGGGCATTTGTTCTTGGGTTTTTTCTAACTCATTGCGTCTTTGGCAGAATTATGCAGCAGGGGTATGTAATTCTTTTTACACTGTAGGCATGGTTTTCCCTTTTTCCTGACAGAGAGAAGCCTGGATGTCTTGGGCTGGGGAAGGTAGCTGAAATCAGGCCCCCCTCTTCCTGGGAAAGTGCTTTAATCGCTAACTAGCAGTAACTAATCATGCAAACAGTGAAGGGATACTCTTTTTGAAAATCACTTTATTTAGTGAAAGTGGCTCTGGTGCTCTGCTTTGTGCTAAACTTGCTGCTGCTGACAAAGTGTTTTGGGATTCTTCTGCCAGTGTGTTAGACACCAGGCCTCTCAAGGGACTTCCAGATATACTTAGCTGTTTTAGAGATAGGCTCAGTTTGACTAAGGTTATGATCCATGTAGACATGAATAATAGCAAAACGTAGGTTGTTTAATAATTAAGGATGGTCATTTTGGATATGGAAACCTAATCTCTGCCTAAATTTCATGCTAGACCCAAATACTTTTCATGACTCGTAAAGTCAGTGTTTGGCAAATGACTATAACCACTATTATTTATAGGGAAATGTTGCTAAAGAAAGTCTGTTTTTCACTGGAGTAGCAAAGGGTCCTTCATTCAGAACTTCAGGCAGCTGATAAAGTCAGGGGTAAAGTTTTTAATAAGAGGGTTTCACCCAAGGCAATGTTTCTATGTAAATGCTCTGGCTTTCTTCAACTGTCCCTAAGTCTGATCGATAGGCCCTTGAGGCTTAACCTAGCCTCATTTTGTAGAATATGACCCTGATTTTGTCTTTTCCAAATCCATAAGCAGCTGCAGTCTTCCTATCTAGAAACTCTGAGTTAGGGAAGAGAATCACTTAAACATGACTCCTCTACAGCTGGGTAAGTCTGAAGAGATGAGCCCTTAAGTCTCATACATCCTGAGGAAACAGAAAGTGTTAAAATCAGCCTGACTTTTTTTATTATTATTGTATTAACAATCATACAAGAAATGAGACAGACAGGTGATACTGCTCCTGGAGGCTTCTAAAAGTCAAACTGTGAAACATGACATTCAAGTTTTTAAACAGGATTTTGCGGAACTGAACTTGTTCTGTTCATCCTTCCAAACGCCTAGTTGCATCCTCTAAAATCCTTCTGGAAAGTTTTTAGAGAAGATCAAGAAATGTTGACTATACCCAAAACCCTTCTAAAGTGTTATACTATTCCACAAAACAGGACATGTTTATCTGGGGCTCTGAACCTCAGGAAGGATATTGTAGTGGTTGACATTTTACAGTTTCCAAAGAAGAAGAAACACATAATTTTTCAGTCTATCTGTATCTCAGAACTGAAACATCTAGGAGACGTGACAGCATGGTCATTAGTTTTAAATAAATAAATAAATAAATGAAAAGAAAATAAATTAAATTAAAATATAAATTTAAAGAAAACAAAACCATCTAACAGGAAACAATTTACTTGACCTGCAAGTAAGGCTTACAAATAGTTTTGTATTTCAAGGATGTTAGCAAAAATTTGTGAATTTTCTTCAAAACCTCTGACCTCATTTTAACACTCTGCTCCCCAGCAGAAATCATTTACAATGTTGACATTTTTCTCCTTTATCACGTATAATTATAAAAAGTTACTGCTGGCTTAACTGTTATTTTTCTTCAGAGGCTGAAGTCTTATGTGTCTTAATGGCAGCAAGGTTTCCCTTTTGCTCTCCAGTTTTGGTGTTTCAGAAGCAGTTTTGACACCAGTATTTACATACATTGCTGAGTGGCAAAGGTTGTGTGCCTTGCAAGTGGAAGAAGTTGCTTTACGGCTATTCATAAACGACCTGTATGACTGATGTATGTGACAAATATGGTAATAAGCAATAATTGACAGGATTTTAGTGTTGATATATTGTTACTGGTTTAAATTTGTTTTAATTTTTCCTCATGATTAAAATTAGATTATGCCAAGCTCACATTCACATTTAGAATAAAAAGAACCAACAAGAAAAGGGTTTTGTTTTTTGTCCTTAAACCCCCTTAAACCTCATAGGTTAAGTCATGGAAACCTATAAAGCTCCTTTAGTGAAAACATATATACATTGCATGTTGTTGGATTTGTTGAGGTCATTTGATATGATCTATGTTCTGCAATGTGTGACTAGATCTCATACAGAGCTTTGAAACAGTAGGCTAGAATGAACATTTTAAACATTTTAAATGAACACTTTAAAACAAATTAGGCTCCAGAAGCATATATCTATAGCACTCTTTGCCATTCCAGTTGATATAAAGAATAGATATATGAGGAAAAGTTAGTCAAATACCCCGTTCAGTAAGTTGACCTTTATTTTTTACCATTGTGTGGAATTTTGTCATAAAAACACAGGGAAACTCTAGTTTGCAATATATGTGAGCTGATTAAAGGTAAATAATAGACAAAATTAGGAAGAATATTTAGTTACACGTAATTGAAAAATAGGGTGAATGTGAATGCTGTTTGGTATTATATTACCCTCATCGTTTAAAAAACACCTGTATGGGTTCAAGAAGTAAAGTAAGGCTGAGCAAAATATGAATTAATGAATAACACATTTCTGTGATACAATGTTTTTGACTACTATATAGACCTATAAATAAAACATGCTATGTGCATAGTTGGCACCCACCAATTGGCTAATGTTAATGTAAGTAGACACAGATTTCTAGAGTCTTTTTATATAAAATGTGGCTAGTTTCTGCTTTCTATGCTATGTTAATGAATGCCAGGGAGACTATCGGCTGCATTTTAACTTTTTGTTTACTTCATCAGACTCATGCTGAGAGAGCAAAAAGTGGCATTCCCATAGCATAGGGTTTGCCACATGTACTTAAAAGGTCCATACTTACACAATTAATCACATTTTAAAAATTATTTGCTTTCCCACACTGAACACAATAGGCCTTTGTTATATTTAATGCACAAAAGAAATGCACTAGCTGCTAAAATACTATAATCACATAACATTGGCTACAATAAAACAATAATTTTTAATATGTCTGGACTTCTACAGGCTCCTGATTATCTACGATGGTGGAGGATAATTTCCCACTGGAAGACAAGAGTAAGGAATTTAGCAGCTATTTTTGCAGAGAAGTAAATATATTAGAAAGCTCAGCTGAGAGGTTCTAGAGAGGGAAACTAGTCACAGGCAGTGGAGGGAACAAAATTATCGCAAATATTTCAGTATCAGCAGCAAAGAAAAACTCCACCAAAAAAACAATGGAAAAAATGACAAAAGCAAGTAGAGTGAATTAAGATGTACAATAAGTTATGTAAGACAACAACAAGTAAGTGGTATAGGTAACTCAGATGCTTTTTCTTTTGTACAGCAGTCAATTCAACTTAGGAGTAGATATAGGATAGAGAAACTGAAAGGATTTCTGAGCTTAACATTCAATAGCAGAAGACAAGGACAAGTCCAGGCTGAATACTTTCATACTGGTGTAAAAAAGGATCATCCATACCTCTCTTCTTGAAAAGGTAGAGAAGCAGAAGGAGACCATAGAACCATTTCAAGTGTGAGCAAAATGGCACAGAGAGAACAAGCAGCATGGTGGAACCAGTAGGTGACAGTGCCATATTTTGCACCTGGCTGCCTTTGCTTAGAATAGCAACAAGCACAAAGGATATTCTTAGCAAAGCATCGTCTATCTGCTTAGCCAAGCCTAGGAAAAGATTGCATTGGAATAAGTTGGATTAAAAGAGTGGTAGGCTACTGAGAAACACTAAGTGAAATGTTACCAACAATCATAAGAAAGAACTTTATGAACCCTTAGGAAAAAAAAAAAAAACAAGTATAAGTGGCAACATGGAAATATTTTGATTTGCATTTCAGGCAAAACAAGACTGTCCTTTTAGATAAAATATGAAACCTCTATTAGAGTATACTGCTTTCAATATTGTCCTGGAGCTCATACTTTAGAGGTGATGCAGGAGGAAAGGCACAACATTCTGCAGCAGCTGCAGTTCCAGCTGATGCTGGAATTTACTTTCACTTTGTCTGCAAGTGCCAAAATGAGCACAGCTCATTAAGTGGTCAGTGCAGATAGTAAAGATATTTTTACCCAAAATGTTAAAGTTCTAAAATATTTTAATTAGATTAGATATGTCCATGGTCAAATGAACTATTGAGCTGTCAGCTTTAGCCTGGCTATGGTATCGATTCCTCCTATTTGGAAAAATGCAGAAGGAATCTGGAAAAATGCAGGAGGATATCAACGAATACTCAAGTATGTTCTTGTATCACCTTATGTTTTTTGTCACAACCTGTGACAACAATGCCCCATATAATGAATCCTAGATCTTCAAATTAAGAGGAATAATATAACTTTCAGGCTAACATACAAACTGTATCCATGAATGAAATCTTAGGCTTATTCTACTGCTAACTAAATGTACGAAAAGCTGGTCAGATAACATTGCAAATAGCCAATTTACTGCATTTGCACAATGTCCAGAAAAAAAATATTAATATCTATTAATAGCATTAGATGACCTTCCACATTAGATGAGAAGAAGGGAGAAGGCTGCTGGGAAAAGAAGAAACAATTAGGTAGTAGAAGGCAGAAGAGACTGCATTGACTGTCAAGAAATACTGAATCAAACTGAATATAAACTCCTAAGCCATCTTAACAGAGAAGTTGGTTTTTTCCTTCTCAAAGCAGCAAGAAATCTACTGCACATATTTGTAATCCTGTATAAGCAAATGTGGTCAAAATTTGGGTTTGGCTGGGTTTTCCACTCTTTGTAAGTGAGAGGTAAGCCTGAACTCCTTTCTTTGAAAGGTTCCCATGAATTTACTACGAAAGCACACTCCACAGAATTATGTGAACTTTGGGATCCATTGCAGCTCTGTTCACAATGACCCTCTCCATTATTTTATGGAACATATGGACCTGGCTGTCAATTTTAATAGGGAAGACAACTTTATTTAACACAGAAGTGTATCTTTACTAGCCAAACCTGTAGCTATGAGCGTTCTGTAAAAGTCTAAGGTAGAGAAATTGGGAAAATGAATTGAGTTCAAATCCTTGAAAGGATTGAATGTCAGCCAAATTTTTAACTTTATAAACTATATATGTGCCCATGGATTATAAGATTTCCTGATACCATGGAACAATGGGGTTATACCACAACACAAATGGATTTGGCCAGTACTTATAGAGGGCTTTTTTCACTTTATTTTACTGATTGAAGGATGGGATTAGGAGGTAGGACTTAGTGAATTCTATTTTCGGCTCTGCTGCTCATTTATTGTGCGACTGCACAAGCCACAACCACGTTAGCAAGTCTCAGCTTTCTCTGGCTGCATGCACTGTAGACCCTTAGTAGCACTCTGAAAAGCCTGTGCTGCAGGTACAGCCCCGCAATCAAGTGAGCAGATTCAGGCTGTGCAGCCAAGCTGGTGACTGCTCAATCTCCATCCAGTATTCTGTGGTCACCAGGGGAAATATTGCTCTTGGAGTCACAAGAAGCTTCCGTAGCTGCAGGTCCCAAGCGGCTCATGGAGTTTATTTTCTTTTTTAATTTAGTGCGGTCTGGCAGCCATAGAGGCTGCATTCACCTGGGTCAAGCCCTTAATGATGCAGGGAGTAATACTGGATTGATTAGAAGCCATCGCCCAGAATTCACACCCAGTTTATTGGTGGTGGTGAAGTCCTCACAGAGCAGTAAACCCAAAGTCTAGTGCGCTGTTTAGGTTCCCCACCAGCTGCATCAAATAGGCCATCAAATTAGTTTGATTTTTTCCCCCAATATTTTACTTCCTGGAAGGCATTCTCTTCAATCAGATCTACAAGAACAATTTTAGATGAGTTTTTGTATTTGTGGCTTACTGCTCACAGATCCATTTGTATTTAAAAGTGAGACATCAGTAGGATTTGTTAACAGTCCAATAATGTCCATTTGTTACATGTTTGATTTCTTTATTACACTTTGGTAATGCTGCAATAAAGAAAGCATCCTGGTGTTTTTTCTATTTCTTTTATTAAACCTCTTTGCTGCAGGGTATTTGGCGGTTGTCATGTAGGTTCCCTTTTAATATACCAGCTGTACTTCATGCTTATTCATTTCCTCTATCCTTAAATGTTCCTCAATAAACTAACAAACTACTTATTAGAAGTAATTTAAAATGTAAAATTTGTATGCTCCCTTCAGTGCATCAGAATCTGCTATACCTTTGTTTTCT
>JAWWES010000133.1:36617713-36666878 GCA_035583135.1 Lophotriccus pileatus | reverse complement strand
TCCCGTCCCTTCCCTTCCCTTCCCTTCCCTTCCCTTCCCTTCCCTTCCCTTCCCTTCCCTTCCCTTCCCTTTCCTTTTCGCTTTGCATTTTACTTTTTACTTTTTACTTTTTACTTTTTACTTTCCCTTTTCTCAACTATTTTTACTTTGTGGAAGGCCAGAATCAGAGAAATCAGTATCTACATGTGACCTGAAAATAACAACTCCTTGTGTTGCTTTTCCTTCCTGAAAAAAAGGAATTTTGTTGTCTTGGGCAGTGTGCCAGGAAAGACCAAGCTCCAGTCTATTGAAAACATCACCAAGGACACAAAAAGCTTAATTGCTGAGAAACTGAGAGGGAGGGCATCAAAAGGGATGCTGCAGCTCTGAGAGGCAAGCTGGCCTCTGCAGCATCTTGGATCCATTTCCTCAAGAGCGCTCAATAGAAGGAAGGCATCTTTAAATATTCAGCTGTGTGCCACTAAGGAAAACTGAAAATTAGGATGCTGTGTACTACAATCTGTTTTGGTGAGTGTGAGGCAGAGGAAAGAGGGAGGCATGGGATTAGGCTGCCACTGGGCCAATGGCTGTTCACTCTATAGCCTTGTTTGGGGTCTTTTCATAGGGGAAACTGTAATGTATTTGTTATAAGTATTTACAATAAAGAAGTTGCAGAACAATAATTAATATCCCTGTGTACTCATGTTATAACAATCTGGTATACTTCTTGTTTAAAATAATTGTTCTTCAGTAGCTTCTAGCCAGAAACATGGAACAATGATCAATGAGTTACTTTGCTAATCATTTAATAAACATCCTCAACCTAACCTTAAATGAACAAATGACTAGTGAAATGACTGGAGCAAATGTCATCAATCAATCTCATATACTCAATATGTAAGCTGTTTCAATGGAGTAAAACATATGGTTGTAGTTTAAAAAGAAAATCCTTCGCAAAACTTCGTACAGTGTTGCCTAAATCGAAGCTAATCTTTGACATAATCCAATATGAAGAGAGTGAGAGAGATTTGTTTCCTTCCAATGTGATTATAGAGTCTAGCTTTGAAAGAGGCTTTTCCAAATATTTCACAAGTCACAGTAAAGTACTTTGGCGGGAAACAAGTAACAGGGGAAGAAATATATAAATAATATGTAACCATTGCTAAAGTTAACAAATTTAGTGTGACTGAAAAATTGCACTTAGGAAGCAAGAGCCTATATTATCCACAATCTGCAGTGTTTGGGCTCTGTGAACACCAGTTATCACTAAAGATTTAGATCATTACTTAATGTAGGGAGTTACATAAAATTCTCTGGAGAGAGTTACCTGTAGCGTGGGCTGATATCAAGGATTTCCATGTTGTCACTGTCAGGACAGTAGGAGGAATACATGCAAACTACTTTGCACTCTTTCCAAAAGTGCTTGTCACCAGGACAGAGTGAAGCACAGCATGCTGCCCATGACACTTAACTGGGGAAGTCAAGAAAAACAGTTGAAGAGCATAATTACAAGATCCACATTGCTTACAAAAATAAAAATAGGATTGTATTTTTCAAGGCAAATCATTGCAAGAGATTTCATGCAAAATTTCCTCATATTAAGTAAAAGCGTCAGTGTAAGCCTTTACTCAGTTTTGTGCAACAAAAAAAATATTTTTCATGAGTGTCTGAACTCATTTCTATTCATTTCTACTCTCAGACTTCATACCTCAGCAGAATGAAATGTGGGAAACAGTTTTAAATGTAAGTATTTCTTTTGTCTTTATTTGTGAGTGGAAGGATACCAAAATTAGAACTGAAATATGTAAAAATGGATATGAAAGCTGCAGTTGTGTGATGTATGATGTGCTCTGAAAATGACCAATATTTATATGTACTCTACTAAGAATTATGCATCAAAGTTGATGCGGAAATTTCCTTTACTATCAAAGGGAATGCCTTTTAGGATACAATCTCATAAACTGACCCATGCTTTCTTTTTTAACTGCTATTCTTATTTTTATCATAACATTTCTTGAGTATTTTCCCATCTATATATAACGTGTACTGATAATCTAAACAGCAGAGCAATTTAAGTAGTTTAAATAAGAACTTCAGTTATAAGAACAGAATGTAAGAATGAATATATCATTTAAGCAGTCTTCTGAAAATATTAAAGCAAGGATATTTTAACTAAAAATTCCTATGTGGTGCTCCTGCTCCAAGTTCTCATCTTGCTGTTGACAATGTGTAGTGTATTAAACAGAAAATGGAAAGTTGTCACCAGTGTTAGTTCTGCAAGATTTAGTGCTGTAGGGAAACAAAAAGCAAACCTGATTTTACTAAAAGTAAATCTCACTTCATCATACCGGATCAGTGAAATCCTAAACAACAAATAAGGTTTTTAAATCTTAACATTATTAAAAGCAAAAGTTAGTTAATTTCCTGCTAAAACTGATTTACTTTCTAAGTCACTTGAAAATAAGATAGGCACATACCTAGATCACTCAGGCTCTATCTCTCAAAGTCAATCAGAATCACTTTTAAATACTACCTAATTAATTTTTAATCTGGCATTAGCGGTCTGGAAAAGTGTTCCATTCTCCCTGCCTCCAAGTAGTAAGAAAAAAGAAATAGTTTTATTTTAAATAAATCAAATGTTGATCATTAGAGCAAACAGACAGTAAGTCCTCTCAAATATAGCAATTTTTAAATATGCAAATTTGAGAAACACAAAATAAAAAAATAAAAGAAAAGATGAAAAGAAAAATGGTCTAGTGCTTCTAAGCTCGTACAACTCTGAAAAGCAATATAATTCATGTGTTAACTTACAGGTTTCCTTCCTGTCTTAAATTGTGCCAGAGACACAAATTCTCAGTTGCTTGGGGTTTCAGATTAGAGCTTTTCACACAGAAATAGAATGTGTAGCTTTCCTACAAACAAAAACAACGTACATTGGATTGCTTTAGTGGAATACAAATACTTGTGAATGTCCTCCGTGTTTGAACTTTTTTGGTGAACTTTGGATACCTCTGGAAATTGTGATTAATATCTAATCAAAGTCATTGTGAAGAGAAAACTGAAACCCACCATCTCTATTCAGAACTTTCTGGCATTCCCCAGGTTGGGAATGCCATTGTAATTGTTGCTTGCCTAAGTGAAGAACCTTCTCAGGAGTGTTTTGGAACAGGGCTGTCTGCCACAGCTAATAACTCACTCAGTATCTACCCCTCCAGAACCGTAATGCTCCGGCCCCAACCGCGCGCCTGCTGTGTATGACAAAGAGGCTGATGAATGGTAAGAGCGAACAGAAATGGTAATGAGTCCTGGGATTCAGGGGACACTACCCACCTTATGTGTTGGAAGAATTTATGAAGATAACATGACATACTAATATATTTTTACAGCCCAAACAAGATATTTTATGCCAGCTGTGGGATCCACACGTAGTTTATCAATATAACTTCCAAGACCTTTCCCCTTTTTTTTTCCTCTGTGCTTTTACATTATGTTATTTTCAAAGTAGGTAAAACCAAGTTGCTAAATAGAAAACTTGCCAACATTTTGCTTCTTTTTTGATCTCTTTGTATCCATTTTGAACAGTCACAAAGAAGGTACAACACCTTTCATGTATAAAATCTCTCCCTTGCAATTATACACTTCTCTTTATCCCTGATTTCTCTCCTAGTACACTGGTGGATGTAAAATACTCTGTAAAATGATGTCATTCTATGTGTTACAGACTCTTTGGAAACTTTTAAAAAATAGTGATAAACATCATCAGACTTGATTTTTGCTATGGCACTGGTGCAGCTGACCAAGCTGAAGTGTTGTTTGCAACGCTATAATGCTGACATTAAGTTCTTGCCAATCCTTTGCAACTGCAGCTGCTACGAAATACTAGCCAACTATCTGAGGACTATGTGAAATATAACACATTTTATTTACTTAATGCTGATCAATGAGCTTATTTTCAAGTAGCAGACTTCCTGTGTTAACGGTTTAACAGAAGTAATAATTTTTTTAAATTATGTTTTTTAAATGCAGAAAAACTATTTGACCACTAGGCAATGAAGTACATAATAAGTAGCCTGACATTTCTATAGATTATTTTGTCTAATTCACAAAACACAGAAGCTATCACTGAGTAACAGTAAGGAATTCCAGATTTCAGAATAACCATCCAAGCAACAGTGACAAAAAGACCCACATCATGCTCTAAAATAATGGGTTATTCCACAACCACATGCATGCCAAATTTAAAGCGTTCCTAACTGCTTCTTTTCTAAGCCCTGGTCATTCCACAACTCTGAAACAGGCTCAAGGAAGTGCATTACACTGCATGGATTAGTATTTCTTTTTGGTGTGTTTTGTAGACTTGAGCTCTGGAGGGAAGTCTGCATGTTTAGCTATTATATAATCAAATAAAAAAAATGTGCAGAGTATAAAAAAAATTTTTCAAATCAAATAAATATACTGAATCTATTAAAATATTTTTCTCCCTTTTCCTTTCCATTCCCCTTTTATCTTTTCTTTTCTTGTAGAAAAGAGGCATTAATGGAAAGAAAAAAAAATAAAGAAAAAATTGCTTTTTTGCTTTTCAGGTGGATGACAGTAAACACATAGGTTGACTTTGTTTGAGTCAGATAGAGAGGACCAAATATTTTAAACTAAGCAAATGAGTAATTCAACGTGACCAGGAAAATGGATACTTTAATACATACCTAATTTTGTTTTACGGTGCTTTATAACGCATAATCAAATTCCATAACAGTAAATGTGGATTAAGACAATGGTGAAAACAGATTGTTAATGAAAATATAATAGGTTTATGCTCATTTCCCATAAAATTACTCCTACACTGTACAACAGCTTATAAATTTATAGTGATCTAAACTGAAATTACATTTCTTGAAATTTTCAAAGCCAACAATGGTATTCAGCCCCAGATTTAAAGGAAACCATTAGTCTTGGTCTGTCATGTGCATCAAGGCTTAGAAGGCAGTACACTGTTACATCACTGAAGCTCTGCCAAATATCCCAAAATGAAAGCTAAAGAGGCATACATCTGGCCTGCAACTTTGCCAGCTACACTGTCATGTCTGCATCCAGGGCAGATACGGTAAAAGGCACACGCAGAATACCTTTGCTCACACTGCAGAGGTGAGAATGTGATGGCAGAATTATGCCCAGGCCCCTACAAATTTCTTCTGGGAAGAATTTCAACCATAACTGACCGTGGCCATGACCTGTATCCCACATCAAGGCTTCACCAGTGCTCAGGAGTGAGGCTACATATTTCTTAGTGTAGGATTGGAGTTCAAATACAAATTGAAATTTGCTCTGTTTTCCTATATAACTCGTATGTTTCAACCATATTGTCAGCATCTGTTTAGATGAATCTTGTGAGTCAGGAATTTTCCGATGAAGCATTGTTTTACTAGAAAGACAGCAGTTTATCAAAACTGAAATTTTGTGGCACCATGCCAGATTTTGTCAAAAAGTTTTCAGGTCCTTGATAGTTGTCAGTGACGTAAAGAACCTGCAGCCCTAAATATCTAGTCCAAGTCACCACCCCATCTAATATGTATTCATATCTACTGTAAACTGGGTTATCATACTGCTTTTATCTGGTGGACAAGTCCTTCACTTTAGTCCAGTTTTATTTAATGGAAGAAGAATTTGGCTGTTTCTGGACATCTGGTACAGTAAAAAAAAAAAAAAAATGGGCTGTTGAACATATGAAAATTGTGAGCAAATGACCATTATATGTGAGAAGATCAGCTTCGTGGCACATTAACTTTGGTTTCCACCCGCATATTCCCACAGAAATTTTTGATGTCCAGCTCTCCACAGCAATGTGTAGTAGTCATACCAAAATGAGTTGGCTTTGGTATCTCTATACATTGGCCTATTAAACTATATCATTCTTCCAAGGACAAAGCAACCACAGTTGGATGGATTGGAAAACATGTCATGTGCTCCTGGATGTGGAGTACATGTTTGAGACTAACTTACAGGTGCCCATCTACATCAGTTCTTCCAGCCTACAAGGTCTGAGGTGCACTTCCCAGGCAATCTTATGGGATCCGTCGGCTTTGAACACTGCCACAAGGTATATCTGTGAATTAGCCCAACCACATCTACAGCTCTCACATATTCACAACTTATCAAACTTGTTAAATTCACCTTGGTCTGCTTCCAGTAACAAATACTTCCAGACTTCATTAATTTCCCCAATGTGGCAAATGTTCCAAGGAGGAAAAGGTTTTCTGCTCATTCTAGTTAATTCTTTGGAGTAAGCATTGTGTCTATCCGTGCTGTTCAGTACTACCAACAACAGCAGTACTCTATAAATTGATTATAATAAATATATAATAAGAAAAAACTTGAATCATCTTTCTATAATAAACCACTTAGCACTTTAATATAAATGCTCATAAAAGTTTCTCATACCTCAAAGATCTTGAAGTGGCTCCTACTGTAGGGTAATCACTTGAGCAAATGAAGATCATTCATTACTGTTGATGTGTGTTTGGGTTTTCAGTGGTGTAAGCTTGTTGAAAAAAGGAATCTTCCAGAAATACGGAAGAGGTTCACAGATTTGGAGTCTCTTTCTATCTACCAATCCCTGCTAATTCTCAGACACATCCAGTTAAGTCCGTGCAGGTGCATTGAAAAAATACTTTATTGATGAATTTCCAAAGGGGCTGGAGCCCATGCTGCCATGAAGACATAAGCAGCATTCTTGCATTTCCTCAGTCCATCAACAACTTTAAATAGAGGTGTGGATAGCATCTCTCCAGCAGCCAGAAGGAAAGTACCTGTTTCTGCTGTGCAGTGATACCATATGAAGCCTCCATTCCCTTTCTTCAGAACTTGTAGTTTGAGAAATTTTCTTATTTCTGCCTACATTCACCTTTGATAAGTTTGACATCTAGTTGTTTTCAGCACTCGTATGATATTTATTCTATTGAAAACACGAGAGTTTTTTCCTAAGTTTAAAAATATTTTATGCAGTTATTAAGGATGGAAAAAAATAATCATTTTATATCATTTATCCAATGTTTATATATAGAGTTTACTGTATTTAAATGTAAAATGTAAACATAACTTTTGATTCCATGTATTACCAGGAGAAAAGAAAATCAACACTATAATAGAGACACATTCTTGATCTAACAGAGGAATATTATACAGATCATGAATTACTACATCTGATTATAAGAAATCTACTGAATTTTCTCCCAATTACTTGGGAGAATATTTTCTAGATGAATGGAAAGCTTTATTTATTTTCTGGGGACTACAATTTTATAACTGAATGAAATTGGCAGAAAAAGATGTAGGTATATTTTTATAGCTAGTATCAAGGTCAATTCTTGGCCTATAATAACAAGATCCTAAACAGAGGCAAGAACAGACAGATATGATAAGAAATAATTTCTATACTCACAACGAATTTGTATGAAGATGTTACTTTTCAGTCACAGTCAGAGCAATGTTTTTTGTATCTATGTGTGAGTGAAGGCACTTTAGACCTTTGCTAGACTGTATATAGAAATAAAAAAGAGGAAGCTATAGGATAAATATTTGACATCAGTTGATAATTGTGTGAGGAACCAGCAAAATTTACCTTACCACGATGAACAAGCTTTAGCATTAAGACTGGCTGGGAGCACTGCCAAGAATGTCTTCGTGGATTGACATTATTTATTAAATAACAGGAAAATGCTGTGCTCTAACAGACAATGCAGAAGAATGACAAGGCGAGTTGTGTGTGTGATATGGATTCACAGTCTTTATAAGTAGCAGTGAAGAACAGTGCAGTATTTCTCAGAGTATCTCTTAGAGAAAACTCAGGAAACACACCCCCTAGAAACATCTAGATTACAACATGGAATATTTTTAAGAATTTTATAGTGGTGATGTTATATTAAAAACAGCAGGTCTTTGACTTCAGATCCAGATGGGTTTTGCCTTTAACCTTTAGGTGAAAGAAAGCTGTGAAAGTCTGTATTATCAGTGTCAGAGAGTGCTCCAGCAGCACCAACTATTTGTCATGTTTCTTTCACTCTGGATTGTCAAAATAATTTTTTGAGCATTTGAAACACCAATGTTTCTCTGTAAGAGTTGGATTGGGTGAACCTGTTTATCTCCCTGGCACTTGGTTGCTGTAATCTGATAACACAGTTTTTGTAGGATTGTGCTCTATTGAAGGGCAGAAATTTCTGCAGAGTAGTGTTGACACTAAGAGTACCAAAAAGCCAGGACTGTTTCAAAGGAAAGTTTTTATATATCAGTAATTTTCCACAAAATTGATAATTGGCCATTCAATGAACAAATAAAAGTGGATTTTTATGATTTTCAAAACTATTAAGATATACCATTTATAGTTCTAGGCCAAGATTTTCAAAGGTCAATATGATAAAAAATCATTCGTATCAAAATCGGATACATATATTATTTTCAAATGTGAGAGGCAGAAATAAAGCAAATTTTCTGCAAAGCAACATTTGATACAAATATGCTTCCGCTGGTGCTTTTGGAAGAAATAATTATTGATTTTAGTGATTGTTTTCCTACTGTAAGATGAGAATGATCTTTCAGGTAGTTGTATCTTTCTGACCAAATTTGTGGAAGTCTGCTCCAGCCCATGGATCCTATATCTGTCAAATGCTTAATTATCATATCATTTATTGTGATCATATAATCGTGTGATAGTATAATATTAATATTATTCCTTATGGCAGTAAATGACAAATTTTATAGTATATATCCACAATACAGTAAAATACAAAACACATCACAACTTTAAAGGAACACTTCAAGCATTAGAAGATAGGACTCACAATTTAGTTGCCCTGCACAAATTTTTATTTTGCCTTTTTTTGGCTTGTACATTATTAAATAATTTTAACTATACAATAGAAAAAAAAGGTTTTTCTTTACAGTATCATCTCCCAGTCCTGCCTTCTGTACCTTTGCAGTCTATTACACCCAGATGGGTTCTCTTTTTCATTATGGTGAATTTCTTCTTTTTTTCTTTATACTGTCTAAGTATGAACAGAAGGAAAACTAGCGAGGTAGTCTTTGCCTGCAGTCCCCATACTCCCATTGTCCCACAATAGCAAGAATTTGCAGTTCCAGGGAAAGCTGTCAACCTGCCAGCTCTGGCCTGGAGCATACTCAGCCCCAGTGCAATACTCAGCAAACTAGCTGCTAAACTCTAAGGGGGGATCCTAGCAGATACCGTTTCTTTGATGGTGTTGCTGCAGTGGAAGGTGATGAATGTGTTTAGCTTGGCCGAGTTTAGGCATATCACAAGGGAGCCAGTAAAAGGCACTTTCTGAGCAGCAGATGCAGTATTTTTCTTTTGCAAATTTTAAGGCTACATGGGCTGGGTACAGGAGAGATTTTCAATAACATATTCTCTTTCTTTTCTTTTTCTTTTTTTTCTGATAGAGCAAATTCTCAGAAGAAATATAATGCACCAGAAATAAAAACAAACAAACAAAAACAACCAACCAACCAACCAACAACAACAACAAACAAGCAAACAAAAAACTACCACAACAAAAAAGAAGAATTCCCTGGTTAGCTTGGCAAATTCATATGGAAAACAGCATATTCTGTGATTCTACATTACAAGTGGCATGAAAATGGAGCTACAGACAGCACTGCCTGTTCTGTTGACAAAATCCGCAGGGTTAGCAAGGTTTCCTACCTACTGAACCATAATTTTTGGAGAGTTTTTGTCGTTTAGCCCATCATGAAGAAAGTTTTAAGTTCCCTTTGGGATGGTGTATATATATGATCCCAGCTGATGTATTTTCAGTCTTGAGGAATGCATAGCTTTTCTGGTAGCTAAAAATACGTTTATGAAGCCAGTTATTTAAGTTGTGACAGGATCATAAAACTCCCAAAAGCAAATAAAATTTACCTTGAAACAGAAGACACTCATATTAACACTTTCTAGTTGGATGATTACAGAAAGCTGCCTCTGAATAAAAGAGCAATCTTTTGCATTAAACTCTCCAAAGTAAGGAAATGTTCCATGTGCTGCATGCTAAGCACTTAACCACTGTGGAAGTGCCTACAATGGGATACAACAACAAAACTGTGGATAAAGCAATGTTGTTCAGCACAAGTGCAGAAGGCTACAAAATAGGAGAATAAATCACCCTTTCAGAATGATGAGGCCCAGTTCCCTCATTGGGATCATTCCAGCAGGATTTGGACTTTAGTGTCTACCAGAGGCTGAAGGCTCAGTTTGTTCTTGGATACTCTTAAAGATCCTTGCTCTGTGCACATACTTGCACAACCACTCTTGCAGCAGTCAGGCTGGCAGCCCAGCCCTCCTCCTCATTCCTGCTCCACAGAGGGACCAAGACCAGCACCACCCTCATGGTGAGAGATCTGCTCCCAGCTGCTTCTCCCTCTTGAGGGAAGTAGAAATATATTGCCCCCAAATAGTTCCCGTTAGGGTCAACCAGGTTCTCTGATTATTCTTAATCAATGATGGAGTTTACACATCTCATCAAACTTCCAGAAGGTGGGGAAAAACTGCAGGTTAAAAACACACCCATTGCACCTGAAAAATTTTCTTTCTAATTTTGGATAATCCAAATGAATATCTCAACACATGTTTTTTTTACCACTGACATTGGAGTCAGGCTCTGCTGCTGCCCGGGTCAGAGGAATGTCTTTACACCACCAGCAGCACAGCAAATGAGAGCAAGCAGGAGCAGGAAGAAGTTCTTACCTGCCATTACATAGCCATGGCAGGAGGACCCAAGCTATGTACAAAATGTACAAAAGAAGAGGCTGGTGCTGTTTGTGTGAGTTCAGCATGTTGGTATCTGGCAGCACATGACATCCTCTTCATGCTGCTCACCAGAAAACGAACACAGTTCAAAGGATTTGCTGGAAACACATGAAAGCTGATAAACCCTGCTGAAAGTCCTACATGCAGTTACAGCCTGTCTGCTCTCCAACCAGTCCACCTTGCTACAGCTAACCAAGCAGAGACTCAGGCTGGGAACAAAAGCCTTCTTTCCAGTGGGTGCAGGCTTACGCAGTAATGAAAGCAGAATAAAAAAGTACTCTGGCACTTACAACAAGTGCCGATCCCTTGTTCACAGTTCATAACAGTGAATCCACGCTGAGAAATTCAAATGGCCTAAACTCCATCAAGCTATTCCAGTTCTTGCCAAAATTAGCATTTTGCCAATACTCATATTATCTATTAGCGGTTTTCCTTAATTTTCGCTTGTTAAAATCCAGAAAACAGGTAAAGATTTCCAAAAGACAAAAATAGACGTCAATTCTTTAGCATGAAATGCATGCATTAAGTGACCAGCTCTGTTCAAATCCTCTGGGAATGAGGCATGCCAAGTTTCATCTGGCACTCAACCACACTTGTCTATTTAGAAAACTGGTCTCAAGGATTCCTAACCATGGTCTCAGGCATGGGTTTTGACACGGATCCATTTATACCACATAAATCATTAATTTATTACTTCAAATACCAAAGTCAATTTTGAAATCTTATGTTTATAGCGGTTCATCTATATTCATCAGTGCTATCACTTAAAAAAAACCCACAGAAACTTTTAACAATATTACGAGTGAGTGCAATGGGAACAGAACATAAGATTTTTTTTTTTTTTTTTTAAGCTACAAATCTGAAGTGGAAGTGAACGTTAAATGTACACCTCATACTAAAACTTTATGAAAAATGAAATGCACAAAAACCTGGATCCTTGCCATGACACCCATTATGGTGAAGTCTGAGACTCTGACCCTTCGTGTTATACTTATTGTGTTTTTGACACATTTAGTCAATTAAAATGGGTGAAGTGTAATTTGTTTTTCTTAAGTTTAATACAGCATGTCAATAGAAGCTAACCAAAATTTATAGTAGGAACACTAAAACTGCCACTTGCACTTAAACAAATGAACACAATTTATCATGGCTGAAATAAAAAGAACATCATGTGCATTTGACTTTATACTTCACATGAGCATGTTGCCAAATATAGGAAAGCATGTTACAGCTGACACTTCCAATGGAAAAGACATTTTACTTCACATTAAATATTGGTGTGAAAAATTTGGACCTTGTCCAATCCTAAGAAGTGTTAACGTTGGCACTTCCACTGTATACTTTTACTGTAAATTGTTGTAACATTTATTTGACATGGAATACCCAAAGGATTGATGAGTAAAGAAAGGAAGACTTTTTATTGTGCCATGTTCCCTTTTTCAGTCATACATACTAAGCCTTTACATCTTCAGAGTTTAAACAAGTCACCACCTGTACTCAATCGGTGAAAGTTATTTTTCATGCAACTGGAGTTTGCCTTTTTTATAAACCTATAAAAGCACACATTTTCCATTTTATTGGTCAGCAAAGCAATGGCTGATTTAACCGTAAAACTTACAAATGCTGTTTCTTTATGAAGATCTATGTTTTTTTAACCCTTTATAATTCCTTGGAATATAAGCCTCCCTCATTTCATTTGTTGTCAGAGACTGAAAACACAAAACAAACAGCAGTATTTTTCTTTACGTTAAAAAAGCTCACCTAACACTACTACCACTTATATTATTACCCATGGACTACTAAAAATTTAGGAGGAACAAAGTATTGCTGCGTAAAAATTTATCCGCTTCAATTAAGTACCTGCACAAGAATTCTGTGTTCGTATTATGTGAACTATAACTACATCTATCTGCAGTAATGAAGCACTGTAAAACATCGGAAAAGTGCTGAAGGGCACTTCATAGGATTTACTGAACTGATCTCCAGGTTAAAAAAGCAGGCCTGAGACAAGGGAATTACTCTTTTCATCCATATTTTTCAAATTAGGAAAATCCATAGCATTCTGAATTATAAAATTAAATTTTAGAGACACAGACATGAAAATTATTGGGGTATTTTAACAATCTTAAAGACCCAATCCAAGACCCTGAATTTTGATCTATTCAAATACAACACTTTCTGCATTTGATTACAATTAAAAGAGCAATTTACACACACAGATACTGGGAAAACAGATTTTTTTCAAACTAGACAAGCAACACAGATGTTTTATACCAAGTAGAAACTTCAAAAACCATGTAATGTAATGAAACAGAGGAATGTAGCCAGCAGAAGACATGAGCTGGTGTCTAGGCGTACATCTGCTGGCACCCAGAACATTATGTAGTGGCACCTTCAGAACAGCTCTGGAGAGAAGAATAGGGTTGTTATTTAAATTTTGAAGTACTGAAGAGTTTACCCATCCATTAAATGGAAAAAAAAAAAAAAATATCTTTCGTGTGTTCTTCTGGCCTACAACTGAGAGTATGAAAACCAAATCTAAGTTTCTCAATGGCAAATCCTAAGAGAGGGATTTGGAATAGATGATTCATGTATCAGAAACCCCCCACTTCCCCCTTCTCTGTTTTACATTGCAAACATGCTCTTTACAAAATACAAAGGATAAAGAAAACACAGAAGGGCAGGAAGGCTCGGCGTAGAGATAAAGAAAAATTTTGGTAGATTTCATGGTGTCAACAACTCAGTCAAGAAAGGAGTGTCAGCAAAAGCAAACTCACCTCTATCTTCTCTCAGCTGTGTATGATCAAGCTGGGTTGCTTGAACAGCATGGGTAAAGGCAGTGCTGTATAGGGTTATTTTACATCTTCTAGAGATCTCAGCAGCTGTTCTCATAACTGATGCGAAGTAAAATGAAAGTAACTAGAACCTTGGAGTCCTACCCCACTCTGATATGAAAAAAAATAAATGGGACCCCTTGCAAAGGCACATCTAGATGCAGATTAAAATTCCAAATATTCCTATAGACCTTACAAAAAAATAGTCTTATAGTCTTATAGAGCTATTTGTTCATAAAAACCTCATGACACTGCTAATCAATAGGAAAGGCAAAGAGATCACTCCTACCTCTTATGAAAAAAAACTACTCAAAATCACCCCACTGGACAGGCAGCCATGTGGAAGGAACACGTTCTAAAGAGGTTGTGCAGGCTCCATCCTTGAGTATTTTCAAAACTCAACTGGATAAACCCAGAGTAATCCAGTCTAATCTCATGGGATGACCCTGATTTCTGCAGGAGATTACACTATATACCTCAAGACATACCTACCAAAGGCTTAACCTCTGATCATATAATTAAATTCCTTATTTCAACTGAGATGACATGACTTAAAAGCCATATTTTGAAGCCAAAACAAGAAAACAAACAGCCAGCCATCTGATTGTAAGTGTAATAAGTTATAAAAACTTCTTGTCTGTGCTGTTCCCAGTATACTGGAAACACAATTTCTACTAGAAAGCAGAAAAAGATACAGGTAGACACTTGCATGAAAGTTTTGCTACTTGCATCTGATTTTGGGGAAAGAACAACTGCAGGCATTATAGAGGCTTCCTGGTTGTTTTTTCAGGCAAAAAAAATTATCTCTTTCTTTTGTGTGGATGTAATGTCAAACTTGGACAGAGGAAGGTTGTGTTTGTGTTACTCCAGTTTCTAGCTGGAGTTAATAACGAGTGTAAGGGAGGAACACTCCATTTTAAAGAAGTAGCATTACCTTTCCTCCCATGTCATGCTATCATCTTTAATGGCAACAATAATTCACTTAAGCCAGGAAGACATTTTTTCTGCTTTATTTATAGATCATTAGGACGGTCGTCTGCTGCATTAATGCCTGCTAAAACGGCATACCGCTTCCCACTTTATGGCTCTATGTCAAAAATGTCTCTGATAGCTAGTTACTCACTCCACTTTGTCAGTGTTAAACAATCCATTCTGTATTGGATGAGCCACACTATCGCATGTCAGTTACTTGACTTCTATAATATCCTCTATAGGTGTCAGGTCTCTGGAGAACTGCACGTCCTCAACTCCCACTGAAAGCAAAGGTGGATAGCACCTTACAGATCAGATGTTGTGACTTTCTGAAGAGCTGCTTAAGCTTTTCAGTTAAAACTCAACAGCTGTGCAAAACGTGGGCATTATTTTTAGCCATACATTGCATCTCTCCATTTCTGATAATTTACCACCGTGTTGCTATGTTATTGCTCCATAATGATATTATCAAGAGATAATAGCAAGGGAAAATCAGTACAAGTATCTAATAAATCAGGACCAAACACTTCTGGGACACAACTTAGGTTTCCTACTTTAAGTCAGAGTCTTGAGAATTTGAGTTTTTTATGTTCGTTAAGCCTTTGTTTCTCTGCAATATAAATAATATTACAAAAGGTCAGGTAAAGTGACTTGTGGCATGTAGCTACTCAGTTTGGTTTTATCAAATTTAAATGTTTGTTTGTTCTTATTATACACATTAAGGAGGTTCTTCACCCAGAATGGTTACATCTGAAATAAATACAGAAGAAAGGTGGAAAGAAAGAGAGGTAGAAGAAAAATACAAAAAAAGTAATTACATAAATTAAGGAAAAAATATTATATATTCCAATTAAAATGAAGCAAACTGTTTGCAAAAGTGTATACAAATGACAGAGGTAGGGTTGTTATATATATAAGCTTGAAATAGATAAATCATTCATCAATCTGTTTGTATACAACAATATTTTACAGGGTTTTTTTAAGTAATCTAATGTTCCTAGATCTTTGCATAGAAATAGAGCCTCTCTATAAATTATATCTGTCAAATATATATATCTAGATAGATAGTTAATCTTCTCTTACTGGTCATCTGTGATCTACATGAGTTAGTTTGCACAAAGAGTTGTCTTCTCTGTAGATGTAGGACTCAAAAATCCAGTCTCATATAGACTGCCTCAAAACAGCCCTTCACCATGGATCTTTCAATAAAACTTTTTTGAAACCAAAAAAATAAATATTTATTTATGCATCAATTACTAACCAGCTAAGAGGCTTAGAGTATGATGGCTTACCTGAGTGGCTTGACCTGGGCACATGTTCCAGTTGTGAGTGTGCTAGACACTGTACAAACATAAAACAAAACGTCTGATGACTACCTTAATTGCTAGCATGCATAGTGCTTAATGCATATTACATTTAGAACAACACTACTCTGAGTAAAAAACTGTCCCTTATTTTGTACTCAAGACAGTAATTCTGGATATGAAAGATCCTGGGTCATTTTTCCAAAGGGGGAGGAATTTTGCCCCTTTCAAAACCAAGATTTTCTTTTTGTTTCTCCAGTATCAGCATCATACAGGGTAATAATTTGCTGACTGCTTGTTGCAGACTCCCGGGCAATGACCAACACATTGGTGTTGTGGGCTACTTTACCAATCTTTGAAATTTTAGACTTGCCGTGAATGAAAAATGCTGAAAAGTACTCCAACACCAGCCTTTAGAATGAAAACACAGGAGGATTCGGGGACGTCTCATGCTGTGAACTCTATATTCCTGTATCTCTTTGTAGTTGTTGTTCTTACAGTTAACTTGTGGACCACATTATTCCTTGTATTAAGCAGGGACGATAATGCCAATGAAAATGTGAAGGTTACGTTCAATCATACTAAATAAGCTCTGCCTGTTAGGCTGCAAGCACTCAGAAAATGGTTTGAGGCTTCTTTTCAAGGATAGACCATTACCTCCCACTTTGGACAGGAATGTCTTGGCTCCATTTTGATGTTATATCTGTTAGGTGCAGAGTGATGAGTCTATCTTACTGCTGATTCACACCGGCTGTTCCAGCAGCAACATGTGACTGTGATTCCTCTGTGGCCCAGAGGATATTTTCCATCAGTGGTAACAGATGTTACTAATTCAGAAGACCAAAAGAAAGAATAAAATTATAAGTACATAATACATATAAATATCTCAGTCATATTCTTTTGATGATAGGACCAATAAGTGCAAAAGTTTAAAAAAATGAATGCTGCTGCTGTTGATATTTTTGGAAGACATCAATAGTCAGGAAAGAGTCTTACTGAATAAAGACTAAATTTAGTAAGTTAAATTGATAATGGAAAATAGAAAATAAGTGGATTGGGATCCTACTTTTCTGAAGGCCACAGTAGAAATGAATGCAAGTCACCTGAAAGAGTATATGGGAGGATGTGTTATGATGAGATGGTGACAGAGTGAATCATCAGAGTTCTCAGTATACAGGGTGGGAAAGGGAAACATGTTCCTGGAGGCAGTGATTTAAATGCAGTTCTAATAATTCAAGGCAAGCCATTTAATTGCAGTTAATGCCTGGCCAGTTTTAGGACCAAAATGAACATAAATTGGCAGATATTCCACCCGAGCAAAATGGTACACTGGAGAACTTATCTAACAGAAATGGCTGATACAAATCTCTTCCCATCCCAATCTTTGGCATTAACTCTGTCATTTCCTGAAGAATCATACCTAAATGCCATTTTTGGCTGGACATTTATTACTGAAAATTATCTTTTCAATGTAATCATTATAATTTGTGTGATCTATTGATGTACAAATGTTTAAAGGAAAAAAGTACCTGTTTCTTCAGCTCTTACCTTTTCTTCTACCTCTTACCTTTTCTGTAATCAGTCACCACTATAGACTCTTCTACAGCTGGACTGTGCTTTGTCCTTGGTATAAATTATTTGCTCAAAAAAACCCTAGCTTAGTGCCTTTTTTTCTTTTTTGTTCATTTTTTCTGTAAAACAGTGAACTCCATATAGAAATAAACTTACATTTTTGTGGATTAATCAAAGGAAAATAGTGATCCATTTAGGCAAAGGAAAGTAATCATCTCCAGTTCTTTATATGAACAGGGCCTTTGTAAATTGTTCAGAACAAAGATCCTGTCTTATTCACCGGATAAACTTTGTCACTATATATACCTATGTTATTTCAAGAAATATGGACTAAATAAGAAAAAAAGTGGCCATTTGGAACCTAGCCTGAAAACTCACTGAAGTCAATGAAAATATTTCCATTAGCTCCAGTATCAGCTGGATTAGATTCAAGAGGTACTGTGAACAAAAACATCTATGATAATGTAATAAAGACTGCATTGTAATGTAATCACTCAAGGGGACCAAATAAAGATCACACAGGTGACCAACCTGTGGTATTTCTTCATGCTTTTGAGCACTTGATTCTGCAGCCTTAAAATTTTTAACATAGCTGTTTTGTCTGTGGTACGGGCAGTGTCACATTACACTGTAATGCAAATCAGCAGATGTCTAGCTTTTAAATTTTATCTTTTTTTTTTTTTAACAGGCAACAGCCTTTCCTGCAAGTCACAATATCTGCAGAATTACTTTTTGAGCAATAAAAGCGTT
Source organism: Lophotriccus pileatus (assembly GCA_035583135.1). Classification (NCBI taxonomy): domain Eukaryota; kingdom Metazoa; phylum Chordata; class Aves; order Passeriformes; family Tyrannidae; genus Lophotriccus; species Lophotriccus pileatus. Next base: position 36,648,660 of record JAWWES010000133.1, on the reverse strand, counting down.
ATAGATGCATGAAGCAAAGTTCTTCAAAGTCAGACATAATTACACTTTCCATGAGGCACTTTATGTAATATTTATTTTCATTAATATTGTGTATTGTTTATTGACAAAATGAAAGCAATGTCAAATATAGAAATGCACAGGGGAATACATTGGAATTCTGGAAATTTTCAGGCTAATTTAACATTTTTGCTATGCATGTATTAGGAACAATCCCAAGTGCAAAAACTAATGTCACTGATGTAAAACTGTCTTCCAAAAGTTTGAAAGTCTGTCATCTTTCTCCATATACTCACTTCATTAAATAGTTTACAGCTTGCAAGGGGATCACAATGTTGGAGTAACAAAATGACTGTCCTGACAGATTCAGACAATAAAACAACCAGATTGTTATATGAATGTTTTCTCAGAGACTGTTGCTGCAACACATAATAAATACAAATATTGAAACACCTGCATGATAAACATAATACTTTTAACAGATGTTAATCCCCCTGAATGCAACCAGTGGATTTAGATCACATAAATGCAACTCGCCCTGTTCAGGTCTCCCTGGAAAATTGCCAATCATATGGTTGATTTCTGACCAACTGCTGCAATCTATATGCATGGGTTTGCTGCTCGGTTTTCCTACTACGAGCATTTTAAAAACAATCCATAAATATAGCAACACGTGTGTGTGACACTGAAGCTCATCTACAATTTGGGTTACTTGTCTGCTGCCAGCATGTATTGGTTATATTTTTTTCATAAAAGAATGTTCTGAGTGAAAAACTAAACCTATTTTCTCAAAATCCTGCAGGTAGAGCAGAATGTTTCTCTCTTTTTGGTGGGACTTGGTTTTTCTGTCTCAGTACTCTCTGATCATATACAGCTTCTGTTTACAGATTTAATGGAGGTTCAGCATATTTGAAAATTAGCTATTAGCCCTATCAACACACTACGGAGGTTTTGATACTCCTAGGGGAGAAGCACACACTTACAACCCTTTGGCTTAAACTTAAATACCTGCTTATGCACTCTGTTGGAAAACAGCCTCAATTTACATCTGTCTTTTCACCTCCAGAATGTATTTGAATGCCTTTCATTGTGACTTAAGTCTGTAAAAATAGTTCTGCACCTATATGGCCACATCAGTGTTAGCAAAGAGGACAGTGTACATTTCCACCGTAGTGAGTGGCATTACTCAGTGGTGAGCTATCCACTCAGCAGGGTCTGAGCTACTGACATAACTGAAAATAAGCTACACTGGAAGCAGAAAACAACTGCCAAAAGAAACAGTATGGCAAAAGAAAACCTCTAGACTTGGTTTCATGCATCCAGTCAATAGCTGCATTAATTCAGAGAAAGTCACAAAAGGCAAAACAGAGGCACAATGGAGATCAACAGAAAAATACCAGTTCACCATGAAAAAGCAGAACTTTGCTTTCAAAACTGACAGGTAAACCAAGGAAACAATAACACACTTCATATAAAAATTAACACCAGCTTCTTCTATCTCCATGTACTACCAAGAGACATCTAAGTTAAAAAAAAAAAAAAAAAAGTGGGATAATCATAGTATTTAAAAAGATAAAAAGGTTCACCTGGTAAAGAAGTTTCATTTGTGGCTGTAGATCAGGAAAAACAGATGCAGCTGAATAGGCAGCAGTAGAAGTGTTTACCAAATGGGTCTGGTTAACCTATGGAGTTTCTCTTGGTGACAAAGGAAGATAAAATTATATCTTAGATGTGTGTTGAAGAAGAAAAACCTTCACTATCAAAAATGAAGAATCAATTTATTCAGCTTCAGTTGTACTACTGACGAAATAATTACAGAACAAAAAATTGTGGCTGGTCATAATAATTAAGAAAAACCATCAAGAAAATGTGTTGCTTGGGATAGGAGTAGCTACAGGGAGATAGCTATTTTAAGACAGGGCAAGAAAAGTTTCCATGTTTCTATTCAGATATGAATAAATGGATTTACTTTCTTAACGGCAAAGAGTATTATTTTCTCACTTAATCTAGAAAATTCTGTAATTAATTGCCATAGGATGGGACAAAGCACATAAGAAGAACTTTTGTATTGATTATAAATTGAAAAATTCAGCTGATTCTCCCATTTTTTAGGATGATTAGCTCATCATAATTAAAAGAGGAAAGGACGGCATTGCATAAAAATATTGTTCCAGCTGAGACTAAACACACAGTTTGGATGGATTCATAACATGTTAGAAGAGAACATGGACTTTTTTAAGATAACAGTTATGATTATGGTATTCAGCCACTGTAATAACATGCATCAGGGTTCACCAAAGCTATTGAAGAAATAAAATGCATTCATTAACATTTCTAAGTGCTGCTGTTTTCAGGAAAACTATCATACGAGGAGGAACTGGCAAGATTCTTTATGTTATTAAAAGATCATAGAAAGATGCTGAAAAAAAAATCAATACAATTAATTAAAAAGATCTTTTGGCCTTGTCTCATATGACATAATACCTAGAGAAGGTTCAGTGAAAACGAAAAGTAGCAAATTCAAACCTGGAGAAGGAACTGCTCTTTAATTCACCCCATACTTAAAATTGAGAAGTGATTCTAAGCTATAGAAAGACTCAAAAATCATTGGTTATCTTCTATGTTTAACAAGAGTTTTAAACACTGTGTATAAAGCCCACTGTTTTTTCAAATAAACTTTACATCTTTTGTTCTTTTACTTTATTTTCATTTCAAATTTTTTAAACTAAAACACTGGGTTCAGAGCAGGGATAATAAACCTGCTTCGATACAGCATGTTCTAAATGCTTTAAAGAGTTGATCAAATGAAATAATTATTTTTGCTGGCTTCAAAACTAACTTTTGGCCCACTATAACTATAACTATAGCAGACATTTTCATGCTGCTTCTGTATGCTGGTGTCTTGGCCCCTGACTGGCTTTGCTGCTGCTATCAAAATACAGAGAATGGAGAAATCTGGATGCAGATATGTCCTAATTTTGCCAGGATTGTCCCTTCTATTCATTATAATGCTGCATAATTTACCTTTGAAATTCTGAACACAATCCAATTTATAGCTACATGAAAAGTTTTCTATAAATTAATAGAAAAGTTACTCAAAAAGTTACTCATAGCAATTAAATATTTGTTCAAAACACTGCCCAGTATTTGCTCTCCCTTCTGCCCCTTTAAGATCCCTGTTAGACAATATGAGCCCATGTTTCAGCCAAATCTGAGCCTGTGCCTGAGGTGCACCATCCATCGCAAGGCAAGAAGGCTTTAGCATCAAAGTCAGGGGTGGTGGAGGAGTGTTGCCGGTGCCATTCTGCTGTTTGTCCTTGCAGAGAGAGACAGGGACAACCACAGCAGGGATGGGGATACCTTTGAGAGCTTTCGAAACCAGATCCCTTGCATGACATATTCCCACTCCCCATAAAGCTGATCAGAGGAAGCTGAATGCAGAGCACTTGAGTGCTTCACAGCCCTAAAAATTACTGATGCGGAAGTGTCCTGAGTTTGTGTTTTGAAAAATAATGTAAAACTGCTATACATGAAGATTTTCTGTTGCTTCTGTTGCTGCAAAGGGTGCCATCAGTGGGTTGGGGGTTTCTGCTTAGGGTTCTACATGTCCTCGGCACACACAGGCTCAGCCAAGCTCACCTGCTTCCTCCTCTTCACAACAGTCAAAATACTTACCTGAGGAGGCTGCAAGTGAGCAGCATAAGCCAAACCAGAAAAGATCAAAACCCTCATTGCCCTCAGTAATGGACAATAAACTGCTTGGGCCTTTGTTTGCTTATTTGCTTAAGCTCATACCTAACTTTGTGTCTCCTGCTTGCCCAAGCCACTAAGATTGCTCTGAGCCTCATTCACCACTTGCATTTTAAAATTAAAGCCTTGAAGCCTTTCTTGTGCAACTCCTCACACCTGGCAGGATTTGTGCCTCAGTCTCCAGCTACATTCTCAGTCTTCACAGTGGTGACCAAAAACTTCACTCTCCTTCAGATACAGGTTCACCAACACCAGTGTGCATCATGGTAGCCAGCACTCTTTGCCCAGGCTCTCCTGGCTATATACATGTGCATTTATCTATTTTCTCTCATCTCATGTACAAGTGTAAAGGGTTTCAGATGGTTGTTGAGAGGAAGTGTGCTACAGCATTCCACTGTGCAACAATATTCCTAGTCTATGTGACTGGAGTAAACTAAGAGTACTATTAACAACAAGTGAATAGCCTTAACATGTTAAAAATTACATTAATGATTTTCATTCTTAACCTTCTTTTCACATTACATTTCTGTGCTAACGTTTCAGCTGAACTTCTGTTATTTAAGCATTTCTGAAAAGTCTACACTTTAATGGGTTCAAATGACTAAGATGAAAATGAAATTTCAGTAATTAAAGTTCATGTAAGGGGAGGTGTTTCATTTAGTTTTTTGTTTGTTTGCTTTCATCTAAAGGCCTCCAGTGTTTTCGTATCTATTCTATAAACAGGATAATATAAAATCATCTAGTTACAGAAGAAATGAAAAGTTGAATGATTAGTTATATTTATATGACCCTAAAACATGTTGCAGAATTGCATTTATTACACAGAAAAAAACCTCCAAAACAATAAAACATCTTATTGAGTAGTTGATTATATGGTATTACAAAAATCTGCCTTCCAGTGGAATCCTTTGACCTGCATATGTACAACACTATAAATCTTGCTAAATATTTGTTTCAGAAATTGTCCAGAAGGATGAACAGATTGATTTTCCAGGCCTAAATCACTTCAACACCAAATAGTACTCTGGAGAAAACTGTGTTTCTCTTCTTGTTGTTTGCAGACACATTAAGATCACACACTGAGCTGCAGCAGTTCTGCTTTCTGGTCCTTTTGCTGGTTTGATAGTGACAAGATGGAAAAGACACAACTTTGAGCTACTACCTCAATAAAGGGAACTAATGAAAGGATAAAAACCCCACGGCAAAATTAAGGAACTAATGAATACATTTCATTAATTCCGAACTTAGTAACAGACTATTTTTCTAGCCTGTGGATTTCCACAAATTTGAAAACCTGAAGAAGGAGAAAACTGTAGTGAATTTAGGAGTTTTTTCACAAAATAGCTTGTAGAGGTTTTGGGTTTTTACAAAATAAAATATTTTTCTACTTTTTTTACAGAAAGTCAGCAAAATACTTATTTTTCTGCTAAACTTGTCAAACTGCCAGGTAAGCATTTGCAAAGTAAAATTTTTCAGCTATAAAAATTTGACTTGTAAGTTGTTTATGTTTTAATACCTTTGTTTAATGATGTACTGATTAACTTCCCCAAAGCATTTGCTGTTCCGATTTGAGCTCACTGTTTCAATTTATATTCTCTAGCTGTGTTTTTTTAAAATACTGTAAAACGTACTTCTTCCACTGAAAAGAGTAATTTTTCTAAATTCATCAAAAAGATATTCCATGTCATATACCTTCCTGCTAAAGACAATACATGCTTGTGACTTAGGTACTTAATACTGTGCCTTTAATTTGCTGATAAAAGCCTGATGCCATAATTTTCCATTTGTACTGCAGGCTCCTGCCTGAAGCAGTATGCTTGCCAAAGACAATTATTCACAGATCTTTGATTTTTTTAAAAATCCTACATTACATCAGAGATCATTAAATACTGAAATGTAAGGAGTGGTTTTTCTCACTTCTGTCATTCATAACATGTACCAAATACAATTATGTGTGTGTGCACTCATCAGCAACACTTCACAACTGCAGTTTTACCAGACTTCTAAGGCCCAGAAATACTGATTCAGTTTAGGCTGTTTTTTGTAGGTTGATCAGTTTTAAAAAATCTATTTTTAAAATACGGAGGCCTGAAAGACGAGAAGTCATATCCAATATTTTCAAGTATGAATGTTTTGTACAGCTATTATGAGACCAGCCTTAGACACATTATTATATCTGCTAGATTAAATTCTCCTGAAAATCTTCATGCAAAGTTAGGGCTCAACATGTATTTTTTAGAAATTTACATCCCTTTAATGCATGCAGCCAGCTAGAGCACTATGTAAAGGACACTAATGTCTGTTTATAAATGCTAATTCTTAGTATAAAGAAATTTTAGTGTGAAACATCTTTTTTTAATGAAGAAAGAGTTTTATGAATGGAGTTTTTCTTTATGAAGAAAAAGAAACCTGTTCCTTCAGCTGGCAAATCATTCCTCTGTCTTCAATATGGTTTGGGGTTTGTTGGGTTTTTTTTCTGTCAGGCTTGGGTTAAGAGAATAATAGTGATAAATGCCTCAAGAGAAGCCTCCTTGCAATTGCAGTGTAGAACTGTGGAATCTATGGAAAGGAGAAAAGAGAAATTTCCCAAACACAGCTACAACCTCTATCCTTTATGCTCTGAGTCTCTTTGCATTGCAAAAGCCTCTTGCATTTATCCCCTATTCAGATAAAGAACTAGACAATCTAGAAAAGCCCTAAAAGCCATGTGGAAAGGTAGACTTTATGCATCCTTAAAAAAAAAAAATAAAGTTCAACACCTATTTGTCACGACTTTCATTTCCTATTAAGTAAATGAAATTGAACTGGTGTTACAGTGGTTTAGTGGGTTTCTTCTCTTCTAAATGAACACAACCTGCTGGATTCAGCAAATTCATTAAAAATGTGCTTTTACAGGATAGAGGGCTTTAGGAGCTGCTCAAACCCATCAGACTTTATGAGTTTTTAAACCAGTTCCATCCACAGGGTGTAAGTGAATATGTCCCAGTTCCCAGAGAGCCTTCCTTCACAAGTAAAAGAACAGAGATAAGTTGAGAGACATGCAAAGTAAGCATAAAATATAATTAAAACTTGCTTGCCTTCACAGTCTATTGCAGCTGTTAACTACTGATTGGCAGTTCTTCCACCTATGAATCCTCTCAGAGATCTGGTCACAGGAGATCTGAGCCTAAAATCACTCTTGTTTCAAAGAATGACAACAAGCAAATATTCAGATGTAATTCCATCTACGCTGAAGACCAGCAAATCACACTGTGAAGTGAAAAAATGTGTCGACTTTAAGGTTATTATGTTAATGAAATCATTTGCATATGTTTGTTGCATAATATACAAGCTCTCTGGATCAACACTGCTGATCTTTCTACATGCAGAGGGTTTGAAAATCAAGACAAGCAAAGAAGGTTGCTAAACACAGGTTTCCTCCACTTGATATCTGTAAGATCCACCCTGTGGCCAGAATGCAAAAATAAAAACCAGGTAAATTCTGTGTAAGTACATTAATATTAGACAGCTGACCATAATTTTCCCCTTACATCCCAGTTTGCATAAGTGTTAAATATCAGTCCTGCTGGTGTTTTATGAACTTTACTCATAACGATTACAGATGGTACTAAAACCAACTTCTCTGGTTGGCTGCTCTTTACAGTCCTTTACTTGTACATGTGGATTATACATCTGTAAGAAAAGCATGCCAAGGTAAAAAAACTCTTAATCAAAAGAAACATAGAAAACAGGTGCTCCAATATTCAAAGAAAGATGGGCTGAACATGTAGTACAAGATTTTCCTGAATGCTTGAGTTCCCCTCCTCCATTTAGGTCTGACTTTTCTATATTGTATGAATCCATGTTCCGACACCAAGTCTTTTTTATATGTGGGAGTTCTCCAGCCAGTTCCAGGAAAACGCTTAGTGAATCACTGGCCAAGATGCCCATACCGCAGAATGATAGACCTGACAACAGTTAAGTCCTTCCACACACTTCCCCCATCACCCCAAGATGAAGTGTCCTACGCTCTTTTGTCTCTTTGTATGGAGGCCTGTAGCAGGTCATTTCCTTCATATGTTCAGGATGAGTGTCCCACATCGTCCACAAGAATTCATCTGATGGAGGCAAAGTGCCGAAGCATCTGCTAAGCATTGTGAAAGGAGGGGGCACTGAGAGAGTTTCCCCTCCAGATCCATATTTGATATTTCATATATTCAATTACCAAATTCTAACTCTTCTTTATGTACCAGCCTTCAAGGACAATTATAGTAAATGCCTAATAAAAATGCATCTGTATGGAAATATCATACATAGGAGTTTGGCTTATAGTTGGGATTACAACCTGTATTGATGTGTTTTCTTTGAAGGAAATGGGACTCTGAAGGGTTTTGTGCTGGTTCAGCACTCTGCCTCCCTGGCTGTCACCACACTTTGCTATCCAAGGCTGCCACTTACACTTTTCATTCAATAATCATCTGTTGACACTGGGACTGTTTTCCCCTTACTTATTCCCAACCAGAAGACTGGATCGCCTCCCTGATATCTCTGCCACCTGCACTTTCCTGGAAGGGTAGGTGGATGAAGCTCAGGTACACACTAATGGGTTTGTGTGTGGTTTCAAAAAATTTCATCTCAAGACTTTTCCACACTGTAAATATGTTTCAGTGGCTATTAAAATCAAAACTCACAGATAAGAAATTGCAGGTAGTCACTGGTCAGGTTAAATAAATGCTAAATTCAGAGATCCACCCAGGCATTTCTGGGTACTTGGATTTGTGTCTTCATACACATCTGCAAGGGAATGTTTTGCATTCCCAGCTCTGAAAGCCATGTCCAACTATTTGTTTGCATGTATATGGTCCTGGGTGTCCCCAGAACATAAACATTTCTATTTTCAAGAAGGGCCTTGGCCAGGAAAATATTTTATAGTTCACATCTTCTCTGTCCTAAGCTATTTAAGATTTAAAAGATCATGATTAATTTTTTAATTTTTAACTACTGTATGAATGATGTTACCACTGTAGCAAATGTTTCCCATATTTTTCAAACATGAAACCACTAAGCAATCTTTGTATTTACTAAGTTTTGCTTTAATACATAAATCAAAAGACAATAACAAGCCTAATGTCAAAGAAAATTTTTTACACTTCATACATTAAATAAAAGCAGCCGATAAACAGTTTAGATGAAATTATGACTTGAAATGTAGTTCCCAAGAGGACTGTTGTTCATAAATTGTTTTTATACTGCTTCTGTCGATGTTGATTTGAGATATGCACAAGACACCCACAGTCATTACCAGTGCTTAACCTGCCTTTGCTCTGACTGATATTTAGACACATGGAGACTACCAGCCATCTATTTCTGTGAAAAATGCGTTGTTTGGTTGTCAGCACATGTGTAGCATGTTGCCTTCTATTTGAAAGCTTGACACATAATAAAAAATTTCGAAGAAAATCAGCCTTTAAGTTTTGACCATGTCTGAATCCCAGAAGCTTCTGTAGCTACTTTGCTTATTCAAGGAGAGATCATTTTCCAATCACTACAAAAGAGTTATTATTTGATTGATAATTGACCTAATCTCCTTGAGTCTCTACGATAAACCATTTCAATACCATCAGTTCTTTATTGCATCCCAGTTTTCAAGTCTCTTTGAAAAAGATACTTCTTTTCTCTTTTGCACTGAACATTTTTCTATGGCTAAATGTGACCACAGAAATCACTCCTTCAATGATTCTGGTCTGTTTATTGCCAGAATATTTGTATTCATTGGGAGATTAATTTGCTAACGCTCATGTTAAACATGGGCAATGGGAGACTAGTTTGTGTGGAACTAATCATTGTGATCTACAGCAAGGTTCAGAACAAGGGCTTCATTTCTTGTTCAGTTCAGTTTGAAGAAAGTGTTTTTCAAAGCACCTGAGATAATGTAATACTTCACCTTTCACATTAAGATCTTGGTTTTCAAAATTGCACTCTCCACTCAAACATTCTCCTTTCATAGTTATAGGATGATTAATTGAGCTGTGCTCTCTGCTATTTCACCACTGCGCGCTTCAAAATAGACTTTAGAGAGAGCTAAGGGTTAACTCAAGCATTCACTTTAGAAATGTTCTAATAACAATGAATTATAAATAAAGCATCTATGGATGGATGCATCTAGCAAATGATAAATTTATTGTGTACCACTTGAGTTTTTTATAGGTCAAGGTACCCTCTCTCTACAAGCAGAGGTGGTAAGTTTCTCAAAGTGCCCTTAATCATTATGCTAACTACGTGACAGCACATTTGCTGAAAGCTATACAAATGCAGCATTGTACCTGAATGGCAACTATATGCTTTCAGCACAAACAAAACTAATAGATTTTAAGAGTGACTTTATGCGTTCACTAGCAACTAGTCTTTAAAGAGTATACGTCCTTAGCACAAATTCTGATGATGAAGTATGTGCAAGCAAAGCCCTTAAAAAGAGCACATATGAAAGAGAGTCTACATGGCCCAGCAAATTTCCTATTTGCTGTTCTTTCTGTTCACTCTTCTAACACCTCTACACAGAGATTTCACAGCAATACACATTCATTTGAAGAAAAAAGTGTGTCTATCCAAAATAAACCATAAATATACTTCCACTGCTCTACTTATATAGTTTGTTGCCATTGTTTTGTAGGGAATGGTACAGCTAGCTGATGGCATCATTTTTTTTCCTCCTGACAATTTTTACTAGTAAGTGCCACTGACACTGCAGAAAACCTGTAGAAGGTGGCTGGCAGCTAGCAGGCTAGATTTGTAAAGTGAGCCTTAGGCAACTGTGTGCATGCAGTGTTGTGGGCCAAACTGAGAAGTACAAACACTATTGTACAAGTCATGAATTTTTCAAGAGGGAGATTCATACCAATAAATTGGCTACATTAAGCGTAACACATGCAATTAGCTTGGAAAAAATTAATGAGAACGGGAAAAACAACTAATCTGTACAATTTTTCAGTGAAGGTTGATATTGCCTTCCCCTTTTTTGTTTCATTTCCTTATTTAAGTATAGTGAAAAAGCTGCTGCTTTACTTTCAATGCCATTAAAGCATAAAATTCATTACCCTGAAACCACAAGCTTTCAATTATTTTATCTTTTCTTTTTTCCTTTTTCTGTTTTTTTTTCTTTTTCCTCTTTTTTTTTTTTTTTTCTGATGATATGGGTGTAAAACTAATCATCCAGTGAAGGATTTATCCTTTTATGGTATGAGGAGCTGAGCTCACCTTTGAGCTGTGTCCAAAGAAAAAATCTGCAGGGTAGAAACGTATTCCTGGAGGACCATTAAACTTGTAAGAGGCATTAACATTGATAGTATGTTGATCTAGCTTCTGTCCTCTCTACCACCCTCATTAAACTGACTAACAACCTTTTCTTTAACAGAACCCACTCCTTTTTACTGAAATCCCTGCTACCTTCAAGATGTGAGGCCAAACTCTGATTCTTAAACCCTTGAGCTTCTTGGAACTTCTCTCTTCTCCCTTGTAGTTAAGTACTAACACTTCTCCTCGCTTTCTCCTCTTTTCTTACAAAAGGAGAAATCCACAGTAAGATTCAGCGAATATCAAGACCAAGGTTGTCTTTGGGACTCAGGACAGAAATCAGGAGGATTTTAGCTACCTCATCTCTCAGTCAGAGATTGAGAAATCCTACTCTTGAGCACAGCCTAACTCTGGAAGCTCCTAAATCGAGACAGCATTAATTTTGACTGTGGATCACAGAGTTTCTCCCCAGACATAGGTTTCCCTCTTGAATGCACCATAACTTTACCTAATAGTAGCTGTTTGCCCTCCTCCTGGCCTTCTCGGCAATTAATGACAGCTGCTCCGGAACAAGGCATCAGCCTTTCCACTCTTAAGAAACTATCAGCATACCTACAGCACTGGAAGAGACACCTGAACGAGATCAATAGCTCTGAGCAACTCTGCTCCTGACCTCTCCAGTGTCCCTGTCCTGCCCTGCACTTTCAGGCTTGGTAACGCTGACAGACTGTGCTGTTGCCCTGCACACTTGCATTAGAGACCAGTCAGGCAAAGATACAGAGGTATCCCAGAGGGAGAAGGGAAGAGTCTGCATGCACCCAAAAAGAGTGAAGCTGAGCAGGCTGCTAGAGGCTCTTGGAAAAGCGATAGGAGATGGTCATGGGCAGAGCAGTTCATGGGAACAAGATTGTGTGGGTGCCAGTGGACACCCCTGACTTGCTTCCAGAGATTAATTGTGTAATGTGTTTCATCTCTGCATTCTCCCCTTTGCTTTGTCATTTTTCTTTACATTCTTTTCCATTACATTCTCAGTTATTTGTCATCCCTCATGTTCTTTCTCCTTTGTGGCTTTCTCAGGCAAATCCTAGCCCAACACTCAGGTACAATCCCTTTCTCTTTCCTTGTGACTACCTAAACCTTTCTCCAAACCTCGTGACCTCATCTCCCTTCACACCATAAACTAATTCACACTGAAAATTATTGTGGTTACCCTCTCTGATATTCAGCTCTTCCACGTTGGCCAGGATCACCAGCATGGCATTTTCTAGGTTAGGTTTCTAACATCAGGCAAAGAATGCAGAGCATAACCCTTCTCTGGAATGGAACTGAGCTTACTGAGCTACACAAGTAGCTTACCTTTATGTACAATACACAGAAAGAAAAGACTTTTCACATACTCCAAGTACAAACATGCCTGACCTACATTTGGTGCCTCTCCTGCATGTTCTTCCTGCGTAAGACTTACTGTGACTTTACCTACTTTTATTTTTAAGTTGTTTTTTTCAAAAAAAGCAACTGAGGAATGTAGACACATTCACAACTTAAACAAAGTCTTTTTTTTCTTGGCTGCTTTAACCCCATCCTCTGAGAACAGTCCCTTGGGCCAAGGTTTATAGTCAATCACAAAAAAAAGTTGGGGGTCCATTACCTTCCCCTTTTAATTGTAGGGCAGGGGCCTTTAACTTTCCATAAAGCTTTACTAAAATTTCTTCTGGGCAGAATTTCCTTGAACCTCATAATTAAGACCACAGGATATGTGTTAATTGTCTTCGACATGAAGAATTATCTGCATTTACCCAAGCTAATAACATCATTGCAGACATGCTGGTTTTTAAACACATGGTTTAAAATCATCCATAAATTCAATTACTCTTCAAATAATGCAAAGATTGACAGATACAGAAAAGCTGAAAGAAATTAAGGGAAATATGCAACTTTGTCCTTGATTCACCCTGTTTGAATTCTGTTCTCTACAAAATTAATAAGGCTTGGGAAATCACTCCTGTTTATAGTTTCTGTCTTAAAAAATTACAATTGCATTGGGCAAACATCAATTTACAGTCTCTATTTTGAATGGACTTGCTTCTCTGGGCTAAAGTCAATAATCTTAATGTGTACAATACTTTAATTTCCCAGAAAACTTTTTTTTTTGTGTGTGTCTAGGTGTATAAAACGTCAGAAAGGAAAAAAATAGAAGGAACACCTGGTGAAAAAGTAAGGGTAGAAATGATTTGGCGTAGATATTCAAAATCAGAGAATGTGTAAGAATTTTTAGAGCTTTAAAACTTTTTAAGTGTTTGTATAACTTCTACTTTGAAAGAATATCATAGCTGGTAAATGTTAAGTAGATATGAACAAGTAATAGGTAGAACAATTTGACACAGTTCCATTTAAGTTTGTCTTTACAATTAATCCATAAAACAAAATGTGATTGATTTAAACAATATTCATTGCTCAAATTTACTTGATTAATATTACTTAAAATTCATAACTCATTTTCTTTACCCATTACTTAGCAGATTTTCCACATGTAGCATGTAAAAGACAAAACTGGAAGCTAGTGTGGTTATGCACCAATCTGTTTTTCATGACCAAACTAGATAATTTGATAATATTATTCTGTGTATTCTATTTATTGGCTTAAGTCATCTATGTCTCTTTGCTCCATCTCCTCATTCCCATCTTAACTCTTACCTTACACTATTTATATTGTGGGGAGGCATGAATGTGCCATATTTTATACTGCAATGAAAGTTTCACTTAGCAAGCAGTACTACTATATTTTGTTTGTTAAATAGTAATAATGTGACCTGATAAGGTCACATTGGGGACCTAATAGGGTGATTATGATTTTCAGAATTAGTTTATCCTGATAGAATTTTCTCATTCAGTTCTAAAATGTTGTGAATATTCAATGATTTTTCGCGCTAAAAAGCTGTCTTTCAGCAAATATTCTTTGTTAGAACGTCCACTGGAAAATGATAGCTCAGTGTGGAGACTGTGTAATGGCTATGTGGGCACAGCTTCCATCCAGATTTAATTGAAGAAGAATTAGCAGCTTGATATTTATTCACTCAAACCTCAAAGTGAATAATCATGGGAGAAAGTAAATTGCAATAATAGTTAAACTTTGCTAATAATTATGGTACGACACTGCCCTACCCAGTGTATTTCCCCCTGATCTTAATCAATTGGATGGAAGACAGTACACACTGGCATTTTCTTTCCTGCAATAATTCTGTGCCTACTCCCCGAGTACCATTTTACTGTGACTGGCAGTAGCTGGAAGCCTAATAAATAGCTGTCCAATGTGTCTTGAAGATGACAGTGTGAATATGACAGAACGCTGAAAAGCTGAATATAACAGGATTATGAATTAAAGGAAAAATAAATATTTAGAAGTGAAGTAATATTTCTGAGATAACTTTTTTAATCAGCAAATACTATTTATTGCCAAAAATAAGTTGATTGTAAGGTAAGAATGTGAGTGGGTTTAGGCACAAAATTAGAGCATCAAGAGGAAAGCATTGTAGTGAAGTAAATGCCTCCTAAATTACCTCAGGCTCTGCTGCGGTCCTGCCCTGGGGCTAATCAGCCTCACCAGAAGCTAGCTTGGCTGGAAACCCATAAGCCCTGGTGGGGATTCATGCCCTGTCCTACCCCGTGAGCTTTCCATCTGTAGTTGTGCTCTGTGTTCTGATCCTTCATCATGTCTAATTCATATCAAAATCAGTCAGAATGCCCTTGACATGCCTGCCAGTGTCGTTGTAGAGCCTGCTGGGAAAGGTGGTGGCAGCATCCACTTGAGAATAGGAGAGGTAAGGGGAATGAGCATGAACTCACACACTTTGCCCTTGGTTTTCTTCTTCCCTCACTTTTTTTCTTCCTCTCCCATGATGGAGCTGCCTGACTTGACTGCTCTTCACTTCACTGCCTTCAGATGTCTCTAAACTTCCCTTTGAAGCTGTGAAAATCATGCCATGAATCACAGCAGCGATGAGACATGAGTGCAGACAGACAGAACAACAAGTCAGACTGCCAGTCCCATGCAACAAAAGACTCTCACAGGTCAAAGAGGTGGATATGCTTTTCAGCAAGGTAAAACTAATGGGTAAAACCTTCAATTAAAAGCAGAGATAGCCCTCTGGATCACAGTGCTTAGGGTAGCAATCATCTCTCATAGTACTGGCCCCTCTGTCTTCAAAAATTTATACTTTGGTGCCTCAAATGACCCTAGCAGAAGGTGACAGTCTTCACTCCCTGACAGAAGCCTAGACTTTACTGGTTTTTTTGGGCACCTTCCAATTCATCTATAATCCTGGCATTTTCTCCTTCCTTAAATTTGGTAGATGCAAATAAACAGTTATTAAAAAAATGGTCATAGGTCTGTCTGCATCTTGCAGCTTTTGTTGTTTTAGCACACAGCCTTGAAAGGGTTGGCTAGAGGGCCTCTACCTGTTTAGTAGTGCATGACTTTGCACTGTGATGACTGCAGTCATAAATCAAGGATTACATAACTTGAGGACAGTGGAAGCAGGGAAACAAACATTTACAGAATATATTTCTATGTGTAAAGTATAGTTGTGAGAACACACTTCAAACTGTAACTTGCATTCTCATTCGGTTCTTTTGTATCATAAAGTTTAAGGATACAGAAACTAGAACAAAACCAAGCAATGTTTACATTTTGCCAGTGTTTTATAATCAATTAAACATCTTTGCTGCTATTTACATAGTTGAATGGCACTATATTTACATGATGCAATTTTGTGTTATTACTATGTAAATATTTCTTTAAAACCAGATGTAAGTTCAGATTAGTTGTGAAAGAAACACTAAAATAAAATAAACTTCCATTTGGTGGTGATCACAAATTACTCTAAAACTGAAGCGCAAGCTTGTTAAAATACAAAGTGAAAAACAAACAATATTAAAACAAGCTGAATAAATGAGGAAAAATAACACACAAGGATGCCTTTAAAGAGATTATTGCAATAGATTCTGAGGATTATAGGTAAATTAAAATTCAATTAGAGTTTTAATTTAAGCAACATGAAGTGACACAGTAGTTTAACACAGAAGATTGTTGCACACTTATACAGGCCTGAAATGCCTGTAGTACAACTAAAAGCAGAATTTACCCCTTCTTCCTTTAATTCTAGTTAAATTGTAAATGGTAATTTCATTCTTCCATCCTGTTTCCTCCTTGAAATCCACTGCCAAAGCACACGCTTCCTCAGAAAGAACCCTGCCAAATTCTACATCATTTAAAAGTAAACTGTAAGAGAAAGAACAGAAAGTCACAATTTTAAAACAACCAGTTCATACCTTCATTCACTGTTGAATGAAGTTTGATATCATGTATCTCTCTCAGGTGCAATCTTGTACCTAAATTAGTCTAAAAAACACTAACTGGTAACATAGTTTTATTCCTACTACATTTCTTTCTATTCCACAGATGATGTTAGATATAAATAATTAGTCAGATCTTTAAAGCTGAAGAATCCCAAGTTCCACACAAGTCCTGCAGGTCTTGAGGAATAAAATCTGAGCATAAAAAAGTTTCCTTCAGCTTGAGGTTTTTACAAGGTATATTTCTAAACCACTTTATCTGGGCGATTTTATTAATCATAAGGTAGATGGATGTTCACTTCCCTGCTTCCCCAACTTTCAGTTTTCCAGTGATTGGCTAATGGCACCCACAGAATAGTTATCAATAGTTTTGCAAACAGAAAAACAGATAAAGTAGAGGTCTGAAGAGACCTATAGAGACTTATTCGTGTCAATGCCTTCGTGAATTATCCAAATTATAAACTACAGAATATACACATATTTCACGCATAAATTTTACACACAAAAGGTGACATCAAACTACCAAGAACTCAATATAAATGGAAGGGCTAGACTAGAATTCAAAATTATCTTGATAAAAGGAAGAAATGTTTGGGGGAAACACGGAAAGATATCATACTTCTTGGAGTAATCATTTGCATAATAACAAGGATTCTCAGCTGGAATAATCTTTTAGGGAAGGATTTACTGGTTATTGTGGAACACAGGCTGAACATAAACCATTAAAAGAAAAAGCAAACAGCTGGTAGGAGATATTAACCGACATACAGGCTATAAGTTAGGTGAGATAAACCTTCAATACTGCTCAAGGCGGGAGAGGTCTAGTTGCCCTACTGTGTCCAGTCTTAGCTACACGGTTACAAGAAAGATAATTTTCAGTATAATTAAGTATAAGTAAGGGGATAGAAAAGCAGATTAGACACTTAAGTGTAATAATAATAAAAAAAAAAATGGTAGTTGTCTGGTGTACTACGTAGAGAAAAGAATGCCAAGGAGAAACATACTAATCAAAGACATAGAAGACAGACATAAAGAAGAAAAGAATAAACCACTCTCTACATTGACAGTAACGAGAAGACAAAAAGAGCTTCAGTAGCAGTGGTAGAAGACCCAGCAAAGATTCAGGAACAACTATTGCAAGAAAGAATAAATAGTGAAATGAATGACCTGAAGGAAAAAAAGGAATAATCTCTGGAAATCTGTGAAAATACAAACCCCTGCCAGGTATGCTTTTTTTGACAGATGATAACACCTTGCAGCAAAAGGTGAAATGCTTACCTTTTCAGACTTGGTCCAGCCTTATGTTTTCTCTGATTTTTTTTAGACTTTACTAAAAGATTGAAAAGATTCAACTGTCAAATTTACTTTAATATTGACAACTTTGGAGTCTAATCTTTCTTTCTGAAGACTTTGGTTTTTTTTCTTTGCAAATACAAGAGAAGGGCTATTTTGTCATGTCAACAGCATACTCAACATAAGCATAGGGAAGAAAATAAGTCAGTGGTCGTTTTCTGACCATGCACCCAACACACTTCTTTATCTACCTTTCAGTCCCTTTATTAGTATGAATTTTGGCCAGGCTCTCTGCACAGGGTCATCCCTCACTCAAATGAATGTTCTTCAGCAAGGGGAATCACTTGATTTCATTTTATTATTAGGATGCTCTCTCACGAAGGTGAGGGGTTAATGACAGACATCAAATTATACAGAAATTTCTTTAAGGAAGAGATTCATCTTAGACCTACAGCTACAGAAAACAGCAATGATTGATCTTCTCACCACTCAGCAGCATCGGCAAAGCTACAAACATATATTGTTTTTACTCCTCTGGGAGTTATTTATTGAGCAAAGGGAGGGTGGATAGCACTTTCTTTGAAGTCAAACATCTTGCTTGGATAAGGAGATATGTTGCATGAAACGAAAGTAATAAAAGGACAAAATGCTTTATTAAATCTTCTTTATCACAATATTGTGTTCCAATAACATGATCTAATTAAAGACGTATATGAACCTCTTTTCATCTGAGGATTAGTTCAGAGGACTTCATTTATTCTGAAACAAACATACTGTTGAAAAGTTTCCAAGATTTACAGTGAAGTATTCTTTCCATTTTCTCTAACTGGTGTTGATGCTTCCACTACCCCTGCAAGATTTGTTGTTCAGGGAGGAAAAAAAGACAGCACTTTCTGAAAGAAAGACATAAATTATTTCTTTATTATCAGAGCAGCAAGAAATATACTGGTTAGTCATTTAGTATAGAAAAGCTTTATAAATTGTATAGCTGTAATAGTGGATAACTCTTAGAATTGAAATATCAGATGTTTTAAAGACACCTTCCACCAAACATCTTTTGGAAAATTGGATTCCTGTGCATTTCCCTTAAGATCAGCATGGCTCCCAAATAAGGTGAATGGAGGATGTTATTAATTTTCCTTAGTATGGTGCTAGAGGAAAATATTTTGTGAACTATAGCCGACACCTTTCTCCTGAACCACTCCACTAATTTTCCCCTAATACTTGCCGTTGGCTTAGTCCTGCAATAATATTTGCATGAAAAAGATCTTGTTTTACTTACAAAATCAATTACTACAAAGTTTTTTTCCATTTCACAGTGATTATGATTTAGCCATGTTTGGTACAAAACAAAAAAATAAATCTGATATATCATATTCAGTGAAAGTTAATTGCATAAACACTATAAAATTTCACTTAGGTGTACTATATTTCAAGAATCTAATAATAAGAATTGGATGACAAATAAATGCAGCCATTGGTACATACAGCCCATACCTACATCTCAGTAACTTTTGTGCAATGGAACTGTAAAGCTTCCATGAGACATGTGTGTGTATTCTGTAGTAACACCTTTGAAGAGTTTAATTTTTTTAAAAAAAAATATTACTCAGAATTTCATTGAACTAGACCTAGAGGAGATTGTTCCCTATCTGGAAACACACATTTAGTTGAAGAGATATTTCTCTTCTTCATTTCTTTCACTCCTAAAATACTCTCTTCCATATCACCCATATAGTTCCTTTGTTTTGGCTGCTGCATTCAACAGTCAAACTTATTTATAAGTATAAAGGTTCTTCACTAAGAACATAACTCCAGTGTAATTTTTGTTTACTTATGCTCACAAGCATACTCCCAGTCCCTCTTTAAGCCCTTACCAACTGTTATCAATCCTATCTTAAATCCTTTACTCTTACTTTGTAGTGACTGTAGTTAAAAACACCCTTGCCATACACAAATACTTTTGTTATTACTGATATTCAATATCCCAGACCTCAGTTTCTCTTGCTAAACCCTCCCAGTGAATTCCTTATGACTGTACATTGTACTCCTTCTTACAGTCAAACAGAACTCAGATTCGACACACTTAGGATCTCATCCAAGACCATCTGTTTTACGGGTCTTTTATCCACCCTTATTAAGCTGTTATTTAAAAACAGAAAATGGGGATGCATTATTAATTTCTGTAGTCTGGAGGAAAACAAAAACATTTTCTGCTTGAAGTGGTATAATGTACCCATGTGCTAAGGCAATTTGAGCTATTACAGATAGCTTTTAAATAGTGCAAATAAGAGCTTACCTATGGAATACGTAAAGCAAAATAACTTTGAAGAAAAACAGATGAAATGGGCTGTTGAAGTCAAAGGAGGGGTTGCATTTTTGGAATGGGGAGTTGCATATTTGTGTTTCAAAATTAGATTTTGTAGTTGTAATAAAAAATTAAGATACCTGTTAAGCTTTTGGGGGGATGAACTGCAAGCAATATCTGCATTAGGCTAAGAAAGAGGAATACAAAGGAATAAAAAAAGTATGAGAAGAATGGGACTTCAGTGGTATTTTATGTAGTTCTTCTGATAACTGGAAAAAATACAGCCCAGAAATAATTATTATTAATAATTATTAATACTGAAATGAATTACATATTTAAGCAATTATAGAGCAGAAAGTTACAGCAGTAGCAATTTCACACTGTTAACTCCTAAGCAGGTGAAATTACAAGAAATCACGTAAGAACTGGAAGATTACTCTTGCCAAAAGTAAATTCACTGCCACGTCTGAAAAATAACTGGAAGCTCTAATATCTTTCTTTTAGACATAGAATCATATGTTGCATCCACATTTAAGCTAAACTTGTATTTTTAATTTCTTGTCCTGTGCCAATTACCCTATGTATGTTCTTGATTTAAAGATATGGTCTTGTTCTCAATGCAGCTCTCAATGGATCCTGAAACATGTACCAAGGTTAGTCTCCAAACTTCTACAGAAGGACCCTTTCAGGTATTACATATATAAATGGTCAGCAAGATGGATCACACAGTCAAACACTGAAGAGGTGCACTTGTTAAAAACCGGCCTGATGGCCCGGCCCAGAGAATGGTGGTGAATGGAGTTACATCCAGTTGGCAACTAGTGGCTGTTACCCAGGGCTCAGTTTTCAGGACAGTCCTGTCTAATACCTTTATTGATGATCTGGACAAGGGGCTTGAGTACACCCTTGGTAAATTCACAGGCAACACTAATTTGGGTAGTTGTGTTGATCTCCTGAAGGGTAGGAAGGGTCTGCAGAGGGATCTGAACAGGTTGAATCAATGGGCCAAGGCCAGTGTCTGAGGTTCAGCAAGGCAAGGTCACAGATCCTTCACTTCAGTCACAATAATCCCCTGCCAGCACCATATGTTGGGAGAAGAGTGGCTGGAAAGTGTCTCAGCAGAAAAGGACCTGGGGGTGGTGGTCAACAGCAGCTGAACATGAGCCAGCAGCGTGTTCAGGTGACCAAGAAGGCCAATGGCATCCTGTATCATCAATAGTGTGGCCAGCAGGACTAGGGCAGTGATTGTCCCCCTGTATTCAGCAATGGTGAGGCCACACCTCAAGCATTGCATTCAGTTCTGGGTCCTTCACTGTCACAAAGACACTGAAGGTCTGAAGCACTTCCAGAAAAGGGCGACAAAGCCGGTGAACAGTCTAGAGAGTGAGTCTTATGAGGAGTGGCTAAAGGAGCTGAGATTGTTCAGCCTGGAACAGAGGAGGCTGAGATGAGACTTTATCACTCTCTACAACTATCTGAAAGGAGATTGCAGAAAGATGGGGGTTGATCTCTCCTCCCAGGCAACGGGAAAACAGAAAATGGCCTCAAGCTGCACCAGGAGAGGTTTAGGTTGTATATCAGGAAGGATTTCTTCACTGAAAGTGTGTCAGGCATTGGAACAGGCTACCCAGGGAGGTGGTGGAATTACTGCCCTTGGAAGTGTTCAAGAAATGACTGGATGTGGCACATGGTGCTATGGTTTAGTTGACATGGTGGTGATCATTCAAAGGTTGGACTAAATTATCCTGGAGGTCATTTCCATCCTTAATGATTGCGTGATTCTGTGATTAAACGACACTGTACAGCAACCCTGTCTATGCCACTTTCTACAGAGCTGACATGCCTTCATCCAGCTGGCCTGATGAACCATCTAGATTTCAACAGAATTGCCAACTTATTTCTGCAAATATTTTACTGTTTTCTAATATTAAAACACTGTAAATCTCAGTCAGTGAAACATTAAACAATTACTAACACATATAAAGAATTTCCAAATGGTACTGATATACATCAGAATGGCAGGTTCAAAGACACTGAAGAACCTCAGTACATTTGACCTGTCATATGAGAATAGTAGTTCCAGGAAAAATCATCCTCTCTCTTGCCAGTAGAACTGCTCATCATACATTTATTACAGCCAGTGCCAAGTTTACATTGCTTTTTGCAGATATATGAAGGAAAAAAGGTAATGTCCCAAAACTGTTCTAGTTGTAGAGAAGCACAGAAATACCTTTCGTTAGGGAAGAAGAAAAGAAACTGACCCAGGCCCAAGGACAGCATAACAGAAGATGCAAAAGTGGCAACAGATTGAGCAATGGATTAACAAATCCTGAGCTAAAATGAAGGTTGAAAACAGGTTCCTCTGAGTACATTAAGAACCTCAACAGCATCTACAACAAACCAGGATAATTCAGACTGGGATTAAAGCTCAGGAAAAGTAAATAACCAGTGTTTCTATTTGTTGGTAAATAAGTATAGCCTAATAACTTTGCATTGGATCTTCATCACTGGGTTCACAGGAGGTGAAGGAGAATGGAGAGCAGTCAAACTCATAACTAGCCCAGCAGAAGTAAACATATACATTTGTGTATATATCTATGTGTTCCATTTTCAACACACACAAATTCATCACATTTCTGAAAGCTGAAGAAGAGGAAGAATTTTCATCAGGCCACCTGAAAAAGACAATGCAAGATCTTAAAATATTTTGAAGAAAAGGCTTTCCCTCTACACTCTCTCAGTGAAGGACTGGTAGATAATCTTACCCAAGAACAGACTAATCCTGCAGTGTAGCATATCTGGATGTCTTTCCTTGCTCCCTGGATGCTGTTGTTTTTCCAGCAGAAAGATGCTGGTACATATGGCAATACCAAGCTTTCAGACAGCCCTCCACATTGCTTGCATGCTCTTATCCCAAGAAACCAGCAGCCAGGACAGCAGAAAAGCAGGGCAGCTCCCCAGCCTTTAGTAAAGCAAAGGGAAACCAGCCTTGAATTTCCAGGGATCCCCATTTAAAAGGCTTGGTGTCACCTTCTTGTTATCAGTGACTATTGGAGCAGATTTGCAATGCCTAAGAAACTGAAGTGAAAAACTGCAATAAAACCCTACTTCTGCAAAAATACAAGTATAATATAGAACATCTTTTACAGAAAAAATAAAAAAGTCCTATTACAAACGATGTCTCTTCTTGTCTTAAAGCCAGACTTTATATTAACAAATGAGTTTTTGCTTTACAGAAATTTTCCTTTTTAAATTGTTATTTCCTGCGTCATTTATTGTGTTCTTTGATCTTGGGCTGTACCTTTAAATCTATGTCATCTTCTTGGGCTGTAGAGATAAATGTAGCCTAATAACTTCACGGTTTTATCTTTAAACACAGATAACTATCACACAGTCAGTTTGCTGTTCAGTTGTGAAGAACCACCAGATACTATTTTTAAAACTTCATAAAAGCCCTACAAATAGCTGAAAGCACTTAAAGGATAATACTAGTGGCTATCACCGTGATTGTAAAAAAGACCTATAAACTAATGTGAGATTTCTTTTATTATTGCAAAACCAGATATCAAAGAAAATATCATTACTTCATAATGTCTCAGCTATTAAATAACTTTGCATTTCTTGTGCATTCAAATCTCAGATTTTATTAGTTATACATTCAGTGACAAATTAGGTCTCTCCGGTATTTATATATATGACTTCTAAAAACATCTTGACTTGTAAATCTCTTTACAGACGCTAACTAAAATCTGAGCAGGAGAACTAACATACAGCAAGGTAATTTTAAAATAATGAAGCATTAAGCAGACTTGAATGCTTTATTTTATAGAAACCAAGTTAGAAAAGTCACGAGTAAACTACTGAGTGAAGATGAAGCAGACTTATTACTAGAGACAGGATTTCACACAGAGAGAAGTACTGGTGGTTTTATTATTTAGGGTTTTCTGACATTAATGCACTCCACAAATGCCTAAGAATTGAAAAAGAAAGATGAATCAAAGCTTAGGTGCTAAATTATAGATTGGAAGATTCTGCTCAAAGTGGCTTCCACACATCCAGTGCCTTACACAAAGTTCTTTCATGTATTTGAAAAACATTTCATGACATACAGGGCTAAAAAAGGGTTTTTTATTAATTAGAATCTTTTGTTATGAGCTTTTTTAAAATAGGTTCTGTGAATGAACAGATTCAGTTAGTTCCAACTACACATGACTAAACCCATATTTTCCCTAGCATCATTAGTCACTCTTCCTGTCACAAATGATCAAAATTACAGCTTGAATAGTTAGAGATCATCTCATCCTGTAATTCTTTAACAAGGCTAAATATACCAATTCTGATATAGATTGTCTCATGTAATAGATTAGTTTGAGGAAGAAATCTACTGTGCTTATAGAGTGTGAGAGATGTCTACTCCATCCAGACCTAGGTGTCCTCTCTGACAACACTAATGAAGACTCAGTGGTTGCTTCCCTAGTATCTGATACTCCACAAAATTTTTTCAGCCCTGACTATTCAGTGATTGCAAATGACTGCAGATAGTAGTAATCAGTGGCATCTCAGATATATAGTGATCATGGAGAAATTTCCAGCTACTTCACACAGTTTAGAAATTGAGAGTATGGACTGTTCACTTACATGGGAAGCTGGAATACAGGTCAGCTGTTTCACAGATTTTTCATCTTATGCCAGCAGCTCACTTGTATGTGCAGGAAGAGACTATATAAGTCTCAGAAAAAAAATAGCCTTGAAAGTATCTGTCTCTGTTGTCATACTATTCTCTCTACAATCACCCCACAGTTTGTTTACCTTTCACAGGACATGAGAGTTCCCATTTTTAAAGCATAAACTGTAGGTTTGGCTTTGCAGCAGTGCTGTTTGATTTTGGAGTGGAGAACAAGCAAGGGATGACTAACGATCATTCAGAAATTATTTTTTTTATTGTTGCTATTGATAAATGTTTGGCTGTAAAAGGAGGCACTGCATGATGTGGTAAAATTATTTTTATCCATCAGTCCATAGTGAAGAGGTCATTTCTCTGTTCTTCTTTTAGCCTCAGCTTTATGGGAGGCATTGTACCATACTATTTCCATGTGGAAGACTGATCAAAACTATTAGCATGTTTTTCATATCAGAGGGGAAAGATAAATAAAGAGTAAATAGTAACATTTCTTTAGTTAATCAAATGTGGATTTAAAATTTTGCTCATCCACCGCTGAGATTTGGAATGCTACTTGACCATCTTTTGAGGAAGTTCATGTAAAAAATACATATAGGAATGGAAGTATTCCATAATAAACACATATATGGACCGATAATTTTCCACCACCATGCACATGCTTTTCATCATTTTATCATCTTGATAATCTCCCTCTGTCTTACTTAAACAATATTTACTGTGATAAAGGGTGATATCTTTGTATAAGATACAGATAAGGCCCTCAGGTATGGCTTGTATAATATACGAAAGCAGAGTTTTCAAAAAGCCCAGAGTAAGTCTGAAATCTAGTCTACCCTGAGAACCAGTGGAGCTTGGTTGCCTGCTACAAAGCAGCTTCTGAGAATTTGATTCTATCTATGCAGAAAGGCATCAGTACTGCTAGCTAAAACTGCCCTCTTTTTGATAATTTTTCTTTTGTAACCTAAATCGGTTTCTAGGGTTTTTTATGAACACATACACAAACGCACATATATGTAGAATTCAATTAAACTACATATTTGAATAGACTCATTTGCTTCACTCACACTGAAATACCACTGTGGTTATTTGACAGCTTCCAGGAAAGTCACATATATCTGGTGTCCACATACTAATTAATATATTTGCCTTCCCTTCCAGTGTTACTGATTGTTCCTTGGGCTTAACCTTAGACAATGACTTAGTTAAACGCTATATTGAATTTCACCATTTCCATTTGAACTACCTTTCTGCTAGTTCACTGAAGGGTTTATAGTTATCATGAGTGACCAAAGTACTTGAATGCGTGTACTTAGGTCAGTGTATAGGCCTGTACATGTGGGATGGGGGTGAAATCTTTTAAAATAAAACAGCTGCAGAAGAAATTATCAAGCCATTGAAGGCAATATGATAGCTGCTATTAAATCCCACTTTGAGAAGCTTCCTTTAGCTTTGATGATTTTTTTTCTTCTCAAAAGTTGCTATCAATTTTTCACTGACCTCAGCTCAACCTCAAAGAATCAACCTAACTTCTAGCCTGCTCACATTTTTCGTCTGTGGGCACAATAATAATAAAAAAAAATAGTTAATTGTATTGAAAGTGATCAAAAGTTGGAATGGTTTGGGTTTAAAAAATTCCATTAGTTTTGTTTTGCATTTGTAAAACTAATACCTTGAGGTGGGTCGCAGCAGGATCTCTTTTTTATCTGAAGTTCAGGGAGGTATGAATAAGTAGTTTGAGACTTTCTCTTTAATTGTAACCAAATGCTATCTTCTGAGGGGTTGAGGATTACCGTTAAGGTGTTCTCAGCTTTTCCCCGATTGCTGCTGTTCTTGAAATAAAAATAATTTACATACTGCCTACTCAGTATAAAATCTGAAAGACTCATAATCTCTGTCTTAACAGCATCTTTATTAGGCATCCTTGTTATTGTGAATCCATATATTCCTACTGAGATAAGAAATTAAGACATAGGACTAATGCCACAGAGCAATACAAGCTCTGCATCACCTATAGCTGCAACACCTACCAGCTAGAGGAACCTGACAGCATAAGTCAAGCACTGAACATCTTTTTCTCAGTGCACGTGAAGCACCTTGCAACCAGCACCATGCAGAAATACCCTGCAGAAACACCATGCCGAGCAACAAATTCCATGTGGCACTTGTGCATAACACATCTTAAAATTTTGCTCCTCATCAAGACTTAAGCATTTGGCTGGTGTAGAACTCCCATATTTCAGCCTGGGAAATCTGTGCAGCGTATGTGCACTCCACCCCACACTTCAGGAAGCAACACGTCCTGTTTCACATGCAGCATTTCATTGCTCTGCATATTCACAGTAAATCTGACTTACAGAGGCTTTTCTGTGCATATTCCCGGTGACTGGGCAGCACATGGGCAGTAGGTCCATTAGACAATCCCCAGAAGTATAAGTCTTACTGTGAAGGCATGCAGTGACTTCATCACATGTGCATAATGAATATGATGTTTTCTGAAAATGTTGGCCTGACTGTGAGGGTTCTTGCAGTCTTGTGGTTACCACCACTGTATACAACCTGCTTGTAGGTCATCCTGGGCAGAGCATCTGACCTGCTGCAGCTCCCAAACGTCTTGAAGTCTTAACAAATGTATAAATTTATCAACATTTACCCAAACAACATTTCTGGGCTGAAAAGGGAATTGTGTTCAGGAAATCCAGCTGTTTGGTAGCCTTAAGTCTACGAAGCCTAAGTTTATAAAGGTGTCCCTGAAGCCCGCAGTCTTCTCTTGAGTGCTAGCACCTGCACCTCTTTCTTCACCCTGGACTAGGTGACTCTTTATCTCCACCTCCATGATTCAAACCCCACCTCAGATAGAGAAGGAGGCTGTTTCTTTCCTAGTCTGAATGACATTTCTGAAAAATATCTGATTTTATAAAGTCAGCAGAGGGATTGGAAACAATTACATTCAAATAAATATCTCCAGTGCTTGTTCAGAGCTCTGATTAATTATAAACTATTTCCAGGATGACAAATGCTGGCTTGAGGACTTAAGCACCTGTATTTTGACTTGCCCAAAATGGCAGAGAACCTCTGGAGCAGAACTGGAGTGTCCCAAGCCACTAACGTTGCCATGTCATGTTTACAACAGGTAATGCACGATTTTGTAGTCAAGCCTATCAACATAGGCAGAGTGATGGAAAGTTCTCAAGAAAGCTCTGCTTTCCAGCCTGATCTCTTCTTCACAGAGGCAGGCAGCCCTCAGCACCACATGCAGTAGCACATGGTAGAGCAATAGTGTTGTCAGTGATTTGGTGTCTTTTTCATCCTGTCTCCTGCGTGCATTAAACTATTTGCTAGGAGATTTTAATGCGGGTTTTGTTTCTAAAGGTACATGTATTAGGGGGTTAGATCCGAAGTGGAAAAACCAGAAGAAAATTTCCTGTGTTGGAGCTGGTGAATCCACCTTTTTGATGGACTTTGTAACCATGGGAACACTTACAGTCGGTGGTTTTATCTGCAATGTCCAGAGGTCATTGAACAACTCTGTGCCACTCCACAGGAAGCGAACAAAGACTGTGCAGGGTAGGTGGGAGGTACTACGGCTTGGTGGAGAGACCTGTTCTGGTATCACTGTTACCATTCTGAAGCTCTGCACACATTCACATCTCCCTTCTCAGCCTTGTGGTACTGCCTTACTTTATATGGGAGACAGCGAAGGTGCATGTGATTGAAGCGGGAGCACCTTCCACCAAGATAAAGCAGCCACAAGAAATGTTAAATGCCATTATACACTATTACAGCTATATGAAAGTGTCAAGGAAAAGACAAGACCATTATTTTCATGTGTTTTTATTTTCTATTTAATTTCATTTACATTTTTATTTTTATTATTTATTTAATTCTTTAAGAAAAGCTTACAGAAATTTTTAGTCTCTGATTTTATTATGATTATGAATTCTGTGTTACATGCACGTTCTTGACTAGTTTTCTTGTGGAACTCTGTACACTATACCTTTTTACAATATCTCCAGAAAAGACCAGAAGAAATGAGCTAACATGGGGTAAAGTTCTGTTCTCAAATGCACTCTATCTTTCTCTGACTTTGGTGGGATTTAAGGGTGTGACAGGAGGGCAAAAAAATGCCTAAGAACAAGTTTTCTGGTTTGTTACTGCTTTTTGAAGGCCTGGAAAGCTTCCAGAGAGTGTCATTTCGATTTTTCTGACAAATTTTTCATGGAGGGTTTTCATTAAAAGGACATCTTATATGAGTGAGGGTTTTTTTTAATGGCTCTGGGACTACACTCAGCCAAAATCAGCAGCTATGGTGCTGATTGATGCAAGAACCAAGGAGTTATAACATTGGGATCAGAAAGGGGGACTACAGAAGCAGTAGCAGTGGTGGCTTTTTGATTTCATCGCTGGTAACAGTTTCAGGGCATCATCAAAAACAGAAGCCAGACTGTGGATGTGTGGTTCTCAAGTTGGGAATGTTTTTTGGTGTCCACAGAGTTGACCGTCCAGCAAAGAACAATCAGACTTCAAATAGCAAATGGTGCAAAGTGCCTACCATTCAACTGGAACACGAGTAATCAGGTGGAGTACATAGAACAGGGTCTCAGTGTCCCATGGCCTGTGTAGACATGAGCAGGCATGGCCAATACACTCCTGCTGGGCACCTCCCCGGTAGAAGCAGTTCAAGCATTACCTTCAACTCTTCAGTCACTTCCCCTACTTCTTCCAGTTTTAACACTATATCCTCCTCATGTTCCAGGTCTTATCTATTTTTTTCCTGTCCTTTCCCTGTAGTACTTTGTCCTCTTTATTCAGTCTGTTCTTCTGTCTTTGCTCTTTTCTTTCCCTGTTTTTATTTCCCATTTCTTTTTTTGACTCAGTTTCTATCTCTGACTCTCTCTTCAAAGTCTGTAATCTCACTACCACTCAATAAATCTATTATTTTCTGCTTCTTTTATGTTACACTTTCATTATAAATTTGGTTTTAACCAAAATCCTTAATTTCTCTCTTCTTCAGGTCACATTTTTAAATTCTAAATCATCATATTGTGCCCAGGTCCACATGCGACCTTCTTCTCTACTGTCATATCTGTTCACCTGATGATGTCTCACTCACAACCTACTCTGCTATTCCATGACCTCAATTCTTAAAGTAAAGGAAATAGCACACAATTTCCACACAAATAAAATTTCCACACAATAAATAAATTGCCACATAAACCTTCATAATGCTACCAAATCTTCTTCAGTTTTCTTCTGAGTCTTCCCCATCAGGAAAAATGTATCAGTTGCCTACATTTTCTAACCAGATGGTAGGCAAGAACTATTATTACTCAAGAAGTGTAGGACAAAGGAAAGTTTGATTCTTGGAATTCATCAGGAATCCTACCCATTCTCTATTTAGAATGGAAGGTTTTTTATTATCTCAGGTATTTGCTATTAAAAATATCTTCATTCCGAAAAATCATTCTATTGCAACATCAACTGTGGATAGGGAAATACCAATATTATTCAGACCAGACTGTATAAACTTCGGAAAACAAAACTTTGAAGTATAAATCTACTTGTAACATTATCTATGAACATGTTCTAAGTCTGCAGCTTTTCAATTGCATGTATTTATATTTAGGATAAGAAAAACACCTGTTCATCCACCTGGTGTTTTGGAGTCCCTCTTTAACGAAGTCTCGTAAAGGATTGATTCTAATATTTCAGTCTAACTGCCAATAACAATGTGACATGAATTCACAAAAATGTTGCAAGAAACCAAGTAGCTGAATCCCCACCCTGGTAGATTCTAGACTGCAATCCTTACTTTTTTAAAAATAATTCAGTAGATTAGACATATTTGAAGGTCTCCCACAAAACCCTTTAAGAACATGCTTTGCCACATCTTGTGGGTGAAAATTGTTTTTCTACCTATATCACGTTCAACCATGAAAGCTTACCCTTTCTCTGTTACTTCTCTTCTGATAACAAATAATCACCTTGGACTGTCATACATTTGCTCTAAAACTAGCAATAAGGGCACAAATTGCGCATCTTTCTAGACTTGCAATCTGACGAGAAATTCTTAGATGTATAAGGAAGCCCTTGCTTCTTGCACAATTATCAGTTGATTTTTTTTTTCTTTTGCACTCCAGCAGAGTGTAAATTCTGCGCTTCTCCCATGTCAAAGCCTGATCAAGAATTAAAATTCACAGTTCTTTTTGCAAATAGTGTTGGTAATTTTGTGAGTTCAGACTGCTGATTAGAAATACAAGGCCCAGATTTGCCCAGATAGAAGATACACCTTCTTACAGG
>JAWWES010000133.1:36591505-36612705 GCA_035583135.1 Lophotriccus pileatus | reverse complement strand
CATCTGCATTCTGCTTCTGCTTTCATAGCTGCTAGACTTCCAAATGACCAGTCCCTGAAAACACCATGCATGTGTATGTGCTGAGATAGGAAAAGCTCTGCACTGTGAGATAAGTGAAGCAAGTGTTGCAAAATCTCCACTTCCAAATCACCACAGCCCAGCAGCAGACCACTGGACCTACCAGTTATTCACTGCTCTCTAGGTGACCTAAACCCAGATTTGGGTGCTCAAGAGAAGCACTATCAGGACCTGGTCATAAGAAAGAATAAAAGAAAAGGTGTGGAAATAGATAAAAAAATGTGCCTAGCACTAAAGATGCAAATATGATTGCATTGTATAAAATAGTTCGAGGATGTACAAATGTTTTTTACGGTGGAACATGACTCTGAAAAAACATCCAAGATTTAAATCCTTAGAGGGATTTATATGCAGAACCTGCATTTAGTTCAAGGAGCATTGTCCCCTTCACCACTTGGCAATCCTTCCCCTGAAATACGTATACTTATGCTAGCATGGGAATCATTTCTCTAAAAAATACATAAATACATAAATAAATAGATTTTTAAAAACTCACCTTGTCCCTATGAATTAAAGTATTTTATCTCTATGGATGCATACATTATCTCAAACCTCAATAGTATTGGAGTAACTAGAAAGAAAACACCTTAAAGAGCTCTTTATCAGATGGAAGGTGGAGCATTACTTCTGACTGAAAGTTTCGTGTATCAGTAAACTATGAAAGGGTAGTGCCAGCAGTACCATAAATAATAGAAGCATATCCCTGATATCCCTGCAGTGGTCATATGTGAACTCTTGTGCCAGCCTTGCTACCATGGAAGTCACAGGGAATTTTATCACTGAACTGAGGGGGATAGAATTGGATTTCTGCTATCCAGGGGGGTAGAAGGGGGAACATGCAGTCTTCTTTTCTATGTAGGTATCTTTAGATGTACCTGCAAAACAGTTGAGTCATAAAAACGCTGAATCTTCGTGTTTTGCTGCTAAAGAGAATCCATAAAAATAGATTTATTGTCATATTTCCCTTTTGTGTTGTACTGTTCCCTTCTGTCATAAAATATTCTCGTCGGTTTATAGCAAAGCAAATAAGCAGCTTAGTTCATAAACGCCAAATTCCCCTCTGTTACACCCCGGCTTTCAGATATAATCGAATTAGCTCCTATTTGTGTTGATACTGCTGCCCCGAGCCGCAGTAAGGAGGCTTATCGAGCCCTGATGTGTGCAGGAGGGTCGTTGTGCAGGGACCGAGGTATACCAGCACCAGCCTGCAAGTCTGTAGGAACCCGTCCGAGCAGTTTTAGCTTTTATTCTTCCTGACGAAGATTTAAAGCAGCTTTGTACAACAGTTAAATAAGAATAAGCGGCTGTGGAAAACAGAACAAATCATAAGAGCGTTTTAGCAGAGAGAGGGGGAGCGAAGCCTGCAGAGCAAACCAACCGCTCGGATTGCCCTGCCTGGGGACAGACGGGCATGGAGGGCAAGGCGGCGCTCGGGGGAAATCTTTTCTGCTGGAAAGCTGGTGTCTTCAGAGCAGCCGCTGGTGGGGAAAAAAAAAAAAAAAAAACAAAAAAAAAAAAACAAAAAACAAAAACACCCAGACAAAACACAACACGGCATTGGGAGGGGAAGATTCTGCTTGTCAGTTTTATTTTTTGATTTTGACCGAAGGTCAATTGCTCAGTGGCTCCTGCGGGCGGTCCCGCTCAACCCCCTGCCCCGAGAGAGGTGTCTGCGGGGCAGTACGGCAGAGGCCGGGGGGCCAAGGGGAGCTCGCCCCGGTGTGCCGGTAGCCACAAGCCAGGCTGTAATTACAAAGCAAACAAGAGTGAAATATTGGATCGGCGTCGCCCGTGACAAGATCTGCGCTTTTTGCCGCCAATTTGTTTGTGGAGCTCTATTTAAAGGCGCTTGATTGAGGAAACGTTGAAAATAGCAGTTAGGGTTTCCCTAATGAGACCTCTAGAGGAAAGCAGTGGCATTCAGGGGGCTCTAGCAAGAGCAAGGGAAGAGCTTAACCCTTTCCAGCCGTCCCCATCGCGGCAGGGCTCCTCCCGGGCGCGACACCGCCCGCGGGGCGCCGCCGGAGCTGCCCTCCCCCGGGAGGTGCGGTGGGCAGCGGGGCCAGCCCGCCACCTTCCCCACGGCCTTCAGCACTTCGACCACCGGCCGGTGGAAGAGGTGGCGGCGGCCCCTCCGGGGCAGTGCCGGAGCAATGCCGGGGCAAGGCTGAGCATCCCCGGTGTTTCCCGGAGGGGGGGGGATCGTACCCCCGAGCGTGCGCCCCGCGGGGACTGCGGCGTCGGGGCTCTGCCCCCCCGACTCCCTTTGAGGTACTGGGTCGGATCGCCGGGTGGCTACAGTCTGATGCTTCAACCCAGCAGCGAAGAGAGGGAAAAAAAAAAAAAAAAAAAAAAGGCCCTTGGAAATGATGAAAAGACGAGGAACATATTTAACAAGTAACGATATTTTTCACACCAACAAGCGCTGTGCGGGGGCCTGTGACACTCCCTTCCATATATCCATCGTTCCGATTTCTCTTACTGTGTGAGCCTGCCCCGACACTCATTCTCTCAACCTCGCACACTCTACGTGCTCAATTAGCGCCTGTCTGAGCCCCATATTACACACAAATGAGACCTCTGGTAAAACGCATGTTGATAATATTTTGAAAGGCGCTAATGCCTGTGAGGGAGTGTGGATCACAGTCCTCTTCTGTAGGCTGCTTTCTCCAAGTACTAACACTTGAACGACATTGAGATCTCCTCGCTCTCGATTTTATAAATCAGCTTGAGTTGGGAAAAACGGGGCTTGCTTTCACAATGAGCTGCCTGTAACCTGCAGGACCCTGGGATCTTACCTAGAGCGTCTGCTTGCCCCTCTCCCCGACCATCGCACCAGCCTCTGCTAACGCATCACCGTCAGCCTGTTGACCTTGTATATGTGTGTGTATATATAAGTATGTATATATGTGTGTGTGTATATACACCTGGACGGGGATCAAAATAAACTTTTAGAGTATACCTAATAAAAAGTGAGCATTGTCTCTCCCTAGAGGAAAGAAATAGTGAAAAGCAGAAAAATAAAATATTGACTTAGTAAAACAAGTTCTGCACGGTGATGTAAAATATTTATTTTTGTTGTCGCATTTACACCCCCAGGTTTTGGTCACGGCGCCGTTTCCATGCAAGTCTAGGGAGGCACATGACACTCAGTTCTCCATTTTCCGGCTTCTTAACTTTCCTGCAAAAAATAGTAAAAAAAATAAAAAATAAAAATTTCCTGCTAAAGTGAAGCAAATAAACATTTTACGTATCCACAGATAGGTTGTGTCATCTGTACGAACAAATTACAATATGCGGGCGCGCATTTCTTGTAAAGTCTCCGGTCTTCTGTTTATGTAATGCCATTTCTGTTTGTAATTATTTTATTTTAATTTTATGTCACTTTTAACAGAAGCCAGACCGGTTTTCCCTCCGTGTTTTGTATACAATGCTTTCTTTCTCGATAAGATGTTCTGTCCTATCTTTTCGGTTTTTTCATTTTAAAAGTGTTTATAGTTCCCCACGAGCAATTCTCCAATATTTCTCCCTTGCATTTTAAGGACTTGTCCCTGTCTTGCTTTATTTGTTTGTGTGAAATTTAGTTTGAAAGGAGATCAGAGAGAGCAGGAGGGGTTTGTAATAAGAGAATGACCAAGCGACCTAAAGGCTGATTATATGTCATTAACTGGAGACTTGGTGTATCCAAATTACCAAAAAGACCTCACTCAGCCAGATCAATTACACCGAGATATGCATATAGGAATTGCGGTACGAGCTGATGCTCCCAACAAGTGTGCAGCCGACATTTGCAGAACTCAGCCGTTGAGTTTTCAGACGAGCCCCTGTGATGCAGCCAGCCCCGGGCAAGCGGGAGAAGGCTGCAGTGCAGCAGGTACACGGCGCGGGGGGCACCGGCAGGACGACACCGACATTTTTGGGGCTTGTAGTTAGAGCCAAATTGCAGTTAATTTTCACTGCTCCTGAGGGATTTTTTTTTTTTAAGCCAAGTAAGGTTACCTTTGATCTATGAATGCTTCTTAAACCCCAGCCTCTTTAAATGGAGACGTTCCATGAAAAATTACAATAAAAGTGTTGATTTTGGTTAGCCTAAATCCACAACGATGCCAGCCTAACCTTTTTCCTCCAACGTCTGAATTTCAGATAATGGAGGACAAAATACTCATTAATGAAATCAATTCTATTGACGAGCTATTTCATCAGAGTCGAGCTCAAGAGCATCTTAAGATGTTCTTTCCCGGGAATGCAAACAATATTACATGGAAAACCAGTATGTTTGTTTGTATACATGTGCGCTTTTATACATGTGCTTGTATAGGAGATATCTATATAATAATTCCAATAAATAGAGACACACTGCGTTCACTGCGTTTTTCTGACAAAGAAAAAGTCTTGTTTGGAGTTTGTAATGTTTTTCGTTTCTTTCTGTGATTCCTGTCTAGGGTCTAAATGCAACTCTGGATCCTCGGTCGCAAATATAAGCAATCCTCGAATAATTGCTTGCACATGCAGGAGTTAAGCGCGTAGGGTCCCGTGCTTACCGCCAATCATTGCGACTTCATTGAGACTTACGAAATGCTCAGTATCTTGGGTTTTTCTCGTCCCTGATCTTTTTCCTTTTTTTTTCTTTCTTTTTTTCTTTTTTTTCTGTATACACAACGGCTGAGAGATAACCATGCCTGTAATATTTGGGCGTTCATTACCGATATTAGTAACGTGAAACAGCGTTCCTCCACCTCCAACGGCAGCAATTAATCCGGGCCCGCTGGGCCCGATCCCGCCCTCTGCCCTGGACGTTGAAATCCAGGCTGTGTGAGCGCAAGAGAGGGTGCAAGCAGGCCCATTAGGCACAAGTCCTTTTCATTAACCCTCACTGACATGTTGACCTTCAAATGATATTTCTCCCTGCCTTTTTTCAAAAATCTGTTTTCTTCCGGGTTTAAGTCTTTTCGCGAACTCCTAAGCAATGACCCAAGGATATGATGCATTGCATCCCTGGGACACGGGCTGCTCCAGCGTCCCAAAATCCATTCGAGAACGATACCCCTTTCTAATACGTTTGGTCCCGGGTCAATGACATCATGCACTCTATAAATTCAAACGCGTCTCGGGCTTTTCAAGCCGTGCACTGGCTGTTTGAGCGATGTGGTAGGCAGACGGGAGGCAGGAGAGGGAATCGGCACCCCGGTACTTTGGGAGCTAAGGGGAGGAGAGCCGTCGAGGGGTCTGCCCGCCTAGGGCAGCGCCTCAAAAGCAAAGGACGGGATGCCTGTCCTTGGGATGCCTCAGTGTGTCTGAATGTTTCTTTACTTTACGGAAAACTACGAAGGGAGATCCCGGCGCTGCTGCACGGAGTGGGGACGGGCGGGTCTATGGTCGGTACTGGGTACGGCATCGCCGAAGCGGGGCCACCGCTCCCTCCTCTGCCCTGTCCCGGATGGCGTCCAGTCCCCCAAACTCGCCCCGCCGGCATCGCACTCTCCCCAAAAGGAAGGTGCGGTAAAGAAGCAAATGAACGGGAGGCTCGCTGCCCAGGCACTGGCGAGGCGCTTCTCTGCCCCCGGCCTGCTCCTCACAGGGCCTACCCCGGGGTGGCTGCGGAGCTCCCTGCCAGACAGCACAGGAGTCCCCAGCAGATGTGGGTTTCCGACCACCCAGCGTAGGTACTTCGTCCCCGTTTCCATGCAGTTTTCCCAGACTGATTCGGAGAAATTAGCTTAATTTGCAATTTAGCTTAATTCACAGAAGACCGGGGGGTGGGGGCACAGCTCTATTGTTCTGTTATCCCAACTCCCATCCTACTTTTGGCCCGGAGGAGAGAAGTGACCTGGCGATAAGCGGACCGGCGGCGACTTCGCGCCGGGGCAGGGCAGCGGGTGGCCCCGTCGGCGCTGAGCGGGCGCCCTGCCCGCCACCCCCCGCCGCTGCCCCACTCCTCGGGCTTCTGCCGTCCACTCCCCGGGCGCCGCGGCGCACCCATCGGGGGGCAAGGGCAGCCCCATCCTCCCGTTCAGCCCCGAGGAGGGCTGTCGTGCTGGAGAGGTAACAAAGGCAAGGCAAAAACAAAGATACAGCCCCCCCTCACACCTCCTACAAAATAAAATAAATTTTAAAAAGCGGGAAGAGGAAGAGAAAACCATCCTCGGTACAGTCGCCACCAAAATTTCTTTATTATTGCAAGCTAGGAAAGTCCTGTCTGGCAGAAGATTTCAGATAAATCGCCGCCTAACATGCAACCATTTTGGCAGGGAAATAAAGTGACATAAGGCTAGGGTTTCTTTTATTTTTTTTTTTTTCTCTTGGTTGGTTGGGTTCTTTCCCCATGTGATTTGTACACGAGAAAAAAAAATCTATTCCAATCAATAAATGGAAGACCGGCAAGATGCTGATGCTTTTTAGCGGACTGTGAGCATAGTACTGGGAAAGATACTTTGTGCTGAAGCGGCTTTCAAAGCGTGCATCAAACAGAAAATGTTGCAACCCATGATCGGGCACCCTGAGTAGTGAAAAGCTGAAGGAGGACACAAGAGTTAAATTTGCTCTAAAACTCGATATATAAAACTCATAAACAACTGATGGGATAAGATAGGATAGGAGGAGAATATAAGATCCTGCTGGGTGCTTTATCTAGAGACCCTCTTTCTCCAAAGCTAATTAAGCAATAATGACGCTAGCTTTGGAGATTGGTGTTCTGATCGATATCTCCTGTATATTTTATTACTTTTTCTCTGTCTCATGTTTTCCGTTTCCTTCATCATGGGAGATGTTATCGGAGTGACCGTAGTGGCCTGCCACAGAGACTGTCACAGTTGCAGTCCAGACTGTAGTATACTGGAAAGCTCCTACACAAACAGGGAGAGTGCAAAGAAACACAACCCCGTTTGCAAGCCAATATAACTTTCCGGCCTTGACAATGCCAGCTTCTTCTTCGCATCAAAAAAATATTGCAGTAAAATAAAAGTGGAGAACTGCTGCAGGATCTGGGTAGATTTTCAGGCTGCGCTCTACAGACATCACATCCCGAGCAGTGGAGGCACGCTGCCTGGCCGCTCCAGGGCTCTGCCTGCACGGTCTGCCCAGGTCCTTCCTTACATCTAAAAATCCGCACTGCAGACACGTTATTTCCTTAGGATAATACAATATATACACACGTGCGTGTGCATATATAAATACAGATATACATCAGTCGGTTACAAGCATGTGTGTGTACGCATGAGATATATGTGTGTATACATCAATTCTACATCTGGACTAGTTTTTCACTTTCGTACTCACTTTACACCCAGACGCTCACGCATATGTGTATATGCTTATAAAATGTACGCCTGCGTGTCTGTGCTCCGTGCACGTCTCATCATCGTGCATGTCCAGCTCTGCACCCCCCGTCCTGGTGAAATACGGGGCCGGAACCCCACTTCGCCTTTGGTATTTCCCCGACGAAGCCAGCTCCCCGGTACTGCAACAGGCTTCTCCTTGGCGGCCTCATCTGCGGAGACTGCCCACTGCCTGCAGGGCATTTCCTGCTGAGAGCCCGCAGACTCACCCGCAAAGTCCCCGGGCCCCAACAAGCCCCTGTGTCCCGGCGGCACCCCCGAGGGCCAGCCCGTCGGCAGCCCCTCTTCGCGCCGAGACCGCCCGGGCTCAGCTTGCCTCCTCTACCCGGGCGTTGAGTTGATTTTCTCCCTCTTCCCAACACCCAGCGCTTCTCCCCGCGGTTTTCCCTACCGCCACTGCCGTTGGGCCGCAGAGCACACTAAGGTGCTGCAGAAATTGGACTTGCAGCTCTTGCTGCCTCCTTCCGCAGATTTCTCCATCTCTATCTTTGTCTTTCTTTAATTTATGACTTCTCAACTCCTGTTGACACAGTTTTCCACACTGCCTATATTGTAGAATTGCATTGCAAATATACGCTGAAGCAGCCTAGACGTCAGCCAGCACAACTAAGGGTGGGTATTTGGTATTTCTCAGCTATTAGTAATGCTCGGTTCCATTTGAAGGTAGCAATAATTCGCTTCTACTCCTAGTTACCCATGAGTTGCAGCTTGAGATAATTTTTTTGTAATGTCTTCAAGCTTACAGAAGTAAAGCACCTAAACAGGTACGAGACATTTCCATCTGGCCTGGCCGTTAAACAAACATTTAACTACTCCCTTTCGATAACTAAACCTGTTTTCTGCAGATGCTGGCCTTTTTTATTGCAGAAGCAGGAATGCGGCGAAATCTTTTTTTTTTTTTTTTTTTTTTTTAGTGAAAGCTAGAAAATTAGCTCGGAACATGCTGTAGAAAATACTCGGTTACTTACCGATCATACCAGTTAAAGAGGCATGAAACCGATATCAGGCGCTCAAGTCACTCGGGTGAACACTGGTGGAGGTGCATAGGCGCAGGCAGCAAACTGGGAAAGAATCGGTTAAAGTCAGGCTTATTGTTAGTGTCTCAGAGCAATTCTTTCTGGAAGAAAATACCGTCCCTGGCCAAACCCCGAGCTCTCCGCTCTCTCGGTCAGTCAGCAGCCGCGCAGCCGGAGCCAGCCCGTGCTAACCCGGGTCGCATGTCGGGTGACAGGCGAGGCAGAGTAGCTTCGCCTTCTCCTCACGGGAACTGACAATCTCTCTGTATATATTAACCAGCAATACAAGTATAAGCCGGAGCGTTGCTGGGGCATGCCTGTCACAACCGGGCACCGATGGAGTGCGCTCTCCGAAGCCGGTTTTATTTGTTCCTCTACCGAACCGGCACAAAGCACTTTGCCAAAAGCAACCTCAGAGCCTATCAAGCTCTCACATAGATTTTTGCCAAGAAATTTCTTGGATCCATACTGTACCTGGTTTGAGATTATCCGATATTTAAGTTTTAATTAGTTTGTAGGGGGGCTTTGTTATTGCTTTTTTTAATATCTTTTTTAATGCAGATTTTACTGTAAGGCATCTGCTAAACACTTGCATTAACCTCTGCCTCCATGATAATTTTCCCCCCCTTTGTTTTAATTACATTAGGGATGCGGAGGGGCAGCCAATCCTAAAAGAGGAGCTCAGCAATTAGCAGAGCGAACATCAAAAAGTTTTATTGCGGAGGGCGGCGGGCCCCGCCTCCGCCACGGCCATTGGCGGCCGCCGCTTCTGACGACATATATTAACCCGAGCGGCCCTAAACATGTAGCTGTACATGGAGATCGGGCCGGGGAGCCCTGCCAGTGCCCCGCGCCGCGCCGAGCCCCGTCACCGCCGCTCCCGGCAGAGCGGCGCGGATGCCCCAGAGGAGCGCCGGGGCACTGACCCCCGTGGCGGGCAGGGCAGCGATGCGAGTGCCCGCCAGGCACTGACGGCCCCGCCGCCGCGCAGGGCAGAGGGGAGCGCCGCCCGCCCGCCCGCCCCGAACCGGGGGCGCATGGAGGGGGGCCGCGTGTAAGTACCACCCGGCCGGGCCGCGACGGACTTGGCGAGAGCGGAGGGAAGCAAGAGGCGAGGAAGATCCCGGGCTGGGAAGCCAAACCATTCTGTTTTGGTCGACATCTCTCCATAGCTTTTTTTTCTTATTATTATTTTTCTGTGCGCGCTTCCTCGAAGACCCGGCCCTGGGCAAGGAGGAGAAGGAGGTGGAGGCACAACGCATGAGCGGCGGCGGCGGCGCCCGGGGAGGGGGGATCGCTCGGGCACCCGCGGGGACTTTGCAGCAGCGCCCTATGGAGAGGCAGCGGGCAGCGGGACAGTGCTGAGGGGTGAGCGGCGGGCAGCATTTCCCGCCGCTGCGGCGGGGGGTGGGGGGCGGGTGGGGAGGGGAAACCTTTGTTTTGGGGCCCGGGGTGGGGGCAGAGTGGGGTGCTCTAGGGAGCGGGGATGAGTCTAGTGGGCGGCTTCCCCCACCACCCGGTGGTGCACCATGAGGGTTACCCTTTCGCTGCCGCCGCCGCTGCCGCTGCCGCCGCCGCCACACGCTGCGGCCACGAGGAGAACCCCTACTTCCACGGCTGGCTCATCAGCAGCCATCCGGAGATGTCCCCCCCCGACTACAGCATGGCCCTGTCCTACAGTCCCGAGTACGCCAACGGGGCGCCGGGCATGGACCACTCCCATTACGGGGGGGTGCCGCCCGGGAACGGCCCGCCAGGGCTCGGGGGGCCCCGGCCGGTGAAACGCAGGGGCACGGCGAACCGCAAGGAGCGGCGCAGGACTCAGAGCATCAACAGCGCCTTCGCGGAGCTGAGGGAGTGCATCCCCAACGTGCCCGCCGACACTAAGCTCTCCAAGATCAAAACCCTCCGTCTGGCCACCAGCTACATCGCCTACCTCATGGACCTGCTGGCGAAGGACGACCAGAACGGGGAGGCGGAGGCCTTCAAGGCAGAGATCAAGAAGACAGACGTGAAGGAAGAGAAGAGGAAGAAAGAGCTGGTCAGTGCTCCGGAACGGGACGGGGCGGGATGGGTCAGGGGAGGCGCGGAGAGGGGGCTGCTCGGCTGCCCGCCGGCACCCTATCCCGGGGCTCCCGGCGCCTGGCTGAGTAGAGTGGCCGGGGAATGTCCGTGGGGAACATCTCGGTCCCACTCGTCCCTGGCCGTACCTGCGGGCCAAAAGTGGGACAGCGTACAGCCGCGGGCGGCCGTCGGCCTCCGAATCCGAATGGGCAGCTGAGAGCAGCCGCGAGGAAAACGTTGCCACACTAGGGACCCCCGGGGACGTTACTTCCCGGGCTGCTGCTTGTCCCGGATCCCAAACCGTGATGCCACAGGAGACAAGCCTCTGCTCTCTTTAAATAAAAGTCTGGAGGCATGATTACCTGCTAAGCCAGCCCGGCTTTAAACCGTCGGCAAGTACGAGGTTCGCAGCAATAGGCGTTCCTGCCCCTGCGCTCAGGGCTTCAACTTGTTTGATTTTTTGTGGGAGAGTCGACTTAGGCAGCGCAAGCCCGATTTCGTGTAGGCCCTATGTCACGCTTGCGTGTGATTGATTCCCGCAGATTTGGGGTGGTCGCGGATCCGATGTTTTGCCTCGGTACCTGCCGGTGCCCATCTTCTCCCCGCAGTCAGGGAGGGGGTATGGTTTAGCCGGGACCTTATCGTAATCCCCATCGCCCCGTGGACAACTGGCGCCGCTCAGCCTTCTCAACCCTGCTC
This sequence comes from Lophotriccus pileatus, assembly GCA_035583135.1. Lineage (NCBI taxonomy): Eukaryota > Metazoa > Chordata > Aves > Passeriformes > Tyrannidae > Lophotriccus > Lophotriccus pileatus. Next base: position 36,601,514 of record JAWWES010000133.1, on the reverse strand, counting down.
CAGGAGTGGAGAGCAGCGGGATGGCGCGGAGTGGGGATCGGGAACACGGGCGGCCGCGCACTACGCAGGGCCGCTCCCACAGGCGGTGGTTTCGACCGCGGCGAGACCCCGTGGAGGGGGCACCGCTATGCCCGCTGCAGCTAGCAGGCCTCGGCAGCAGCTCAGGTCTCCTCGTAGTCTTCGGTCTCGAGGCAGGGCAGATGCGACCTAGAAAGGGGAGGAATATATCTAACCTTTTTTTATTCTGCTCTCCCCCTCCTGTTTCTCTCTCTCCCCTCGCATCCTGTCTCCCCAGAACGAAATTTTGAAAAGCACAGTTAGCAGCAACGATAAGAAAACCAAAGGGAGGACTGGCTGGCCGCAGCATGTCTGGGCTTTGGAGCTCAAGCAGTGAGCACGGCAGGACTGGAGGAGCCGTCCTCTTAGTCTCGGTAGCGAGCTCTTCTCTGCGAACTCTTTGTATTTGGAATCGTCCAGTTTATTTATGTGCAATTTCTCCCCCAAACCCCCCCAAAATGTGGATATTTGAAGGAGAGGGAAAAAGCATTCCATGTATGAAGAGGAAACTCCAGCTTGGTAAGGGGTAATGTCTCTAAATGTTTCGTGAATGTTATTTGCTCTGTATAAAACACATGGGAAAACAGAACCATAGAAAAGGAAAAAAAAATCCCTCCCTGGCATTAGTGTGTATGTGAAGTGTATCTTTAATACTTGGCCTTTTGGATATAAATATTCATGGGATTATAAAGCTATATTTCAACAGAAGCAGTTGCACCAATGTTTCGATTGACTCGGTATTTAGTGTTGTAATTTTGTTGTGGTCGTTCGGTATTTGAAGATGTTTTCAACAGTTACTGGTTATGTGCACTTCCGTCCGTAAGGGAAAAAGTGGAATCTAATTAATATTGAAGGTGTAAACGTTGTAAGTACTCAATAAACCACTGTGTGTGTTTTTTACAAAACAAAAGAAAAACAAAAGAAAAAAAAAAAAGAAAAAAAAATGAAAATCCAAATCTTTTTATGTTTTATACCTCAAAATGTTTTGAATAACAGCGTTGTTTATGCCTTTTTTTTCATAATATTTAAAATATTCGGAAGTAAACTAAATTATAAAGATGGCTTCTAAGTTTATTTTTAAACAAATAACTGAGTGAAAGCAGGGGTAGAGGGAGGGATCTCACAGCCCCGTGAGTGTTGAACAGAAACCGGCAGTTCAGCTGAGTAGGAATTCCTTGTGGTGGTGTTCTCCATGCAGGAGACCTACTGTGAACGGGAAATGGACAAGGGTGCAAACCCCGGGCGGGTCAGGAATAGCAGAGATGCGCGGTTTTCTTGCCGCCGGAGCCCAGGCGGCGGCGGTGCCAGGCGCGGGCCCGGAGCGGGGGCGGACCGCGGGGGCGGCTTCCCGGAGAGGGGCTGGAGGCAGGCGAGAGAGGCCGGCGGGCTTTTCTCGGAGCGATTATGTAGCAGGTAATTTTACGTCAAGGAATAAAGAGCGAACAAGGCAAGGGATTTGCGGGGGTGTAGGGGAGGAGGCGGTGGTGGTGTTGTAGGGAATATGTAAGATTTACAATGAGCGATGGTGAACTTAATATTAACTTTGTGGTTCCTAAAACTCTCCTGGGTTGCACGTTTCCAGTATGCTACAGCGAGTATTGGGTTTTTTAACCTTTTTTACCTAACTGAAAACTGCAGCAGCCCATGCTCTGGCTCTACTTAGTAGGTTCACTGGTTTCTCAACAGGATCTCTCTTCCCTTATATCTCTCGCCCTGTCTATAGACTCCTTTACAAGGGTCCCATTCCCAGGCCGGTAAGTTTTCTGCTTCCCGGTACCAGGGCGAGCTGCAGACATTCGGAGCTGGGAAATGCGCGGCGTGCTTCTGTATCGTAGGCAGGCAAGGGAAAAATTAAGTAGTTTTCACATAAGGAAGTTGCTCTAGGTATATTTGGCCATTCCTGATTAAGCGCAAAGTTTTCCACTTTTCCATAATGAAATTCGGGCTCGTATTCTAAACTCATACTTAAATCATCTCAATTTAAACCAAGCTGGCTTTCTCTTCAGGTCCAAGGCTTCATACCTGCCTGCCTTCCCGTGCCGCCGCGCCTAAGGACATGGTTCCCGACGAGACCGGCGTAAGCGTAGGTAGATGTGCAATTGCCCATAAAAAGATAAGGGAGCCCCTGCGCCGTTTAGTCGCCCCTGTTGACAGTGGGGAGGTTGCGGGGTTACAACAACCGGACAAAAGTGATGTGCCCTCCCTCCCGTCGGGTCAGGCAGCCCGGCTCTGCTCTCCGGCGTGAGTCTGTGTTTACAGACACTTGCCTCTGTTTATAACACTTGGAGAGAAGAATCCCCCCCCCCCCCCCCCTTGTTTGCTTTTACTTGCCTATTAGTTGTTCAGCTGATGAACTGGAGCTTCTCGTACTCCCCACTCTCTGCTCAAACAATTATTAATTTTTTTTCTTTATAGCGATACACAAAAGAATAAAAGGGGAGAGGGGTGGCTAAGAACGCTGCCGGGCGGCACGTTCCGGGTAGCCTCTCCGCAGATGCTGTGTCTTCCCTTCACGGAGTCACCAGGCTGCAATTCCTCTGGGGGATGCGCGGCGGGGCCGGGGGCTGGCGAGGCGCTCCGATATACTGTCTCCGAACCGCCTGTCCCATACTTCCCCATCAAAAATTTTCCATTTTTGAAACGTCAGATTATCAGAACCGTGAGCTGCTCTGGATCCACTACGGACTACCTCTTTTAATTGCTCACTAACGAGGATGTTGCTATTTTCTCAGGAGCAGCAATTCCCGCAGCTAAATCACAAGAGCCCTAGACAGGCCGGAGCCGACAAAAATGTAGGGTTTGACGTTAAAAGCTAAATGGGGAAGCAGAAGGTAAATTGATGGTAGACGGGGATGTCAGTGCCCTGGCCTCAGCTCTTCGCCGGCGGAGCCGAGGCCTGATAACAGTGGAGCGCTGCGCCCCTCTCCCTGCCCGCACCCGGGGGCATCACCGTCCCGTCGACTTGTCCGGTAATTCCTCGGGGCCAAAACATTTGTAGGATCTCTTACCGAGGTGAAAGGCACGTAGGAGGAGGGATGGCAGCCTTTCCCACTCTGCAACATTTCTGTGCGGGTGCTGGAAGGAAGAGAGTGGGGAGGGCAGGGGGCTGGTGGAGAGCAGCCGGGTCGCTGAAGCCCTGTCACTGCACACGGATTCATGGACCCGTGAACGGCCTCGTTTCATGGCTGAGGAAGTGAGATCCTCTGCTCGGTCTCAGGCAACAGAGCATTTTAATTTTTTTTCTTCCTCTTGAAGAGGAACAGCGACAAAACTCCCCCGGGTGACATCCCTCTTCCCCTACCCTCCCAGGGAGCGACCTCTCGGTTCCTCCGGGGTGCGGGCCCGGCTGCATGCCCGAAACAGAGCGGTCGCCTCCTCGCAAGGAGGTAAGGACCTCCCTAGCGCCGGCGTGAGGCCCAGTGGATCCCGAGGGTTTTCGGTTTGGGCAGGCAGAAGCATGGGTTTTTAGAGCTCGTCCTGGTTTTGGGAAGCATTTGGGAAGAAAGGGACCGGCCCTGTACCCCGCTGCTGGCAGCAAGTCCATCGGCAACTGAGTTTTGGGGCACTTTCAGCAATGTGTGGGACCCCTATAGGACCTCGTTGCTATCTGGTGTGGATGCCATGCCTGCATTCCTACAGGCAAGAGAGATAAATGGTGGTGGGGCGCTTTTTTTCCCCCTTCATTTTGCTTTGTGTTGCGGGGAATTTGTTTTTTTTCACACCCCCACTCCCCCATCGTTCCCAGGAGCTCTTGCCTAAGTCAAAAGATTATTGCAATAATTAGTACTTATTTGCTATCGTTGTCAAAAAGGTGTAACGGGGCCTCTCTGGTCAAGCCGCAGACACCCCCAGAACAAGCCCGGGACATACGTGGGCAAATGTAGGGATATAAACACGACCAGGGGATGCCGTGGAGACAGCATGAGATTGAAAGGTGGGCGGGAAGTGGGGGTAGAGAAGGTTAATAATAAAACCTTTAAGCAAAATATCCTCTTTTTGCGCTTGGAAACCTAACCTTAATCCTTTTTCACACGTACTCGCTCGGCGACTCACAAACACACACAGAAGAAACCTCCAAGTAACGATGGGAAGGAAACGCATTCCCCACGCCTACAGACATAATCCCCTCTGCTGTGAAGAGGGGCTTATCAATGTTTTATATATTTTTAATTTGGGAATTTTTTTTTCAGTGGGCCATGAAATATGTGCCGTTGCAAACCAGCTCCAATCTTTTCTATTTCTAATTGGCCAATTACAGTTCGGCTGTTTCAACTTGTCACAATGGAGAGTAAAGCAGAGTTGTTATCTGAATTATACATTCACATAAATTCTAGCAAAGCCGCGTGATGCGCAGGGCCAGCGGCTCGTTGGTGTTTCCCGTGCCTCCCTTTCCACCTTCCAAACCAGCGCGGTGTGTGTCTCCCTCTTCCACAGCTTTCCCTCCCCCAACCCCATTTGCCTCTAGAAATACCATTGCTTTGATGATGCGATTTTAGAGCATTGATTACAAATTTATTCTCAGACACTATATAAGTCTTTATATCTGCTATTAGAGACATCTGGGAATGATTAGAGCCGTCCCTCCCCCGGCTCTGCTCCCTCTATCTTGCAGCGAGGAGCTAGAGACATGTTGACGTCAGATCAGACGGCTCGGAGCCATCCTGCTCTCCACTTGGGTGTAATCACGGCGACGCTTTCCAAGCCCCGGCCCAGCCGCGGCCGCCAGCTGGGATGTGGGTGCAGCGGGACGCGGCACTCCCGCCTCGGGGCTCCTCGGCACAGCCCAATTTTGAGCCCCCGAACCCTCCGGCATTTCTGGAGTTTGCCGCCGAGATTGTTTGTTTATTTGCCTGTTTGAGACTTTGAGAAAGCAAAAGCGGTGCATTCCGCGGTCGGTGTTATTCCTCTGCCCGCCCAGCCCCCCTCCACCCCTAATCTCCAGCCCAACGCTTGCTTTATCTCAGCTCGATTTCTCCCGGCGCATTCGCTCACAGCGCTGTCTTCCAAAATAAATATCTAGCCAGGCAGATTTCCACCTTATGTCTTGGCAAAGAGAAATTAGCCAAACAAAGTGCAACGCTTACGTGCGGGCAGTCGCAGGCGCGCCGACACCCCGCTATCCAAAGTGGTAGTCAGGTTTACAACAAGCCGGGAGAATTGGAAGCTGCTCTAAAACAAGACGATTCCCTACCCAAACGGTGGTGCTGCTGGGGAGGAGATGGCTTTGCACCTGCTATTGAATCCTAATGAATCGCCTCTAATTGAGATATGGGGTTGGCTAACGGTAACGTTTAGCAGCCAGTTTGGAAGCCCTGGTTCACGGGGCCCCAAGACCAAATTTGCTACTCTTATTTTCACAAACTTTTAACTTTACGATTTTTTTATGTGTCGTACCACTCTTTATTTTTTCCCCCTAAGGAGATAAAAAAAATAATAATTGAATAAATACGACTTAAGCCTCTGCTGGCTGTTAGCACTCTTGGACGGCTGACACTTGCTCAGCTGTACATTACAATCACTGCTACTACCAGGAAGGAGCGGGCGGGGGTGTGGGGGTGGTGTGTGGATGAGAAAGCAGTTGATTTCGTCTCCAGAGGAAAAAGATAATGTTAGACTGTTTATCTAAAGGATTAAATTCTCGCTGTAAAATACCCTTGCCAAGAGGAGGAAGAAAAGGGGAAAAAAAAAAAAAAAAGCATGACCCTAAAAATAAATTTAAAATTACTTCTATTTCTTTGTTCCAGCAGAATAAAATAAAATAAAACCCCTAAGATACCACAACGTTCTGCTGTGTCTATCTGTTAATCTCGAAAGGAAAAGGAACTATTTCCTTTCTGAATCAGTGCAAACGGTATGCTGTGAGCTTGGCTTCCCACCACATCCACCGACCCAGTGGGTCGGGAGGGGTAAGTGAATAAAAAAAAAAAAAAAATGTAGACTTAAAAGGAAAAAAAATAACTTTGTAAACCAAACACTAATCGGAAAAAAAAAATCCCAGCAAAATCCCATCGCTGGGCTTCACGGGAGAGCTCTGACTGCTGACAGCTCTGCGGCAGGGCTAAGGTTGTCGCCCCGGTACCTCTGCCCTGGAGTCTTCTCCCCGTAGGCGAAGGCCGGGCGAACCCTGAGGGGAAGCAGGCCGGGTCCTGTGGGCTGGCCTGGGCAAGGCACAGGGATCTGCAACCCACCGGGCTGCGGGCTAGGTACGGCTGCCGCCCGAAGAGGGCTTTTGGGAACAGCAGTAATGTATTAGCGAAACAATGGAGATCAGCGTGCCCGCATCTCGGAGCCGTTCATTTGCTAACCATGGAGGTTGTTCGAAACAGGAACAAACCCTTGAGTTGCCCAAAGGACTCAGAAGAAAAATGTATCATTCTATGTTACTGTATAGAGTCGAGTCGTTTTGCCGGCCCCGTCTGTTGAACAAACATGTGGGGGTAATAGAGAGGCCGACTCTCCTATAGGGGTCCCTATTTGCATGCCATATGTGGCTACAGGCTGCAACAGCTGCGTATAATGAACTTCTTTAAAAGCTAAATACGCGTGCAAACCCGGAGAAGTTTTTTTTTTAAAACTGGCCTAAAAGACAATGAAATGTACTGCCAGAAAATACAGGAGGAGGAAGAGATTAAAAATAATAATAATATTAGGTGCTTCCCCTACAAGCCTCCAGCCCTCGCAAAATTTGCTGGCAGAGCTGCCCGAAGGAGGTCCCCTGCAGCTGGGGGATGCAGGAGGCCGGGGACATCCGGGGGGTCGAGCGGCAAAGCGGGGGGGGTGGGTGTCTGGAGCGGGCTGGCAGGGGAGAGCCGAAGCGCACAGTTCGGCCTTGACTGCCTTTCTGCCAAATCTGGTTTTCATAGACCTGCGCTGTAATTACCTAAAGCCATAACTGTCTCCGAAATTATTCATTAAAGTCATTCCCGGGAATCTCGCGGCGCGAGGACATTTATGGCCTTTGTGCGCCCTCGGAGCATGACACCGCCTCTTGCCCCGCGTCCTCAGCGGCCGCGGGTTCAGCATCACGGAGGGGAAGGGGAGAGGGGGTTTCTCTGTCTTGCCTTCCCCTCGGTGTGTTTGTTTGCGGGAGTTCAGGTTGCTTTCCCCCTTTTGGCGAAGGAGAGTGATACAGCCCGGCAGATACCTTGGGAGAAAGCAGGGTATTTTGGGGAGTTGCAGTGTTGTGCGGAAGATCATGTCTGTGCCCTGTGGTGCTGTCAGCGGTGACAGATCCCAGATGCAGCCGCTACTGTATGGCAGATTGAGTTTCTCAGCAGAAAACTCTCTCCCTCCCTCCCAAACGTCTTCAAAAACCTTCTCCAGATACTGCGGGTCACTTCGGCTCAAACGAGGAGAGAAAGGGGAGGACAAAAAAAAAAGGTTTTTCCTCTCTCCTCCCTCTCTCTTCCTCCTGCCGGATCTCTCTGGGGTGGGGGCGGTGGGAGATGGTCCGTGACCGGGCCCTTCCCCACCCAGGGGGCCTAGGCCTCCCCTCTCACCCACGTCCCGCTGCGAGCCCGTCGCCGAGCACTGGGAGCCTGGTCCAGGTAAGCGGGGGACGGCGGTAAGTGGGGCCGGGACCGGCGACCGGGGTGGTCCCCAGAGCCCGTCCCCTCTCCCGCGGTCGGATCTCGCTGCCTGCAAGGAGTTGGCTGGAACTGTGCGGCGGAGGAGCCCCTCTGCCCCAGGCGCTGGGACGGGATGGGAATAGGGGGACAAGGTAAGACCCCTCTCCTTGTCCCTACTGCCCGCCGCGGCAGTAGGCAGCACCCGAGAGCTCGATCTGCCCAAAGTCCCCGGCTCGGCGGGGTTCGGGCTACCGGGGGTGGTAACAGTGTGGCGTGAATTTGAGGTCCTTATACGGGGACAGGAGGAAGAGCGGGTGGAGTAGGGGAAGGGTAGACGGGCGCCTCAGGGCGTACACCCGCCCGTCTCACCAGGAGGACGAGCCAACTGCAAACCCGGAGGCGCCGCGTCCATCATCGGCACGGGCAGCCGCCACCTTGGTAAGCAGCCGAGGTCGGGAGACCCCCCCTCTTCCATCCTTCCCGCTTTTTTTCACCTCTTCACGTAAATGCAAGAGGTACGGGTTTTAACAGCGCAGGGAAACTCGTCCCCCTACTCGAGACATATAATGTTTCAACATTCCTGTCCTCCCACCCCTAGAAAATAATAGCGCCCCCCGAGTGCAGAAATCAGTGGCCAAGGGGATGTGGTGTCTCCTCCCGGAGCCCTTCTCCCCCTGCGCGCAAGTAGGTGATACTTAAGGGCTCGACTATGGCTGCGTACGCCTCTCGTCCCCATCTCAGAGGATTAGTGCCCACGAAACGCCTGACACCAGTGAGGACTCCGCCCGCGGATGAGGCCTCAAAACACTTTGCACGAACGCGGGGCAGGCGTGCTGCTCCCAACGGAAGACTTGGCGTGGCAGCAGTGGGATGGGAGTAACCACCATGTAAAGGGTCCCGGACCTCATTCCCCAAAACTTCCCTCTGGGTGGACGCAACCTGATTGTGCTCATGCCTCTTGGAAACGGTTCCAACTAACAGCACTCTCAGTCCTTCCCTCCCCAGATTAATTGAAAGGCTTTAATTTAACCGTCCCCCCTCCCTTTTTTTTTTTTTTTTTTTTTTTTTTTTTTTAAATAGCAAATCTTGCCTTTAGCAGAAGTATAATTGTGACCCTGCCTGATCCACAGAGCCTCCTGTTGGGAGCAGTGAGCTGTGGTTGCATTAGGCCAAAAGACCTCCCAAGTGGCGGTGGCCTGGGTGTCATAGAAAGGGACTCTGCACATTGTCCATTCTTTCTCATCAAAGTCCCAGGCACCGTGGAGCCAACAGTTTGGTGGAGAAGGAAAATAGTAAACAAGCCTTCCCCCTCCCTTTCCAATCCAGCAGCCCCGCGATCTTCCTGGGACGCAGAAAAGGGAACAAACTTTTTCATAACTTCAGCTCTACGGTGTGATTTACATTTCCGGCTGCCCTGTCAGAGTGGCAGTAATTTACAGCCTGATAAAAAACACTTTTACAACACCAGAACATGTTCAAGTGGTGGCTTACTATGAGAAAATATTTTAAAATAGGACACAGGCAAGAAAAAAAGATTGTTTTCCTGCCTTTTTCCACCGTGACTTTTTGAAGAGACGAGCGGGTTGAAACTGTGGTGTAGGGAAAAAAAAAAAAAGGTAGGCTCAGGCTGAAGAAAACAGGGATGAAATCAATTCAGGGTGTTTGTTTATAGGTTGTATACTATATGTCCACCTTTCTCCTATTTCTCTAAGGCTTTCGTTTAACTGATACTTCTGATTTTCTTGCTCTCTGGCCAAATCCTGCTAGTCTTGCTCCCGGGTGTACTTTCATTTGGGCAAGGATCTATTGCATTTAAACAATTTCTTTCTTTTAATAACTCGTTTCTTCTCCAGAGCCTAAAATCTAGTAGGTCTGGTAGCGTTTATGGAAGGGGAAGCATCTTTTATTCAGTTGTAATTTCTCTAAACTGATATGGAAATGTTTTCCAAATACCGGGGTAATAGCGTTATCCTTTTTTTTTTGCGGAGCATCCACTTTGTTCCAGCCAGGCTTCTCCACCAGGGCAGGGCAAGACGGGTCTAGAAAGTAATGTACAACATCCCTATCCTGGTAGGAACGATAAAGTTTAGTAAATTACAAATATGTGAATTTGGCAGACAGTTAGGGATGAAAACGATCAAACGATTTAAAAAAAAAAAAAAAAAAGAAAGAAAGCAAGCAATGAGTAAACCACATGTAGCAGTTGCCGCTTTCATGACTTTGGTAATTATTTACACCTGAATCATAGTTTACTCCAGCCACGGTTTCAAAAGTAAACCTTTAAAGAATTTAATTATTTCCAGTTTTCGGCAATAGAGATGGAAACAAAAAGAAAAAGAAAAAGAAAAAGAAAAGAAAAAAAAAAAAAAAAAAAAAAAAAAAAG
>JAWWES010000133.1:36574214-36591405 GCA_035583135.1 Lophotriccus pileatus | reverse complement strand
GGGGGTGGAAACAATCGCATTTCCAGCAAGGAACACAGCAAATTCTTAGTTATTACTGGGGGGGGGAGGGGGGAGGGGAAGTAAAATTAAAAATGCAAAAAAAAAAATTTAAAAGGAGAACTAAAAAGTAAAAGAGAAAAAGGAGTGAGAAAAAGGGTAAGAAAAAATAGGAAAATGAGAAAGGGCAAAAAAGGGCGGGAAAAAGTTAAAATACCGCCTTGTATGCTGGGGACAGGTTGACTCCTCACCTGGAGTAACACTGTGTCAGCTCTCATTGCAGCTTGGTGTGTTGGGCTGGCACTGTCCGCTGGGATGAGGATCTGGCCTCACGCCTTCGCACGAACCAAGCCCAACATCAAAGGGCACGCGATAGGCAATGTGGAGCACACATGGGAGGCTTGCAAGCCTCTTCTGTCAAAATGTGTTTCCTGGCGTTTTTCTGCCCTACCAGACCTGGCCCCCTCAGTGCCCTCACAGGACTGTAGAGAAGCAGCAGGGACCTGTGAACTTCTAGAGGGCTGTGCACACATACAGTTTCTCAAATGGGCCTGTGGAACCCCTAGTTTCCTTGTTTCCTCCATGGTGCTGCAGTGACTTGTGGCAAATTAATAGACATTTTTATCCAGGGGTGTTTTTAATTATCTTCTTGGGCCTCTGCAGATTTAACTCATCTTCTGCTACTTTGCTGTAAAAAATAGACACCAACCTAAAATCCACGTCCAAACTCAGCCCTTGCAGTCAATATCTCACCTCTTTACATCCACATCCCTCCAGCCAACATCTAGTTCAGCCAAACAAATCTCCACATCAAGTCCAAGGGCCTGATGGATATTCCTTTACCCAGGTTGATCTGCCAAGACCTGGAGGCACAGCAGGATCTGATATGGGTTTTTTTAAGGCTCTGGACTGGTGGGGAACAGATAGGAGATAGTAAATGAAATTAAGACCATTTGGTTCTGTATGTGTATTCAAGAAAAGATCTTATAAAAAATCTAGGTAATAAAGAAAATAAAGTTCTGATTTAGAAGGAAATTGGGAATTCATAACACATCTTAAAGATTATTTGTTTTTCCATATTATTTTTTATTTTTTCATTCGCACTGTGTTATTATGAGAGGTTATTGAAAAACAGAGCAAAAGGTTTGTGTACATCAGTTAATATACTGCAGTGTACTACAATAAATGCTACATATTTGTATGTGTACTTATTTCTCATTGCCATAACAAATCTAGAAAAAAACTTAATGTTTTTGTAGATTCCAAGACACAGAATTTAGAAAGAATTCCCTTATACTTGACTGGGACACAAATAAAACTCACAAACTTAACAATGCTGTGGATTGGGTGGAAATCTGATGTTTAAATTTAGACTATTTTTTCATATCATCGTGTCTTTAGCAAGTAATTCCTCAGCACCAGGGAAGTCACTAAGATGCCTGAAGTTCTGCTCCACACATGCACTGAAGCCTTTTGGTCTTGACAGGGCTAAGTACGTATCTTGCACCTAATCCCATCAGGATTCACAGACAGAGCATGCCTCCTCCCTTCAGGAGCCACTTCTGGCAGTGCACATGTAACACATGCTCACACAAACAGGGATCTGCACAAAACACAGTGGCACCAGAGCACAATGGGGAAATGCCAGCAAGTCCCATTTTTCAGAGTAGGTTGTTAGTCATGCAAGTACTGAGGGAGCCATCTTCTTCACCTCTCTGCTTTACGGAATTCACAACCACATTTCCCATCACTGTGGTGTGTAGCTTACATATTATCAAGCATCCAAAGGACAGAGACAAGAAATAGTCTTCTTTCTTTTGATATTGCACTAAACTCCATGGCACAATTAATGGTTTGGTCCCTCTTTCCTTCCCCTTTCTCCTGTGCCAACATCAGAACAGCTTCTACCTAGACACCAGTATACTGTTACAGAGAGTGAGAAGTAGAAGTTTAACCTTTCTAAGGAACTGAATCAGGTTTCCAGAGCCTCATACATGTAAAAAAACCCAACATATTTTTCAGTTTCTGATTAAAAAAAAAATTTTTTTCCCACCACCCCAGCGCAGGAAAAGACTACAATCTGTTGAGCTGGTTAGTCATCCCTGACAGACCTAGGTAATGCTGAGATGTTTGTGCAGGAAAATGATGAAAGATTTTGTTCCAAGGGGAAAAAAGGTGGAAGGGTTTTTAAACCTCTGATACGTCAGTCTGTCCTGAAGCAGTCAATGAAGAGGCTTTAGAAAAGGCCCAAACTGGACTGGTCTGTTTGGGTTGGGTGAAATGGCGATGGACTTTGAGATCCTGGGTAAGGATGGTGAGTAGTTGTGTTCATGTGGCTGGAAACACATGTTCTCAAAGGCACTAGAGCAGGATGCCTCTTATGTGGGACACCTGATTGCAGCTGGAGTCCCCAGGGAGTCCACACACGTCAGACACCTATCCTTCTTGAGGACAAAACCTGCAGGCTCTGTGCAGCCATCTCCTCTGCTACCCACCGATGTTGCTCGTCCTGTGGCTCCTTACCCTCCCCAGGTTCCTTGTTCAGAGCTCTTTCAGCCTTCAGAGCCAACGTTCTCTCACGTTGCACTTAACATCTGAAAAGTTAAGTCCTTGAAGTTTAGTCTGACCTCACATACAGCCTTTGAAGAGCCAAGCCAAACTCAGTATAGGTGAGGGGACCTTTGAACTTGCATCTGCATTGCTTAGAGTGAAAGAACTCAAAGGCCCAAACCCATGCACCTATTATTTGCTGAGGCTGCTTGAAAAGGGAGTAGTGCATAAGGTCCAGAAAGCACAACCTTTGAGAGATCTGAGCCTGTCTTCCTTCTGGTACATGTCACTAGAGCCTGTCAAAGAAATTTGTTCTAATTAATATTTTAAGAACCCAGGGGCAGTGGTAAACCAGAAAACTTAGTGCCTTGCAATGGCAGTCAAACCTAGAGTTCACACAGCTGATCGATAGGGAAGGCTTTGGGGAAGTACAACTTCTGGTAAAGAAAGGAAGTGTGGAAGTATGATTTGTGTGCCTAAGGCCTTAATCTCCCCCGACCCCACCCCTATACAAATAACCGCATAATTTGTAATCGTCCATTACAGTTGGAATTGTCTTGACTTTTCAAAGACTTTTCTCATTAGACAACACTTTATTCCTTGTAAAGCATATTATTGATCTTAATATGCAGAAAATGCCGTAGCTAGCAACTCAGAATGTCTGTGCCATTTTTACTAAACAATGAGAATTGATGAGGTTTGGCAGGACATTAAAATATTTAACAGTATAACTTTGACAAGTCTTTTATGTGTTTGTACTAATAGGAAAGTCTTTTAACAGGAAAAATGTTTTTCTCTGCTCTACTAAAAAATCCAGTGAGTGATGATTCTATTTGCATTAAACCCAACGGGAGGCTCATTACTGACTTCAAAGTCAGTTTCAAGAGGGATTCCAGTTTGGAAAATCACAACTAGAAAAAAAAATCTCAGACTTTTAGTTACATGAGTAGTGCCATTTAAATTAGCACTAACACTTCAGAGGGTCTGGGGCCAAGGCATTTGGTTTTGCCCAGAAAAGTTGTACACTGACAGCCTGGGCATGATGGATATGTCAACTCTTACTGCATCATGTCGTCTGAAGTATGGGAGCTGGACCAGGTGACATGCCCAGGGAAGGCACAGGCCTGTGTCACTTAGTTCTAAGAATCTACTGTGGAGACACTTTTTTTTTTTTATTAATTATTTTAACTGTCCAGTTCTGTTCTCCCTATAGAAATCTGGCTTGCAGGGCTCAGTTCTGGTACCTTGTCTGATTTGGTGTCTTTACAGCATTATGTGTACGGTACAGATCTTGGGTGAAATAGTACAGGAGGCCGCAGGGTATTCAAAAACCAGAGCACTGCTACACAGAACATTACAACACCTAAACAGATAACTGTGAGAGGGAAAGCACTTCTGGTTCAATTACTTTATTAAAGAAGGAGTATTTGCCAGCTGGATAAATTGCTACATTTTTGTCCATTGTGAGCTACTTAAGGGCTGTGGCAGAACCCTGGCAAAACGGTGCTATCCTCCGGGTACTCCTCAATCCAGTGAGCCTGAGCATTGTCTCAGGCTGGTGCATGCCAGTGCTGAGCCCTGCAATGTGTATGTCCTCTGACTGTGTGTCTTTGCATTTAAGATGAAGGAGTAAAGTTATTTAGGCTGCCTAGACAGCCTAAAAGAACTTTGTGACGCAAAGGAAACCAGAAATTTCATTCCTATCTTCATCTTTCAGTACTGAGCTCATGTGAAGGTCCTCTGGACATCGAATACAAAAATCGTTCTTGCCTGCATTTCTCTTAAAAGCTCTAAGGGCAGAGCTCAGGGTCCTGTTAAGGCCTCTTGAACTTTTGTAACATTAAAAAAAGGCTGGTACACTCCATTTTAACTGTGCAGCTCATCCCCAAGTTTTCAGGAGGTGGGCAACTAAATCAGGAGCATCATATTATTTGCAAAGATCAGAATTGCTTTCTTTTACTTGCAACCTTTCCTTTAACCCTGTAAGGCAGCACCTCTTATAAATGACATTAGGAAGAGAACAAAATGTAAAATTGGTATCCTGTAATCATATTTATTTCTATACACAACAAGCTAAACTGCTGGCATCTTTTAATAGCTTTTTCCATATTGGACTCTTTGTTTGGTTGTGGTTTTCCTGATGTATCCTAGTAACATGTTTAGCTAATTTATATTGTGTGTATGTGTAGACAGATATACACATATCCATATGTATGCACACACATAGTCCTCATTAAGTAAGTGTTAAACCTCCCACAGCAGAGTTGGGTTTGGAGGGCAATAGGGCTGAAAACTGCAAGTCTGTTCCTTTTGCAAAGGGGTACCACAGAGACTGCTCCAAGGAGGCACACAGTCCCCAGCGGGGATCTGGAGCCCCCGCGCCTCTGTTGTGAAGCTTCCTCTGGTGTGTGCACCCCAGGCAGGATTAAAATCCTTATTTCTCACTGGGAGCAAAGTGCCATGCTTACAAGCTCTCCTGAGGAGGTGGGTGCATTGTCCTCCATCCCTCACTTGCATGTGCAGAGCCTGAAGTGCTTGGCCAGTCCCTTGGTAGCAGAGGGATTACTTGCATGTACATTAGCCGTGTGAGGACTTGAACCTCAAATTGTTAGAGAATCTCAACTGTTGCAAGGCAAACTGAAAAAGCAGAAATATTTGGCAGATGATGAAGAAAAGAGGGATTCCACATATTCCACAGTAAAACACAAGTATAACCTACTTATCTGGTGTTAGAAGACTCACTCTTCAGGGATTAAATCCTGGCCATTTCTGCCTTTATTAAACAAGCGAGCACTGACTCCAGGGCTACAATACACACTCTCAGAAAAGCCATACACTGCTTATTCTCCTTTTTTTCTAGGCCCACAAGAACAAGTCCTGCACTGTTGTATTCACTTTATAGCAAAACTCCCTTCAAGGAAGATTCTGCAGAACCAAGGGCTGAGGAGTCAGGACTGGGAGTAAGGAAAGGAATGAATAACTTCCTTCATAGCTGGGTTAGAAAAAGCCAGCTACAGTCAAGCTAAAACTCAGAGGAGATGGTCTGTGGTTAAGAAACATTCAGGAAAATTTTCACACCAAATGTGAAAAATGAGAAATTGCTTTAATATATCATAACTTGCCATAAAAATATTCCTTTCCAGCTTTAAAAGAAGACTTTATAAACTCTACTGTCTTTGATTTGTTAAGGCAACTTTATTTTTTAATTCATAAGTCCTCGAGAAAGCATAATGATGTTTTTATTATCTTGATTAGTGCTTCATTGTATAAGGATCTGGTTATTGAAACATACACTAAATATTGCACAGTGAAATGTCTTGTGACTTAATATATAGAAAAAATGCGAGATTGCAAAAATGGTCTTCAATTCTTTTAATAAAAAACTCACTTTACCACACATTTCTTTGCTTTATTTTCTCACTTATTGTGTATATATTTGAAGAAAAACGTCTGTGTCTGTTGCATATCATCTATCTGACACTAGAAACTGATGTTGTTATTAACAAGTTACTGAGGAAAATAAACCAGTTTGCACTTTGATTTCTATCACTCCTGGTGAGTGATTCTTCTGGAATAAACATAGCTCTAACACATGTAAACAACACAGGAAATTAATAACAAAATTCTTTGGATTTCTTTCATATGCCACATACTTTATGTAAATATATGTGGCTTTCAATTTCAATGATTTTCCAGTAAGTAATAAACTTTGCTCATTAAGCATTCCCTTAAACTAAACATTTATTACTTTATAAGTGTTATTTCAACTAAATCAAGTGGATGTTCTTGGTAAATTAATGCAACAGATCTGTTCAACCATAGAAACAGGGTGGCTTTTTTTTGAGTTTGGAAAACTCTGAATTTGTACTTAAACTTCAAGGGAAAGAGACGCAGTAGAATATGTTGATTTTAAATGTGAAAAACATTGATAATATATTTTTAAATTAATCTACCTTTCTCTCATAAGCTCAGTGGTAAAACATGGGAAAAATCCCATCAGTTGGATAAAGTTATATATCTGATCTATGAATTTTGGGTTAATAGTTTTGCACAGAACTGGGCTGGGTGTTTTTTTTTCAGTATCAGCTTTAATTAGTCATTATTTTCCTGGAAGGATGAGTGGGGCATCTTTTCTGAAAACAGAGTTCTTTTAGGTGTGCAATTTTAAGAACATACGGACAAAAATATTTTATATTTTCCGTGCTTACAGAAAAAAAAAATATTAATAAACATTTTGTTCTCATAGCAGTCATGATATGTGTCTGAATTCCAAAAAAGTTGTTGGCACCAGTCTTTGCAGGGACTTTGCATCTTAGAAAACCCACTCCCCGGTGGTTGGGTGTGCATCTTATGATGTGAATAAGCCCTACCACAACATAGAGGTTTGGTGTGGTACACAACAGCACCTTCACTGCCTCTCCTTACTTGAGAAACTAGGAGCAAACTCCTTTGGGGGCCAACCCGGGGGACCATGGGAACCAGCCTCTTCTCAACCCAAACTTCAAGCACTGGGCTGAGTTCAGAGAAGACCACGGTGCCACTGCCATGTGCCCTCTGCTCACACTGGCACTTGGCTGATGTTGGCTCCTTTTCCACACAAGAACAAGGAGGAGGCAGGCAGTGGCATAGCACGGGCACCTCTTCCTGTCAGGGGTCACTAGCACTCAAAGGGGCTGCTGGTTGTGAGACCTGTGGTAGAGATTTCTTTGCTCTGTCCATGTCACATATGAAGTGCACACGGTATTTAACATGAGTGCTAGGCTTCTGGATCTTATGTCTTAATAATGCACAGGCTCTCCTGGGGGGGACAGTGAATCACCACATTTCTTAAGTGCCAGCTCACAGCCAGCAGCACTTATTATGGGGATTGCATTGGCCAGGAGTCTGCATGAGGTGACATTAGCTCTGATCACAGGAATCAAGGGCTAAAATCTATTAACTCAGATGCAACAGGTTTTAGTTTCTTTTGGTTCTGTTTGGATGAAATGGATTTGCTTCAGACATGACTCATTGCCACTTCCTGCATCTCCATGATGGTTCCTGCAGGACCGTCAGCTGCGGAGCATGGCTTGCACCCACTTCAAACATAATGCAAGTTCTCATGTACATTGTTCATACTGAGGCTTAATTTTAATTAAACATGGTAGGCCAGAGGGTATGCAGTAGATATCCTTGGTTCTCTTAGTAGACTGAAAAGAGAACTACAAAGAAAATGGGAGAAAAAAGGGGGAAAAAAAGCTGCGGAGGGGAGGTGGGGGGGTTGGGGGAAGAGAGAGAGAGAAAGGAAAGGGAAAAAAACCCGTCTGATATATAAAGGAAGAAGTCAGATTCCAAAAGCTCACAGGAAGCCAAATTCTCCAGGCACAAGAAGAGTGACATTATCCAAACAAAATCTTAACACAGCATGGAAATGTGATGAAGAGTAGGGCTGGTATTTTCAGTGAGTCTATAGACATATATGTAAATACAATCAAATTGGGAACACATTCTAGGGATTAAAGTGATCTGCGTAGCACTAGAAGAAAGGAGCAG
The DNA here is from genome assembly GCA_035583135.1 of Lophotriccus pileatus. Classification (NCBI taxonomy): domain Eukaryota; kingdom Metazoa; phylum Chordata; class Aves; order Passeriformes; family Tyrannidae; genus Lophotriccus; species Lophotriccus pileatus. The sequence continues at coordinate 36,583,326 of JAWWES010000133.1, read as the reverse complement.
CAGATGTAACTGCTAACAACAAAAGAAGGGATTTCTGGCCAAAGTTCAAGATTTTCTTACACCCAAGCCCATTGTTGCAAATGAATCTGGACACAGTAAATAATTTGTAGTGGCTTGTAGATCCAACTTCTTTTTTGTTGTTATCCATGAACTAGCTACCATTTACCAACATGCTGACTTTTATAAATGAGTTCCTTCAGAGCCGTTCAGCAAACACGTAACACAGATGTATTCCCATCTAGGCAATGTCACTGCTCTGTTAAACTGAGCCACTGCAGTGGCTGTGAGATGGGCAATGACTGAAAAAAACTGATGACTGAAGATGAACAAAAAGATCTGAACCTTGATCCGGAGATTTTCAGCAGCAGAGAGGCACAAACTCCCATGAAGCTGATCAAGCTTTAAAGATGTCCCAGGCATCATGCTTCACACAAGTCTCTCTTGATGAAGGAGGGGAGGTACCAGATGGGGAAGACACTGGGTGGAGCAACGGCCTGGGAAACAAGACCTGTCAGGATAATCCGAAACTGATTTCAATTTTTTGGTATCTGTAGCAAGAGCTCTCCGGACATCTTAGCAGTAGGGATTAAACAAGCTATTAAAATTGGGCTCTATAATTAAGAAATTTTAGCAGGTCAAGACAGTCACTAAAACAGTGATAAGTCACCTCAACTTCCATACATGGTTGAGAACATCCTGAACACACAAGAAGAGTGCTCAGCCGAAATTAAACTGGAAACAAGATCCACCTTGACAAGTCTCTTACTTCTACTGGTCCCCTGAGATACACCAACACTATTTTCAACATTATTAATGTAACACTCCTGTCTGTGTGTTGTGAAGACCTGATATGTTAAGGAAGCCCACAGAAAGGTTGTATTCAGCGTCCACACACACTCCACAGGTCTCCACAGCAAATAATGCAGGTTTTCAACTTAAAACCAGTTAAAAATTAGGAAAGCAAATGCAGATGACAGTCTCTTGCTGCCTGCAACAAGGGGATCTCTGTCTCATGTTGTTCAGTGATTCTGAAGGAGAAAGGGCTACCATATTGTCCCAGTGGGAGATGAATAAACAAGCATCTTCTGACCATTATTATTTTTAAGGGACTGGCAGCAAAAGATCTTCTAGGTCTGGGAGAAAAGGAGCCATGGGGTGATGAGAAAGTAAAATCTCTCGTCTTCTATGGTCTTCTATGCTGATGCCATTACCAAGCAAAGCCATGTGCAGGACTTGCCCTGTACTGGGTCTCACTATGGCAGCCAGGCCACGTGGTGCCGTGCCAGCCCTAAGAGATCACCAGTGTGGGGACCTGGGTCTGCCAACTTGCAGCTACTGTCCCATGGCACTAGGCAACTGCTCTGCTCTCTCTTGCTTGTTGTAAGCCACTGTGTCACCTCAGACTGAGCCCAGACCACAAGCCCAGGCTCTCATCATCTTTACACTGGGAATGGCAGTAGATTAAACAATGAAAAAGTAAGACTATTTGTTCTATTTCTTATTCAGATTGAAAATCCCACTTTGGCACACAATACTTTTATTTTTGCAAGATCCTGTTCTGTCAAACAAAAAAGGAGCAGATAAAGCAATTTTATATATAGATTTGCCCCACTCTTTTTAAAGTCTACATTCAAGCATTGTTATTAACAATCCAGGATGCTATCCACTATTAATATCTTATTACAAAAGCTTTTCAGCCTGCTTTTAACAAAAGGAAAATCTGGTTTAATATAAGAAGCCTGAAAAATTGCCAACTATAAAAGAACATCATTCTCTCTTTTTACTTTTTTAATTATTTGAAATGCTTCTGAATTCCCAACATAGTTATTGAGATCCAAGGTTATGATCTAAGAGAAAAGTTATGTTCATTTAATTAAAGTAGCCTTTTACATTTTTTAAAAAGTTACTTTTGAAACATTCATATTGCCATTTATGAGCTTTGGGAGGACAAGGAGCTCTGGGGATTGCTAATAACATACAGATAGCCATGTGTTACTCTCACCTCCGCTGTTTCCCTGAGACTGATTCTTTGTTGCTTGTGCTATGTACAAAGTAATAATAACCTATGGCTGTTTCATGGACCTTTTCAATCTTTGTGGCATATCACTTAATGTTTATGTTGCAGATTGGAAAGGGAGGCACAGAAGATGACCTGAATTGTCTCAGGGTCACACTACAGACTAGTGGCAAAGCTTGTCCTTGAACAATAGCTTCCCAAGTGCTAGGTTTAAAGTGCCATCACCTGAAATTTCTGACTCCTCTGCAACCCATTGCTACTGCAAATGCAATGAATAGAGAAACACATTGACTGATTTCAATGATTTATACTACATTGAAAAGAAAGCTAGCCAGAGTGCATGGTCAGCATGATTAAAAAGAGCAGTAAGAGATCATCATCAGCTGGTATCTAATAAGACATCAGTCTGGCAATTTCATTCCAACTTCAAATAGACAGTTGTCTTCAGAGCAATGCTCTGGTCACTCTGGGAACTCTATAAATGCAGGCACAGCATGTCAGCTAGCCATTCAGCCCTATTGGTACTGAGTGCTCTTCCATGGAATTTCATTTTATACCTACTACATTGTCAGAGTAGATGGAAAGCTGAATAAAAAATCCAAATCTGCACAAAACCATGAAGAAATTCATACAAAGGGATCTCAGGCTCTCACCAGTCAAATGGTGAAACAGTTTGTTTTTCTTCTCTTCCTCAAAAGTTAAACCATGCTGACCTCCCTCAGAGTCACAGATGTACTTACAAGGTCTAGCTCCGTGCCTAATTGCCAGAATGCTGTCTATGATGAAGCCTATTTTTAAATAACTTCCCTCCCATCTTTGAAATCAAAGAGAGAGTATGTGATGTAAAGAACAGCCTAGGTCCAGATAAAACTTATAGAGAGGAAGTAAACGACAAGTAAAAGAAGAGAAGGATGGTCTAGCAGCCAAGATAAGGCTCATAAATTCCCCAGGTTTAAGGGAAGAGGAGTTTTTCAGAATGTCAACCCTGTACATACTGTGGGTCACTAAATTTCACCCCATCAGGCCTGTGTTGAATTCAGACTGACTATGGCATAATCAGTATTGTTCCCTGCTTTATTTTGTCATAGCATCAGTGAGAAACTAGCCAAATACTCATTGTAACAAAAGAAAACTGTCTGGAATGGGGGTGGAAATGCAGTGAAAGTAAACAAAACCAGGTTTCATTGGAACCGTCTGGGATGAGAACCATGTCAGGGTCAAACCTGGAGGATCAAAGATTGCATCTATGGAGTCTTATTCACCAGAGGCTTGAGCCAGCCTCACTAGTGACCCACATGGTGGTGTGATGCTGGAGCAAACATGTCTTCCCTGCCAATGCAGGGAGAACAGCTTACCTTGCCCATACAGGCAGCATGGATAAACAAAAGTGCAAATCCCCCACACTGGGGGACTGGTGTGTAGGCTGTGGGCAGTGCATACACAACTATAGGCATAGAGCTGCCTTTTCTCCTCATACCTGAACTGCATTGCCACCCGCTGGAAGTGCCACTCCTCCAAAAAGGCTGTGTTTGTACCAGAATAACCCTTTTTCTGTCTGTGGCTCACCCCAAACATCACATCTTCGAATGGCAGGAGTTCTCTGTGTGTTTCCATGTCCTGGTAGCACACAGTGCTGGGGAGAAAAAGTAAAATCAAGATAGAAGCCTCCCTAAATCCATCATTCCTCTCTGTGATTGGTACCATTGCAGCAGTTTGCACGGGCAGAGCAAGGAATGTATCACATGGAGACACAACAGCAAGAGGAGACTGCAATGTGAGACACCTCTTGACCGTACACAGGTTTGCTTTCTCTCTACAGGGTCTCCTTCTATTTTAAATACAGCACCTGGTGCAGGCCTGGCTTGCAGATGGCCCTGCCATGCTGCTCTGAGTGTGCAGCCCTCCCAATCTGGCAAGCAGCTGTTTCAGTTTCTTTTTGCCAGGCAGCCAGTTCAGGATCATTTTTACCCTTTTCTTTACCCTTTTCTGCTCCCTCTGTACTCAGCCCTACCCTCCGCAATGTAAATTGGAAGAGCAGATGTATAATCTGGGAAATTTTCCACATCCATCTTTTAAATAGGAAGGTGGATAAGCTAACTCAGCTATTTAGGGCCCCAGTTCGGAAAAAGCACTTTAGGCACATGCTTAAGTCTTGTTGATTTAGGAAAAGCAAAAAAGGCTGGTGATTTCATAAGTCTTAAACACATGCTTATGTGTCCTTCCTGAAGAGCAATATGCACCTGAACAGTGGCCCGATTATGCCAGTGCAGAAGGCACAAAAACAAGTGTTCACTGTAAAATACAGAAACCAAGTAATGCCCCAATTTAGCTCTTTACAATGGTCATATTTCATTGATTTTTGAGGTCAAAGAAATGTGCTAACTCTAGAATTATTTATTATTGGGGTGCTCAAAGTCAAAAGCAAATATTTAAATCCTGGCCATCTCCGAATCCTCCACATTTTTCCTTTGCCAATAAACTCCCGCAGTCCTTATTCCTCAGTAAAAACATTGATAGAATTACTTGAACAGGCCCATTCAGATTTTAGGAAGGAGAAAATGCAAATAGCGAAGGATCCCTCACTAAGGATGGTTTCCACCAGATGCTGAGATGAAATGTTGCAATAGCCCAGAGAAATGTGGTACAGCATCAACAATTTTGCTTGTCAGTCAACTAGACCTGGAAACGGGCAGCAAACTAGTGTGAGCTGCTCCATGGAAGGACTGAGTAAGCCATGTGTGATGCAATGGTTGTCCTCTCCCACACGCATTTTTGCATGCTGTTTTCTCTTCTGCCCAGCACCTGTATACAGCCTTCCGCTCTCCTTCCCCCTAACCAGAGCCCCCACAAACACCATTGTTATTGTTTCCCTGCAATAACAGAAGAGGAGACCCCTTTTCTCTGGAGGACACCCTGAAAAGTGACGCTCGCCTTTCTGTCCCCAGCTTCTAGTCCTCTCAGCAATGACTACAAGCTCTTTGCAGACTGCCTTGTCTGGAACACCATTCAGTGCCCCACTGAAAGGTGACTGAAATGGAGGGAAACTACCTCAGCCCAAGAAGCTTTCATCATTGTTCTCACAGCCCTGTCCCTGGCTGCCTCCTTTGCTCTGTTGCCCACTGAGCTCCAAGGCACAGGCTCTTGGTGGCATGGCATGCGCCCAGCATCTGCACCAGCTGCTATTAATGAAACAGGCAGAAATCTTGTCTAGGTACTGCTGACATTGTCTCCTAAAATGCTTGACAAAGAAAACCAACAAGTGAAGAAGACCTAGCTCCTGGGCAATCATCATCGATCATTAGGGTCCCCTTTCCAGGAAAGCAGACTTGCAGACTTCCAGCCTTCATGACTGCTATGCCACAGATCAATAAACACAGAGATACAAGTAATAGATTTGGCTTATGTCAGAAGCCTGTTGGCTCATGATTTCTGCCAAGAGGTTGCTCTGAAGGTCTCTGACTTCCACTTGTTTTATATTGTCTTTCAGGAAGACCTGAGGAGAGTAGAGAGCCAAGGCTCACCTCCATGGTCTTGATAGACTGAAGACATGTATCAGTGGGCACAAGTCAAACCAAGGGAGCAAGAAGAAATTTGGCTGGAGAAATTAATGTGGAGATAGTTTTACTTTGTCTTTTTCCCTTAATCATAGCTTGTAGCAGATTAATAGAGACCAGCTTTCATTGCAGCTGCCTATACTGTACTTGACCTATACAGAAAGAATTTAGTCCTCGAACCTGAAAATCAGGCACCCTTGCCTAGCTCTGATTTCTCTTAAATAATTTTAATTAAACAAGGAAGGAAAAAAGTGAACTGACAGTTATGAATAATGAAGTGGGAGTGAGCTATGAATACAATAAGAACTAATTAAACAGTGAGGGCAAGGCCATGCTGATTTTTTTTTTTTTTTGGTGTCAGACTTTTAAATGAAATACATGTACATTAAGACTAAGGAAGGATTTAAATCTGCTACACACACTTTCCTTCAGAGTACAACACATGACAGATGTTAGTCACATCACTTAATGCACCACCGCATTAGGCTTCAGATACCAGTGGACTGTGCAGGATAGGAACCTGTCTGGGAGGGCATAGGAAATGATGCTGGAGAAGTATGTTTTACCTTCTGTTATGGATGTGCTTGCACATGTGGACACTGAACCTGTGGCACAGCAAGTATCATAAAGCCAAATCATTTCCAAATGCTAAGATGCTTCAGTCTGTTCTAATAAAAATATCCGTATTTCCCTAGCATGTTACTACTGAAGATGTGCAAATAACAATAGCAATATATTGCACCGCAACAAAAATGAAATCACCGGCAAGGGACCATCCCACAGACCACCTGCAGATTATATATCATTTCTTTTCAGAAAAGCTGGAGCAGAGGGGAAAGGGGATTATTTTATTCCACAGAAACTGATGGCAGCAAGCTAAAAATGATACAGCCAATATTCATTCCTCACTCCCAAAGAGAGGAGCGAGGGTCAGCTACAGAAAATTAGAAGGCTTTACTGGAAGAGATCTGCCACACTCTCCTTACTGATGGTTTTGAGTCAAAGAACAGCAGAAGCACTGAAAGAAGTGACTCACACAGTAGCTGACCAAGTAGTCTCTGCCTCCCCTCACCTGGCACTGTGAATCTCACCCTTTGATTAGCACTCATAGACTCCCACTCACATGGAAACATGAGTCAGCTTGAGACTGACTCCAGGCTTTTAAGGTTCTGCAAAACATTCCTCCATTTCCCTCACCCCACTCTTGCTGCTTGTCCACACTGCCTTCGAGTTTACCATCTCCGGCAGAAAGCATCACTGAGCTAGAAGGTCTGGTGACACCCAAACCAACCATATTTTTCCAACTGTCTTATGGAGCTGATTGTGTGATGTGGTTGCTGTGGAGACTGTCAGAGGCACAGCAGTATATCTGAGAATGAATCACTTCATACATTCCTTGCTTCTTACACATTTCCCTAAATAAGTGCCAGAGACAGAGGAAGCTGAGGTAGATGGATTTTGACCTGAGCCACCATGATGAGAGCTGTGGACTACACCTGATCCTTGGGAGATCAGGTCCCTTTGAACCTGTGCCTCAGTCTCCTTCCCCTACCCTTTGTTTAGAGAGACTCAAGTCCAGGTGCAAAACTTCGAAGGCCCTTTAATAACCTGCCTTCAGAGATCCACAAAACAGTTTGGCCCATCTAAGCAAAAAGTGTCCGTATCCTCAAAATGGAAGGGCTATATTTTCACAGAGCTCAGTTCTGCACAGAAAGTCTCACTTATGAATCTAATACATGCAGTGAAAATATGTCCTTTTTGTGAATAAACTGTCTACTAACAGTGCTAACACACTGACATCATTCTGCAAACATTTTCACGTAATCCAGTCTCTGACAAGCTTTGTTTCTACTCGAATCAAATTACTTGGAAAAATCACGCTTTTCCCATTAAAGAATCATTTTCTCTTTAAGCAGTTTCCAGTGTACTCCACCCCACCAACTTCCAGTTGCAGCTGGCTCACTTTGCTTGGCCAAGTCCAATGACCAGAGCCCAGGCAGTTCTCAGTGCCAGGTCAGGTGGGAGCCGGGCAGATGCACTCAGTTCAAATAATAATCAAGGCTACAAATGCTTAAGTACTTTCAATTCTGACCACATTATCCAGCCAACAGAGGTTAGAAAGCTCTGCACCTTGATAAACAAGTAATTTGTGGAGATTTGCAAAGCTACACTTTTACTTCTTCCATTTACACAGATATTTAAAGTCAGGTGAGTATTTCACAAGGGTCAATTGAATATGTAAAAGTATCCTAAGCTACTGAGTAAGATGCAGTTTCGCTGATACACTCTGGATGCTTTGTATTTTCTAACAGCACAAACCCAATTAGTAGAGGCCAGTTTGTGACACAAATAAACTGTGAGGAACAGTTTTGCCTACAGAAAAATGTCACAAATCTAAGTTGACGAGCAGCAGAGGCTGCTAGTCGATAAGTGCTTTGCAGAGGAAGTTTGAAGCTAACCTGTTGCTATGTAAATTATTCATTGGCATTTTTTCAGAATGAGTGAAAGCTTTTCTTTGTGGCTGTGTGTTGGACTGCATGTTAGGTTGCAAAATGGAGCTACGAGAACAAATCAGCTTATTTATGTGTATATCTACTTGAGAATAGCTAGAAATTTGGAGCTGGAAATTAAGTTCAGTTGTCATCTTGACCAAGTCTGTTCAAATTTTGGGAAGGCAACAAAAATATCCCCACTCAAGAAAATCCTGAGTAAGGAAACAGTCCTTGTATGTTACTTGGTCTCAAAAATTTTGGCTTGATTACTTTTAGTGTGGCTAATGACCTTAGTGTCATTTACTTCATGAAATTTTTACTCTGACACCTTTATACTTGATTCACTTCCTGAATTACACTGAAGTGTATTGTAAGTGAAAAGGCAAAGTTCAAGCACCATCCACAACTTGCGTCTTTTAAAAAGCTATAAATGTGAACTCTTCAGTGTCACTAACAAGATTTATTTTGCTCCTAGAAATAATTTTCTTCCATTAGCTGTATAATCTGAAAGGTTATCCTTTTTTTTTTTTTTAAACTCCAAAATATATGTTTTTGCAGTGTCTTTTGCCAGCATTTAATTTTTTTTAATTACTTTTGTAGAAAGCAGATATTTTTGTTATCCCCACTCTACAGATGGGAAAAATGCAGCACAGATATTGAGAAGTGGTCATGTACTGCTCTGAATGCAAGGCAAGGAGAGCACCTACATCTTCAAAGGCTCACTACAGTGCTTCAGCAGAAACCAAGGAAAGTTGGTATGCCCAATATTTTTATAGGCTTGATGACAATGTGAATGGAGTTGAGATCCCTTATAAAGTCATTTCTGTATTCCATGCATCCTGTGAAATGTGGAGGAAACATCAGCTCTATATGGATATTTTCAAGTAAGAAAAATCACACTGTATTTAGAGCTGTATGCAAAACAATCAATTAATTTTCTTTTTAATTTTTCTTTTCCTTTTTTCTTTTCTTTCCTTCTTTCTTTCTTTCTTTCTTTCTCTTTCTTTCTTTCTTTCTTTCTTTCTTTCTTTCTTTCTTTCTTTCTTTCT
>JAWWES010000133.1:36512046-36565045 GCA_035583135.1 Lophotriccus pileatus | reverse complement strand
GCACCAAAAATAACATTTTTGTTATGTTGGTTTGCATTCAAGAGATGGTAGGGTTATTATTATTATTATTATTATTATTATTATTATTATTATTATTATTATTAAGATCAAATAAGAGAATTTGCAAAATATTTTTAGATGTTAAGGCATATATTATCTTTAATTAACCAAATCAATTCAGATCGGTGTTGAAATCAAAGTTGAGTATTTGACGAGCTGTGGAATCCCAGCCAAAACTGTGCCTCTCTTCAGTATCAGGAAGACAGTCTTCCTCATTCACAATTAGAAGCAAGCTAGAGCAGCAAGTTCTGCCTTTGCAATTCAAACACATAGAAAAGTATTCAGACCAAGCTTCTTCAGATTCTGAAGAAGCAGACCTATCTATGAAGAGTAAGGTTGCACCCTGTGCCTTGTATGCCATTTTATAAGGTTGTCCACAAGGGAGACGAAAAAAGAAAAAGATATTTTACACCTTCTTATCCCTGTTAATGTGCATTTTTGCTCATACAAAAGTGGAATGTATCTTTGGTGAAGGGAGTCACACTGACATTTACTAAGACTGAAGGAGAGCAATAACTAGCTCTTCTTCTTATAATTTTCTTTAAGAATAGTTACGCAAAACTGAAATCTCTTGCAGGATTGATTTTGTAGTGCTTTATGGGTTGTGGTATAGCTATACTCTACCCATATTGCAGGCCAGCCCATAGAATACAGAAAATTTAAATCTAAATAAGGGCAATATTTAATTAACAACAAGTTATGTGTGCTGTTCCTGCCAATGTTGTAAACCTAACATCCCACAAACAGAAACCTTAGTCCTGTTCTGGTTTAAAGATGCTTTCTGGGACTTGTTTGCTGACTGGTTCCTATGACTTTTACTCATGAAAAGGGGGATATTATCCATGGAGTATCTGCACCACTGGCCTAGTAATAATTTTGCTTAAAAATACTATGTTTGTAACAGTTATAAAGATTTCATCATCAAACATTTCACTAGGGCTTTAGCTGCAGCTTTGGGAAACTGAGTATTGTTCTGGCCCTTGTGCTGGGCTGTGTAGGAGGGAAATGATGCACAGAGCAGAATTCCAACAATTTACTCTATATTTTAACGTTAAAATTAGGTAATTGAAGACAATGTCAACATAAAAGTGTATTAATTACACAAGAAAGTATTGAATAAAATTCCTTATACTATAATAATCCAACTTCAGAAAGCAAGGAAAAAAGGGAAATTCGACGGATATTTCAATTTCATCAGCTATTGCCAGCGCTGATCCTGAACCAAAAGTAAATCTATGTTTCACAGCCCTTCAGAACAAGACAACAGAAATTTCATGACCTCCTGAAAACAACTCATTCTCCACATTGTGCCTACCCAGAGCACATGGAAATTTTGTGACAGTGATGGATGAAAGTGAATCATGATGAATAAATAATGCTGCATCTACATTCTGAAGTTCTTCTAGCTCCTAAAGCTTCTCATATGCAAAAGTTGCATCATTTGTCTGAGAATTAAGGCAAACTTACATTCAACTTCATTTTAAATTTCTGTTCTTTAGACCATTTACCAAAGAAAAATATTTGAAACTTATGGGACTGATATTAGTCTTTGGCTCAAGTTTGTTTGGCCATTGTTATTGATTTCCAGGTCAGACTGCTGAAATCTGGTTTGAGGGAAGGAAAGAGGAGACAAAGCACGGCAAAAAAGCCTGACAGGCATAAATTTTGCGTTTCAGAATGTCTGTGCTTGCAATCAGCAGCCTAAAAAGTTCTGCTATGATCATCAAGAGATGATGTCTATCAATCAGTCTTTAAACACTGCCCATTAGGTTCTCTTGTTGAGGATGTAACTGAATCTACAATTCCCTGAAGGCTATTTTCAGTCCATTTTACAGCCAAAGGAGAAATAAGGGAAGTTCTTTTGTTTTCCAATACATTAAGTGATGTGGATCAAAGAGATTAGTATCATAGCATAAAAAGTTATTTTTTAGAGCTATAATAGAATCTATACTGCTTCTTTTTTCCCCCATAGAATAGTTTGAGACATAAATCAAGTCACATAGTATTGATTGTAGAATATATTTGCAGATGTCACCCCTTAGTATTTAGACTCGATTTCTAAGTGTTTTATTCCTATACATTCTGTAGAGTGTATGTGAAATGCATTATATTATTCTCTGAGTTTAGATTCTTTCCAGACGACAGGCATTACTTTTATGATGCCCTGCATGGAATGACCGAGTAAACTGCCCTGATTTATACTCCATTACAACCAGTGATACTGCTGTCATGACTGCTGCTCTTTCTCATTACACAGCGTCATACACTCCCTTGCCTAGCAATGAAATAAGTCGCAGCATTCCCAAATACCAGCAACACAAGTTGATTCCCATCATGTGTCTTGCTCATTCACCCTGGGAACTTTTCCATTTCAGACTTCGGTCTACAGTTCCTCTTGTGGATGGTTTCCATTCCGTTGCCTTATCTGGGGTATACATGGTATCTCATTCTTCATTTCAGATGTACTGTTTGGAGACAAGCACCAAAACAATAAATCATGGGGCTAGGTTATTTTTAGGCCACATTTCCGAATCAACATTGAGACTTTTTTTTTTGAAGAACCTGCACAAGGAACTTATTGTGTGCATACACAAATAAATGACACAATTCAATGGTTTAATACTATCTGCCAAGTTAAACTACTGCAGAGCAGCTGTGTACATTTAAAATGATCCCTGGCACTTCTGAAGAGTTCATAAATCAGCAGCAACATACTTTCTTCCAATTAAGAGAGTTAAAGGAAAAAAATCAGAAATTAATGTGTCTAGGACATAAATGACATCTCTATACACTTGTGAATGTGAATCTGAAAAAAAAAAGAAGAAAGTAATGCTCTTTATGTTACTAGAATTATAACAGTGTTTTAGATGCCCATTTTTGAAAGTGTTTCACTTGTTGTCAGAAGTATTGTTTTAAGGAGGCTTGCTTGAAGCAAGCCAGTGATATTAACCCAAAATTACTGAAGAAATGAATGACAGTCATCAGCCAAGCCACAGAAGTACCTCACCAATGCCTCAACCTATGGCTCCATCCAGTAAGAGTAATATGAGATATACACTCCTTATGGGCAGTCACAAGTCATCTTTCAGAACTGATTCTGAAAGCAATTATTAACATGTTACTTATTGGTCTAAGGAATCACACAGTGCAGTTTCACTGTCTAAACTTTCCTGACAATCTTCTGGCATCGTTTGAGCATCCAAAGGAGGGCAACGAGGATGGTGAAGGGCCTTGAGGGGAAGCCATATGAGGAGTGGCTGCAGTCACTTGGTCAGCTCAGCCTGGAAAAGAGGAGACTGAAGGGAGACCTCATTGCAGTTTACAATTTCCTTGTGAGGGGAAGAGAAGGTTAAGGCACTGACCTCTTCTCTGTGGTGACCAGTGATAGGACCCAAGGGAATGGTCTGAAGTTGTGCCAGGGGAGGTTTAGGCTGGATATTAGAAAAAGATTCTTCACCCAGAGGGTGGTTGGGTGCTGGAACAGGCTCCCCAGGGAAGTGGTCACAACACCAAGCCTAACAGAGTTCACGTGGACAATACCATCAGGTGTATGGTGTGACACCTGGGGATGGTCCTTTGCAGGGCTAAGAGTTGGACTCAGTGTTCCTTGTGCGTCCCTTCCAACTAAGCACGTCCTGTGATTCTGTGATCAACAGCAACCACCACACTATTGCTCAATGACTGTGTGCCCTTGCCTGTTGCGCTCTGCTGTAGCAACGACTGTAGAAATAGACAGGAGATAACAAGCATCACTGAGTCTTTACCACCTACAGCAGACTCTTCTGTTTGCACATCTTCTCCCTTGCAACTTCTTGCCTTCTCACCATGTTCCTGCATCTTTTCACAATCGAGTTAGTTACTCTCTTGCTGTAGCTGGATCTTCATCCCAACCATATTTGACATAGTTTGTTTGCCACCGTGATTACATGCATTGAAAACATATGTTTATCTCCAGTTTACTTAAGGAAGCCAAAGGCAGAATAAGTGCACTAATAAAAATATTTAAAAATTTTAAAAAAGCCTCCCCAGTGTTGTGCAGGAAGCAACACCTGTCTGACCAAGTCATTTCCCTTCCCTCTCTATCAGATCTTTCAGGTGTATTCCAGAAAAATCCATTCAATGCGACATTGTTTCCTCCCTTTCTACACTGAATGGTGTCTGCAATCAGCTTCCCACTGCTCTAGTGCTCCAGGACACCCAGATCTTGCACAAATGCAATCTGAGAAACATGTAGGTTGGAAAGGGACCTCAGGCAGTCACCCAGAGCATCCTCCTGCTCAAAAAAGGCTGTTAGAGCAGGCAGTCAACACCTTGTCCAGCCAGGTTTTCAAGATCTCCAAAGATGGGGATTGCACAACCTGCTCCAGGGTCTGATGACTCCTCATACTGAGTTGGGATTTCCTGCATTTCAGCCCCAGTCTGTTACCTTTTGTCCTTCTGCAGTGCACACCTAAGAAGATGATTCCATCTTCTCTACACTGGAAGCAATTCTCAGCATTGTGCAGCACAGACATGAATTTCATTATTACAGTTTATTTACTCAAACCCTAGTATTTCCATTTAAATACTTTCTAAGATCCATAATTGGTCGTCTCCGTGCTCCAGAGAAGGGATATCTCCTTTCACTCTACTTTAGCAGAATGGAGGACTAAAATATGTCTAATTGCCAGTGTGTCTGGAGCATGCTTGAATCTGCTTCCTGTGAACTAGACCACCATCACACATTTGAAACACAGAATCTGTATTAAAACATGTCCTCTTGTTTCAAGCTTATAGTAATGCAAGCCATTTTTGTGGTAAACTAAGTGTGGAATGGATAAGACTTGGTGGTCAGGGAGACGAGTCTTGGTCAATGCTGCTGCATATTGCCATAATGAGTCATAACATCATTTAGCCATAACTCTTACATTAGTGCATAAAAATTCAGCATAGTATGATGTTAATTTAATTAGAAATAAAAGTCTGGCTTTAATACAGATTTGTACAATATTTTGCAAAAATGCCGGATCACTTGATTCTTTCACAGTGTTATTTCCCATGCCAACTGCCTCTGGTGACAACAATATGTTTGACAATTCAGATGAGGAGACTTTAGGCCTAGAAAACTCTTGGAACTGAACAAGGAGACACTTCCAACTAACAGCGTAACCCTTCTGGAAAGCTGACAACCGTCAAGGACTGCTATAATACACTTTGCAGTCTCTTCATGGTTCACATTTATTTGAAAACAAAGAAGACTTCCCAGTTTTCAGGGAAAATTTGATTTATATGCATAACGTATGGGCATTATGTGGACATGCTTCAGGGGGCAAGTCAGGTGAATCACACTCACCAGCTGGAAACACTCCAGTACGCCAAGGGGCTGAGACGTGTCCCATAGGGCTTCTGTGGAGAGGATGCTGCACATTAAAAGAAATGGTTTTCATGACTAAGGCTCTCCCTCATCGTGTAGTTTTTGCTAGCCTCTGCAGGAGCAGTCGGAGGATTCACCTCTTCCATGGTTATGGGGACAGACTAGTCTTCACCTGACTCTACAACTGACATGAAAATGATTGCTATCACCTTTGCATGGTTTGACCCCACCCTGGAGTTAGTCAGCAGAAGTGAGTTGTTTCCCAGGGTAGCATCCTGTGACCAATAAACCAAACTGGATAATGACGAGAAAGTAAAGGTAGTTTGTAAATTCCCAGTGACAGAGAAGTAGGTAAACTGAGCGTATCACCAGTACATAAATGATGGACAGGACTGGGCCAAGAAATGGGCTTCGACTTCTTGGTTCCTACTGTTAGATCCCCTTCTCAGCTGCTGCTTGCCCAGAAAGCAGATGGAATACATTAGTACTATCACTGGTACCTCTAAAACTTACGAGGCTAGCTCTGGACAGCACTGAACTGTGTTGCCTTGCCGTGGATAAGCAGGCAGTTGCTTACAAAGCTGAACCCAACCCCTGCTGAATTCTAGCCAAAATATCACTGAAACGGGAAGGCAGGTCAGGAAATAGCATGGAAAGCATAATTCAGGTGTAAGCACTGCTGCTTCAGTCCAAAACTGTGATTCTGCAACCTCTACTCAGCTGAGTCCTGTAGCATCAAGCTCAGCTGGCTTCCTGGGTTTTTGTTTTAAATTTTAACAATTCCCTGGCAGCCGCATCTGCCAGGATTGCGGGAGAGCTCATCTCACCTGTTGTTAACCAGACAGAGAAACCAGCATCCAGAGAAACTTGTGCCTGAGGATATGCTGCAGGAGGCTCACAAAAACACAACCTACCCTATTGTCAGGCTTCGATTCCTCACAAGCAACAGTGAAAACTGCCAAAATGGGGCTTTTCAGTTCTTTCACAATTCCCCATCAGGAGAGTGCTCTTTCGCATCTTCGGTAGAAAAGACACTCTTATACCCTTCTTGTTGGAGATGTCCCTTGAAATACCTGTGGATGCCACGCGGAGAGGGGCCTCCCCTGTAGCCCTGCAGAAAGGACCAGGTTTACCTGGTGTTCTGTACCTGCCACAGAGCACGGTAGTTCCATGTAATTCTGATTACAGTGGCTTCTCTCCTGGGGCAAACCAGTTTTCTCAGTGCACAGCATGGGAAGTTGGAGAGCATGATATTTGTTCCAGAGAGCAGGCAGGCACCTTAAACCCTGCAGCCAGGTCCTCTTCTGGCCCTAACATTCGGAATCAAATTGCCCCTTGTGAACAAAAAAAAACCCCAACAGTTTAATATGATAAAATGTTTCATACTTTCCAGTAACTAAATAAGTAGGAAATTGAAGACTTTCCATTCTGGAAAGTTAAGGAATTGTTATTAGTAAATGCAAGTAATGCTGCAGAGTTTAAATTTCTGAGGAAGTCTGTGTTTATTTTAGGGAAGATAGTAGAGCTGATCTGTTTTCTAGATTTTCATGCCCCTGATGAAGTAATATTTTGCAAATGTTGTTTACAGTTTCTGTCTTAGAAAGCTGTAGTGTATATATATATATATATATATATATATATATATATATATATGTATGTGTACTTATATATATATATCCTTAACTAGACGTTCTGTGAAGAATCCAAATAGAATGTGAAAAGCTTAAAATGCTTTTGCAGAATATAAATCTTACTTTGCCTGTAAGTATCTGACAGAGATAAGAGATTTATATGATTATTTTTATGATTACTTTTTACTTTACTGTCATATCCAGCTGGTTTAAAAGACAAAGTTTCAGTTAAAGCATAGAATATGCAGACTCCCACCTCAAGAGTAGTATAATAAACACAAAATGCTTTCAAATTATCATAATTTGCCCACTTAAAAAAAAATGCATTTCATAGTTGTAGATTACGTGGCTAGATGGAAAGAAAATTCCACCAAAAGTTTTATCAGCTGGCTGCCATTCTCTGTATGTGAGCCAATAAAAATGGAGAATTTTATTGAGAAGCAATAATTTCCTCTATATCAACTCTTGCAAGCACTATTACATCAAATCTCAAGTGTCCTCACAGAAACAAAACACCCTTTTAAATGTTTTTCCAAGATATGATGCAGCCATTACATCTATCATTTTGACCCCACTATTTTAACCAAACATGCTCATACTGAGTGAGCAGAGGTCTGAGCTGCAGATGACATAGCCATGCAAAAGGACTACAGTCCTGGTAAGGCTTTATATAATTTGTTTGTTTGTTGTTTGTTTTTAATTTTCAGGGATCAAAATAGGGAGCTTTTTTGGATGTAACACAGCTCTAAAAGGTAATGGCAGGAAGACCACAATTTTACTGAACAGCTCTTGTTACACAGGGAAGGGATGTGAAAAGCCTTTTCAACACAGGAAGCCATAGTCACTCCCTTGACCAGAGGCAACACTTCAAACCAAGTTAAACATAAGTCAGGTGACTAGAGGAGCACCTGCATATTCCCAAGAGCATTAAGCTATTGGTCTCTGGAACCTGACTATGTGAACCAAAATGGAAGCGAAACAATTTCTGAAGACCTTGGAAGGTATTAAAGCTGTCCCTCTACCATTTTTGCCTTTACTGCAAAGCTTTGTTGAGATGCTGAATTTAAATAATCTCCCATTTTGTAGTTGGCTGAGATGGATAACAGGCCATCTCTTTGACTTCTGCCTCAGCCTGGCTACAATAAATATATGTATGCTTTGTTTATATTTTTTTTGTTCATACAAAACTACACTAATTGTGCAGTCACTCAAAGCCCGAAGGAACCTATTACAATATTTCAAAGCAATCATTCTCTTGCCATCAGTGTCAGCCTATGTTACTACCTTTCAGTCAGTGGTTTAGTTAGAACTGAAGGCAAGCCAAAAGGTAAAAATTAGGAATAACAATGCCCAAATGCATTTCAGCCTCAGATAAAACCAGGGATAATAGTAGCACACACTAGAAACTCCTTCCCCTCCAGCGCCTGGCAGTACACAGGCTCCATTATCTCTCAGGGGAACTGAAATAAATACTTAATCCTACATGGGTGCAGTGTTTGGACTTGAAAATAAAGAGGTGATAACCAGGTGGGAAAAGTGCTGTGCTTTCTGGATGTCCCATTTCTACTTCTGAAACCCTAATTCAGGAGTTTGGGAGACTGAAGCTGACTGAACCCATGGAAACTTTGAAATGACGCAAGTCAGTGCCATGCAAATGTTGAATTGTCTCACCTGATAAGCCTCATTCATCTCTTGTTATTGTTCTAACTGCGGACCTACAAGCTGCCCACCAGAAAACAGCCCCAAACCATTGACTGTGTTCCAGCCAAGGCAGTAGAAAGGCACACTACATCCTGACAGGAATGCAGTTAGAAAACACTGCTTCTAGGTTCCAGCATTTGCATTTGTTTTGAGTAACCTTCCTAGCCCTCAGTCAGCATTCTTTCTTGAAAGCCCACAGAGGCAAGGACACAACCTTATTTTAATATTTGTGGCCAAATATCTATCTCCATCAAAAAAAACCACAACAACAACCAAAACTCAAACCCAGGAAAATATGCAGCAGGAAATACGCCTTTCTTTGTCTTCTGATCAAAAGCTTTTACTCCATCTCAGTCAAGCACCAATAAGTGAACACTGATCATATCAGGAGAAAGAAACCAGCTGTTGACACCAATAGGAACAGTCCTGCTGTATCATCTCATTTAATGACCCTCTACTTTTACACTTGATAGTGCAAATGCTGAGTCCCATTCACCAGTGATACATCTTCCTTTCTTCCTCTAGCAGACTCAATATACATGATAACATTCAATAGTCAAAGCAAAGTTCCTCCAATTTATCTGCATCTGGCATTGCTGTATAACATAAAATGAAATAAATCATACAGTGGTCCCAAAATTCAGATCCCAGCAGCAAGTACTTATTTTTCTCAAGGGTACCTAGCCTGACACTGGGAACAGGGGAACGGAGTACTAGCACTGAAACCCTGCTCTGTCTTTACAGCAGTCCATCTCAGAGGCGATTTCAAGAAGGGCGGCTCTGGTTTAGCTTGACTTTGAGCCTCTGTTTGAGGGTGAAATAGGTCACCAGGAGCACTTGGAGCCTCACCGTTGTCTCTGCACTGATCACTGTAAGTACTTGAAGTGCCACTGGCAGAATGTGGCAAGCAGTGAGAGTGAGTGCCATCCCCTTCTGCTTAAGAAGAGAGAGAGGAAGAGGAAGAGAAGCTCCAAATGCTTGATTTGGGTGTTGCTTTCTCATCCCCTCACTAAATTGAGACAGATTTAGACATGTGGTGTTCTGAAAAAAAATAATTAAAAAAAAAAATGAATTACCATAGTTTCTGTAGAAAAATGTTGAAATTAAATATTATGGCTTTTCAAATTTTTCCCTTATGTTCTTGACCGAAAATATTGCTTGGAATTTAACCTAAAGTCCCAGATATTTTCAGTCAATCGAAATCTGCACGTCAAGGAGTAGATACCTAACACATATCAGTGCAAGATTGCTGACCATTTTTCCCAGCAGAATATTGGAGCTCTCATATGTCACTAAGAGCTTACAGCATAACAAATTTCTTTTTGTTTCAAGCAATTTCCTTTAGTGCTCCGTGAATTACCCTGTCACACATTCAACAACTTGTTTTCATATTGCTACAAGCAATTTTGCTGGATGAAATTCATGTGGTAAAGTGTATCCTCAGCTTGTATTAAGCTCTCTTGGCTGAGGAAATATTTAATTGAATATTTATTATTCAATATTATATTGAATATTTTCAATATTTAATTGAAGATGGGGGAGGGAATGAAGGCAGAAAGGTTTCTCTTTTCTGTCTTGTATCTAAAAAAAAAAAATAAAATTAAAATATCTAATTTCGTGAGTGACAGACCAATTCAGCTGGACTGCTGAGCTGACTCAGATTCTGCTGAGTACCAGTTGCAGTTGGAAAAACCTCAGGCTTCTTATGCTTTGAAGTTAACAGAGCTGGTACAGTCAGTCCTATAAAAAGAAGCAAGCAAACAGAAAGAAATGTAAAGACCACAAATACTGTTTAATGATGTGACTTTGGAGATGCCTATGTGAGCAAAGTAATTAAAACCCAGGCAGTAGGGAGAACAGGAAGAAAACTGAGAAACGTAATTAATTAAAAATATTATTATGTTTCTCTCTGCAAATTCTGTAATTTTCACAACACAGCAGAAGCTAGAATTAGAATCTTTGACCTTCAGGATGCTGATCTCTGCAGGATATTGACACCTACCCAATAAAGTATGTATAATAGATGAATAAAAGAAACAATTGTTTCAGCTTCAGCATGATGGTGTGATGGTGAACTTTGATGGCATCCTAGTAAAACACATAACATTTATTGCCATGATAAACTGCTCTTGAGGGAGTGATTTCCCTGCCCTCCCAGCTGGAGCTGTCGTACTGCAATGACAGAGTGGGTAAGGAAAGGACGGAACAATAGAGAAGTCAAGGAGCTGGAGCCTGACCTTAACAGAGTGGGTGGTATTTGCTGCAGTCCAGAAAAGCAAATAACTCACTCAAAGGTGATAGATTTTACTGGGGAGTGGAAATAACAAAGCTGAGAAATAAAGTGGAGCAAACATGGTATGAAAGCATATTAAAGTAACTGAAGGAGGGGATTTACTTGTCAATAGATTCAGCTATTAAGGAGAGAGAGAGACAGAGAGAAGAAAAAGCAAAAGGGGGCTGAGAAAAGAGAGGAAAGAGGGACAGAAAAAAAAAAAGAAAGAAGAATTAAAAAAAAGGAAAAAGGGAAAAAAAGAAAAAGATAAATAAAAATGCAAGGCTTACAATTGCAAGGTGTTCTTGATTAAATGCATCACTCAGTGACATGTCCAAAAACACACCAACCTTCTTCATGGAACACCTCGTCTGACAGCAAGGGTATAATTGAGTAGTTGGTACTGGAAAATTTGTTTCTGTTTTCCCTTTTTGAGACTGGGGACTGCAGGGACCAACAGCCTTCCAAGGAGCAACATCCTTCTTGGTCAGTCAAGAATATGCAGGAGAAAATCTCAGCGCTCCAAAGCAGAGGGAACTTTTTTAAAAATGTTTTTGTTTTCAGCATACACACACGTGGTAAAACAACTGTCTATATTTTGTAACCATTCTTGTCCATTGCTCTCTTTTCCTGAGAATGAAAAATGCCACAGTTCTACTCGGTGATCTAAAAAATTAGGAGTTGCTGTGGTACAGTGACTCTGATCCAGCTGAGTTTGCTGTGTACAGACAAAACATGACCTAGGTTGCAATATGTACGTTGGGAATCTGAAACGGGTCAGTTTTACAAAGTTGAAATAAGTCAGTGACATGACTGACTAAAGAGTGGTATGGTTCAAGGATATTTTATTTGCTTAGCAAAACATAACAGATCAACAGAAAAAAGTAATCTGACTGAAAGGAGACACAGAAGCTGTAATAAGCTATAGATATGCACACAGAATGGAAAAAAAGGAAAAAAGCATCAGTGTAGTCAAGCTACAAGTTTATATGTCTCATAGCTAATTTAAAAAAGAAGGCAAAGAAACAGATGAGGTATCCATTGTCCATTCTGCAAAGTCCTCTTTCCAAAATGCATGCAATAAAAGAATCTTTTGCTCAGTTTGAGGTACTTTTATGGCTCCTGTTCATATTGCGTTACAGTGCTTCAAAACAGAAAGGTATTTAGTTTTACAACGTACTTTTGAGAAGCAGATGTCTCTTTCGCCTCCATGTTACAGAGGGGAAAACGATACAGAAATATTCCAGGTCAACGTCAGATGGGATACATACAGTGATAAAGCAAGACGAACCTGGAAATTTCTGGGCATCACTGTGATTTGTTGGTCACCCTTTCCCCAAGAATGATGGCAACTGTCTCTGAATCCTTAGGATAAAGAGAATAGCATTATTGTTATTATTATTACAATTACTATACAAAGCTGTTGCTGGAGACTGGAGACTACAAATAACCCAATGACTTTGTCTTAGCAGACAGGAAAGAGCTGATGCATAAGACATTGGTAAGTCATGAGAACTTATAAAACATGATATATTCAATTCCTAGAGGACAAGGTCCAGGAAGCAGCTGCTGGCCCCTGCAAAGGCCGTGTAGGTTCCAGTGCCTTGTGGCATAAGTCAAACCTGAAGAAGGACTTGACTGGAGAGCATCAGAAGTAGTGTTACACACTGTGACTTGCAAATTGTCATCGCCTTCAGACTGTTCTTTACTTGGGATGATGAAAACTTGTTGTTGTGCTGAAGGTCACTGAAAGGGTCATTATAGTAGATGGTTTTAAGCAAATTGAGGAGTTTTAACTTCTGTCTGTTCTAGATAGAATGGTAGGACACGGTAACTACTCCTAAAGTCACACTGATTAATTATAAGTGTCTGGCCAGCTCTGTTATATAACAATGGCATGATTATTATTTTTCTTTTTCTTAAAGGAATGTCTCTCAAAAAACTCAGTGGCAACCAGCAGCTCTCTTACTTCATGTCCTGCTCCACAGTCTCCTCTTCCTCCTGCGGCTCCAAGACATGGAGGGAAATCTCAGCCACCAGAATGCTTTAAAGCAGGCTGCAGCACCCCCACCACCATACTCTGCCACTGTTTGCATTCCCGGGGTGGTCTCCCCTTCTTCACCACCAGACCTGGCCCAAATGCCCTGTCTTCAAAGGAGGGAACACTGTTGTTTGGGACGGGTTGGGCAAAGCATTTGGGGAAGCCCCACGGAGGCCAAGGCAAGCACAGCTGAGAGGTGCTGCTCCCCATGATGCCCAGAGGCTCTTGGCAAAACTGCTTCTTGCACTCGTCTCCATCCTCCCTTTCCCTTGCCTGCCAGCTTTGAGAATCCCATTTCTTAGAGTATAGTCCTTTCTTTTTTGTTGGAAGTACCCTGCAGGTCAGCAGCAAGCTTCTTGTCCTCCACTCAAAAACATAGCATGGTATAAGCAACATTCTCTGGAAAAGGAAAAAGGGAAGAGACAATTACAGAAGCACAAAGACATAGATGGGATGTTCAGCTCTGCACTGAACAGCACAGAGAGGGTGATTTCCAGCTGCAGCAAGACAGCACCTTCTTTGCATCTCTAGATTACATTAAATGCATCTTGCACTGCAGAGGCCCTGCTAACAAGTTGTTCATTCATTTGTGCAAACTATGGACACCACCAGCCAGAGGGCTCCTGCAAGATTTCTTCTCCTTTGGTTGCAACCATTTGCTAAATGGTGTGCTGCAGTACACAGCATAGCTCAGTAAACCCCATCACTCAAATTGGCAATTTTTCTGGCCAATTCACATAACCTTATTCATTTTTTCCTACTCTATTTTAACAATGTATGTGCTTTTACATATATTTACCACAGTAGTTGTTATTAATGAATCCTTTAGGTCTTACAACACTTGCAGAGCTGATAATTTGCAAGAAAAATTATAGTGGAAGCATTCCATGGAATACTTTAAAACCAATGTACAAATTGGCTTTTGTCTTTGTACACATTCACACAAAGACTGTGAGTGTGCCAATTGTTTGAACCAAGGTCTTCTAATCTTTTCATCTGGACTGGAACCAAATCTGCACCTAGTCTGAGCTGCACTGTGTAGCTGTGACTGCTTAGGTAAGTCATATAATACTTTGCCAGCAAGAAAGCACTTCCCTTTGGAAGAGAGACATAAATCTCCCTGGTGAGCAAATATCAAACCTCTGGGCTGCCAGATCGACTGAATGCTTGCTGAAAGCAGACATTAAGTAAAGAGCCTGTGTTTAGAAATGCCACAGAGGGCTGAGGCATTTCTTTCTCCTCTCCCCTCCTGCTCAGCTTGCTCTAGGTATCGTTCAGTCTTGGACACCCTGGCTGTCTCAGGGAACTTGTCCCCTCTGATCCAGGCTGGCAAAGTTGTTCTGGGCTGCTGGTCCCTCAGCAGGACCCCCTGGAGCAGAGAGTCCCACAGGTAGGGTTTCAGAAAGACACAGCCCCTCTTTCCCAGGCAGCAAACAACCTGACTTGCAGGAGAAGGTTTGGCATGGCAGGCTATATTTTCCTTCCTGATGAAGGCACTGGGAAGGGAGGCACGGGAGCTGTACGCATTTCTCTGTCAGAACCACTACATTGCAGCCAGTTTATTTTTAATATTATTTGTGCGCACATGTCCAATATGTCCTTGCAAGTGCCACAGCGAGACTCTGAGAGAAGGTACGTATAAACCAAAATACGTAAAATAAGTAATTCTTCATAATTCAATATGACATCCTTCCTTTAATTTAAACCTAATCAGGGAATAAGAAACTAAAAACAGCTGTAAGCATTCACATTACATCTCTCGGGGGAAATGTACATAAAGTTAGGATTTGTTTTCACCCAATGGTTTCACACAGCCACTCTTTTTGTTTAAGCTGCTTCTTTATTACATTTTCCATAACAGAATTTACAATCTCCACAAAATAAAAAGCAATTCCACTGCATTTTCCGTGCCCTACCTTTTCCCACTTAAAACATGAAAAGCTTAAACACATAAGTGTTTCTAGTAATCTGGCTATCTCAGTCATAAATTCAACAGTCAGGAAAGATTTTTTTTTTTAATCGGTAAGATGTGCCTGGAAACTGCATGGCCCAGTATGACATGCATGTTTCTTTTTTTTTTTTTTTACAATTCATACGGTAAATAAGCATCCAAAAGCATTTTAAAGCTCTCTTCTCTCACATATATATATATCCTGGCCAGCAGCACAGAACTAAAACGCATGGTGAGCTCAGAAGCGAACACTTCCAAAGATTAAAATGTTCCACCAAGCATTCCAGTATGGAGACGCTGTCAGAGAACACAAGGGAATGTGAGCCCTCACAGCAAAAAAGGACACGGCCCCGGACTGTGGCCATTCAACAATACCTCAGCTGTGAGAGAGAGCAGGCAGGGACCCAACAGCAGCGTGAGACAAGCAGAAGCCTGTATCCTCTGCATCCAGCAGGAAGCGAATAATCCGATTACGGCCCTCAGTCTCTCTGAAAGTTGGTCACTAATGGAAGTTTTAAGAAAAATGCTCTGCTGCTGAAGCTTGCTCAAATAAAGTGCACAGTATTTGGGAACAGCGATGCCTTATGAGTCCAAAGTTAATGCTAGCAATGGCCTCTTAATCCATACTTAATAATCTTCTGGCAGAGTGAAAGGCAAAGTTTAATGATCAAGGCTGGCAACTGGAGCTGTTGGTAACAATTAGTTTTTCTTCAAATGTGCTTTCCGTGGTGGGAAGCGCAACTATTAAATTTCCAGACATTTTTAACTACATTTTAAAAAAATGTGACATTACCATCTGTAAATACTGCATGAGACCATTATCTGAGGTTAAACTCAGGAGCAGTGGCAAGATCTTGCAGAAAAAGGCAATAGAAGCAGTTGTGACGTTTGGCTACAATCACAGCCATGAGTGTTTTCTTCTTCATGGACAGTAGGAACTTAAGTTAAAAACACTGTAAATTTTCCTTCACAGCAAGAGACTTTGAATGTGACCTTGTAGAGGAACAAAATCACAATGCTACAAACTGGTATCACCTTGAGATCCCATTTTCAAGAGTGGTATTGCCCAGCTTTACCAGAACACAGACACAGATCTTGCCAGACTAATTTCCCAAAGTACCTGCTTAAGTTAATACAAGCAGTTTCAGCAGAACTATTCACAGCACATAAACAGGGCATGTGCGTCCTTCTTTGAGACACGTGTGACTTCCAATGCCTTTGGTGCCATCAAAATTGTTCTCTCCCAAGGCAGGGGGATTTTGCAACCACTGACTTTCAGGAGTGAATCAAACATGGTTGGATGCACCTCTCCACGGCTTCAGAGGCAGTGGCTGTTCAGGGTTGCAGCCAGATTACACCCAGGCCTTCTTCTTCCGACACACTCAGGGGGAGAGAGTGAGGGATGAAGATGTCCCTCACACTTGGTAGGGCTAACAGGAGCGCCACAGGCACCCCGCCATCCCTCTGTGTGATTGCGATGAAATCCCCCTGGAAGTCACTGGAGCAGCGTCATGTACCTCTTATTACACACCTGTAACGATAATCTTGGAACTAAAGTGCTGACATGCTTTTCATTAGGAAAAAAATATGCTTGTTGGTTGGAGTACGAGAAAGTGCTGAGAGGAAATGGGAATGAGGCAGTAGAAGGAAAACAAGAGAAAGAAGCCAGCTAAGAAGGGCCTGGTTTTACCCTGTTTCTAACAATTACTCAGCCACTATTGTAGGTTTTAAACACCTGCATCATAAAACTGATGAATTTTTCTTCTGCATTTTTGGAACCTCCTTTTGCCCCCCCTTTTTTTTTTAACATGTTTAATTCCAAAGGAAAATGAAAAGGAAAGGGAGAAATATGAAAAATAAGAGCTCTAAAGTACATTTTACTATACCATTAGTATGTACCTCAGTTATACAGAGGAGCAAACTTGGCAAATTCATAGCCTATTAAAATATGTATTATCATGTCTTAAAGATGTAGTCTGTAAGAATTGTATTTCCAGTTAGCAAAGAGAAAAGCATTTAACAAATGCAGAGAATACAAATGCATTTCATGTTTGGTAGTGCATGTCCCGACAAATACTTCTGATCTATATAATCAAATTAAATCATTGTTAAATTAATTTGGAACATATCTAGCCTCCAGAATTGTTTTGAAGAAAAATATATTCACATAAACATATATATGTATATTTCTTAAGATATCCGTAATCCGCTTATAAGACTTTTTCAATCACTATTGATACATCAAGAGAGCTTTTCTCAAAAATCCTAATATTCATGTAGTTTAAATCAGGACAAGCCAAATCAAATATAGTTCAACAACAAATACATGCAATTCTTAAAACTAGTTTTACCTATTATTCTGATGTTCCTTCTTGTGTGGGTGATTGTTTTGTCTGTTTGTGTTTGTGTTTTCTCTTTTGCCTTTTTTTTTTTTTTCTTTTTTTAAGCCTGGAAACTGCCACAGAAAAGTCTGGCAGCTATAACCTCCAGCTAAGTACTAGCAAATGCTAACATGCTGTAAAGTGGAACATTTATACAAGATCCATCTGGCGCATACAAGTAGGAATCCAAGATTTAAAGCCATTACATTGTGCATGTGCATTTACACCTTCACCAAAGTTGGCAAAAAGAGTAGATTTTACCCCATGACTCCAGTAGTAAAAGGAGTGGTGTGAAACATGTGCTGACCTACACTCCTCCATCCAATTGTAGTTATTATATGCTGCTCTTTGGCATGTTACATCCTAGGCTTCATGCCAGGAGTAAATTAGTTCAGCCCTGAACTTGTCTATCAGAAATTAAATACTACAAGAGTGAAACATGCCTATAAAGGATCAGAGTAGCTGAGCATTTTCTTTTGATCAGTCTTACAGCTTTAAAAGGGCAGTCCACCGGGTCTGTTAAATCCAGTGGTATTCCCATCAAAAGGACGTCTCAGTTGACTCTTTTTGCCATAAGCTAACAGTAAGGAATGAAAAACGGCTAAGAGCTTTTTGCTGTTCTTCATGAAGCTTAGGATTGCTCAGCCATATGCCCAACATTTTAGTATTTTTCCGCTCGGTACATTCCCATCCCCTCAGGCAGAGTAGACCTGGGTTTCTCAGCAATATTTCTCTTTATTTTTATACAGGACGTATATAAAGGAAATAGGCAGAAATGAAAACAAGGTATGCAGGAATTAATGACAAACATAGCCATCATCATGCTAAAAAAGGCGGAAAAAAAGGTTGAAGGAAAAGGGTACATTTACACTACCAGCCAAATTCAGGTTTCCGTTGGAAGCAAGCCCAGATGCTTAAGGCATTCACTCATGCCCTCTGCCGTCTGTCCCAGCGAATTCCAGCTGGAAAGACTGACCGTCTTTCACGCAGGAAAGCACCCGGTCAAAAAGCTGTTTAGGATAAGTGAGATTCCTTGTTCTGTCCGCATTTGCCTCCCTGCCAGCCGAACCAAGCTGTTGCTCCGCATCATGACACGATGTGCGCCTGTACCCCAAAATCACGAGCACCTTCCTCTCAGGCACAGGTCCCTTTTCACGCTGGTCATTTAAACACCAGGTGGCACCAAATAACAAGTTTCGATAGTGTGGCTTATTTTGTTGGGGTTTTGTCTGTTTGCTTATGTTGGTGAAAAGGTCCCACAGAAATGTGTGATAGTGTAAAAACCAAACAAAAATATCCAATCAGACAAGCAAAGCCTCCCAACTAATCAACACCAAACCAAACCAAAAACGCACCAAACAACAGCAACAACAACAAAAACCCCAACAAGCCTCAGAATGAATCCAGGGTGAGTTCACCAATAGCAATGCCTTCATATAAATGGAGATGGAGAGAGATGGTGGGGCAGACAGGCACCCCAGGCGTCACCTGCATGTGCAGATTCTCACACTAGAACCTGACAGCCGTAACTATTTCAGCAGCTCACATCAAACACATGTTCCTCCTAAATTAACTGCTACAAAGTCACCAGGTTTCTGAGTGGGGCTCTCCTTGCCACCGACAATTACTAACACTGCTCAATCAGATTATAACATGCCAGTGAGAGCAAGGGCAGTACTTTGGGGAAGAGAAATTACACTTTTGGAGTGTGTAAGTGCAGATGAGACATGCTGGACAATCAACATACATGATTTCTAGCCCCAGACAGCTTGCCCTCTTTGCAATTGCCCAACTGCCAAATTTTACATGCTGGGCATAAAACTGGGTCGTGTTCCTGTGGTGGGGTATGGTAGAAAGGGTGATGCTTTCTCCTCTGCATAATATTGTTCAGAAGATCAATGGCACAAAAGGATGAACTGGGTTGTTTGCTTTTATCATAGAATATCCTGAGTTGGAAAGGACCCACAGGGATCATCGAGTCTAACTCCTGGCCTTGCACAGGACCATCCCCAAGAGTCACACCACATGCCTGAGTGTATTGTCCAAACACTTCTTGAACTCTGTCAGGCTTGGTGCTGTGACCACTTCTCTGAGGAGCCTGTTCCAGTGCCCAACCACCCTCTGGGTGAAGAACCTTTTTCTAATATCCATCTTAAACCTCCTGACACAGCTTCATGCCGTTCCCTCAGGTCCTATCGCTGGTCACCAGAAAGAAGAGATTGGTGTTTGCCCCTCCACTTCCCCTTGTGAGGAAGTTGTAGACTGCTTTTTTCAACATTTTCATAATCAATTATAATTTTCAAAGCATTGTAACTGTACCTGTTATGAAGGCATTTCACTGTGGTATTTCACAGAACCACAAATTTATTGAAAGGGACTTCTGGAAGCCACAGACTGCATTTCTGCTGCTCAAAGGAGAGCTAACTTAAGCTAGATCAGGTAGTTCAGTGTCATTCGCTACAAAATTTTAGAAACTTCCAAGATGAAAATCCCAAATTATCTCTGGCCAATGCGTTCCAGTTCTCGGCCACTTCCAGACAGTCAGGATTTCTCTTATTGCAACTTGCCATGCACTTATTTATACGCACTCCTGGGAAGAGCCTGGGTCTATCCTTTCAATGCTCTTTCATGTCTCTGAGTGGTCCCCCCAAAGCCTCCTCCTCCTCCTCTTGAGGCTGAACAAACCCAGCCTCTTGTCACACATCAACTCTCCATCCCCTAAACCACCCTGGCTGCTTTTTACTGGCCTGTCTCCTCCTTGAACTGCAGTACCCAAATCCAGGTGTAGCCTCCTAAGCACTAGGAGGGGAATCATCCCTTGGTCTCACAGTTCACAGATGTCAGCTGTTCACCAGCACTGGAGAGCAGTACTGCCTCATACCTACTGTGGTCTGCCAGCACCCACATGTCCTCTGCTGCTGAACTGCCCGGGGCTGGTCTGCTCCCAGCCTGCACAGGTGTCCCATTCCTCCAGCCCGTGGAGGTCCCTCTGAATGGCTGCTCAGGCCTTCAGTGGATCAATCAAGCCCTCAGAATTTGTTCCTTGTTTAACAAAGTCAGAAGTAATTGGATTAGGAAAAACATTTAAAAACGAGGGCAAAGCAAAACACCATTACCTGTTAGGAAGCCATGAGTCTCTATTCTGAGCCCAGTGAAGTTACTTCAAATTTAAATTGATGTGACCAATAAAGTTATTGTGGTTGGACATTTTGTGTGTGTGCATGTGCACAAGGAAAGCACACTTGAAGACCACTGTGTAAGGAGTTGAGAAGCCACAATGCTGCCACAGTTGATTTTCCAAACTGAGAGAAAGGAAAACCTGATTACACAAGGTTAGTACAGCTATTTTAATTATTGTTTTTTATGTGCCACAGGTGCTCAATCCAATGCCAATTATTTAATTAAGTTTCCTTTGTGGGATGCAAAGGGCAGTGATCAAAATTTAAATATTCACATCTTCCGAAGGACAGAGGCTGCTCTTAAGCTCATAAGCAGAAACTTAACCCCGAAGTTTCCCCAGGTTTTGATCGTAAAAGAAATTCAAGCTGATGTAAGAGACTGTCCAGTAGATGAATCATGGATATCCCAGCCAGAGGGTTGCTGTGGGTACCAGCTCGCACAGGCTACAGATTCCCAGCACCTCGGGGCACAGGAACAGGGAGGGCTGAGCAGCAGGAGGCAGGATAAAATAAGCCATATTATCTACAAATATATGGATGTTTGTACTATGCACACATGCTGTATGGCCATTATGCTTAGCAAACTAACCCTATGGACAGGCCTACAATTATCACGCTGTAAATTCTCCAGGCAATGCCAGGTTTGGGGGTGTGATTAGCACTGTCAGAACAAGCAAAAAACCAGCACAGTCACACATGAACCACCTGTCTGATCAGCTAAAAAGGTTATGTACAAGCCAGGCTTTAACTAATAAAAATAGTTTTAAAGAAGAATTAACTTCGAATAAAGTCAAACAGCCTGTTTAAAAAAATGTCAGTAAGGAAAGCCAGTTCTGCATTTTAATACTTACCACTGCATTTTGAAGATGAAGTTGTCCGAAGTTGATTAGATAAACCTCATTCACTGTCTTCTTTTATAGTAATGAGGTACAATTTCTACGCAATGTGCTTCCTTCCATGCCTCCTCTTTCTTTTCCAATTTACACTGCTGAAGTACAATTTAAACTGGAGGTGGAAACTGCACCTATCAGAATCTCTGCAAGATAGATGTCTTCAGACCTTCAACTAGGCCATGAAGTTTAAAATATGTTTTCTACCTTAATGAGTAATCAGGCAGGAGTCTTGAATTTTGTGTTCTTGAATGGCAGCATTGTCATCCTTCCTAAATTACACAGCATTAGGGGTATTCTCTCTCTGTCTCTACTGAAGAGACAAAGTGCACTGCTGCAACTTCCTTCCTCAGGAAGGATGGAAGGAGTGATGCAATTCTGCAAACTTCAGAGTTAATATCTGCATGTCAGGATCAATGTTTAGGCTGATGATAATGGCTATAAAAATTGAACACCAGCTTCAGTAAATGATAATTTTTTTCTTTTTTTTCTTTTTCTTTTTTTTTTTTTACATTTGTATTGTTCTCCATTGGTCATTAATATCTAAAGCAAGTCATTATTTAGGTTATAAAAGAATCTTTTTTCCTTGTTAGCTCAATTGCCCACTTCCCTACTTTGAAATTGATTGGCTCACCAACAAACAAATTCTGTTCTTCCTCTATCCGTACATAGTTCCATAAAAGACAAACTAAAATAGGCAAATTGCTTACATGAATAAAAGGTTGCAAGATTGGACACCAAATCACACCATATAGAGAACTGGGGATCAGATTTCTCTGATAAAAAATCAAGGGCATATTCCTACAAAGCTTGAATGAGAGTTCAAGCAAAGCATATAAAGAACTTTTCTCAAAGAACTACCTGCATGAGCATCATGCCAAGATCAGGTTCTTCCATATTATGTGAACTTAGGTACATTCAAAGTTGTAACTCCTATGACAATGATACAGTGCTTGCCTCCTGGAATCAAAAAAATTACTTTACATCCTACAGAATTTTGTTTACCTTCTCATTTTTCTTTGTAACCAAACCACAGTAATTTTCAAAAGAGACTGATGCTTAATAACATATGCATTAAACTAGCAAGCAGTGAATCTAAACAAACTTCTCAAAAACCAGTGCTTCTTTTTGCCGCCATTATATCTTTCGAATGTAAGCTGTACATTTAAGCAGTAGCAGGCCAGAGTTACAAAAGAGCTTAAATACTTTAACCTAAAAATGTGAACCAAAACTCACCTTATCTGAAGCCTAGCATTCCTCCCAGTGCTTCTTCTCCAGACCACCAAACAAAATGCAAGCAGTGGCAGGGGGAATGCTATGTTTCATGCAATAGCTCATCCACAGTGACCACAGAGATTGTCCTGGGTGAAATCAGACAGGCTCCAGTTTGGCTATCTAGAACTGAGGGGTCTGATTTGCAATTGACAGCTCATCTTACCTGTAGTGGAGACAAGTTATTCTCTCCTCTTTCTCTTCCATAAACAGAACAGTAACTATGCAAAACACAAAAGCTGCCAATTATCCTACACAAATTATACCCAGCTGCTTAGAGCACTCTCTGAAGTTGCAGAGAAAGGAATCACCTTTCTTATCTTGGTAAAACTGGCTAACCGCTGAACTACTGTATATTTCCCTTACTAGCTCGATGGAAAGAAGAGCAGACTTTTGCTTTCTTTTCAAGTGAGAGAGTTTAGGCTTTTGAATCCAAAAAGTACTGTGCTATGCGAGCTCTGAAAAACCCTGGTATATTTAATCTGTAAGATCTCACATGATGCATACAGCCACAGACTTTGTATTTTCCTGAACTGTATAGTCCTTCTCTACCTTTTAATCTTGTGCAGGAACACCTTCTCTATCCATCCGGCAACAACATTACACTTTGTGGAGTACTCTTTCTTCACAACCCATTTTTTGTTAAAAATCTCATTTCTTAGGGAAAACAATCAAGGAAGAAAGTTCCTCACTATTCCAACTTCCCCCTCCCATACACATCTTGCATACTTTTAATGGTGATAACAGACCAAGGGCAGACATTCCAGGGAGCTGGTATTATCCTTCTCATCCATTAGCCACCCCAAGCAGAAACAAGGGTTTAAATTTAAGACAAATCCTACCCACTGAGCAGACAGTGCCAAAAACACGTATAAATGACATGTAACCTCTTCAAGGCATAAAACGGGAAAACAAAAGCCTAAATGAATATGTGATGCCTACCAAAGTGACTTTTTTAGAAAAATCATTACCTTACCTAGTGATTAAGTGTCACCAGCCAGGGATAAGTTGTGGTCACAAGAATGCTGATTAATTTCACTTCAGAATCCACCTTTGCTATGCTGCTATGATGTGCTGTCAACAGCATTCATACTTTTACATTTTAAATGCTTTGGGGGTGGGGGTGGTGTTGTTTGAGCTTTACCCATGATAGGACAGTAATAGAAATGGAATAGCAAATAAAGATAAGAAAAAGGAGCAAATCAGCTATGCTTAGGTTTATTTTTCACATGAAATTAGGCTCATCATCAAGTAACATGAGAGCAGAAATGAATCCTTATCCAACAGGAGAGCTTACTGAGTTATTAATTACATTAGATCTACCATGGAGAAGGCAAGCAAAGAAAAGAGCATTACAGTAAACACTGCAGGAATATTCAAACCACGAGCGTCTTCAAGATTTTCAGCAAATCCAGCTTTATAGTATACAATTAACAATGAATTACATTCCTATTGGGTAACCAAAAGCCCTCAAGAACTGGCAGAGTGAGGACTAGGATTTAAGTAAGTCTTTCTATGTTTATTCAGTTAGTGGGAAAGCAAACCCAAGATATTTAATGCAAACATCTTTCAAGCATGAACTCTTCATGATGAAATTATAAATGGTGAACATTCACCACCTAGAAGTCAATTTGCTGCTTTGCATGCCAGTTATTTTCAAGGATGGATTTGCCAAACTGAACAAGCTCTTTTAGTGACTGGCTGAGACAGCTTATATTTCAGTGTATAAAAATGGCCCCTGAATTGATTATGCTAATATGCTGGTACTGACAAAAGCAATCTGGCATCAGTGAGTCAAAATTATACACGTTCAACTATGAGGAGCAACATTGGCAAGGGGGGTTAAAAGTAAGTTCAACTCAAACAATCATTTTTACTTGAGTTGTGAATCCTAGGGAGACAGTCTCTTTACAGGACAACAAAACTGACACAGATACGTAGGCAACAGGGAACTGGTTAACCTTTTGAACTGGTTAACCAGCTCTTTCCCTAGCAAGCATGCCTCAAGAAACACAAAGAATGCTCATGCTTGAGTTGTCACCCTACCAGACAGAAAGGTTTCTCTGCAATTGTTTCCGAACTATTAAAATAGAAACCATAAACAAAAAAACCCACAAAACATTAATCATCCAGTAGGAACTCTGCTGCAAATATACATCATACAAGTAATTAATTTTTTAATGCTATGATATATAAAAAAAACCCCAGATGAAACTGTTTCTATAGATTACTCCCATAAAGATACCTTGCAAATCTGGTGATAAAATTTTTTAAGGAGAAAGGCAATGTGCTCTAGGATGACCCTGCTTGAGCAGGGAAGTTGGACCAGCTGACCCACCGTGGTCCCTTCCAACCTTACCCATTCTGTGATTTTGCGTGATAAGTCCTAGTTTGGTGGTGACAGGCATAGGGCAATATATAGAAAATATTAATTTTATATAAGCATTTACATAAATATACACAGCATTCTCAGGTCAAATTATTTTTTTATTTTTCATGTGTTGGATATATCTTAAGCTGAACAGGTGCCAAAGTGCTGAAGATAACAGTAAACTGCTTCATTGCTTTTGCTTTATGTAAAATTGTCCTTTTTCTTGGCTTACTTACTGTCAAAACACGTTGAAGTCTACCAGGTCTATATTGAAGAGTCACATAATGCTTACCTAACACTCAACTGTCAGGTCTTGAGAATACAGTCAAGGGTCTGTGCAAAGATTATACAGTAATAATTCAGTTTTAGATGCTCTGATCATGAAGCTTTTAAATCTCCATTGAGTCAGGGACAGTCTGGAAAGTGTTTTCAACAATGCTTTGGATTAAATTCTCAGTCGCTCCAGTGACCAAAGAAGACTGCTTAAAAAGAAGCTGAGGACCTATATATACACATATATTATATACTGCATAAAAAATACCTTGTAAAGATGCATATTATTTTTAAACCTTAAAAAACAGAGATCTACTGTAAGATGACATATTAAATTTAAATGCAAAGTTAAAAGCTCTGCAAACTGTTTGCAGTAATAACAAGAAACATGCAACAATGAAGTAGTCACCTAAGTACCCTTGAAGGAGCTACCTAAACTGTTCCTCATGGAAACCAAAAT
The DNA here is from genome assembly GCA_035583135.1 of Lophotriccus pileatus. Taxonomy (NCBI): domain Eukaryota; kingdom Metazoa; phylum Chordata; class Aves; order Passeriformes; family Tyrannidae; genus Lophotriccus; species Lophotriccus pileatus. The sequence goes on along the minus strand of JAWWES010000133.1, from coordinate 36,539,210 downwards.
ACACTCTTTATTGACTTGAGGATCACAAAAAAAGGCATTTTAAGGCACAATTTTATTACTTGCTTTCCAATTTAAATACAGTCTATAAATATCAAGGAAATAGTATCAGAAGTAATACACTTGACTGTAGTGACCCAGGAGAACAATGTGAAAAGTATTCATTGTAAGTTGCACACCCCAGCAAGAGAATAAATCATCATCCCTTCTCAGCTTCTCTTCAACAATAAAGATTGATTAGCTGAATTTCATTTTTCCACAAATAACATTCCTTCATGGATTTTTCTGAATTATGATGATAGTAAATTAGAACAGTAAACAGTCTTTAAATGTTCTTCTTTAGTAGTGAAAGCTGACTAAAAATGAGCTGCACTAACATGTTACAAATAAGACCATGTTATTTTTCTCCAGTGAGTGTCAAGTCTAATATCATTCAAAAAAAAGGTTTCAGTCAGTTTTATTACCCAAAAGTCTAGGGAACAGTCTTTCTCCATGTCAGTTAGGCCTGCAATCTGTATCTTGTACACAAAAGAGACTGATATTTTGACTTTTTGAGTCCAGAATAAAAGTCTGGATTTAAAAGTGATTTCAGTAAAAATTCCTCTTTATTCATTACATCAAAGAAGCCAAGACAGTATTTAGCCTATAGCCTACAGAATACTTAAGATAGCCCTTAGCCTACAGAATACTTAGGGTAGCCCTTCCAGTAGTAAAGCATGCTTTCTTGCTTCACATGGAAAAGTCCCCAGACTGTGGAGATGTTCCTCTCTTCATTTCCATCCTCTAATAGAGCCATGTCTGCCTAAGAGCCAAAGATCTATCTTATTTAGGTATGTTTCCAAGGGCTGCAGAATGATGTATCTACCAGCAGCAGCAATGTTTGGTTGAAACACCTAAATGTCTTGTGTGGGGCTTCATTTGGGGTAGATACATAGGTGTAATTAATGAGCTCGCAAGTCTTCATCTCACAACAAAATACCACGAACACCATTAGCTCCATTAACACTCATGGATTTGCTAGCCATCCCTAGCTATCCCTAAAGCTGCCAGCATTTGCTGTCAGCAGCTGTAGGATTCAAAGACCTGGAAAAGATAGCAGCAGTTCTGCTCAGGTACAAAACCTTTGTAAATTAATTTGAAGTTACCAAGGAACCACGTAATAGAAACTAAAGGTTTCTTTGATGAAAGAGTCCAGATGGACAACATTGCAAAAATGGGATGAATACTTAAGAAGTGTAACCATTACTCTATTAGAAAGAGTAATGGTTACATTACTCTCATTTATTAGAAAAACAAATCCTTTCCCTTCCAACAAATATCTAAAATTACCTCACTATTATCTATCAACAAATGAAGAGGTTCTCATGAGACTCAAAGACAAAAGACCTTTCCGCTTTTATATGCCCAAAACAATTTCTTGCAGGTAAAGCAAGTGGAAGAACAATGTTGTGAGATTAACTGTGACATACCTTTACTATGCGGTAAAAGTGCTTCAGCTTCTATCCAACATTTGTAGTTTCCAGAAAGTTTTTGACAAAAATCCCTTATCAGAGGCTCTTAGGGAAATAAAATTGTCTACTCATATTTAGTGTTCAGAAACAAGGGATGGCATTCAGTCACCTGCCACAACACAGGGAGGTTGCTGTTCTCGCAGGGCATCTGGGCTGGGACCTGACAAAAAGTAATAGGGACCAATAGGGAGTCTGTAAACAAAAGATTTTTTGTGAGTTCACCTGAGCTCACTCAAGATGGTGCACTCAGTACAGATGATTAGAGTTCATGAGCCTAAGCTGTACTACTAACTGATTTTCATTTGAGCGTGCAGTTGATATCACAAGGTAGTTGACCTTGAAAGGCACCTCTGGAGGCCACGTAGTCCAACTCTCCTCAAGCAAGGTCAGCTACAGCAGTTGCCCTAGCCTGTATTCAGCTAGGGTTTTAGTATCTCTAAGGAGATCTCCACAGCCTCTGTGGGCACTGTTTTACCTTCCTCACAGATAAAAAAGTTCTTTAAATTTTGAAGTGGAATCTCCTGTTCTCAAGCTGGTATCCATTGCCTCTTGTCCTGTCACTGGGCACCACTGAGAAGAGTCTGGCTTCATCTTCTTTTTACTCAACCCCCACCAGGTATTTTTAGACAGATAAATACAAGATCTCCCCTTGGCTTCCCTACTTCAGGCTGAAGTGTTCCAGTTCTCCCAGGCTCTTCATAAAAGAGACGCTCCAGTCCCTTAATCACCCTTGTGGCCCTTCACTGGGTTCACTCCAGTTCATCCACATCCCTTTCATACTAGGTCACCCAGACCTGGACCAAGCACTCAGGGTGTGTCTCACCAGTGAAAAGGAGAAGGATCACCTCCCCCTCCTCATGCAAGCCAGGATACTTGTTGGCCTGTTCTTCTGCAAGGGTCCATTGCTGGCTCACCCAGCTTGGTGCCATCCAGGACCCTCGGGTCCTACTCTCCAAAGCTGCATTCCAACCAGTCAGTCCCCAGCCTATCATAATGCATGGGGTCACTCTTCCCCATGTACAGGACTTTGCCTTTGCTTCTGTTGAACATCTTGATGTTCCTGACAGTCTGTTTCTCCAGGTCCTTTAAATGGCAGACTAACCATTAAGTGCACGGTCTCCTCTCTCTGCTCCTGATTCTTTTGTAAGCTTCCTGAGATTGCCAGCACTTCCTCACTCAGTTGTGGGCTGCCATGTCCCTCCCCTGTTGCTCCTTTTTAAAGCTCTTCTCCCTAGGTTAGTCAACCTGTTGGCAATGACGATTTTGCCTCGTGCAGTCGCACTTGATACCTTTTGGATCTCTGCTGGCTGTGCTGCTGGTGCCCACATGGTTGAGCAGCAAGATGAAATTTTGAAGGCTGGACAAGCCTTTACAATTTCACTGCAGCACTCCAGAGCTCAGTGCTCAAGAAGCAGCCTTGTGTGAGGTCACAGCTACCCTGGGATAGGTAAAAGGCAGTGCTGTGGTTGAGGACTTGAAAAGTCAGTGCAGTCGCCATAATGGTTTTGGTGGTGGTGATTAAGGAAAACTAAGTTAAACCTTAAAATTATTTTGAAGTTTTTGGGTTTATTTTCATTTTTGTTTTTCTTTAACTGCAAAGAAACTAGCACAGGGGATAGAGGCAAAGGTATCTCTTGGTTTTCTATCAGACTTGTGGCACCAAACAACTTCAGCAGCTGCAGAATGCTCCACACCCTTAAGGCCAGATGCCTTTAAGTATCAATAGCTAATTCCTAGAAAAATAGTAGAAAACCAGGCCCAAACAAAACCCACTAACATCCTGAATCATCAAAGAATCAGAACAGCCATGGATTTCTAGGGATCAGATAAGCAATACCTTTGATGGCTGGGAACATTGTCTCAATTTAGAATATTTTTTCCATAATACATTCAGACTCACTTGCCAGCTTGAGACACCAAACTTTATACATACACACTTAGAATATCAACTCATTTGGCCTCTCTGGGATTGATAGTTCATTACATCAGCAGGTTCTGAATATACTGCATCTTCTCTGCCTTCATAGAAAAAAACAGCAATAGCCTGAGCATGCCAGCAGACCATTGATCTGAGGAAATACACTAAAAGATGCCTTTTATTAGCCTAGTACTTTGGGTTGCGTATTTTAACCAAGGACAGACTGCAGCCTGCAGAAGAAGTTTTGAAAACTGACAGTAAAACCAGGAAGCTGAAAATCAGAGGAAACAGAGGGGCTCTGGGATTCCACAGAGAACAGCCACTGGAAATAAAGCAGCACCCAACAAGAAAGGCAAGAAATAGAAGAAATGCTGGATGAACTAAAACTACTGTACAGAACAAACAACAGTGTTCCAGAAAACTGAGAGTAATCCCCCAGGTTAATGCAAGTACAAGGTATAAGGCAAGTCATCAGATGTAAAAATTGCAAAGGCAATTGTAGAGTATTTAACAGCACAGATATATTCTAAAAAAAAAAAAAAAAAAAAAGAAAAATAAAAAAGTCATCAAGCAGCCAAAGGACACAAAATTAAAATTACACAAAGTAAAAGCACAAAAAACTGTTTTCAAATACTTTTTCTAACTGACATAAATTTTGAGTGATGGAAAACATTACATGAGGGGTATATTTGTTATACACTTATGTATATTTGAAAACAAACATAAGATTTTTATCTTTGCTTAAAAGTCCATTGTGCTGATGATTGAGTCCAATGCATCTATCCACTGTGATCCTGTAACAAATGATGACAGCAGTTAATATCTGCACTGACGGTGTCATTACTACTGGCATGAAGTCTCCAAGGTCTTTATGCATCCCTACAATACTTACATTCATTTGTGATCTTCAAGTACAGGTTTTAGACTGCATCATCTGCCAAAATCAGGCTCCTTATAGATCTCCTCTTATACACTGTACATATTAATGAGCCATCTGACTGAAAGGTAAAGTGGTATCTTTTAAGAAGATTTAATGTAAGTGGAGATGCATTGGTATTTCTCATTGTCAGCCTGCAAAGAACTGAGTGTTGATATCCAGGATACACACAAGATGCAAACTGGTTTTTGTTTACAGCAAAAAGCTAAACTTGTGTGGCTCATGTTAAAAATGTAAAGCACATTTAGAGTGCAGTGAGTACTTTAAAAAAAAAAAGATGAAAGAGATCATTTTCTCAGGGCATGTTACACAAATTTAGTCTCAAGTAATGCTACATGTCAGAGACAGCCATGCTTTTGCAGCTGAATTTCAATGCTGCCTTTTCTTTCTTCTGTCTCACCCTACCAGGGGCCATTTCTCCTTTGAAAACTACTTTTCTCCTATGGATTGCTGCTGCTACCTCGTCACACCCCCTCCTGCCTCCATCTGCTGCTGCTTCCTCATGGGCCATCACTTCTTGCTGGCTCCAGCCTGGGGAAGGAAAAAAAAAAAAGCCAAAGCAGCTCTATTTTACATCTTACCTCTAATATTGCCATATTTCTTTAGATAGAAACAGGCATAGGTGTACATCTAAAACACTGTCTCTAAATAAAAGGAGTCAAACACACTTCAAGATTACTGTCTCGACACAGATGAAGGAAGGTGAAAAAGCAAGATTTCCTTATGGTTCTCCTGCAGCTCCCAGATGCCACAGTAGGGAACAAAAAAGGCCCTGCAATTTTTAATAGCCCTCTGTCACAACTGGCACTCTGCCAGCCTGTGCCAGACACTGGCTGCTGAGCCCACTGGGCCTGCTGTGCTGGAGCAGAAAGGCAGAAGGAAACCAGAAATAAAGAAAAGGCTATCAGGGCTGGAGACAAGGAGGGAGACAGAGTCAGTATACAAAGAGATATCCATGGCAATGGGTCAGGGGCAAAGTGGAGAAAGGGGAAAGGAGGTAAGATCTGGAATTACTGCTTTCTCCCACTGCAGGCTCCCCTGTCTTTGAATGCATTTCCTATAAACTCCCTCACTTTTAACACCCCAAAGAGTTAGTTGTTCCTAGACCAGCCTTCTTCTACCTTCTCTTGGGCTGTATTTCCCTGATGAAATTCCCCACAACTTTTGCTTCCTCCCAATCCCAGTTTGCTTCTCAGTCTCTACTCTGAAGCAGCATCGCAAGTGAGAAAATTTCCTCCTGTTCCTCAAAGTTTTCAGTGACTGAAAACATCATACATGGAAATATGGAGGGAGCAGAAAAAACAAATCACCAGCAAAACACCAACTTTGTGAGAACTGTCTTTTCTCAAAATGCAGGACATTTCCTGAAGAAAACTGTGCCTCACACATTTCACTTCATATACAAAACTATCAGTTCACTGGACTGCTGTCCAAACAGGGCTCTCAAAATGTGTTCTGGAAACAGAGATACTCCCCAGAAAACACAAAACAAGTTAAATAGACAGCAAAGGGATAATCCTAATTCAGTTTTATTACACCTTCTGATAAAAACTTCAAATTATTAATAATAAAATTTATTTGCAATTAACTAAAAAGGCACTCAACAGAGCATCAGCACAATATGCTCTCATTCCCTCCTCCCAAGTTTTATCCCTGCTTATATATAGAAAGTCCCCTGTACATCCACACCAGGCTCACAGTTTCCTCCCACAGCAGAATGCTGCCCTGGAACACTGTGTACTCCCAGAGGCATTACAATAATCTCATTTGAGGCACGGCCTGCCATGGTCAGGCTCTGCACCAGAAAAGAATTTATGTAGAAAAGCAGAGGCAGCACCAGGCATTTTGTCACCCTGAAAAGGCAAGGCTGTCCTGTTCTGACAGCTGCTGCCTGCAGCTATCTCTTCCCTCCCCTTTTAAGTTGCTGTGTCTGTAACAGTAGCGGCAAAAAATGTCCTTGCTGATGCTTCTAACCTGAATTAGAGGCAGAGGTGCAACCATGCATCCTGCTCTCTCCCTCCAAGTTGCCCATCTCCAGCAGAGAGGGGGAACACCCTGCTGGATGGGACCAGCTCAAGTAGGTAGGCTCAGTCTCAAAAGGTTTGCTTCTAAACATCTGTGCCATTTGCCTCCTCTCTTTGCTGAGGCAGCAGAAGATGAATATACAGTTCTCACAGAGGACCTAGCTCACTTCTGGCATACAATAAATCAAATTGAACAAACACCAAGACATCCAACTGTAAACTGAGCCAGCTGAGCAGAGGCACTTCTCGCAAAAAAGGAGGCAGAGATACTCTTAACAAACCTCTGTACTAGAAGCAGCCCAATAGATAGAGAAAACTAAACTCTTACAACACAACATCAGAATCAAAACAACGCACAGAAAAAATGTAAGAATTACAGCTCAACAATCATACTTCTCTATTCCCATCACAAAATAGATCCAGGATGGCTATAACAGAATGAGGGTCAAATTGCAACAGAAATATGAGGACACATGCTTCATCCTCAAGACTATTTTCTCATTAACATATAATACTTCAATTCCATTTAAGAACCTCATCATGTGTTTTTATGGTACCAGATAATTTGACTAGCTGTATTAGTCTAAAATAACTTCCTCTGAAATCCTGTTCAATGTAATGCTTTACCTCTTGATTAAACACTTGTTCAGTAAAGAACTTGAAGCATGGCATCACTGAGTGTGCTTTACTAGAAGTCAGGTTAAAATAATGAAAGGGAATTTTTATTATGTCAGTTTCAGAAAACTGAAAGGATCCCAAAGTCAAGAATTAAAGCTTTGCAGGAGATTGCTGGGTAGATCTGCTCTTCTCCACCAAATGCAATATAAGGCATCTACCTAGAAACCACATTCTTCTGGCTGTGCAACCCGAGAAGTCTGCTCCTTCCCGCTCCCTCCAGCCTGCTCACACACACACCACAAGCGAGACACAGTTATTCCACAGGATATTTCCTCTTCTGCCATTCTCAGTGTTATGCTTTGCTCTGTGAGAAGACACCTTGCATCAGATCCTGAATGAACTAACTGTTTCCTGCTAGAAGGAACATGTTCATGCTTTTGTCTCTAAATGAGGCTGGCAGTGACTGCAAAAGGTGGCTCTTTGAAGCCCATCCTCTGACCCCTTTCTGGAGCTTCCTCTGACCCCTTGCTGGAGAACAGCTCATCAGTCATAGGCAGAAGTCAGGACAAACAAAGGGTTGTTTGTACAGCATCTCCCATCAGCCCTCCCTCTCTCTTCTTATCCCCGCTAGCTCTAGCTCTCTCTGGGTACATCTAAAAAGATACAGCTGCAAAGAAAGTGAAAGGGAGTGAAGCAGAAGAAAAAGGTACGTTTTGCTCCTGATATTATCCTTGTGCATTTGTTCTGCTGCTGCTAGTTACAGAGTACAGAATTACAAATATATATGGAAGCATGCAAAAGATGATTTGGGAGAAGCGGCTATATCATAAGGAAGAGGTGTTATTTAAGACAGATACCTGGCTATGATCCAGCTCAAAATAATTCTTTTACTAACTTGCCTTTTTTCAAAGTTGGATGCTACATATTAACACCTGAGCTCATTAAACGTACTATATTGCCTTCCAGTGCTCATATTATTGCAAAATTGGTGAATATGGAGAGGGGTGTGTTTACAATGAATTGCTGTCTTAAAGGAAAATAAATGGGGTTTAATGACAACTCAGTTTCTGGAAACAATCATGGTATTGACGATAATTACAAAGCAGTAATTCACTGAATTCATCCTCACTGGAATAGACACTGTCCTTACAGTGCCCCAACAGATAAAATAAAACAGATTTGAAGGATTTGTTTTAATGGAAAAAAAGTCTTCACAATATTATCAGTTATGGAGCTCTTATGTAATAATTTCTTAGAAATGGACTAACAAACCTAACTATAATGCACAGACACACCTAAATTTTAAATACTTAGCTCAGCATTTTACAGGTGTTTCTGAAAGAGAAACTCAACAAAACCAGTAAAATACGTTTTATTATCAGTAAATATTTTTAGCTCTTGAACTCAAAACACATTAAAGGGAAACAAATTTAATATATACTTGCTTCTTAAATGCAACTTAAGTAGCACATGCCACTGAACAGACTGGAAAAGGTCACACACCAAAAGTGTACCCATTAATGTATTTCTTGTTTTCAACATTAAGCAACTAGAGACACAGCTTGGTTAAGGATAAAAGAAGGGTATATTTAATGAAGGGTATATTTAATGTCTGATAGACTAATTGGTAAATATTTATATTTTCCCAAACATGGAGGTGCCAAAACACACATTTTGTGCCATTTCTGTTTTCCCTATCTCTAACACCTGAGCTCCTACTGATACCATGTGACTTTTAAAGGGCATCACTTCTCATGAACTATTAACCTGTTGTTCTTGGACATGGAGGCTGAAACTTGGTTTTTTTCTCTTTGGTCTTTTCTGACTACCTCTGCATCTAGCAGATCCAAAAGCTAAATGATGCCAAATTGCCTGGCAGGATAATTCAAACACTCTCAGCTGAACGAGCAGGGACAGCACTGATTCCTGACTCACCATGCATATTCCCAAACTAACACTTTTCCTTTACAAAAAGCTCCAAACTATTTCAGAGCACTTGTACTCCCAGCTGCATTCAGTCTCAAACTTTACTTACACAGTTTCAAAATAACAAAAATAATTAACTGAAAAGAACTTGCGCAAATGTAAGTTCAATTTCAGTATTTTTAGATGGCTCTACTCCTGCTAGAATTTGAAATTATACAATCTTGATAGGCCTGTTCAGGCTTAGCATGAATGGCATTGCTGTCTTTACAGAAGGTTTTATAAAATAAAGAAACATAAGACAATGCTTGCTAGCAATGAGTCTTTGAGCCACCTTAGTGATTGGTTTTGTTCACATTTTCCTGACTTGTTTTATGAGAAAAGACTGTCTTCTGTGGTGTGCAAAAGAAGATAAGGTCTTTATAAGGTCTTTTTGACACCCATTTTGAAAAAAATACATGCATACTAGCTCTGTTCTTTCCCCAAGCAATAAGTGACACTCCACCATCTGCGCAAGCGTATTTGGGAAGAGAAGTTGCAGCAGTTTGTCAGACAGAGATGCTGCATCTGAAAGGTCTGCTGAGTTTACCAGCATTGATCCTGTGCAGGGAGCTGATGAAACACTTCAGGTCCTTGGCAGTCTTTTATCTGCAAATAGGGACCATTCTCAGGAAAGAAGCAGCCTTATGAGGATAGGTCTTTCAACTAAAATTTTCCATGTGGTTATGATCTGCAAAAAACCACAGAGGAAATATTTAAGCAGAAAAAAAATTATAATAAATATTTTTTTCCTGAATAGTAACAGTGCTGAACACTGGTAAGGTGCATAGGTGACCTGTCTATCCATAGCTCTCCTGCATGTTGACTTTGCTAATACTGATTTTGACATCCACTCTTGATGATGCACTACAGCAACATTCTGTTATATTTCAAGGCAAGTACTGAGTTACACAATTACCTTAAACTGTAGGTCATGGTTTTTGAATCCAGCAATTTGACAGTAAAGAATCTGCCCATTCTCAGGACAGAGTGAATTCCTACAAATTTTGAGATAGGCAGCTGGCAACAGATTCAATTGAGCATTCCAGCTGAACTCCAGGTAGGGAAAGGTCACCTAAATTATTAGAAATAATAATAAGTTTAAAAGAGTACACAGGAGCAAGATACCATGATCCCCAAGTTTCCATTACTGATAGCTTATAGGAGCTTTCTACTCAAGAGTTCCCACACAAGTTCATGGAAACTAAAAGGAATTATTCCATGAATTTTGCTTCTACAACAAAAGTAAAAAAAAATACACTAAAGCTTATTTTCACTTCAACCATGTTCTTTAGTATATAAGTCACTTTTTAATATTTTATTTGGCTACTAGTGTTCAAAAAGCCCAAGTCTAAATATAAATACCAATGTTTTAAAAAGCCCCAAATTTAAATATTAAAACAACAACTAAGAGCATTGAGGTGTCATCCCCTAATATGAATCTAAATTCCCAGATTTTCCAATAATCCCTGGCATGTTGTTCATTGGATGAAGAAATGGAAGATAAGAAGACAGCTATAGTGCCAAGATAACTACCCAAAAAAAAAAAAAAAAAAAAAACAAAACTACAAAATACTGTAAATTTATATATTTAAAAGTTTATTTTTTGTTTTTCAATGGTGATCTCAAGATTTTCACAAAATAACTCATATAGGACTCTATTACTTGACTTCTATAGCTGACATACCTCATTTTTTAAGTTAACCAGATAATAGCTCTGCCATCGTAACATGGCCTTTGATGGTCTTTGACCAGACATTGCCTTATGCCTTGTTATTTTTGGCTTAGCCAAGAGCATTCTAATCTCCAGCCCCACAAGAAAGACTAGGGCTGGCCTATAATGCCAGCATGTCAGGGGATCAACTCTGAATTGCCAACAGGATGAAGGATGGCAAAGTCTTCCTTGAGGCCAACGGAAGCACAGTAACGAGCACACAGAGAGATTACACAGAGAGAGTGCTCGGCAGAGCTGGTCTGTGCTTTATGTTAGTTTTCAGAGTAGAATTCCCATTTAAATTCAGTAAGATATCAGATCCCTTTTGTTCAAGCATGAGGAAAGGTATAAAACACAATAAAATCTAGGTTGAAACATTGTTCAAAATGCTAATTTAAAAGTAAATGAAAGTTCAAGGATCTTATCCAAAGCTTTGTGGCATGGTCAAACTCTGTGCAAAGCAGCTAAAACCAGTAGAGCTAGTACTAAACAAGACGATGGAAATCCTAGTCACCAGCAGGAGAGTTTTGCAAGAGATAATTTATCCCATCTTTTAAAAAGCCAATTAAGCCATAATGACCTCCAGTAGCAAGGCTCAACTTAAGCAGTCTGCAGTACTAAAACAAATCCCCAATATAAAAAAAGAAAATTCTCTGTAATGCAGTATCATACCCTAACCTGCAGTCCAGGACTGTAGCACTTGGCACCACTGCAGAGCGCTTCAGCTTTCTCAGCTGTATAATGCTTCAGTTTCTCAAGCAGCCCATGACAGAGGATTCAATCAGCAAACAGTTTTTCCACAACTTTGATGGGGAAGGATACTATTAATTTTATGTGAGTGACTCCTGTGTGGACAGGTAAAATGGCCAGGAAGGCAAGGACACACACCCAGACATTTTCCCCTGGTTTGGCAGCAATCAATACAATCACTTATACCACTGAGAAAATGCAGCCAGCTCAAAGCAATTTTCTCAAGGTGAGAGGCCAAAGAAACAACAAAATTGCCAGCATCAGAAGCCTCAATTCCTGATGAAAGGATTTCCAAGGTTGTACAGAAAGTAATGAATATCAATTCTGCTGCAGTATTATTTACCTCCTAGGAGAAAATACTCTCCAGAACTCATGCTCAATCCTCCAAAACTTCACAGGAAAGAAAAATGTAAGTATGGAAGCAAATTGAGGAGAGAGGTCTGTTCAGCTGCAATACCTATGTCATGTACCTCATTTCTCTTTAGCACCCTGCTGTGGGAAGCTGCAAAAATGAAGATGTTCTCGGCGCTGCTTCTGCTGAGCACCCTCCTGGGTACCCTCACAGTGCCTTACCACCGCCCTTCTTGTTACAAGAGGGCCCTCAAAGACCACAACTGCCACAATATCCCTGAAGGCATGGAGAACCTTCGACAAATTGACGACAGTCTGCAAGATCACTTTTGGGAAGGGAAGGGCTGTGAGGTGATCTGTTACTGCAACTTGAATGAATTGCTCTGCTGCCCAAAGTAAGAACATACTCATTTCGTGTAAACTTGTACAGTCTTTTACAACTGCTCATTATATTTCCATCATTTTACATTTTCCACAGGTGGAATAAACTACCACTTTAAAGAAATCAATCACTTCAGATGGCTTGAAATGATATTAAGATATAGCCAATTATCTGACATGCTGTCAGTGTTTCAGGTTTTGGTTTTCAGGGGCTCACGTAGGACTTGCTTAGCATACTTTGTAAATCTCCCTATCCTAGTACTGGGGACTTCTGCATTTAAATCACCCAACTTTCAACTCCTCTGTTTGATCCAAACAAAGTATAACTACATCAAACCTTTATCCGCAGCATTTTGCAATGAAGATGTTTTCGGACCACAAACAAAACTATTTGACTTCTGTTCCATGGAGAAGAACAGTATTGATTTTCTAAGGTGTATGAACATATGTCAGTTGAATAAACCATTTTGTAAAGATAGCTGTTAACAGCAAGAAATCAGAGGGGGGGAACAGAGGTTCACAAATACCTGTAAGGCAGGGAAAAGATTTAGCCCCAGAACATCTACATTTGGCTTGCTGGCACAGCTAACAAAGCTTAACAGTGAAGTTCTCACTGAATATGGGTGTCTTGTTGTTGTTACACAGAAAAAACATAACTGACTTGAAAAACCCACTACCAGCCCATACTGGTTTTAAGTAATAAAATGTATTAAGAGGTATTATTTCATTCAGCTTTTCAGCAACATCTTTTCTTCAGTGTATCTGGACTGGAAATAACAACAGTTCAAAACGTATTAATACTTCAGGGGCACTAAAATGTGATGGTATTATGTAGGCAAGCAAAAATTATTTTTTATATTTGCTCCTCCTAACACTCCCTAAAATCCAATAAAGGGCAAGTTTTCAATACTCTTGTAGGGGAGACAAGTTGAACCAAGTGGGAAAGACTTTTAAAGCTAAAAATCTCACATTCAAACTGAGAGCAGGGTTTAAGTTTTTCCATCTTTCACTTTCCCTAAAACCAGATATGGTGTTCTCACTGTGAAGCATACTTTGAGTTTCTAGCTTCAACCTCTGAGCTTTGAGCAGTCTAAAAAAATACCTAAGGAAGCATCCTTCCACTGTCCTAAGCTACACAAGACCTTCTTTGTATGTCTGCTTTAGGGACAAACTGCAGTAAACCCGTATGCATGCACATGTCAAAGTCCTTTATTTTGATAATATAATCTATTTGGTAAGTTTATTTTTTCAAAGCTAAAATACCAGGGTGGAGTTCTGGCAATCTGGTCGTCAATGAAAGTTTTGTCACTGCTTCTAAACCAGGCCAGCAGAGGTAGAAAGGCAGTATCTTCATTCAGGTCTGCAGTTGCATTTGCATTGCTTGAAGGACATTCCCACAGACACAATAATTGCACACATACCACAACATACGCTAAAAAATATCCCCAATGGGAAATGTATGTCATGTTAAAGCTCTGATAAACCAGTGAGCTAATTATTTAAATATCTGATCATATCTTTCAGGGATATTTTCTTTGGACCAAAGATATCTTTTGTGATCCCCTGCAACAGTCAGTGATTCAAGTCTGCAGGTGAAGATAACAGACATCATTCTACAATCGTGTAATAATGCTTTCAAGGGGAAAAACAAAACCACCACCATCTAACAACAAAATGGTGCCTCATTTTACACGGTAGAAAAACTTTCTTTCTATACCTTTATGGAATATCAAGCACATAAGAAGTTCTTTCAAATTTGGTAGCTGACCTAATTTCCAATGGTATAAGAGTCTGTACAATGCATACTAATACGCACACCCCAGCAAAAAGTATAACTCTTGTCAGCACAATATTCTCGACAAGTCTGGATGAAGAAACTTCAAGCTTAAGCCTTCATGTCATTAGGAACATGACTCCCACAGCAACCTATGGCAGTGCAGCTTCCTACTGCATTCAATGCTTTTTTAAGCTGAAGCTACTCAGTCCCTGGTACTTTTGCAGACAGGCTCCCACATTCTATTTAGGCATCTTAAAATACACGCACATACAAAAGGCGTGTATTTTCATATCTCAAAATATTCCACTGGAATAAAACAAAAGTCAAAACTGACATTAATAGTATCAAAGCACACTTAGGTCTTAATTATGTGTAACTGGTCACCCGCCTTAACTATGCAATCTGTAAAATCTTAAATTACTTAATCTTAACACTGAACATTTAAAATACTAGAACAGTACTTTTTTTAAAACAAGCTGTATTTGAAATACAATACCCCAGAATTAAGTTAAAATGCTGACTTTTTATTTTTAGGCTAGCCCTGTAAGGAAATAGCTACAGAAGAGAAGACATAGAGGTAATCATCTTAACATGTAAGAGGTATCTAGGCAATAGACAGAAAGAGACATAAATTTTTGGCTGATTTTTGCTTATACTGCAATCTATATTGGAAGGTATTGAGCAGTGACTGTGTAAGTTTGAGGAAAGCCACCTGAACAAGCCACACTTACAGGCAGTAAACCTGGCTTGTTGCCTTACACAGAAAGACTCCTTAGGTATTAAGTCAGTCATGTGGAAGGTATGCAGCACTGAAGTAACTATTCAGTCATCTCCACTCAAAAAGTGCACTATTCACTTAATAACCTTACACATTAGATCAAACTGCTACCAGTTTACCAGGCTACTTCAAGTGCCGGTATGAAGTATCAGGACAACTGTTTTTCTTCCTATTAGCAAACAAGGGTTAGATACTGAGGGGGTGATTATACATTGCCAATAATAAATGTTGCAAGTAAATCTGTGTGTACTATTTTTGCGCTACTGACTGTTAAACAGTTTGTGTCACCGGGCTTTTTAAGCTTTGTTTGTGTAATTATTTCTGAGTCATTTAGGCTTCCCACCAAATTAAGAGTAAAATAAACCCCATAAATCTGGAACACAGTGAAAATATCCAAAGTCAGAGCTCTGCTAACAAAGCATATGGTAACTGCTCTTGTGTAAAGTCCTTCATAAGCTTCTAGGGTATGTAACTTCTGTTGTTTGTGCCATCTAGTTTCTACAAGAATCACGTTGCATATGCCTGGCATTCACAGCTTTCTAAAGCAGAAGTAGCAAAAAAATATTAAGGCAAATGCAAATTTGGGTACTAAAGTTGGTGGCTTTCAGTTACCTTCCTTCCACCACTCCTGAAAAATCCGTTATCCACCAAAGCAAAGTTCTGCCACTTTACTCATGCAGCAGGACAGGGTCACTTAAGTTACTACTTTAATACTGATTTCCCATACAAGTTTGGTTTTGTTCCTCTCCCCACTCTCCTTCCCTCACACAGCTTCTTCTACAGGTCCTGCCAGGCCTAGGTGAGAAAATCCAACCCCATCATGCACTCAGTGAAAAAGTCTTTATTATTCGGACATCCTATCCATGACTAGGTTCCCTGGCGGTTTATGCGAATTGAAGATAAGAAGCTGAACTTGCGCAAAGATATTTAGCAAATAAATTGACAGTCCCTGTAGTGAAACAGGCATGAAAACATTATCTTCAAAGGAGCATCAATTTTAGCTGTCACTAGCTAGATATCACTAACCATCTTGAACTTAGGCCAGCATTGCAGAACTGTATTGTGGAAATACATAAAACAGTGCAATGAAAAATCACACCACTGAGAGATACTGGGAAGACAGCCAGTTTGAGATTAGGGTTTATCATCATTTAGTTCTATGCAAGCGTCACCGGTCAAAAAAAGCAAAGTAAAGCATCTTAGTTGCAGTGATGCCAGAAAAGTAGTAATTTTTAAAAAACCTCACAAGATAATTATCAAGTAGACTAGACCACGGACGTACTGCTTTTTCATTTTTCCCAAATTAAGAAAAAGCTTTAAAACATCTGATAAGGTTAAGAGTTGCAATTTAATGCTTACTGAACAAACTGAAGCTGTGTTCTCCTCTGCTTTAAGATGAAAACTATTTTCCCTCAGTTTTTTCTTCAACATACGTGCACAGCTCAAAGCAGAAAGAAATCGTATTCCATACACCACACATTTGGACTGGCACAAGTCATTTATAATACCATCTTCAATATCAGACTTTACTAAGACACTCAATTAAAAGCATAAGTATTGCTGGATATTTTTCTCATATGTTACCATAAGTTCTGGTTTTATTGTGAGGGTTTTTCATTCTTTTTAAACAGGCCTGAGCTAATGCATGCAATGAAAAAGAAACAGTATGCCTATTAAAAGATACTGTGTTGACCCCGCACAGACTCCGACTCTCATTCTCCAATTAAGTTCTTAGCAGCAGTCCATGTAGATGAATGGAAAAGTCAGCAGCTAAAGGATTTCTTACTGAGCTGAAGGATTTCTCAGCACAGTAAGCTGTAGCAGTCTCTTCATCCATACTTACAGCTTTGAAATTCAAGAGCAGCATTTTTTTCCACTTTAATATAGGAGTAAGAAGGCCTCAGAGCTTGGAAGCACGTATCTCAGCAAGGACAGAGTGAATAAACAAATCAGAAAAACTTCCATCAATTCTTGTTTCCAAAGGGAAAGAAGAAAGTGTTATTCAGCCATTTCTGCCCAGCTAACTACTGGAACTGTCACTTAAAGCCTTTTACCTTAAGAAGAACCTATTGCAAGGTCTGCTACAGCTTTTTTTTTTTAATTAAAGGCATTGCATCATGAGAACTTTAAGTACATTCATAAATATATCCTTGGCACACTTTAATTGAAAAATATTTTAATATTATTACATAATTCAAAGCTTAGCTATTAGGTACAAGTATCATAGCATATGCTGAGCTGGAAAGGACCCATCAGGATCATCAAGTCCAACTCACTAAAGTTACAGACACACCCACTTGAGCAACAATACCTGTGATATTTATTTAAAATACTTTTGCTGAGGAAAATTCATAAGAGATGGTTTTCAAACAAATCAGCAAGATTATGAAAAATAAAACAGAGACAATTGTTCTCAGGAGAAAAAAATTACAAAGAAAGCTTCTGCATATCAACAAAACCTCAGTCTTTAGATTTGCGGCCTGAGTCTCAAGTCCCAACCTTTTCCACCTAATGAACCCCGCTATCCATCTTTAGATCTGGTTTGTTCTTGTCATTCTTCACCGAGTAGATGAAGTATGTTAAGGTGTCCTTTTCATTCACTGGAATTGTCCTAAAATGGCAGCCAATTATCTATAAAGGAAGAATGCAAGGAAAATTAAATAACCACTTGTATACAGGCTATATATAGAAACTGATGTTTCAGATTTAAATCTATTACATTAAAGTTTGAAAGACTGAGCAAGAAGCTTGCAAAAAAAGGCAAAGTTGCCTTTCCTCAGAAGTCCTTAATAGTCATAAAAAAAGTAAACAGGAATCATTTTCTTGATAGCTATGAACTAAATATAGCAGCCTATACCCTAATTTCCAAAGTAAAAAGTCCAGAAACTTTCCAGGAAAAAAAACAAAGTTATCAAAACAAGCATGGGACTATCACTAAATCGTTTTAGTTAAAGCTTGCATATAAAGCAGGGAATGACTATAGAATATCAGCAGTGACAGCACAGAAATGAGAGGCTACCGCTCACCACTCAGGCTGGGAGGTGGTCTGTGTCTGCATCAAATCACGTACAGACACATGTAAGACAAGAATATTCAAGAATTATAATTGAACATTCAGCTCCCAAAATAGAGCTATCAATGAAAATTCACCATGTTGTAACCACTAAAATATAACAATCTGTCAACAGTTCTTGAATCAATTCTGTCATTTCAGAAGTTTTTCCCTTCATCAAAATGAACACCAGCTTTAAAAGAAAATACGCAAAATATTATACCAGTCTGAGTCTGTTCTCTGGCTTTTTGCCAGGCTGGTAGGTTAAAATTAACAAGTGAGAAACATGGGACTACTCATTTAACTATCACAGGACATAATAAGTGTTTAGCCTAATTAAAAAGTTAGGACGCCTTCTCAACACTACCCCCAAAAACAGAGAAGCAGTTTGACAGAGTCCTTTGAAGTGGACTTTAAGTAACAGCTAGTGTCTACTGTATGTTACAACAGGTTACAAGGAATCACAAGTAATGTATACTAAGGAAGTTCTGTGGCTATGGTTCACAAAGATCTGCAGGTCAGTTAAATCAAGCATGTGACAGAAGGAGCTTTGCCCATTTACACCATGCAGCATAAGAATAAACGAGTGCAATCATGAGATATATCTAAAGCAGACTCTTAGAAACAACAGTTTTGCAGAACAAAAACTGCTTGTGCTTTTTCAGTTCAGTCTCGCTAATTCAAGAGCTAGCTGCAGCTTAACCTACTTTTAAGAAAACTCAAAACTGACGCTGCATCCTTACACATAGTGGCAGCAGCACTATTCTTTTACAGCTCAGCCTTGAGATTGCCCATACAGCTAAGAACCTTGCTTTTAATCCACACAGATTAAGAGAGAGACAAACAGTGTGTCTGCACTTAAACACAACTGAGTCTATCACTGTACAGAATTGAAAAAACAGTAGCTATGCTTCCCTGTTAAGAGATCACCAGCTCTTCCACTTACTTACACGAACATGCTGTGACTGCATCTCTGCAGCACAAAAGAATTCCTTTAAAATTGCACTCCTATGAAGCAAAGATGCTTATGTACTTACACATAGCTTCAGCATTTTTAGAAATACTGGTAAGCAAAACACTAATTTCGTAAAAATCCATTTTTCTGAGAGCAGATCCAAGTGATTTTAACATAATTAATTATCAATATAAGCGTGTTTTTTTTCAGGTTTCCGTACTTTACATATACAGAAACACCTATGGTTGCAGTAAGTAGCTTTTTAAAGCAAGGTCTGAACACCTTACAAGAACTTCACTTCTGTTTCTAGTTCTTTTCAACAGGGTATTTCGGGTGAAGCTGTGATTGATGTACAGACACAGTAAATCAACAATTCTGTGACATTCAGAGGGACACACATCATCTTTCTGTTCCAACTCAACACTGTGCTTTTAAGCAGCAAACACTCCTTTTGGAAGTTAAGAGTTCCTCCTCTGGAAAGAGCTTCTATTTTTTATTTACTTGGCTCAGGAGCTGTGGCCAATGAAGGAAGCTAGATAAGCAGCTCTCTTTTGTTCTCCCAAAATCCAGATTATATAGGCACTTTACGCACGGATCAAATTGTATAGAAAACCACATGCCATAGCAAGTTGCATTTGCTTATGGAAAAACACTCATACATACTTCAACAAGCTGTGCTTTGTTAAGTCCCGGTCTGGTCTGTAGCTTGAAGTGTCTTTTGTACCTTCGAAGTGTGTTTACTTGTAACTGATATAAATCAACCTAGAAGAAAAGACGGGGAAGGGGAGGAAAACAATCTAATGTAACTGAAAAAGATTCAGTCATTAATAGTTCGCTTCTCAAAAACATTTTGGAATCTCACAGATACGCAAGTGTAAACAGTCAGCTCAGCACATGTCATTTTGACAAAAAACAAACTCCACCCTGTACCTTCCAGCAGAAAGGAAAATAGCCCAGTTCAGTTCAAGAGCATTTTATTGTTACTGAGCATGGTTCTGCCACCTTTTAGCTGTGGACAGTATTTAGAACTCATTAATGTACTTTACTCAGTTATGGGTTTTTGTCTTTTCCCCAGTTCAAGCACAATAACACCAAGTCCAGTAACAACTTTCATGTAACATCTATGAAGATGCTGACTCAAAGGAAGCCTCAATAATGTGATTTCAGCCATTAAATCTTAAATAAGTTACATGCAAGACACAGCATATCTGCACCATGAATGAATATGTATTAGAATAGGGAAAAAGTCTGCAGTACAAAGTTTTCTCGGCTTGAGGTGAGAAAACAGCTGCTATGTATCCCTGCCACATAAACACAATATGGGACTTACGTGCAAGGGCATAAATGTCCAAAACTATTTTTCACTGTGAGTCAACAGTTGAGAGAATTGCACGAGGTCCTCTTAGGGATACAAATATACTGTTTTAATCCAATACTCTGTCAGTTTTGAATCCCATGACCTCTGATCAACAGTCACTTCTCCCAGCAACAGCTTACCCCGCCCCCCATTCTCTTAGATAACATAAGAGCTTAATCCGATGACTGAGTGGGAAAGCAACCTGAGAAAACAGGCTGAATGAGAGAGAAATTCTACTAGATGTATTCTCCAAACTCACTATTTTAAAGACTGATGATAGCATTCACTTTTGCTTTAAATTCTTTTAACAGCCTCAGTATGGAATACTTAAAACAGCAGTGCTACTGCATACTTGGCAACCTGGCCAGATTTGAGGTGAGGCCACCTTGCATGGTAAAGGATGGGTGTCCTTTGGTGTTCTACAGTTTGTGGCATTAAATTCCACTTCCCAAGTCACAGTGGAGAACCCACCCCCAGAGCATCATGCAGAGGAGTAGCAGCAGCTTCTTGGCAGGTCCCAGAAGTTACCAGTACCGCAAGAGTCTCTTCCCCTCCTGTAGGAATCACTTCTAACCAGTAAAGATAGTGAGATGAGAAGGAAGATGAGAAAGACTGAGAAGGAAAGAGGAGAGCCTTCAGGTCTTAAGAATGAAGAACTTGTTTTCCTTACTAAACTGGATAACAATTAAAAATAAAGGTGGTCAACGGTCAGCAGGCGTCTAAGACATACAGTAATTACATGGAATGAACATACTACCCTCGTCCAAATAGCCAGCTGAAACTCCTCAAAAACAGTTCCCAGACAGTTTTCTTCCCTGCAGTAGTACTGTTAAGAAAAAAAGCTCATTTTCTTGTTCTGGAGATATCCATCAGTTGTGTCATGTTTTATAATTCTGGCATATGAAAACAAAACAGGCTTGCAGAAGAGCTGCAATTACACAGTGTCAGAGAGCTACCTGAAGTCACACAGAGCACTAGCTTTAGACAGAACTTTCCAAGAAGCAATTCCAGATATTTAACAGACAAACCACACAGCCCAACATAAAACTACTCTCAATCCCCTAAAATCCTCTTAGCAAGAGCCTTCAGACTGGAGACACGTGCCTTTAAGCACAGATTCCTGTACAAAGTTTCCTCACTTATGTTGCTATCTGCAGATGCTGACCATAAGGATGCCATTAAATTAACACTTACAGAGCAATTTCTAAAGAATGCTTAAACAATCCCTCTCAGAAGGGACTAGGTAGGCATGACAGCCTCTGATCAAAATTAATACACCGAGGAGCACCTGCTAAGCCATGCTGTAGTAGAAATAACCCCAAGCACATGTAGAAAAAAAAGAGAGCCTTAGGTGCCAAGACCCTCCCACTACACTGTGGAAAAGGCTGAAAGCTATAGTTCCCTTATTTTGAATGGGTGAGGTTTCACTGATCTGCAGTGGAAAAAACAGATTGAAAAAACACCGTATTTCTCCACTCCTTCCTAGCATAGCTCTCCAAACGGCTCTTCCCCAAACCAATGGTGTAGAAACAAAGAGCCACCATGGTTAAACTTTCAGTGTTTAACGTGACTAAGGCAATGGAGTAACTGCCAAGAGCCATCTGCAACACATTTAGCACTGAAGAGAGGACTGGAGGGATGGGGCAGGGCTGCATTTATATCCTAAATCCTGGGTGCAATTCCCTTCAAGCTGTCAACTCTTATAGAAGACAGAGTTTGCTGGTACGTGGCAAAGCACCACGCTGGAGAGGAAGCACTAAGAAGGAAAAGGCTGAAAACAGCAGATTTCTGAGAGAACTATCACTTAAAAATAGGCTCTTGTTCATTCGACTCTGCATAGTTTAACCAGAAAATATGGCATAAAATTCAGTTAAATTTTGTTACATTAAGAACAGTGTATATCAAGAATCTTCCTTTTCCCACATGCCCCAGAGTACGAAAAGCTGTAAAAGTGAGGAAGCAGTATCGATACAGACTCGATAGTCATTAAAAACAAGCTTAACACAGCAATTAGGAAAAAACCCCAAACATACACAACTAATTAACTACCTCTGGAGTGTCGATGTCTTGCACTGGTGAGTCGCCATCATCGTCGCTGCCTTTCCTCTTTCTTTTGTTTCTCACACTCTGAATTAAATCTTTGTGGAAGTCACAAATATACAGATGTTTTGCCTACAAGAGTAAAACGGCGTCTTTTAATTAAATCCATACAGTGTATCTCCCAGACTTAAGATACAAATGCGCGTAGAGACACAACCCTTCAGTAATCAAAGCCGCGTTAACTGGGTTAAGGAAGCTTTTCTACTGTCTTCTAAACAGAGAGTGTGCTGTGCTACAGTTCGCTGCCACCGCCTGGGCCCAGAGCACTCCGAAATGCTGCCCTGGGCCGATTCAGCAGTGCCAGGCTGCGGAGACACGCTAGCACAGCCCTCCCCCCGCCCGCTCATCGCAGCGCGGGGGCCGGGCAGCACGCAAACAAAAAACAAGCTTCCAGTTGTTCTCTGGAGGGGAAAACCACGGCTCTCATTTCCACATCTATATCCTTCCCTCCTTGTTTTACTTCCGCTACCCGGCGTGGTCACGCAACACACTTATTTTTACTTTCTTTCTTTTGATACAACTTTCTCTTTGTAGGGATCAGCACGCTGCGGGAGATCTCGGCGCGTACCAGCCCTGCATTCCAGGCCCGCGTGCTTTACGGTAAATGAGACCCCGGGCAGCGTTCGTGCCCCGGCCCTGCAGCGCGATGCGCCGCCGGGCCGGAGTCCCCCGGGGCACACGCAGCCCCGACCGGGGCGCTGGGGGCTCCCGCGGCAGCCGTGCGTTGGGGCCCCGCTTTGCTCTCCCGCGGCACCGGGCCAGGTCGGACACGCTTCCGAGCCGACCGCGCGTCCCGCCGCGCTGAAAGGCGGCCGCCCCCCGCGCCCGGGGGTCCGCCCGCCCTGCCCAGCCGTGCCGCGCCGTGCTGCGCGGCGCCTGATGGCTGCAGAGCGAGAACAGAGCGGCGCGGGGAGAGAGACGTGCGGCGCCGCAACACGAGGCGGAGCAGCGAGCGCGGCCCTGGCCAGGAACACAGACAAACTAGCACGCCGGGAGCCACGCAGGCTCCGCTCTGCTGCTTCCCGGCCACGCTTCCTCCCACTGCGGCTGCCAGGGGGGACAAGCAGCCGATGCCCCCGGCTCTTGGGGGTGGGAGGGAGCCCCAGGAGCAGGGAGGGGAGGCGGGCGCTCCCCCCGCCGCGGAGGAAGAGGACTTCCTCCTGTGCTGCTGCCGCGCCAGCCAAACTCCGCCGTGCTAAGGAAAAGGTGGGGAAGGGGGAACGCACACTTCACCGCCGCCAAACATCCCCTGCCCCACTAAACTTTATTGAAAGCCCACAAGCCAACTAAGCCACGGATGCAGCGACCCGCCGGAGGCTTTTGTCCACCCGACCCGCCGGCAGCCCCAGCGCATCCTCCCCTCCCGGACTTACACTCTTGTCCAGCTCGATCTTCACCTTCTTCTGCGAAATGCTCTTCTGGACGCGCTTGCTGAAGCTGGCGTTGCCGGCGGCGCGGCCGCATCGCTCCCCGTCCTCCCGGAGGCAGCACAGCTGCCCGGCCACGGGGCCGCCCACGGACCCGGGACTCGCAGAGCCCGCGGCAGCAGCCGGACCCAGCCCCGGCGCCACGGGCGGCGGCGGCACCTCCACGGCGGAGCCCGCATTGCCTACCACCGCGGCGACGGCGGCGGGGTCTGCCCCGCGCTGGGTCACCTCCTCGGGGGCGAAGCCGTTCATGCCCGGCGCCACCGCCGCGGCTGGCGGGATCCCGCCCCGCACCAAACTTCCCCGGCGAGGTGGCGCGGCCCGGCGGGGCGCTCCCCTGCTCCCTGCCCGCCTCCCTGCAGCGGCGGCACTGGGGCGCGAGTCCGCCTTCAAGGGCGGCCGGCCCACGAGTTGCGGGAAGGGCTCTCCTCGCCGGCGGCCGCTGCCCGAGCCCCACGACTACCGGAGCGGCGGCGGCAGAGCCCCGCGGGCCGCCCCACTTCCTCCTTCCCCCCCTGTCATGTGGAGACTCTTCAGCTGTTTCCTATGTAACAACAGCAACCTGCCCGCCCCGCCCCGCCCCGCCCGCCGCGCATGCCGGCGGCGCGCGCGGCCCCACGGGAAGCACAGTCCCTGCCCGGCCGCGCGCCCGGCCCGTGCGGCCGCACCGCCGCATCTCCCGAGGTGCCGCGCGGCGGCGGGAGCGCGGCCGAGGGATCGGCGGGATGGGGTGCCGTGGGCTGGGCTGCGGCGGCGCCCGGGCAGGCCGGGCTGTCCGGCGTAGGTGGCGGAGGCAGCCGCTTCTCTTGGCCGCCTCGCGCTCCGCTCCCTCCCGTTTGGAGGCCGAGCCCGCCGCGCGGGAGCGGCTCAGCCCGCCTTTAAAAGGCCCCGCGCGACAGCTCCTCTTTTCCCCCTTCGCGCGCCTCCCCGGGATTTGGAAGTGTGGCCCTGGAGGGTGTCACGGATCGGAGCCGAGCTCCTGTCCGCCCTCCAGCCCACACGGGGCTGGGCTCCTCCGCCGCCTCCTCCCACCCTCGCAGCATCTCCCCCTTTTTTCACTCGTTCTCGTTCTAAGGTTTTAGCCGAAGCAGGCGCTGCTCGGGCCGCTGGTTCCGGATCTTCTGTCTCCTGCCTTTCTTCTCGGCCTCTTCCCTCCCTGCATCACTGCCTCTTGTGTTCCCCGCTCTCACTGTCGGCCGCGGCTCGGGAGCGGGTCCCGCCGGCCGCAGCGAGGGCGGGCAGGCTCCATCCGGACGCTCCTGCCCCTCTGCCTGCGGGAGGGAGCTCCCCGGAGCCGAAGTGCAGCCGCCGGCCGTGTCTGTCGGCCGAAAACAAACGAAGCCGCGTCCTTTGTTAGAACTGCTTTTAGAACACACGTAGTTAGGGGTCGTCCTGCGTTCCTGTAGTAAAGATCTCTGAAGACAAAGACAACTTGCAGTGCGAGTTTCCAATTTTCGTCATTTAAAAGGACTTTTTGCTAATAAAGGCGACTTTTACAACATAAAAGACTGAGAATGCGAGTTATTTTTTCTAATGATGAACCAAGACCTTGCTGTGCACACGACTAGCTAAAATAGACACTGTGAAAATACTTGATAAAAGCAGGTATTTTTAGTTTTGAGACTTTACAAAGCTACGTAAGAGATGCGTTGGCATTAAACCATTTAACAATTCAGCTGTCGACAGCAAAGCGGCAGAAGCAGCAAGCTCTGACCTACTATCTTTCTTCGAGCACGTTCAAATGACATGCAATGAAGGGAGAGGTTTTGCTTTTCTTTTGAACTACCGCAGATATTTCTTTAAATCTCAGAAATGGCATCCGAGCTGAACATACTCATAGCACAATGATTTAATCACTGAAATATTTGACCATATCGCTTGCTATACATTTCCAGCTCGAGGAAGGAGAGGAGTAGCAGGGAGGCTGGTGAATAATTCGAGGAGACACAGATCCTGCATAAGCCAAAGTTCTGCATGAGCCAGGAACACGATTATAGAGCAGTTTCAGTTAGTGCTGCAGATGGCTCCTTAATCTGATTGCATAACCTGGTATTAGAGAATAAGGGTAGGTCCCACTTCACACTCCCCACTGTCGCAATTGAATGAAAGACACGGCAACTGAAGGCTAAACTGAGCATGAAGTCAGACAGCAGTTACCCAGAAGGCACGTTTTAGTGATTAGGGAGGGGAAAGGAGAAGAGTTGGAAAACATACTAAACCCCACATAGTTATCAGACAAGCTGAAGACTGTGTAATGCCTAGGTTTAATTCCATGCTCTGCTGCTGTGCAATCTCAGGCAGCAAAGGTTTAACTCACTTTTTGAGTTTCTTGTGATTTCAAATTTAAAAAAAAATGCAATAATGTTAAAATAATTTAAAAAAAAAAAAAAAACCCACAAACCACACCTAAAAAACACCAAACCTCAAAAATCAATAACAATCATAGCAGGCCTTAAAGGAGAACATAGGAAGCATGAGCTGGGAAAAGTGGGACAAAGGTGAGTTCCGGGAATTCTTCAGTCGACATCTGGGTCATGAATAGCAATTTATAGACTCTCAGACTATTTTTTTTTCAAAAGGATTTGACTTTACTGTGAGCATAAAATATGTCAGTCTGGGTCTGCTGCTGTGATTTGGTATGATGGAAGGATCACTTGTGCATTTTAAATGTTTCTGATCTTTTTTTGTAGTTTGGGAGCAATTAAAAGCCTGATTATGTTACTTAGCCATGCTTCCCAAGATGCTAATTTATAAGCGTAATTTCAAGTAGAGTATCATAGTTTCATGATTAGATCACGATAAGACAGCCGTGGGGCTAAGATTGTTCTGCTTCTGCTTAAGCTGCTCGTTTTCACACCTGTGCCCTGTGCTTCTTTCTGCACATAAGAAGATTTCTATGGCTGCATGGCAAACTGTATTGGGTTACAACTAGGCCAGCAACAAGAAAAATCATTTAGGTTTAATCCTGATCTGCTTTACCACTCAGTTGCATGATGTTCCAGCACCCAGGAAGGTCCGGTAGCAGGGCAGGACCGTGTGACTGGTGCAAAGGGATGACCACCTCATTTGGTATGAACGCCTGCTTAGAGTAACAAAGAAATCATGTCACTTTTAATTTTGCATCATACATGGGATCAAAAAATACAAAGAGCTGCAGCTAGATGGGCTTATCAGACAGTACAAAGCTTACTAAAGGCTGGATTTACAAACTTTCACAAAGCTTGGGCCCCACAAAATCAAAAGAGAATTCATCATAGACTATGTTGTCTAAACTTATTTTATAACATAAGCTCTAGTATTGGCTAGCATAAGTATTCAAATATAAATAAAGCATATATAGGGAGATATTTTAAATAAACAGAAAAACATGCAGCATTGCAAAAATATACTGATTAAACTACAAAAATAAATCAGTTCCAAGGAAATAGCAGCTCCAAAACAACAACTTTGTATATGAGACATCACTAGGACTCACAGTTGCCGCAGCCCGAAGGGTGGAATGGTTACAGAGTAAAGAGTCCGGGACTGGAGAGAGGTCCGAACAGGTGTTAAACT
>JAWWES010000133.1:36481865-36511946 GCA_035583135.1 Lophotriccus pileatus | reverse complement strand
ACTGGTCATGTCAGTATCTTGAATAAATTTTTCTCCATCTTTGAAAATCTTCTCTTTTTCTCTTTTGTTCCTCCACACACAGTGGAGCTGAATAGTACAAAAGACAGCAGTAATCCATGTCCCTTGTGGGTGCCAAGCACACAGCATGGATGACTTGTAAGTGGCATGCAGAAGGAACAGGAGCTACAGCATCTTGAAAAGTCTGCCTGAATTCACAGCTCCCAGGCTCTGAAGTCAGTGGGACTCGGTGGCCCCTCCTGGCACCGAGACAGGCCAGGCACAGGTGGGAGCCGAGCAGCTTGTGCCTCTCTGAGATGCCATATGTCCCAGCTCCTGTTAGCTTTTGATTGATGTGTTTTGTAATTTGAGAGAGAAGAATGATAATCAGATGCACCACCTTAGATATATTGCAGGCACACTGCAAACGTATTATTAGTAATTAATCCTGGAAGGGAAATGTGGCTTGTAACTGTGTATACATATCCACCTGATAAAGTGCAACTGGGGATGATTATTCCCTTACCCAACAGGTACTATTCAGCCGAAGTCGAAGTCTACACTAGTGCACTTGTTTGCAGCACCTAAAATTATCCTGTTAGCAAATGGAATAATAAGGAAAACTATTGATATACATTTTTCTCAGCAAATATACATTTTCTTTGTTATGTATTGTAACTATTTAGTGAAAATAGATTTCTTTAAACACTTGAAAAATTCTGCAAATTCCACCACATGCCCTGGTGGTTTTGACAAAAAAGCAACCTACTTGATAAGACATTCATGAGCTGTGATGAAGAACAGTGACCAAATCTCTCCTTCCTTGTCAGGAACAAGTCCTATTCTTTTCATATTTTTTTTTCTGATTTTTTTAATATCTGATTTTCCTTTCCCACTTCAGCACCAACTAACTTTGCTACTGCCTGTTGCCCTGCTTCCAATTTATTGTCCAAATTTGTTAAAAGCATAGAGCCTAGAGCACAGGAGTATTGAAACTCATCTACAGACTATATTTTTTTTTTACTTCTTTACATGTTTTAGACTAGGATAGTTAAAATATAACTTCGGATAATTAATTCTATAATTTAAATTAATTGTAAAATTTAATCTGTAATACAGAGTTTATTCTATAGGATTCAAGTAATATGATAAGAGAAAAAAATATCATAACTTTAACCAAAATTATGTCCAGGTCGGAATCCACCTGAAGCCAGTCTTTTTTAAGCATTCTGTCTTGTACAATGGAAAATAAAGATGTATGAAAGAGTTTATACAACACAGGCTTTTATTAAAAGATTTAAAACAGTAAACAAAGTCCAAAACTGCACATTGTATTTTAAGAATAATCTAGGTGTTACAGGATTAAAACTGATAAACGTGTGTACTGTAAAAGCCTCAAACTTTTGTAATACATTTCCCTTAATGGTTTGTTCCAATTCACTTTTGCAATAAGCCATTAGTTACAGGAGGCATCAAGGGATCTTCTGGTAGAAGACTTCGCTCTGATGTGCAAAAATACAGAAACTTAGATGTTCTTTGTTGAATGTACGCAACAAATTGGTTTGTCACCAATGAGATAGGAGAGAGAGCTCAAACACAACCATGGCACAGAAGCAGAGAAGCCAACCTCCAGCTTTGCACTGAGATACCTCTCAGTTCTTCCTCCTCCTCAAAAGCTCCCATTCGGCCAAGTTAAAACTGCACCTCCATCTGCTTGTTTCAAAGTCACTGATCACTTGTTCATCCAGGTTGCTTTGATTAACATCTTGTTTCACATTACCTGCTACAGTCTTACATTTTGTGAACCACTGTTTTCTCTTCAGACTCAATACTGGCTTTAATCACCTGCTTCTTGCTTTGTATAACACATACTACACCATCTTCACAGTTTTGTCAGAGGGTCCTGGAAACAGTGCTCTGTTACACCATCAGGTCCTCTTCTGATATGGATTCATCTTACAGAAAGGAAAATAGGAAAGTTCTGTAGCCCTGAAGCCCCTTCCAGAGCCCTTGTCTTTGCAGTACATCTATAACCATCTCTAAGTCTGACTTAGTTCTTGTTGAACTTAACAGCGAGTTTTAAGTGCCCCTTGGGAGCGGGTGAACACTTCCTCCACCCAAGCATCAGTTAGATTCTTGGATTCCATCAGTAAAAACAAAATAAAGTCTGATACTAATGCAGACATTTTTATAAAAATAAAATGACTAAAATGACCTGTGGGTTTGGGGTCTAAATGCTTTCCTGACTCCCTGCAGAGCTCATTCTAGGTAAAAGATACAGATGGGCTTATACTCCAACAAACTCAAATATAACAGGAGTTCTGAACTGTAGCTGAGTTTTGCTGATGTTACCTGATAATAAACCCTTAACTAAGACATATTATGGAACAAGGATCAAATAAACTGTTTTGCAAAATTTTTCTCAAAAAATGGCCGCTAGACAGAATGTACCATGTTCCCATGTTTGAATAGTCCCTACTGCTATCATTCACATTCAATACATAGCAGATGATCAAAAGCATTGCTTCTTCACTAGATATTGCCATTCAACTTTAATGCTCTCAAACCTCAACTTCCTTACTTGAGAGATAATGTTAGTGTCTCAGCCTTCATACTGATAAAGCTTCTAGCCTTTACAGTTGCAAAGATATGTTTGAACCTAGTGAAGGACATATCCTAAACTACAGAACACAGAAAGAGATCCTGACCCTGCGGTTTCAACATTAAGGGTTTTAAACAGATATGGTTTTAGAAGTTTTTGTTTATTTAGGTTTTTAAAATCTAATATTTATTAACTCTATAAACACCACAAATGAGACCCAACTTTGCTACTACAGCTACTACAGGCACAAAAAAAAAGATCTTTACCTCTCTCTAGAAGAGACTGCTGGAACAGGGTTTTACATCATCTTGAAATTATATCAGAATTAGGAAAATCATAGAATCACAGAATATTCTGAGTTGGAAGGGACCCACAAGGATCGAATCCACAACTTCGTGTTATTAGCACCATGCTCTGACCAACTGAGATAATCTCAAGGTCTAATAATACAGATATTTTACCTCTTAACTTTTACGTCTTTTTTGTGTGATTATCTGTCTTTCTATCACGAAAGTTTGTTGAGAATGAGGGTTTTATGCTTTTAATATTTGTACATATTAAAATAATTTAACATAATATAAATGCTAATTATCAATATAAAATGTAGCAACATAAAAGTCAGGCAACATGATCAAGCCTATGAACTGGAGTTGAGAGCTTACAGGTTTACGGATTCTACTTTTTTCCCCAACTTTTAAAAACTGAAATAGATATGTTTTGGGCTGCAGTTGAGTTTTTCAGTGGCTTTGAATAATCAAACCCATCTTTGACACAAAACAACTTGAGATTTCCTTCTTTATTTCTTAAAATGCAGAATTGTGCCACTCCTTGATTCCTTTTCATTTGTAGTAGGCCCTTATGCCTGCCAGTATTTAGGGAGAACTTCCAACTAACTTCACATATGGTTACACTAAACAATGACTGACCATAGTCCCAAGGGCTTATTATCAAACTTCAAGATTTCTTTTTTCCACAAGATTTGGGGTTATGGGGTAGAAATATTAGCTTTTGACTGGTATTATAGACAGACACATTTCCTAATAGGATAATAGCTCTGAAACAACCTTCCCTGTTACTGTAAAATATTTTAGCAGTATAGAGTAGGGCATGCAATAGGATGTTCTAAAGAAACTATACATTTATATCAGCAATTGTTGGAAAATCTCATGGGATCCATGACTAAAAATAAGAGTGATGATTCAATCGACCATTTCAAAATTTCATGAGCATTTTCTTTCCAGTCTCAGATTACCTATGTATCCTATGGTCATTTCTATGACACATTTGACAGCAGTACTTGCCAGAAGTAACAGAATAAATTATTCTACCAAGCCAATGTCTACATTAGCAAAAGCATGGGATGCACTCCACACCACCAAAACTTAAGATCCATTTAAGTTTTTCTGTGGCCTGGATGCAAGACCAATATATTGATGAATACCACACTGCTTATGAGGAACAAAACAGCCGAAACTTGTTACCAGACAAACCTGCTTTTCTCTGCTGGCTCTGGGAGACAGGAGGGCATGATTCCTCCTTCCTCTTGCAGCCTGTGACACGCAGCCTTAACTCACAGTATTATTTCTGTTTCCTAAGATATTCTAGAGCTGCACTGACATAGGAAACTGCTTCTATTGTCAGATTCAGCCTGGTTTTAAGTTTCTAGTCCTCATGACCACAGAAGGGAACAATCCCTCAGACTGGACAAAGGTACAGATCAATATTTGTAAGTCACCAGGCAACGGCAAGCAACTAGCATCACACATGATTATTCAGAAGCTGGACTGTGACTACAGTCTCTTTAGGTCTGCTTACTGGATGTCACCACTCCAGTGTGTCAGCTAGACACAGTCCAACCCTTTGTCTCACTGCTCATAAGGAGAAAAAAAAAAAAAAACAAACAAAAAAACTCAAACTATGTTCCCCAATTCCCAAATGACACAATTTCCATTGGCAATGAAATTTTATTTCTTAGGAGTAAGTTGATATATGTTTCAGGTAAAGTACCAACGTTTACCAAGGCTGGAAGAGTTTGGGGGGAGTGGGGCCAGAAGAATGGAAAGTTTTTTTAACCTATTTAAACCAATTTTTTAGTGTAAATTAGACCTATCCACATTTTAGAGCCCCTCTAAACTGCCTGTGAAACTATCCAATAGATAAACAAATGCAAATTACTACTTTCTTTTTATGCCAGTGAAAAGGGACTAGCAGTATAGCAAAATGTAAAGTAGGTTTATTAATGTCTTGAGGGGAAAATGTTACATGACTATTACTTCGAATGTAAACAAGAAAGTGAGTGAAAGCGAGGTCTAGGAATGGAAAAGTAAAAAGATTTAAAAAATAGTTAAAAGCTTGTAAACCAAATGTAAGACAAGTTATTGTCAAAATAAGACTGAAAAAGGTCAGTTAACAATTATTATGATCAGGAACTGCCATTGTTCCTAATATTATCTGCATTAGTACCAGAAGAGATTTGTTGTATTTATTTCCTATCACATGACCACCGCAGTTTCAGCCTGTGCTCTGCAGCTGTCCCCGGTAGTGTCTCATGCAGGCTGCTTTTGTTTTAGGTGGGTACACAGCACAAAGTCAAAACAAGCTCCTGAGCTTTCAGACTAAACTGGGCTGGTATAACTAACACAGCTGCGTTTGCCTACAAGCTGCTTAACTGGTTATGCAGGCTTTACAGCAGCCCCTATAATAAAACTCTAATGTTTAAAGGGTAAATATATTTCATTTTTATAACATCCATCTTATTTACATGTTATACAACACCAGAAAAAGCAGGGAACATTCTAATATATTATTTTAAATGCAATTTTTAAGATATTGACAGAAATCCAGTTTTGTGAACCTTTTGACAGCAACAGCTCTATGTGTTTTTATCAAAGTACAAAGGAAGCTACTACTTGTAACTGGAACACTACAGCAAAGTAAGTTTTGTGTTGAATTTAGGCAAGCAGTAGCTTAGGTAGTTCTGATTTTTGCTTTTCATCCTAAAGCTCCCACCATATATCTAGTGTGAGATGCTCACATAAAATAGGCCTAAAACGTTGTTGTCTGTAGACTTTGTAATTCACATTAAAAGGGTTTTTAAAGCAGTGACCTACTTAAATGCTTTTTGTGTCTTGAATGTTAAACTTTCTTCTGTAACAAAAAAATTGCTCATTAGAGCTAAACTTGCTTTCTTTCATCATCTTGTATTCCTACCAGTGAAGTTAGGTTACATTAAAATCGAGAACAGCTGTAACTCACTTTCATTATTCATCCACTAAACACTGACTTTTCAGGTCCATAAGAAGAGATACTTTCACCAGTAATCAATCAAGAGTGATAACTTTCCAAAGCAGAATTTTACTGCCATTACAGCTGCATTAAGGCATATTCCATACAGGAATTTGGCTAATAGGTTTTCTGGGGAGAGACAGTAGAGCTGCTTCATCCAACTGACTGAATTAAAACTGACAGCATCACTACGTAAATACACTTACACCAGAATGAAAGAAGATTTAAGGTCATGCAACAGAAGTTGGCAATTTCCTCAGCTGAACAGTATCTGTTGCAATGGATCCTCTGATGGAAACATTAATTCAAATAAAAGGTCTTTGTTACTTTCTTCCCTTGCTTTGTCCACACTGGCACCACTATCCAGAAAAGCTGTAGAAGCTGCCCACAGAAACCAAGAGATACAATATGATGTAAAACAGTATCACTTCCATCACACATTTTTGTTGTCCATGACATACTTTTCTTTAAATCCATTTCTCTGCTCTGTAACCTGGTCTCACCTATCTGTTTTTTTCACCACTATTCAGGATTTCTAGCCACTCTCTCCTCACTTGCAGTTTGCTGAAAATGAAGCACCCCAAACTGTAATTGTGGAGCATATTAGAAACTCCAGGGGGCTCAAAGCCAGAGAGCTGTAAAACTTAACAGTCATTTCATGAGCTGACTTATTCACACAGAAATAAACTTCAAGTCCTGGAGTTTATGCTTCTTCCCCACAACTGTCATCCACATGTGGTTAATAAATTAACCACACGGACCAACTAAAGTCAATACTGAACAGATCACTGCTTCAGAAGAGTAAATGACAATCTCTCGAGACACAAGTTGTGGTTTTGTCTGAAAAGGAACTGTGTGGCGCAGTGAAAAAACAATGACAGCTTATTGTGGAACCAGGTGCACAGAGAAACGCTTTTCCAGGTGTGAGGGTGCTGGGAGGAAGGCACAGCTTTGGGAATGACAAGTTTCTAATATCAGCATTTTTGCATGGGGCTTTCAGCGTCAGCGTTGCTGTGGAAAGCTTCCAGCATCATGTTCAAGCATAGAAAATTTTCAATACTGCCTTCCTTGTTGGAGGACAGGCAGATGTTAAAGAGTACAACTGTTTAGTTTCTTATGTGCCCTATGTTGTATGACATGACATAACACTCTCTGGACCTATTTATTTGTACAAAAGTTTTTCAGGTAAGAGAATTTAAAGAACCTATTTTCTTTCTTAAAACATTTGATTAAATAATTTGAAAGGCAGATCTTATTTTCTCCCATAGCAGTAATTACACTTTCTCAGCCTACCTAGTTTTCCACAATCATTTTCTTCATATACTTAGAACAGATATAAATCCAGATGCAACAGAGGAAGCCTCACTGCAATTACATCCCGTAATTTCCAAAGACTGTTCCAAAGTATTTGTTTTCCATGAACTTTCTATATTACTGTTAAAATTAAGAATGAAAACGCTAATAAAACTTACCTAAAGCTTTTTTTCCCTCCCCTTTCTCATTAAGAACTGACAGAGAGGGGATTTGGAAGGGTAAAATGAGACAAATTATTCCCCCTTTCAGCTTAAAAAAAATAATTTCTGGTGCTTGTAGCCATCCTGATAACTTTTCAGTGACAAACTCACAGGTGTTATGACTTGCTATTTTTAAAGCACTGATAGTGAGGAAACTGTTTCCTGAAAATGAGACAATTAAATGTTCTTCCAACTGCATTGATGAAGATCCAGAAGTAAAACTGATTTTGACTGAGTTAAAGCTACATAAATTAAAACAACTCCTCGTGATGTGAACAGGCATTCGTACAATTCAGTACCATAGAATTGAGAACATTAATTTGCTATCAAGTAGTGGGAAGTTTTACAGTAATAATGAACCAGAATTGGAACGTGGAATATCCCCCATGTTAACGTTTATTTTAGAAGGTAAGAAAGGGTAAGTTTTGTTTGTATGTTAAACACTATCAAAAGTAATAGCCACCTAAGTTAACTGACACAAGAATTTGGATAACTGGCTTACGAAGGCTTTGACACCTGCACAGGGAATACATATTTCTGTTTTGCTCTGTCAATTTATCTCTCCTTCTTTATAGGATTTAGACTAACTTTTTCTGGTTTACATTATGACTTTTAGGGCTGCAGTTTGGGTAAGTACACAAAGCTTAAAATGCAACAGCACACAAGAGGCATTTGCTTCTATGCTTGTGAACTGTTCTTCGTGAACACATCCTCATCAGGACAAAAAACCCCAGCCAAAAAAAACTGACTTGAAGGACTGGACCTGGTAAGTGCTTCTTATACTGAGCAAATCCGGAATGAGGGAGACTCTGGAGATTAAGACATTGACCACTCACACCTGCAACTAGTCAATACTCTCACATAGCTTAGGGATTGGTGCTGCTGTCTTTTAAAGTGTGTTGGTTTGGTTGATCCCCTCCCCCCTCGAGCTAGGTTAACATGATTAAAGCCCTACTGAAGGCATTGCATTTTTGGCAAACAGAGTTATAACCAGCTTTTCACCAGTGCTAAACTACACCTGAAAAAACAGGACTCTTAAAACCTGCTACATTACTATGAATATTTACCTATACTGATGTTAACTAGAGAATTGGATGAAAATAACCAAACAGAAGAAAAAGAATATCAGGAAAACCTGTATCATATAGACTGGGGCAAACCGCAATAAAGTACATGACTATATGGAAACTTCGGTTTCAGCCCCAAACCGAAGTGGCCAGATGCAGTGCTGGCGGTGCACTCGAAAGCACAGACGCGGTTTCCATTAAAACCTCAGCTGACCGAGGTTGGATCCCAGGCTTTACACTGCTGCGGCTTGCACTTCTACAGGGAGCACAAGACTCGAAGATAGCCGACACTTTCCCTTCCCTTCCCAGCGCCGAGGTTTTGAGCCCGGCGTCAGTGGGGACGCCCTCCTCTCGCAAGCGGCCACGAGCACTGCCAAGCCCCGCCATCCCGGGCGGGGAAGGCAGGCGTTCCCTGCGAGCAGCCAGACCTCTCGGCGCCCGGGGCCCGCTGCAAGCCGGGCCCGCACCGCCAGCGCTCCTCCCGCCGGGTGACCCGCGCAGGCCGGCACCGCCCCAGCCCCTGCCCCTGCCCCTGCCCCGCGGCGGGGTGGGCCGGCTCGGGGAGAGGGCAGCGCTCAAGAACGGGTCTCGCTCGAGCGGCGAAACGCAAGTTTCAGCCAGCAGCTGCTGCCCGCCAGGCCCCCCCGCCCGGAGAGAGGGTCGGCGGAGCTCATCGCACCCCGGCCTGCGGGAAGGCAGCGCCAAGGGATGCTGCCCCATGCCGCCCCCACAGCCACCATTCCCTGCCCGGCCATCCCCCTCCCTTTGTATTTTTAAACCACGCCGCGGCCTCCCCGCTCCGCCCAATCAGAGCGGGCGCAACCCCCGCCGGCCAATGGGAGGGGCCCCCGCGGTTTTTTAAACCGTCCCCGTCCCCCAATCGCCGCCCAGCGCGCCCCGTCCCGCCCCTCCCCCCGCCCTCCTCACCCCAACCGGTTCCAACGGGTACGAGCGCCAGCGACCCCCGCGCTCGGCCTGGCCTGGGAGCGGCTCGGCCGTGACGCCAGAGCGCCGCACAGCCAATCCCGGCCGGTCCCGGCGCCGGGGGGCGGAGCCTCAGGCAGTTTGAACGGGCGCGGCAGCCAATGGGGTGCGGCGGGGGCGGGTCTCCGGCGCCGCGGGTCGGGTTGCTGTGGCGGGCAGCGCCGCGCAAAACAAGAGGCGGCAAGTGCGCGGCCGCGGCACCACTCGGCAGCAGCGCCTGAGCCAGCAGAGCCCGCGCCGCCCGCCCCGCTCAGCCAGGCAAGGGCCGCGCACCCCGCCCGCGGCGCGAGAGCGCGCCGGGAGGGTGGGTGGGAGGGAGAGGGAGCGGGACGGAGGGCGCGCCAGCGGCGATCCGGGGCGCGGGGGGAGCGCGAGGCCCCCGCGGCTTCGCGCCCGAGGCTGCGGGGACGATTCGCGCCGGGCGGGTGGGGCAGGAAGGGCGGCGGCGGCTCCGGGCCCGGCGGGGAGGGGCGGGGCGCGGGCAGCGGGGCCGAGCGGGCCGGGCGCCGCAGCCGCCGCGGGAGGCGGGGAGAGGCCCCGGGGCCGGAAGGTGCCGCGGGGTGGGCGGGGGACACTGAGGGGCCGCGGCGGGGGCGGGGCCGCGCACGCTGGGGCGGGAAGGCACCGGTGGGAGAGAGGCGGGAACGTCCCGGGGCGCGGCCTCGCCTCACGCCTCAGCTCACGCCGCGCCTCCGCCTCCCGCAGGGACCCGCCGCCGACCTCGCCATGGGCAAAGGCGACCCCAACAAGCCGCGGGGCAAGATGTCCTCGTACGCCTACTTCGTGCAGACCTGCCGCGAGGAGCACAAGAAGAAGCACCCGGACTCGTCCGTCAACTTCGCCGAGTTCTCGCGGAAGTGCTCGGAACGGTGGAAGGTGAGTGGGGCCAGGCCGAGCCGTGCTGAGCCCGTGCCGGGCTGGCCCCCACCCCTGCTGCGGGCTGCTGGGAAAAGATCCCTGGTAGCAGCTGCTGCTTAGGCGTTAGTGGGTCAGCAGCCGCTTTATCTCATCCAGACTCTTCCCCTTTTCATGCCCTGTGTCCACAGACAATGTCGAGCAAGGAAAAAGGAAAGTTTGAAGAAATGGCTAAAGGAGACAAAGCTCGTTATGACAGGGAGATGAAAAATTATGTTCCTCCCAAAGGCGAGAAGAAAGGAAAGAAAAAGGACCCCAATGCTCCTAAAAGACCACCGTGAGTGTTTCTATGACCCCCTCCCGGAAACCAGGAAGAAGTATTAGTTCTAATAGTTTGATACTTAACTTTAATCACTGTCTCTCAATGTAGATCTGCATTCTTCCTTTTCTGTTCTGAACACCGTCCAAAAATCAAAAACGATCATCCTGGCTTGTCTATTGGAGATACAGCAAAGAAATTAGGTGAAATGTGGTCTGAACAGTCGGCCAAAGATAAACAGCCATATGAACAGAAGGCCGCAAAACTAAAGGAGAAATATGAAAAGGTACAGTAAAAACAATAAATAATGGTTAAAGTTGTAGAGCTCAATGTAAATGTGTGACTTGTGTTTTGCACTTGAACCATATATAGCTCATAATTCTACGTCAACCTCTGTCAGGCTTTAGAAAACATGGAGAGGTGTGGTGGGGCAGGTATCTGGAACCCTTACACTGAACCTGAATGTGGTTTTTGCATGCCTAGAGATTTTACCAATAAGATGCTTTACTACCAGAAAACAGGTCACCTGCTTGCTAACAGAAATACAGTTGTACTCCAGAGCACTATGGTCACAAAATTCTTAATACTCTCTGGATTGTGTGTGCTCTTACCGAAAGGTTTAAGCAAGGAAGTC
Organism: Lophotriccus pileatus; assembly: GCA_035583135.1. NCBI lineage: Eukaryota > Metazoa > Chordata > Aves > Passeriformes > Tyrannidae > Lophotriccus > Lophotriccus pileatus. The sequence continues at coordinate 36,500,689 of JAWWES010000133.1, read as the reverse complement.
CCAAGGTGGAAATTCGTCTGTTTTGCACACACTGTATTTGATCTGCACAGTACAGTAGTATTGAATTACTGAAGCACTACAAATTAGTCTTCAGAGTTATATTGCTAGCAACATAACAGCATTTCTCTTGCAGGATATTGCAGCATATCGTGCCAAGAGCAAGAGTGATGCAGGAAAAAAGGGCCCAGGTAGGCCTGCAGGATCTAAGAAGAAAGCAGAACCAGAGGAAGAGGAGGAGGAAGAGGAAGAAGAGGAGGAAGAAGAGGAAGAAGATGAGGATGAAGAATAAGTGAATGTCCTGCTGTAAAGATTTATGCTCAAAATCCAATATTTTGCTGAGAATGTGAACTCAAGTGCAGCTCATGGTTAGCTTCAGTATAAAAATCTGTACAGAATTGTGTATAGGTAATGTGGTTCTTTGTAGGGAGCCTTCAATTTATAATGTAAGTAGTAGCCAAGGGCTGCTACAGTTTGGTTTGAAAAAAAAAGTTGTTGAATGTTTCTGCGTTTCTTCATATTTAATGGTTTTGTTGAAATTCAGTGACTGATAGCCAGGTGTTTCTTTATAGCTAAGTAAAAGGAGGTTGCTTAATAGCTGATCTTATATTTTGTAGTATTTTGTTGCATTGTATTACTTTTTTAACAGTTTTGTAATAAAATGTTGTACATGATTATTGTTGTATTCTTGGTGTTTCTGAGAGTCTGGGCGCTCACAGAGTGCTGGAGTCCTCTGCAGGGAAGTGCTTTGCTCTGTTCTTGGGCTATTGCTGTTACTCCAAAACTGGCAAGTCTCTTAACCTGTAGCTCCTGGAGCTTACACAGGTGTCGAAACTTTTTTAACCACAATTTCCTCTCCCACATATGCTACCCTTAGTTGTGATTGATGCTTTCCTTATGCTACCGTTGGCCTATATTATCTTGTGAGTGAAAAAAAATCTCTTAAATACTGAGCTTGCTGATAATTATTCCTGGGTTGTTTTTTTTCCCCACACTGCTGAAGCACAAGTCTTAACAGTTTTGTTTTGATGTAGTATCTGATAATGAGTGAATTTTTAGAGCTTTCTCTCCGAGAGCTCAGGGTCACTGGCCTTTTCTCTTGTCCATACCAGGACAGGAAGGTTGGCTGTATGACAGATGTGGTTAGAAGCATGTCTTCCCAGATGTTGCCTACTACTTCCCTCTTCCCCTGGCCCCGGTATTAGTGGCTTCTCATAAAATACGCAGCTTGCAGAACAGCATGAAAAATGTTGGAATGTTATCTCCACACATGCCAATAGATTCCTGCAGAAAGGAGAGAAGGCATTTGTAAAGAACATGTGCTCCTGATGTGTTCCTGTTTGTGGTGGTAACACTGTCTCTAGTTATACCATTTCATTGGTTTCACTTTTTCTTCGCTATATTTAAACCCCTAAATCTAATATCTAACAAGATGTGCAAGGGGGGAATTGGATAGTACAGATAAACTAAATAGCTTAATTTTTTGAGATAAATACCAGGAAATAGTTTTTACTAGCCTTTGAAAGCCCAACCCTGAAACGTGTAACATCTAAAAAATTAAGTGTAAAGGGCAGTCTTCCAAGGTTTTTGTTTAAACTGTCTCCCTATTTTCCACCACCTTAGGAAATATGTTTGTGCCCTGTCATTGTACGTATGTGAGATAAAGACTGTTTTCAGCACTATAACTGTGGTAAATGTCACTGTAGTAGGTCTATAGCACTTTCAGAAATGAGTGGACAAAAAATACTTTGTATGTTCCTGTAAGTATGGAAATAAAGTAACTGTAAAGACAATTCAAATATTTTTATACAAACATTTTTATATAGGTATTAGAGATCCTTAGAAACCCACTGTTGTTTTTTCTTCCCCACCATGCCCCTGAGATACTTAAAGTGGTATCAAGAAGGATTAGCTGCTGTTTTACATATTAGACCTGCCAGAGATACTTGGCACGGGCAGGATCCATGGCTCCATTCTCCAGGCTCAGATTTTGGGAAGCCGCAGGCAAAAACTGGAAGTGAGAGGCAGTGGTTCTGTGCACGGTACCTCCAGTGCTCAAGAATATTTTCTCCTGTAGAATTTGCAGCCCTACAGCACCTGTATCCTTAAATCAAAAGTTCTTCCAGCTAAAGGCAATACCCTGTCATAGTGTGTGGCCAAGACCATGCTGGTCTCACTCATTGTCAGTATATCCTGTTCAGATTTCCCTGTGGAAATATACCATCACCTCCTCTCAGTTCTCATGCTCCCTCCCTGTGCTTCAAGAAGTCTTTAGATTAAATAATCTGCAGTGGAGGAGGAGGAGCGTCAGAGTAAATTGACTAATTTGATTATTGGAAATGTTTTTTGCTTCTGCTCAAGTGCTTTTAAATTGAAGCAAAATGTAGCCCTTCAGGTGTCCTAGAAGCTGCACAGGTTGTAGAATTTTAAATACTGTGTCAGAATAAGAGCATATCTTGAGACAATTCAGAATAAGGGAGCTCTTTTAATATTTTCCTCAGTGAGGTAAAATAGCTTTCGGATTCTATTTCATTTAATCATTAACTGGCTAATTTAGCTTCATCACGACTTCCACGCAAATCAGTGCAGAACTGCCTAGTGTCGCCACTCTCTTGTCCCACATTCTAACGATGCTCTACGAAACACTAGCTGTGGGTTACTTTTCTTTATGATCCCATTCACAAATATATCCTGACTGCTGGAGAGACCTTTTTTGCAAAAAATAGGCTACTGCACTGCTCTATAGCCTGCCCCACATCATGAGACAGGTCTCTTTGTTTACACACCATGTCAGCATGAGCTGCAGCAAGTCACGGCAAAGCTCTGCATCGCGCTGATCTATCAACTGCGAATGATGTCATGACTAAAGATAAGTATAATTTTTTAAAAATAATATTTTGTCCTTTCTCTAAGGATTTTGAATATAAACGCAAATGGAACAAAGCACATGAAAATTGCTATTTTCAAATTAAGTTTAAAAAATACGATATGTCAGGTTAGGGGGTCCAGATAATCCCCATCTCAGAGCACTTGCTGGAAAGGACTAGTAAGTGATCAAAATGTAACAGGAATGTTCAGGAAAGATAAGGCCATAGAAGAAAAGCTAAATTAGTTTTTTGCATATTTTTTTAATACAGACAAACTTATGAAATAGCTCACTGGAGGTGCCGTGGGAGGTCTGTCTAAAGTCAAAACTAAAAGGGATGTCCCAAGTGGTTGCAGGCAGCATGGAGAATGCTCACACTGCACCAAAGCTCCAGCATAAAGGCATCCCACATGGTAAAGCAGACCAAAAGACCACCAAAAATAAGACTGAGTTGGATAAAGAGCAGGAATGAGAGAATAACAAATGTAGGAAAGCAAGAATTTGGTAAGTTCAAATTATTTCTAAATCAATTATGCAGAAAAAACCAGCACATCAACAGGCCAGACACAGCAACATGTGGCAGGGAAGAAGAGCATCAGGGCACCTTGAGAAAACAGATGGACTAATAACAACTTTCAACTACATCTGTCATGGTTTAACCCCTTCTGGCAACCAAGCCCCAAACACTCGCTCACTCCCCCACATGGTGAGATGGGAGAAAGAATGGGAAGAATAAAAGTAAGAAAACTTATGTCTTGAGATAAAAACAGTTTAATAACTGAAATAAAATAATAATAAATTAATAAATTATAATAAAAAGAAAAAGAATAAAAAAGAGAAATAAATGCCAAGACAAACAAGTGATGTAAATGAAAGATAATTTTTCACCACTGGCCAGTTTTCAAGCAGTGGCCCTAAGCCAGCTTTCATCCTGGTTATATGCTGATCCGTGTGGTATAAGGAATATCTGTTTGGTCAGTGGACGTCAGCTGTCCCAGCTGTGTCCCTTTCTGTCTTCTTGTGCACCCCCAGCCTCCTTGCTGGCAGGGCAGCATGAGAAGTTGAAAGGCCCTTGACTTAGGGTAAACACTGCTCAGCAACAACTAAACCATCAGTGTGTTATCAACATTATTCTCATGCTAAATCCAATACACAGCACTGTACCAGCCGCTAGGAAGAAAATTAACTCTACCTCCTCCAAAAGCAGGAGGGCATCCTGAGAACCAAAGGCATCCTCAGAACCAAGAGGGCTGCCAAACTGTCCTAGGGACAAGAAATGCTTGAGATAAAGTAGCAATGGCTAGAGAAGGTTTTAGAAAAAGAAAACTTCTTTTTTAACCTTGTAGAGAAGCTTCAAGAAGTTTTCATGACACAACTTTATAATGGAAGAGGCATGGTGAAGCATCTGTCTCAAATCCAAGTGTAAAAGGTCTTGAAACAAAATGACAGGACAGATGGTATTCATCCAAGAGTTCTAAGGAAACTCAAATGCTGAAATGGCTGAACTATGAACCATCCTTTATATTTTTTTTCACTTAAAACTAACTGCCCTAGTGCTAGAGGAATTAAAGGTCACAAATATGACACTAATTTTTAGAAAGTATTCTGTGGAGATACAGGGAGCTTCAGACCAATAATGCCCATATGGCAAGTTGGTAGGAGCCACATTACAGCCGAGAGCTGCTGGACAAATGGCTAAATAGAGCTTGTGATTTCACAAGAGAAAATCCTGTTCCATAGACCTGTAAATATTCTTCAAAGAAATCTGTGAACTTGAAGGTAAAGGAGATCAGGTAGTTCTGGTCTACTTGAGTTTGGTCTGGTTTACTTCCAATAAAAGAAATAAATCACTATTTAAGATCTTGCATGAATGAAAAGAGCTAACAGTGAAGAACTGTAAAGCCAGCCCGCAGCCTGAAGTGGCAGCATAGTAAAACAAGCAGGTGAAATATGGTATTAATACAAAGTGTATTAATTGATATGTGCTCCCCCCTCACATGTGAAGGGGAAAAAGCAGGCTTAATGTTCATGTCATAGGTAATGTGGCTAGACAATAAACTACATTACATTAGTCTGGAGCAGATGCTGGAGCTGTAATAGATAACTGTGAAGATGTAATGAAAAGCAAATAGCATGTTAGGCATTATTTGGTAAAATACTTAAGGACAAAACAAATGTGTAGTATTGCCTTATCATCTTCCTAAAGGAATATAAAGTTTGCTTTTTCTTAGGTCATCTTAGAACAAAGCCTATTTACAAATTTGGTCTTATTTTTCCAAAGCAAAACCTATGGTCTGGAAAATTCTAAATTCACGTGTGCACGTGCTTGTGTGCGTGTGTGTGTGTGTGTACATGTGCACGTGTGTGTCTTGTTTAGAACAGCTACAGACCTGGGGACTGACTGCAGTATATACAGGCCTTAGAACTCTTGCAACACACATGAAGTTGCAAATGGGTGTGGAAAGAAAATCAGAAAAAAAATGAAATAGGAGTTTTATCTTTGATTAGCCAATGATCTATTGAATCATTTCATGCGAGTGTATCATAACCATCTGGTATATAACACTGGTACATAATTCAATACATATTGCTCAGAGGTGGATTATTTGCTGTGGTGGTGACTCTCACTGATCCTGCTTCACTTGCCTTACCACCCTTAGCATACATTTCTTTTTCTGTTTGTTTTCTCATTTTGGCTTGTATTCCTGTCCACATAATATCTAAGTGTTTTTCCAGCAACCTTTGCATTTCCAAAATTGTTGGGTCTCTAATATGAGCTGCATCAGAACCTGTCTGTTTTATCATGATCCCATTTGAATCCTATGTCAAGAATCCCGTACAGAGCCCAGATGTCAAGCTCACTGCTGCATTCTCCAATGCACGAAGCCCTCCAGGGAAACATTAAGTCTCCTAACTGTGGGATATCATGAAATTCAGACCTACCTGGTCAAAAAGTTGACTCCCTACACAAATTCCTCAAATTACTTAATTGTCACAGGCCAGCACCAATTAGTGAGTGAACCTGTATGTTGCTCTGATTATCCTGACATCCTGTGATCATCTATCCCCCTCAGCCTCAACGTTGGAGAGGCTTGTGATGTTCTAGGACTGGATATGAAGTCATCCACCAGAAAAATCTTTATAGTCAGCAGATCCAGTGCTCCACCTATAAGTTGTATGGCTATTCTCAGTATTTCCTGGCCCAAACACCTAATGGTAAAGTTTGTACCCATAAATCAGTTTTTCAGCAGAGCTGGAGGGATGTTTGTGTGGATAAAATCACAACATTCTAAAAGGCCTTTTCAAAAATGAGCTGTTGATGATGTTATTGTCAGTGCTGCCAGCTCTAGTCAAACTGAGGCTGGCTGAACCTTGCATGGACCTAGCACTGACTACTCCTTCAGGAATTAAGACCTTTAACAAGCCTTCATAATTTGCCTATATCTCACTGATTTGGCACAAGAGAAGAGTGCACTGCAGAGCCATCATGCCTCTTCAGAAACCTTCAAACTCTTTGCATAAATCAGATGATACATGACCAAAGTCTGTGTAGATTCAAGCACCAGTTGGACAAATTCTGGACTATTAAATAGAAAATACCATTTCTAGTCAAAAAGTGCTTGAATTATATAATGCTAGAATTATCCTTGCTGCATCCTTTCACTCTGCCCCATGCTCTTTGACCACAGTAATCCTTCTGACCACTAACTGAGACAGGCTGCTGTGCTACCTGGACTTTTGATCTGGTCTTCCATGTGCTTTTAAGTTCAAATGTTACATTCAGTTCTTATCCTAATTCAAAACATTTTTTAGCTTGTTCGTCAGAGACAAAGGGTCCTGATATTGTTGGAGAATGAACTCCATTTTTCTCCTAATCATCACATGGAATATAATGTAATACTATGTCAGAAAAGGAAAAAAAAAAAAGGAAGGAGTGTTTCCTATTTCCAACTGAGAATGACTCAGTTCAATACTACTTTATCCTCAACAGCTTTAATATCAGTAGTAACCAGACCCCACAGGGTTACAGAACTGTTTTCCTCAGCAACACCCCACACCATCTTACCTTCACATACATACAGCAGGACAAACAGCTTTCCCTTCCTTTGCCAAGTTGATTAGATTGGTCTTCAGAGATTCCTTGGCATCTTCAGGACAGGTAGGACTTCAGTGCGTTCCTCAGTGCAATTGAAAGAGCAGCATGACTAGAAATGCTTCCAGAGCTGGGAATGCTTTTTCTTCTGGTCAGCTTTTCCCAAATCTCCCTTCCTTATGAACTCACAAGAATCTTTCAGAAGGCTTCTACTTTCATCCAGTTCTACTTTCTTTCATAGTTTCTCCTGCCTTAGAAACAAAAATATGAAAACTGCATGAGTAGCTGCCTGTTGGGCAACTGCGATGCCCTGAGGGCTCTGGCAAGAGGCTGTAGACGTCCTGCAGGCTCAGGCATCCATTGCCGGCAGGACTCAGGGTTTCCTGTGCCTACCATAGAAGGACACTGTTTCCCCAGTGCAACAAGATATCTGGCTGTATGGAAACGCAGCTTGCAAAGGGGTATTTTCACCCAACAGCCCTCCGAAGTGACAGTACCAGTCTTGATGGCTCTGGCAGATTTACCCACAAGTACTAATGCTGCACCCCGTGGCAGGTCTAACTCAGAGAACATGCACCCCCACACACAGAAGATCCAGAGGACTTTGAGTATAAAGACCCACTGCTGTTTAATGTCAGGGCTTGTTGAAAGATACTGGTCTACATTATTTTCCTGGGGAATCATCCCAAAAATTCCAAGGAAAAAGGCTGTATTTTGATTCTTATTTCCACTCCAGTGTCTTCAAGTGATTCAGAATGCCTATTCTAAACTGTGTTTCTTCATCTGAAGACTGTGGTTTAACAACTGTCTCAGCATGTTGCCTTAGCTGACACACGCTGCCACCAGCAGCTCTTTCCAGGGAAGTAAAAGATTGTCTTTACCTTATTTTCCCTTTCCCTCTCAGGCCGCCTGGGATGCTCAGTCAAAAGGCTGCTGATGCCATCATGAGCATCTCAGGCATTAGTTTCTTTTGGTTTTATTGTGAATTAGTGCTATGCTCCTTCTCCCACCTTTCTGCTCCTTATTTGTGCAGGAGTCATTATGCTTGCACAGGAAACATCATGGAGTTGTTCAAACTGCAACACCACTGGAGGCAGTTCTGGTTTCACACTGAATGACCATGTTCATGAGAGCTGTGGGACTCATCCAGACTTCAGCCCTGCTTTACCTGTCCTCCACTTTGGAAGGGACATTTTTCTTGTCCCTAAAGCAATCGTATTTCTGTGAAACATATTAGTGAGAAAAAGTAAGGATCTAACATGCAAACATACCTTTTCAGCTTGTTTGAGCAGCTCCAACTCCTCCTTACACACTTTGATGCTTGTCACCTCTTGACTGAAGAAACATGCATTTTTCATCAGTCAGTTCAGACCCATCAGACCATCAGTTATGCCACTACCACACTGAAGATTCTCTATTCACACTGTTGTTCAGAAAAGCCAGAGCAGTGCAGTGTGGCAAAAATCCTAAGGGTTGTGCAGATACCTTAGTTTTAGTTTTACCAGGACCCATATTACATGGTAATGGAGAATACTTAATTTGTTTCTCTATGTAAAAAATGGACTGGATTATTAAATAGTTTAAAAAACAAAGGTTGCTAACCATTACCTGGGTCACTGAGATGTATAATCCACAAAAGCACCTCTTCCCACTTTGCTGGGATCCATACCAGTGACCACAGCTGAGGATGTGATGATGGAGGCAGCACGCAAAAATACATATGCTTGTGACAGCAGTGTGTGAGGGAAGATGACTAGAAGCTCCCCACAGTGAAAGGAGGGCCAGATTGGTTTCAGGCTTCAGGAGTTATGCACAGTTGATGTTTTGGGGTTTTTTTTTAGACCTTAAGGGAGCCAAAATCACCTGCATTTTTTGATAGCCTATCAGTTTTTCTCCCTAGACTCATTCTATGTAGAGAATCCTCTTATACAGTGACAGCCAAGCTACATAACTTACTATTCCAAGACTACGGGAGTTCAGAGGAGGCTTGTAGGGTATGTAAAGTCAACAACCAGAGGACTAAATGCTGGCAACTAGTTCTGACATTCCCAGAAAGTACATATTACCCTGGAAGTTAACCAGTGACAATTCTCAAGGATTATTCGCATAAAAGTAAGCAAGATAAGATTTCAGAACACAGCAAGACATAGTATTCTCATGCTTCTTATATCGAGTAAAACAACAAACAGAAAAACAAACACTGCCAATCTGTTTTTCCTCAAGTTGTTTCTTTTCCCCTATTACAATTGATGGATCCAAGCTCACCAGCAGGAAACAAACAATAAATGCTTTTACAGAAACAAAGTTTGTGTTCAGTGGTGTAGATGATTTCTTCTCGATGTTCTTAAATTCCCCTTCTTATTACTTTGCTTCCATGGATCTTGCTCAATTTGATTTTTTTTAATGTAAAAAGAAAATTGATACACAGCAAAATCTACCAAAGCACTTTCTGTGTTTTTATAGGCAGTGGTATGTTTTGCTGTTTCTTGTGAGAAAGCTCACAGATGAGAGGTAAGCATAAAACTTTTACACCTCTGGCATGGTGTGATAGATAGATCACAAGATTCTTGATCTAGTTTCAGAGCTGTAGGTTGATAATTTTTGGCTTTAAGGACTCCAGTTTGGAAGCAAATGGTACGGAGGAAGAAGACAGTAGTAAAGGAGATTGACTAACATTAGGGAAAAAAGAATGCACTGATTCTAGGATGCCAGCAGTGGGGACAGCATCTTTGGTACTGCCCAAGGTGTGCCATAGGTTCTCCTGGTGCTAGGATCTCTGGTAATGAAGAAAGATGTCCCCTCCTTCCTGTCAGTCTCTGTTTTCATACATAAAAGGGTAGTGCCTACATGAATCGTCTCCTCCTATACTTCAATGGTGTTGTCAAACCAGCCTTTAGAAATCTGAATACACAGAAGTGCACTGACAGACATGGCTGGGAAGCAAGAATCCCAGCTGTAAAAAAGCCCTGTAGATTTCAGGATTTAGGTTTGCTCTTAGGCCAGAACTTGTGTCTTTCATGTCCCAATTTAATTGCATACTCTTTTGCTAAAGAAACTTCTCAGGGAAAAATAAAGTTTGATTGAAACATACTTGTTGGCAGAAACATAAATGGACCAAGATAAAATATAGTCAAAACACTACAAACAAGTCCTGATGCTTGGTTCTACTTTAGAAATAATTCTCAAGTTCATTTTCTATGAGCATATTAAATCTACCTAATTAGATCAGGGCAGGTGATATGAAAATCCAAATATGTCTATGTGACAGCTCTCAGTGGGAATTCTTCATTTCACTGGAAAAAAAATCTGAGTCCCCACAGATGCGACAAAAGGCACCTATATAAAAAATAAAACAAACCACTTTTAATATCTGTAAGTTTGTAACATTGAAGTTGTCTAGATTTTGAGATATGGGGTTTCTATAAAGATAATAATTGATTTTTACTCTGTAAAAATATAGTAAACCGAAAAATTCAAATGTTTTATTTACTTCACCTAAAAAACAAGCAACCCATGAGTAAGATATACACAGGTTTCCCAGATTTATCCCTAATAAATTTTTTTAAGATTTATACAATTTCTACAGAAACATACAGTGTATCAAAATCTGCATAAATCAAATTTATAAAATATGTAGAAATGCATAGTGATATTATCATCAATTTACAAAGCAAGAATATGGGAATTATTTTTTTCCAAGCCGGCTATAGTAGGAAAAAGTCATTACAGCAACAGCTTCTTATGATCTCATGTTTTGTAAGGTTTCAGTCTCACATACAGATTCATATTCACATACAGCATCAGCTTTCAATGAATTGCACATAATACCCATTTAAAATGCACACCCGCACAATTTATGTGCCACCATTCTTTCTCTTATGCATAGTTGTATGATTAAATTAATCTACCCAACACACAAATGGAGTCAGTTTTCATACACACAATTAACAAGTACCGTCACACAACCTTATTTTCCTTTTTTTTTTTTTCCAGTTTCTCCCTCCTTTATTTTCTATTTTTTCATAGCATTGAAAGGATAGATGAGAAGTTTAAAGAAACTAGGAAAGATCCCAGACTAATAGATCAGTGCAGACAGCCCTATAAAGATCAAACTCTGTCACCAAATATGATACATAACCCTTGTTAACATCAATGGAAGCTGCATGCAGTGCTATTCTAGACTTCAGGGAAGTATTTAGTCATACTTAATTGTGTGACGTGTTATAGGGATAACTGTTATAAATTCAGCACACTGATGTCAACATTTAAGTCACAGAATCTGGACACAGGAAGTGAGGATAAGTCATTTCTCCTCCACCTCTCTATTCAGAGTAAATTTTTATACTCCTAAGGGAGTTTGCACCAACTCCTTTCCAGAATATTTTAAGAAACAACTTCTTCACATTCTACTCTGTACACTATAGCACCAAACAGTTGTTTTTTGTGTTTGTAATCCCTCTGGAGAAGTTGCAAATGACAAAAATAAGAAGAAAATTAGTATGAATAAATGTGGTTTCAGAATTTCCATTCCTTTTTTCGAATCTAAATCTGGCATCCAAACTGTTTGACAGATGTCTTTGGAATGAATTATGCAGATGTGTTAAAAGCTGGATGCTTTTTCCTAATTAAAAGTTTTAGTCCACCTCTAAGTGATTCCCATTCAAAATAACAATATAAATGAAGCATTTGATTATTTCCAAGTTTTACATAATTGTGCAGCTTTTTTTTTTTTTTGTTTCTTTATTTTAACTATTTTTATGTAAGGCATGGTTTAAACGAGCAAGTTAGTGCTTATAAATTCTTAACTGGAATTGTGAGGGTGCTTACCTCCATTAAAATGTACCACATTAGCACTAAACTTGACACTCTTCCTTCCACCGTACAAAGCATTCAGTCGAAGTAGAGCAGCCAAACTGGCAATAGGAATTTGTCTTTGCTAACACAGTAATTACATAGGGTGGTACAGTTGGTCCCTACCCCTGGTGACAGCTCAGCAAAATCCACTGTATAATTTTCAACAAATGCTTTTCTTGTGAAAGAGAGAAAGGAAAGAGGCACTAAATATGTTGAAATTCATCTTCCAAAAAAGCAGCATGACTGTGAGAGAAGGCCACCCTGGCTAATAACCTGTGGCAGTGCTTAGTAAGATGTAAAATTAAATAAAAATATACAACAGGTTGATAATTACCAAGTTCTATGAAAATCTGGTTACTCCAACCTTTTCAAGTGTGTGTAAAAAAACTGCCTTCAGACCCCTGAGTGTAATCCCAAAGAAGACGACAACGCTTTTAACTATGTTCCTATGAAACATAGCTAACAGCACATTAATTTACCAACATCTTAAAACAAAAAGATGTAAACATCTACAGAGTTTAAGGTAAAGCAGTTTGTAAACATTAACTGCGGATGATAATGTTATTGTAATAATCACAGTTCCTCTATGTCCTTCATCCAAGCCAGGAGGCTCACAGCTGTACAAAGTTAATAACTGCAGCAGTTTTCAGGCTATTTTCAGTCCTGTACAAACGAATGCGTCAGTAGGTAGGTTTTGTCTGTCTACACACTAAGAATGTTGTTCATTTCCCATTTTTGTGTTGCTTTACTGGAGTCACACTCTGAAATGAAAACTTGATGGAGGACTTCGGAGCGATCCAAGCACTTTCCTGACGGAATGTGAGTAAATCTGTGCAGATTCTGAAAAACAAAACCATCAGGAAAATGTGTTGGGTTTCTGTGTTGGGTTTATTTTTGTTTGGTTTGGGCTTTTTTTTACATTTTCTTCACAACTGCAATATAAACTATTTACAAAATCAGGTTTCAGGGTCCCAGAAGAGGTCAGTTCTATAGTCATTTTACTATTTGTTACAACTCGAGTTTCATAGCCTTCATAGCCTTCTTTGGTTCATGTAGGTCCACTTGAGATGCCTCCTGTTTCTCTTAGGCAACAAACTGCTAAGAAAATGAGCAAAACTGTATCTAAAATGCTTCTAGCCTTTTTCTCCATCCTGTAACCAAAATGAAAGATTAATTTCTGAGGCCAGCTCTATAAGGATTTCGCTGGGCAGATCCTCCTCTAGTTAGCCCTCACAGAATGCAACTGCACAACAACAATATTAACAACATGGGGTAGGGGAAAGTACTAACTTTCTACCCTGGCAGAAGGAAGAGTAGAGAGTCTAAGATTTAAGCCTGGCTTCTGGAGCAACAGGAAGCTGCCTAAGAAACTGCAAACCTATTGTGCCAGGCACATTCAGGCTGACTCTGGTACATTCGTCTCCTTTCACACCCCCTGCTCCCTTGCTCAAGTGTCCTGCATGTGCAAAGTGGCCTGTGGTTCCCCTCCTGCTTGCTGATCCACTGTGTCAGATCCCTGACTCACTGACTGATTGCATCTGGTGTGGAGGGGAAGGGAGCAGAAGCAAGCCCATGGCAGTGCAGCTGGGCCAATTGTGCCCATCTCCCCTGGGCATGAGGACCCTCTCTGCCACCCCCACACACATGTGCATGGCCAAATGTTGGTTCACCTCAATACTTGCTCCTTCTGTGTGGTCAGCATGGGGGTCCTCTACTTGGAGAGGTAAATGGATGTCTGAAAAAAAGCAACAGGCAGACCACTGCCAGCCCCGTTCTTGATGCTTGCTTACAGGCACTGAAGCCCTGCTACTGCTCAGCACTCAAACAGCACATGTTATACCCACCAAACTGGCTCACAAGCTTTCATTCCAGAACGAACCAACCAATCAACCAGATAAAATCTCCTGGCAGCTTTCATTTACACGAGGCCACAACATTTTTCAGAAGTTCATTCCTTACACCTTCCTCATTAGAAGAAATGGTCATACTCTGTGTACTGCACAGCAGTGTGCCAAATTTCTACTATTTGCTTGGTTACACACCCTTGGTGGTCCTTTCACTTTCACCCTCCCTTATTTTTCCTTTTAGAAGCCAGTCAGTGTTTTGTTCTTCAGCCCAGAGCGTGCCTACTGGGCTTCCTTATAACTTCTTGTAATAAGCAAACAATTACACAACTTGGTACCAGTGTAGAGAAAATGGATCTTCTTGCGTAAAAGAAATGCTTAGAGAGAAGCCAAGTAACATGCTGGGATGCAGTAGAATGGCTGGAGAGTGAACAACTGCTATGTATTATTCCAATATTAAAACCAAAGTCAGCAGTCACTGAAACACTGCTTATTGATTTTTACATTTCAGATTTAAATATTTTTGTCTGTATGGGATAAAAAACCTGATCTGTGTGGAAATGGCATTACAGTGCCTGGTATTTCCTAGCTATATGCAAACACTGGAAAGAGTGGCCCTAGCTGCTAAATGCACTCCAGCATTTTAAGCAATCTTCTCACAGCATACATGAGATAAAGAAACTTTCTTGATAGAAAGCATGCAAGCAGGCAGAGAAGGTGATGGCACTAAAAGCTTTTCTAAAGTTTGTCACTGGTAGAGGACATGCTCTTTTCTTCCTCTGAGACAAGTGCTAACTCCTAAAATACCCACAGCAGCACATGCAGTCTCATAAGATTTTCCTTAAAGATTCTACTACAGAAGAGAGCAACTAGAACCGCTAAACAAAAGCATCTTTCCCTAGAGGAAGTTTTTCTGGCAAGCATGTATTTCCAAAAACATACTATTAAAATTTACTCTACTTGATTCAGTTACCCTTGTCATAGATCTTTAATTTTAGATATACATAAACTAATTTTAAAAGGTGCAAAAAACATGATGAAATCTAAAAATTTGTTTTCTTCTATATATCTGTTGCATACCTTGAAGAATTGCCAATCCTTGTATTCATTCTGATTACAGTGTGTAATCATAATTTTGGATCCATCTGGTCCTTTAGTTAGGCACTGATCATACTGCATGAGTTGATTAGCTTCGTTGATTCGGAAAAGCTAACAGAAAAAGAGAAGACATTTTATTAACAGTTGCCTCAAGGAGTATTTTAGAAACACTGAAAATGCAAGGAAACTGCTACATTCAAAATAGTCTCTGGTTTTATTACACCTGTCTTTCAGGAGGGTTCTTTATTTTACACAGTGTAACACACCTTTACTATCACAACGGTTAATTTAATGGATAACTTTCCTGTAGGATTTAGAAGGCTAAGAAACTTAACCAGTAAGACAAAAATAGTAAACAGGATTCCTATCAGGGAGACTTCTGAAAGTGTTTGATTAAAAAATTTTGTATGATTTGATGGCCAAACAATCCACTATCTTTGTAAAAGTCTGGTAGAAAGTCTTTGGTCCTGGACAGTAATTTCATGTGAAGACAGTAAAACTTTGGCATTTTACCCATGGAGGAAATAAAACCAATGCATCTAGATACAAAAATATTAACTACTTCTTATAAAATAATTATTACAGGGGGTTTTAGGTATCATATCATATGACAACATCATAGTTTAGGGAACTTTTTCATTAAATATCAAAATAAAAGAGACATTTCCCGGGCTACTAAGAGCTAATCCACATATGACTTGTAAAAACATCATCCTGTATGTGATTTCATGACTGTCATCACAAAACTGCCTGGTTTAAGTTTACAGTGGCTTAAATAAGGACTTCAAATTCTGAAAAAATTTCCAACCGAAAAGGAGATGTAGAGACAGAACAGCAGGTTTGTGTGGTAGCCTGAAGGTTTGTGAAGATATAGGTCAAACACAAGAGAAGTTTGGGTTGCAGTCATCTAATAGTAATTATGATCTGTCAATTAATTTGTAAATGGAGCAGACAAATTTCTATTCAATTTCTTCTCTTGTGAGGTGGAAGATGAGTTATTGCACAAAAGTGTTTTATACTTCCATTAGAGCAAAATAACTTTGTGAAATAATTGAGCCAGAGTGAATAAAGGAGTTATCCTGAAGGATAAATTATTAAGTGAAGATAAGTGATGAATCAGCAGCAATGCTAAGAGCTGTAGTTATTCTAATGCAGTGATACGATAGCTTCCTCATGCTCAGGAGAACAGACTAAGGATTTGCCTTCACTTTTGCACCATAATGTTTGAAATGGTATTTTCAGATTGCTGTACTTTAGCAATGTAAGTACCCTTATGGAAAACCCTAACTCCCATCTTTGTACCTGGCACCTAAGTGACTTTATGTACAGGCTTAACAGAAAACCAGCCTGTTACCAATCCACAGCAATCAATTCACATTCAGACTTGCCTCCAACCTCCTTACCTGATTTCCTCCCATTCTGTGGCATGGGCCAAGCTCAATGAAGCCACCGTTGGTGTGCCCCATGCTGTCGATGCAGTAAGAAGTTTCAAAGCCTCTAATCTGGAAAACAGGTTTTGCAGTCTGAGTTACTCTCGAGGAAAAAATAAGTGACAAGGAGTTCAGAAATTTCCTATTTATTTTTCAAACCAGAAACAGGTATCTGATAGAGAGAGATGAGACAAGCCTGTGTATGAAATTTAAATACTGATGGTAACTGTTCTGGAAGATGGAGCTTCAAGCTGCCCATGCTTATTTGCAGGCTCTTATGTGAGTTGAGTACACTGATACAGTTGCAGAGCTTAGTTCCAAATTAATAGCACCAAAATATCAAGTATTTTAATTTATTCAGTTGCCTGTTAGAGCATGTTCCATCTCCCACGTCTTCATAAATAAAGCAGGAGCTCAGCTAAGTTGCTCTCTCTCATCTTGTGGATGAAGAGAAGCAGGATACAGAAAAGTTATGCACAGCAGTTATTACCCATAGCCAGGCAAAGCCCACTGGCCCTGCTGCTCAGATGTACCTTCTGCAGCAGCAATTACACGGAGAAAAAAGAGGAAAAGAAATAAAATTGACAAGGGGCAGGCACAGACACAGGAATAAAGAACAGAAGTCCTGTCATAAAGCATACCTCAACTGCTGATTATCTCACTCCCTTCTCAGAAGGGCCAACAAGCAGATTTGCAAAGACTTTATGACACAAATAACGTTTTTCCCAGATCTATTTTCTTTGCCAGAGCCTCTTTCCTCTTCATAATGGTACAGAAAGTCTGGAGGACTAAGCTTAGACCTGACTTTCAGAGAGTGTTAGGGAAGATTAACCCCTTTCATCTCTTATGGTTTGGAAATGCAATCAGTGTGACATTACAGATGGGGGGTGGGGGAGGGAAGAATTTGTCAGATGTAGGATAACTAGCAGTCTGTGAAGAAGAGTTGAAGAAAACTTCAGAGAAGTCTCTGAACTTGTAGAACTTTCCTGTTTCTTCACCAGGGGTGATTTCCTGCAAGGTCGCCATTATTATTTTATTCTCTTCAGATTCTTTCACCTTGGTGATCAGTATTATACAATATATGCCTTCATAACCGTTTATGTAGATTCAAAAGAAGGTCTAATATAAGTAGCTGATGCTCTGTGCTAGCTTTCAGGTAAGAAATCAAGGTTGTTCACCTGGTCCTTGAGATAAAAGATTATTTGTACCACCTTTCACCATGTACATGTTCTGTATCGCTAATTGTTCTGAGAAATTAGAAATGACACTTCCTTAGCCATAAGAAACAGCACATATCTGTACTTTCTAATTCACTTCTGAAGTTACAAAAACAGGTCCATCATGTCTTGGGAAAGAAGGTTGTTAAATTTGGTGGGACACAGGAATTCTTCTCAGCTAGCAAGAAGATTTTCTAATTTTGCCTCAACAATTTGCAAAAGTGAAATTAATAGGAGAGATGGGGCAAAGCTGGAACCAACTGCAGAGAGGAATAAAAATCTAAAAGCAGGCAGGGAACCTGTAGTAAGTGCTCTCCAAGGTGTGGGCTAAATGCCAGAATGAGACAGGCAGGGTTCAGTGAGGTGTCCTGCATTCACCTGGTGATATGCTACCTCTCTCTGCCAACTACCTAAAAATGCCACATTTATAACGACTTTCTTAATTTAGTGAAGTCATACACAGTAATGCTGGAGATGATAATTACAGAACCATATCAAATTATTACATGCAGATAAGGGATTCACTGAGGCTGTAACTGTATGAGGACACCCCAGTCTAGCAAATGTGGGCAAGATGTACTCCACCTGGATTTCATGATCTATTCTCTAGGCTGTCCCAGAAAAATATTTTCACCTAATAATCTTCTCCAATACTCCTACATGCAGGATTCACATTTTTCCTTTTGAGACAACCTAAATTCCAATGATGGAAAAAAAGATCTTTACATATAACTGAAGACAGGGCTAGGCATAAATCATCTGCCAATGACCTGTGGAGCTAATTAAAAAAATCACACCTGTGAAAGTAGATATAATTTTTTCCTGGGGTTATATTTCCATAACTCTCTGGTTAGTACCATATAGCTTAGTAAAGCAGTAATCAAACACCTTGTTCACAGAGTGATGTCAAGTAACAATTGCTTCCTTTTGAATTCCCAACTTTTAAAAAAATCCTAAAATACACAGAGGTTATGTGCTGTACTTACCTCTCCCCAGTCCACGTTTTTAGGTGGTAAGGGATAATATGAAGTTATATCATATGCTATTTCTTCCATAAACCACTTAAAACTTTTGCAGTTGTGATCTTCACGGAACTTTTTCAGCTCAGATATATCTCCGTAGGGCAGCGCTTTTGTCTCTGGCCGACTGGCATAGAAGTAATCTTTGTATTCATCCCACCACACCTCTACAACTCTGACGTAGTTCTGTGAAGAACAAAGACACTGCTGTGACCTCAAAGCACACCCAACAGGTCAGGCACAACTCCACCTTAATAACTGAAATTGAAGGATTTATCCTCTTAAAAAGTAACAGCTTGAAATTATTATATAGCACTAATACATTGTTGCCATCAGTAGATTATACAAGATGTGTGAATATTATTTTCAAATTGCTGTTTAGGACTGAAACCAGCAAAGTAAACTG
>JAWWES010000133.1:36368116-36481765 GCA_035583135.1 Lophotriccus pileatus | reverse complement strand
AAATGGGTCAAGTATTTGGAGAAGGGGAAAATTGGATAGCTCACTTGGTGAACAAGCCTCTCCCTCACATCTTTCTTTTCATTCTCTTTGTTAGTTCCTACCTCTGCATTACCTATACACGTTCTAGATGCACACCTTACTTTGTACAATTCTTCAGCATTAATGACCTGGTCATTAAAACAGTCTTAACAGATCTGACTAAAGGCACAAATAATTGTGACTTTAACCCACATCCAGCACAAATTGAACAAAGCTATAAAAAAAGGACATTTACTATGGGGGATAGGAGGGTACCTGAAAAGGGATAAAGCTATTTCTACATCTTGCCTTGGACAGAGAAGCAATTTAATATTTAAAAACACTCAACAGTGTTTTGTTGGATTCAGTAAGCAGACCAGCAGACTCATGTAAGGTGTTTATATAAGCAGTAAATATTTTTAATCAGGATTTCAGAAGACTGAAATTTTATTTGTCATTTCTGAAAAGGCAAAGACATATCTTGCCTGCACTGAGCAATGGAGCTATCATTTGCTATCCTGTCACCCACTGCTCTGTTTCTACTCCCAGATGTGTCCCCCCAGCCTCCCTTGTACTGGTCCTAGTCCTTGTTTCATCAAAATGTTAATAAATTCACATTATTAATAAGAGACTTTTTTTTTTTTGGTGGCGAGGGGGGGTTGTGCCAGGTTAGTTTTCTACCATTATGCTAGGCTAGGATATTCCCTTTTCAACTAACTGCTATCTTGGCTCAAGCCATACTCTATAACCCTACCAGTAGTCATTGTCAAACGTAATGTCTTGGAAGATTGCTCTGGGATTGGAATTTACAAGGAACTGTGTCTTTGGGAATGACATTTACCAATGCCAAAACAGTACACAAGAGAAAGCTTAAAATAGGAAATCTTAGCAGTAGGGTTGCCTCTCTTCCTCCTGGTAGATGCAAACTGATATGGAACAGTTTTTCTTGATTCAAATTATCTCTTCAGATACAGACAGCTGGCTCACTCTTTTCTTGAGATGGTGTCTAATTTTAATCTAACAGCTGGAGTAACATTTCTAGAACCTGCAAGGTACCTGAGGAGTTACCAACCTTTATGGTGAAATGCAAAGCATGCCATTTTCTCAGGTGTCATTTACTGCTTCTTAACTAACAAATGCAGTCACAAAAGTCTGAGAGATGTTAGATTACAGAATTTGCTGACTCAGCCTAGGATCACACCTTATCAAAATAAAAGTGGGATTTCAAACCCATGATCATCATCTCCAGAAGTGTGCTATAGTTACTGGAGTTGTTCATACATAGTTGGGGACAGCCCAGAAAAGGTTTGAAGAGCTGAGATTAAGTAATATGAAATGCGATTTGTACCTCAAAGATGGTGGGGGAAGGCTTTAGAGCAAGAAGATAGGTTCCAGGAATTTCTACCCTTAATAACTGTGCAATTTCTACCCTAACTGTACGATTAATACAAAGATTTTTCTCCCATGAGTATGACCATCAGATTCAGATACTAAATAGCTTTGATTAAGTACTTTCTAAATTATTACTGATAATTTCAGCAGATTTATCTAAAACTGTTCTTATCTAAAATCAAAACCACCTTCAAGGTTATATCAAAACTGTACCTTTAATGTAGGAGAAGACCCAACATACACAGGGGGTGGATTTCCTTGCCAGCCTTGGAGACGATAGATGTGTCCAACACGAGAACAGGGAACAAACAGCAGTTTTCCCCCACACTGCCAGATCTGCAAGTTAAAGCATAGGTATTACTAACGTATATGCACAGGAATTTAAGACAGACATATAGATAATAAATTATGGAAGAAATGTCAGCTACTTTTCTTACTATACAGACTGTGATATATTTACATATTTCCTATTTCATTTGTAAGCATAAAGAAAATATGTCTCTGAAAGGCTGCAATGAATACATCTTCAACTCAGCCATGAAGCTACTCAACTAAAATACTTTGTTAAAAAGCTTTTTAAAAAGTCGGCCATCTCATTCCATTTTTATTTTAAAACAACAGTAACAAACGAGTGCACAAAATCTGAAACAGGGTAATTTTTATTATGACAGAATAAATGATATTTTGATTTAAGTACCTCACATGCAATCACTAAAGTGGGTTTTGGTTAGATGCCCATTCACATTAAAGTTTTTCTTAATAAAACTAGTAGGAGATAAGGATGCCTTAGGTAACCCATTGCTCCAAGTAGAAACAGATTTTTCCATAACTACAGTAGCTGAAAATAAAAAATGGGTAAAATATATTACCATTCTGAAATTCCTTCTCTCCCACACAGCTTTGGATAAACCTTTTATGGGAAAAAGACAACATACCTAAACCTGAATTTAGCTACTCATAGTTTGCACAAGTTTAATTGTAGCATCAAATCCCAACTCAAGCTAACTTTTGGGATGTTCCAAACTAGTCCAAATTCCAGATTAAAAATCTGACTCACTAGTATTAGGAAAAATGGGCAGAATAGTTTACTTTGTTCATTGTATCATTATATTAATTTTCTTAAGTTTCATCAAAAAACCTCCTTGGATATGCAAGGCCATTAATAACATTTGCTATCTAGGAGCCAGCACACAAGACTGATAAATGTTTAGTTCTTCTGAAGATTGGTTGTGATCTATGTGAAACAAATTTGAAGGTCTCCGTGTAATAAACATTTCAATTACAAAACTACTGTATGTAATTTCAATCATGATTTTGCTCTAAGCAAGGTGGAGAATTATATGGATAAATACCCGGTGTGTGTAACGTCCTCAATAACTACCTTTTGCATATGGATTTACAGCTGAGCAAGTGTACTCAGAGCTTTCCTCTAAACCAAGAAGAGCAAGAGTAGCTTGAGGAGCTCTGAATGTACTTCTAGTAAAATTCAGCTACGATTTCTCAGATTGCTGCTGAGGATATCAGAGATCGCCACTTTTGTTTGTTAATTGGGACAGATTCCTGCTGTCTGCCACTTGTGTCATTATGAATACTGAAGCTGCAAGAAGCTAATGACGATAATCTTACATTTCCTGCAAACTGAAGAGTATGCATATGCCTAGGAGTGAAAATAAAATCCTCCACAGTGATCATGAATTATGCAGTTAGCGTTTCAGTTATGAAGACTTTTCCTGTAAAGAAGTTCTTGAAATTCTGAAAAGTATATGACATGATTTTTCACTCACAAAAATGGTAAGGAGGAGGCAGATTACTTTTTGTTGTACCATTATATACTTTACAGGTGCACATGCATAAGCTGAGTGCTACTTGTTCTCTATCATTGCTTTCATTAGTAACAGCATTTTTCTATACTCACTATGAGAACACTCAGTTTCCCGCCATCAAATTTGACAGTGTACTTTCACATTAGATATTTGAGGGGAGGTTGCAATCCCAAACCATTACCAATATCTAGATTACTCATCATTTGTGTCTCAGCACTAGGCCACCTCTCTGAACACTTCTGCCCCAAAGCTCACAAGTAAACACTGAGGAGACACATCTCTGACACAATATCTCCTCACAACAAAACCTTCTGCGCTTCATGAGGCAGAGGTAGGTCTGCCTGAACTCCAAACAGAAAAAGATCTATTAAATTGAATTGAGTTTCAAATACTGATGTTACCTTGTAAGAAATTTCAAAATTTTCACCACCCCAGATTTGAAGCCCTGGATCATAGAGACCCAGTTCAAAGAAGAAATCACGTTCAATGGCAAACAATCCACCAGCCATTGCAGGGGATCTGAAAGAGAAAGACAGTGTAACTACTTCTGCCAAAAGTCTCACTTTCAGAGAAGCAATAAAGCAATTCACAGTTAATATATAGTAAAGATCAGGTAAATGGCAATACACTGAAAAATCATGAAGCTTTGTCACCAGATTGCAGTAATTTTTTGAAGTGACACCTATATAATTTTTACTGAAGTCACAGTTTTTATTATGTTGTAGGTTTTATTCTAAAATTAATGTATTTAATTAGTGAATTTGATGATACGAAATTTTGGTCCAAATTATTCATTCAGCCAGTCAGCATGCTTCTATTCATATAAATTAAAAAAAAGGAGATAAGAATCAGTGTCATGAGATGTTTCTCTCTTAAAAGTTGTTCAAGTTTTTGAGATAACATATGAGACTGCAAAGCAGACTTAGGCTTATGTTCTGAGGAGCTGCCACATTGAAATATATTGTCTATTAAACAAGCCACAGAGTTTTTCCAGCTGAATTATATCTTTCTTATCTTCTTCTTCTAGCTCTTTTTCTACTACTGCCATAGGAGACACTTTACATTATAACCAGTAAAATTTTTAAGAGGGTGTGGAAAAAGTTGTACAAGGTTTCCATTTTAGTTTAGTGGTTTTTTTTCTTTCTTCTTTTCTTTTGCCTTTAATGGCTTTGTAAATTCCTTCCCATATGCAAGATTCAATTAGCAAGTTTTAATGTGTCAAAAAGATGCTGTGGTTTGGATTACAGCATGCACTGGTTTTGGCTGGGGTAGAGTTAATTATCTTCACAGTGGCTGGTATGGGGCTATATTTTGGATTTATCCTGAACACAGTGTTGATAATACAGAGATGTTTTTGTTACTGCTGAGCAGTGCTTACACAGTGCCCCCCCCTCCCTAGGGGGCTGGGAGGAGACACAGCCAGGACAGGTGACTGACCCCAACTGACCCACGGGACATCATGCTCAACATATAAAACTGGGGTGGAAGAAGGGAGAGTGTTTGGAGTGATGGTGTTTGTCTTCCCAAGTAACCGCTATATGTGATGGGGCTCTGATCTCCTGGGGATGGCTGAACACCAGCCTGCTCATGGGAAGCAGTGGATTAATTCCTTGTTTTCTTTGCTTGTGTGTGTGGGTTTTGCTTTCCCTACTAAACTGTTTTTATCTCAACCCATGAGTTTTCTAACTTTTGCCCTTCGGATTCTTTCCCTGATCCTACTGATGGGAGCATGAGCAAGCAGCTGCATGGGGCTTGGTTGCTGGCTGGGGTTAAACCATGACAGAGCATTTTTGCAGAACAGCTCTAAGCAGAATTCTTTGGTAGCTTGCTCACACTGAAATAGAGAGTTGGATATGTTAAGCCATTTCCAGTGCACATAGCAAGCATTTTTCACCTGAGGATCAATAAATACATAAAAACCCTAATGTATACAATCTGGAGTCCCTAGTAAGTTTGCAATTAAAAAAAAAAAAAAGTAAGGATAAAGTGAATTCTTCCTGACTTCAAATGATCTGCAGTGCTGAAAGGAGGATCCGAGAGTTCAGATCACCCTGGTGAGGCAAATAAAACACAAGTGAAATACTGCTGCATCACCAAATTATTGAGATGGGTCATTTCTAGCACTATTCATCCATTTCTAGCACTATTCACAGTCTCTTAATTCTATTAGTTTTCTAGCTTAGTGGTGTTCCTTTTAACAGCAATGTTAATGTATTTCCATTCCACACGTAAATGTCTGGAGAACTGCTTAAGAAAAAGTAGCCCGTAGGATTAACATATCCCCCTCTCTGCATAGCAGAGGCAAGGCAACAGAAAAAGAGCCACTGACTAAGTACAATGGTTATCAGTTTAGTCGCTGTTCAAATCAGCTGATCAGATGCCAAGTTACTGCTACATGTCCCTTTCTACTTGCTGCCTATTGTATTTTCCTCCAACACTGCTTTTGTATCCCAGTGGTTCAAAGGGTAGGAAACCAACAAGCACAGCAGGGGGAAGCACGTTGCACAGCATAGCCCCGTGGCTTTCCTGCACTTTTGGTTTTCCTCAGCACCATAAAGACTTGGCAAGTGCAGAGGCCTCAGATACTGAAGTTTCAGTCTGGGCCTCCAACGTGCAGTCAAATGTGTTAAAGAACACAGTAGAATCTACATAAGCTCAGTAGTTTACTTTATAGGATATGAAGAGGTAAGCAAAATGTTACTGAAAGAAGGATTCAGTCCTGGGGCAATTCTCACATTACAAAAGGTTTGTCTCTGTGCTTTAAGCTGTTGAGGATCTTTTGGTTTTTTTCCTTTTAAAATAAGCAATCCTGGCTATGGTTTCAGCAAGACTTTTACTTGGTCTTACTTGCCTTGGTACTGGTGCAAGAAAATGCACCAAGCCTGAACATAAACAGATGCAGGGCATTTCTCTGATAGTATTATTAAAAATAAAGTTATCTTTTAAACCATTCTGAGAACATGTGTTTTGTGTTGCTGGGAACCATTTAAATGATTTTAAGACCTGTCTGGATGGTAAACACAGAACACAACAGCGATGACTGAAATAGTTTATCCCCCTCTAAGCGAATATTAAAGTTTCAATGTGGACAGCCTCATCAGAAAATGGTATTATTTATACTGTATACAAAACAGATCAAACCTTCATAACTTGCTTGCATGTGTTGCCATTTTAGCAAAGAACAATCATGGGTGAGGATAGGGAATTACCAACATCAGTTCTTACAATGTTTAAATCATATATACAAGCAATAGAAGACATCAGATTCTGAAGATGTGAGGATTGCTTTCAAATGTAGTAGCACAATTAGTTAAGTGTGAAGGGGAAAGTAATAAAAACCAGCAGAACCACAGTCTCCCAGTCTTGAAAAGCCAACCAGAAACCGTAGTTTCTAAGCTAGGGTTTTGTAGCCAGTTTTTGTCTTTTGGGAAGAAACTGTACCCCATTACAAAGTGTAATAAAAAAGACAGGACTTCTGTGAAAATTACTGGAGTTTTCTCACAATATAAGGTGCTATTTAAATCTTTCTTCCTTTTTTTTTTTTTTTTTTAATATTACATATATTATTTTAAAATTCTTTGAAAATATCTATCCAAGATTCTTAAACAGTATGCTTCTTTGTCAGATGTGATCTATTATGAAGCAAGTGGGAGAAATATGACAAAAGGGATTTTTTTGATACACATGCATAATCCACCAGCTGTATGCATGCATCAGGCCATGACAGCAGGCTACAGATTTTATGCATTACCTTCTATTATAAATACTTACAGCATGCTTGTTATTTCAAATCAAATGGTTAAACAAGCACTGTTGTTTCCAACACTACTTCAAAAAAAGTATCATAGCTAAATAGAGTTTCCCCTGGCAACAAAGTTATACAGTATTTTATTTTGCCAAACAAAACCCGATCATTCTAATGTGCACCCTATTACCCACTTAAGAGCAGGAATGAAGAGGAAACACAAGGTAGCAAAGATATTTTGTGCGAATAGTCAGTTGTGGCAAACAGGTCCAACTAAACAAAGCAGTTAGTGTGGTTAGAAATGTGAAGGTTTTCAGGCTGGAAGTACATGCAAGTTTTAGTGGATCAATATTGACTTCAGGAAAAAAAAGAAACGGGTAAGTGATTTAGTGATTACCGATACGGTTCAGTTTTTGTCTTTCTGCTTTCCTTCTCTTTCTTGGTCAAGGGAACCCTCTTCCATAGCATACTCCAATCCCACGCTCCTCTAGCAAACCCATCTTCGTCACCACCCCCTTGGGGCACAATCTTATAAGTGTTGCCATCTATGACATCTATAAGCGGCACAGTGCATGTGGTTCTGCAGGGTGGCGGGTGGTGGCAGGGAAGATGCAGGTATGTGCAAGGACCCGCGTGGCACACGTGCACCAACCGTAGTTCATGGGAGAACAGGGGTGGAGGGAAAAACGAAAGGGTTTAGAAAATTATTCATAATGATTCACAATATGTAAACAGCTCTCTTTACCGATAAGGCTCAGTTTTATGCTTTCGTTTGGACTTTTCCTTGTGGTTTAACGGAATTCGTTTCCATAGCAAACTCCAGTCCCAGGCCCCTCTGGCAAAACCATCTTCATCCCCACCTTGTTGTGGCTCAATGGAATAATCATTCCCATCTATGTAATCTATTAGAGGTACAGTACATGTAGTTCTGAAACATTTATAGAAGGGAAAGAAAGAGCAAAATACAATTTCAGAAGAACAATCTCTCTAATCTGAAATTTACACCATTAATTAAACATATAGAGCTGTGTATATAAAAAGTCACTTGTAAACATATTAAAAAAAAGAAGCCCCATTAGAAGAAAAAATAGTCTTTTCTTTATGTTAAGAGGTTCTGAAAACAGAAAAGTTACGTCTGAGATGCAAATATATCAATTTGTTTATCGTCACTTTTTCCATTTTGTGTACTTCTTGACATCGGTCTTCTAATAAAGCACTGCTGGAGGCAACAGAGGAGCCCTCAGAGGGCTAGGGTTCTCACACTATTATTATTTCCTGTAATTTCTATTCATATCAGATCTTAGCTCTCAACAAGTATGATGAACTCTTGGCTTTTACTAGTGTTAACATGGATATTCATTATTCTGTCCTATTCAACTACCCTGAAAATACAACCTCTCAGGATAAAAAACCATTACTGGTGCTCTCCTAGCAGCAGTCTTCAGTAGAACTCTTCCTGTTTGATTTGCAATACACTCCTCATTGTGATTGATCACATAACAATATACATCAAGGAAAAGACATTATCTTGTTATTCTCCCCACATTTTCTAAATGGGTTTCCCAGTGACCAGACTTAGAGCATCTCCATCTCTTTAAGTGAAATCTTATGAGATAGAAGAGTGGTGGAAAAAGAAATGTTAACACACTGCTCCTCTTTGAGGCAGCAGCAGCAGCATGCTGCAGTCAGTGTACCAGGGCTTGGAAGAAGGCTGCCAAGCATTGCCCTCTGGTACTGCGTGCCTCAGCATTGCTGGTTGCCCTGTAACCTCCACCTCCATGTGCAATGCTGGAGCTGCCTCTTCTCTCCAGCCTCTCTTGTAACAGTAATACACACTCAGTGGAAGCACACAAGCATTTCCATCTTCTCGCTAGTATCCTGGCCCAAATATAGTCTTGAAGTTGAGTTACAGCCTTTAAAACACACAAAACCCAATTCTTCAAGAGACTTTTGGTAGCACAACAGGTTAACAAATAGTTTTAGGATTAAGCAGCTATTTTATGGTATTAAAGAGTTTAAACAAGCATGTGGTTTCCTAAACACACATACCCCTGACTACACAAGCCAAGAGTGCAGTGGCACACAGCAATGACAGCATTTCAACAGCTGGAAGAAATCAAACCCTCAGACATCTCTCCCTTCTGTCACCTCTCCCAGATCTCCCCCTCACAATGCAGCCACTTCAACAAGAAACTCCTAGCAAGTGCCTGGGCTTGTGGCAGAGATGGGCTCAAGCCCTGGCCTCAATTTGCTACAAACAACACTCCAGAGTACTTCAGAGGAAACAAATAAGGCCATATATCAAGACCAAAGATAAGAAAGTTATAAAACTCTTGAGGTCACAGCGGCTTTAAATCCCCATTAAATCAAAACGTTTACTGCTACTTTTCCTCTACCAAAAATCATGTTTTTGTTTAGTTACTTTGTTTAGTCAGGCTCCTTATTCAGCTATAACAGAACATTTTACAACAGTGCCTCAGATTGTTGTAAAAAACAGGAGTTATCTTACATGTAATATACACTACACAAAATATTCAGTATGCTGATTAAAATAAGCTATCTAGAGATTAATTTGTGTGACTATTTTTCTTCCCCCTTATGTATCTTTTATGCTGGGGGATAATGTAAACATGACACAGAAAATATTTATATAGTTTGATATAGATATAAAACATATTAACTATAGTTTGAAAAGTGAAGGTTGTTCCTGTGCCTTTTTTTCCCTAAAAGGCCAGACACTAGACATAATGGCAGAACATTACCTGTCCTTAGATATAGGAGCTGTAAGTGGTGCATACCAATTAATTCCCACCTCACAATGGGCATCAAGATAAACCAAAACCTTGAAAAGAGAAAAAAAAGGAATTTATATTTCTGTATACGAGACTGCAGTGATTTAATTAAGCTTATTTACATTGAGATACAGTCATATTATTAAAAAGAAAATGAAGATTAAATGAGTAAAACTGATACATTCTTAAAACAGTATCAATAATATAATAACATAATACTACATTTCCACACGTCTATTGGAACCATCAAAACCTCTCCCCCGAAAAAAGTAAAAAAAACCAGACTTGTGTGTGAACTGGCTCCTACCTGTCCAAGTTTAGCCTTCTGGGCTCCAATACTTCTAGCTTGGATCAAACCTTCTCTCCTCTCATTTCGAAATACCTTTACAAGGCCATTCCACTGCTTAATATAGTCATCCAGCCTCTCTTGTAAGTGTGCTATCAAATAACAAAGAAAAAATTATTTTGGTGAGTTTTAATAATAAACAGTTTTGTACTCTTAATACAACCCCAAAATATCTACAGACCTTTACAAGAACCTTTATTTCAACCACTCACAAACACTAAAACTGAGGAGATCAAGACCTCTGACCTCATGGCACAGAAGTTTATCTCTAACACATCTGAAGAAAAAAGCATCTGAAGTGGCTGGTCACACCACAGGGAGCTGGGTTGACAATTCCCAATCACTTCGATATATCACATAGTAGCTTACAGGTTTTCATCTGTATTCCAAGTGGGCAGAGAAGTTTCTACACTTTAGCGCATAGTCTTTCTTCATCAGATAATGCCACATGTACAGCTGAAAGCACCACTTTGTAGTTAAACTTTTCTCTTCCCTCACTTTCTGCCTCACAAAATTTTCTGTCAGTCTATTAAATCCAGAAACCTAAGGCAGAAACCCACCATGCTCAGATTATTGCCCTCCCTCATACAGACCTGTTCCCTCTTTGGAAGGTCTTACAGTAGTCTTCTAATGAAACTAATATGAATAATTGGAGGGCCAGAAGTGCAAAAGGGACCTTTGTCAGTAAAGGGACAAATAACCACGTAACGATCAAGATGAGCTATGCTTAAATGCTTTCAGATTTGTATTTGCACACTGGTGTTTGCCAAACTACTCTGGAAACCACATTCCTATCGCACAATTTGAAAAAGGATCCTAGTGTCACATAATATTTTGCCCAGATGATTCTGTTGAGAAAATTCATGAAGGCAGCAGGGCTGATAATCAGGCGCCTGCTGTTTGAGGCTACGCTGATTTAGCTACTGGTGTTCATTTAAAATCTATTTTTGTACTGAAAAGCTCAAAAGAATTGCCTACAGCTTCAGTTTCTCTCAATCAGGAACCAAAATAAGCCACCTAAGCTACAGCCGAGGCATCCATGCACGGATTTGCATCAGTTCCAAGGGGCTGATAGATGTCTGCGCTGATCTAACCAGGAGGGGGGACATGTGGAAGAAGAAGGATGTCCCTTTCAACTGCAAGGGGATGTGAGTTACTTCAGTAGCAACATTTCCTGCTACCTGAATGACAACGATGAAGTCCGGAGACTTCTGCAACTTAGTTTCACTATGTTTTATATTCCAGTTTAAACAAGAGCGCCATATAATTGTAGTGGAAATGGTGGTTTTTGGAAGTGAAACTTCCAAAATTGAAAATTCAGCAATTCTATCAAAGAACAACCTTCTGAAATCACTATCTTTTGATTGACACAATTATTGTCCTCCCTCTCCACCTTTATAAAAGAATAAGTTTTCTCAACCAAGTTTTATGTATTCTCTCCCACACACATTTACAATTTCTTTTGTAAATCCTTGTGCATTAGGAAAACCTCAAGGATACACAAATGTCAAACTACAGAAAGAACAATTTTATCACATATGCTGAACAGAATAACATACCATGTAATAAATAGAGAATATATGATATGATAGCTGTGATATAAATTTTTATGGGATAAAATCAACAGAGTTTTGAGGTCATACTGAAGTGGTACGAAGAGAATCTTTATACCACACCATTATTTATGCTGCAAATTCCAAGTATGTGTTACAGAAGGACTGTCAGGAATGTTTTAAAGATTTAAAACCTGAAGTTATTTCCAGCTCTCCTGCCGATGAAGCCAAATGTTTTAGTTATCAAATGTTCAACTATGTAAGGCTCACAGGGAGCTATAAAAACCTGCCATATTGATTGTGTAAAGCTTTTCTACAGTACAGGTCTCAGGACTGTGCAGTTCATTATCTGAAACCATGCCAGGGTTAGCAGCAAGTGCTATTTCCCACAGGAAAGCTGAATTTTTCCTCCTTCCCATACTACAAAGCCTGCATGACAGTAGTGTATAAAATCCCAATACTTTTTTACAGTTAAAAATACCGTTTGGCCAGCATTACATTTTGTTCACCTAGAACATGTATTTATGACATCTGTCAACAGCCTTACAGAATTCTGTTTTTTGTTCAAAAATGTATATTTTATCTTTCAAAATATTATAACCACCAATCTGGTCTTCCCCTGTTTGAGTTCCTCTCTCATGTCTGAGTGCCTGATTACGGCATGAATCAGTGTCTTTTAAAAACACATAGTTCCTCCAGAGGATCTTAGGCGTTGCAGATTAGAAGGTGTGAGGAGGAGGAAAGCAGTTTTTTTCTCTCAACTCAGGGACATTAGCTTGAGAACTAGAAAAATGGTATCAGAAGTCCTCCCTAAAGCAGCTGCCTTTGACTACCCTGAACTGTAATACTACTAATGTGGGGCTCTGGGCTCTAACACAAACACTGATCAATGCTTCAGTTTCCCCATGGCAAGCACCATTAAACAAGTTAATAAAAATACTGTTACCTGTCTACTCTCATTACTTCCCTTCTGGTTATCTCATGGGATGCTGCATCAGTGGGAAACACAGATAGCAATAAAGAAAAAAAACAAGTAAACACAAAAGGTAGACAAAGCCTTTAAATGCTACTAGGAACACTGGTATTGACTTCACACAGACTACAAAAGCTGTACCAGCTGAGATATTGACTTCTGTGCTCCAGAAAGCAAGCAAGATGGTACCCAAATAGGTAACAAGTAGTTGAAGACCAAACACAGAACACCTGTTTCCTTCACACAGCTAACACTCACAGAAAAACAAACTGTTTCTATGAAGAAACCCAAGAAAAACTGGGGAAAAAACCCCATGTGCGACAGTGTGGCCTCACTGACACTGCTGCAACTCTTCTTAGACTCTAACATTAATTAATACAGAGGTCTCCACTGAAAATGGAGATAGCATCATTTACTTAGCTAGGCATCATCCTCTTGTTACTGTTCTCTTTATGCTCTGACAAAGGAAAAAACACCAGAGTAGAATTCAGCACATATCTCTGCACAGTTCTCCACAGTCAAATCTCGCTGTTTGCAGAAGAGATTAAGGAAAGAGTGTCATTCAGCAAAAAGACTGCTCCCAACTGACTTATACAAAGAATTATAATGAAAAGAACATTTTCCAAGCGTTGCAACTGTTTCTCCATGTAAGACATAACATATATAAGCTCCTATGCAGCTGCAACTC
This sequence comes from Lophotriccus pileatus, assembly GCA_035583135.1. Classification (NCBI taxonomy): domain Eukaryota; kingdom Metazoa; phylum Chordata; class Aves; order Passeriformes; family Tyrannidae; genus Lophotriccus; species Lophotriccus pileatus. The sequence goes on along the minus strand of JAWWES010000133.1, from coordinate 36,468,435 downwards.
CCTTCTGATGAAAGAGGATTTCTCAAAAGGAAGGACAGGCAGGGGTTTTTATGAGCCAGTCTTTAGAACTGTTTGCAACCACTATGTTCCATTTTAATTTTATATCGCTGGAAAAGGCAGCAGCTAAGAAATAAGGACAGTCACACTGACCGTGAGCAAACATCTACCCTGTCCAACACTGGGCTCCAAGAGAGTAAGATGGTCTTTGCTGGGTGGAAAGGCAGATATGAAGTGTGCAGCCTGAAAGTAGGTGGGAAAGGAGAAAATCCTGTATCTGTGCTATCAGCATGGCTTTTCTTCTGGCTGGAAAAGCAAAAAGCTGCCAGCAGCTCTGCTGTGATTAAGAGAGTTTGTGTTTTGCAGCTCTCCTAACAACTGGAGATGTCTTCAGGCAGCTTGGCATGCTTTGCAGCTCATACTAGTTCATTGTTCTCTCTGGGGAGAAAGAAGTAGAGCAAGATTCTACTCTCTTGGCCATTTTTCATCTAGAACATAATTTGAATTATTGAAATTAAGTTAATTATATTTACCAAGTAATAGCCTAAAGCAGTTGGAAGAATCATTATAGTTAAATAGTGCAGTTGCAGAAAGGTGTTCAGAGCAATTCCAGCCTGTGCTTGCCTTCCAGTCACTCATACCTGGGAAAACTGCACCTTGAGCTCTCTTTATTGAATTTTCTGATTCAAGAAAGACACTTGGGAAACTGAAGTATGGCAAACATAGAGGCAAGGGTCTGCTGCATGTTAGTCAGTGTCATAGTTACTTTATACAGCTAACTTAGTCCTCGAACAGCTCTGAAGGAAAGCTGTGATCCCAGCTGAAAAGCAAAAACACACTATATGTCTGCTGACTGAATTATTAAAATTATATGCCTTAAGAGAGAAGATATTTTTATTTTATAGCATGTGTGTATATCTAAGCCAAATTATCAACAGCTGTTAAAGGATACAGAAGAATATAATTTAGCATTCAGAATCTTTATTAGACTAAACTAACTATAGTCAAGTTTACAATACAGGGAACGTTTTCTCTCCTGTTATAACAAACAGAAAATGATATCTACCTATCCACAGGTACGATGCGAGAATTGACATAAAATAACTATATTTAATAGTGGCTTATACTCAAAAAAAGGTAAATTCAGCTATGTGATGAGTTCGGTTTTAAAATTTAGAGTGGATATACCCATGAAAAAACAACTCCCACAAGGCTGGAACTGGGAGAAGCCCAGATCACTTAATAAAAAATGAGAGTTTCAGAACAGTCATCTGTTTTCTATGCCATGACACAGTTTAGTCATTATAAAAACAAAGAGGAGAGTATCCTGTGCTACTGATCAAACTTGCCTGTGCTCCTAAAGCCATCATCATTATCTAGAAGAGACTGTTACTCCACACATTCAAAATTATCTTTTTATTTATGGGTCTACTCTTTTTCTCTGTCAACTTCTATTCAGAATTATGGTGCAATAAAATCCTACAGAATGTGCAGCTTTGATGCACTCTTTTGAAATTTTTTTGAGGTTTAAAATCAGTCAGATTTCCTCTATATCAGTCAACTTATATCTCTAGGATACCATTTTCAGTTCTTCTCTGTATGCAGCCTTGAGTTACATTAAAGCTGAAGTTATCACCATTAAAGGGAAAAAAATCAGTTTACATTTATATTTATACGAATCACATATGAGTACATGCATCCCGATTGTAAAACCAAGGCCAGAATGTAAATCAGAAAGGATGAAGAAAATCTCTGGACTTCTGTTGATATGTAGGGACTCAAAGAAAGGCAGTAATTAAAACACACATAAGTTCTTATAAGTTTGTCCCCTAAATAAGAAACAATAAACAGCTTAATACGATGTTTAATTTAAAAAGGATGTTAGAATCTAAAAGGATATTTAAAATTAATAAGATAATTTGATATCTTTAATTACCTTTTAATTATAGTTAAAAACAACATTAAAAAGACATCTGAATTCCTACATGGAATAAAGAAAGGGATTATTCCTAACAGGCTTAGCTCAGATCCTTTGATACTGTTCAAACTACTTGTTTTCACAAGAGCTAAGAGGGGTATTAGGTATCCCAGCTTTCTTCTGTATACTACTCAACAACCGTGGTAGAGAACCTGCTACAAATCCTGTGTTTCAAACAGCTGAATAGAGACGAAGGATTGCCACCTTTACAAGAGCAGTTCATTGGAAGAGTTTTCCCTTCAGCGAAAGCTCAAAGGACTGTGAAAAAGCAAGATACATTCCTTCCAGAGTCAACATGGCAGATAATAAATCAAAAGAAAACTATTTAAAAAAATAAAAAAGTTTCCTTTTCTGCAAGTAGTGTGTTAATATTCTAAATATACCTTTGTTGCTAAAATCATCAATCAGCACAATTTCTGCCAAGTATTTCCTTGGTGTTCTCTTAATGACACTGTGGACTGTCCTCATGAGCGTGGACCATCCTTCGTTATGGAAGACAATGACAACGCTGGAGGTGAGCAGGTTATCATCATAATGCCAGTATTTGCATCTGTAAAAAGATTTGATTTTATTAGTTTTCACAATATGATTACAGAACTGCTTAACAACACCTTTGTGCAAATGACATCTTCACTCATGGCTATCCTTCAAATTTAAGAGAAACAGGATATAAAAGGAAATACAGCTTAAGTGCATCACAGAGGTATGGGGCCCAAAGAGCAACTTCATTCCCACCTAGAGCCTTTTTTCCTCCTGAAAAAGGTGCCATGCAGCTCTTCTCAACATTTACATGCTTCCTCCAGTGTAGGTGGTTGGTATTGCACAGACCCCACCGAGAGACCCTTGACGCCACCACCACCACTTTGCTGCTTGTGCAGCCAGTAGAGAACAGTGGAAGAAAAGACACAGACTACAGCTGTGATGGTTGTCCTCTTCAAAACATCACACTTTAGGATGGACTGCATATTTTGCTCACCAGCTACATCACACATACAATAAGGACGTGCTGTTTCTTCCTAAGGCTCTTTAAATCATATTTACCCCGTAGAAGGACTCTATATAAAGTATTTCTGTTTGCTTTACACGGTCCACATGCAGATTCTGCATAATTAGCAAAGTTACATTGTTGTGGCAAGGCAAAACTCATTAATTTCTGCTCTTTCACAAAAAAAAAAAGATTTAAAGATAATAAGTAAACTTGCTAGAAGTACAGCAGCAGCACATGAAATGCTCATGTTATCTGCATAAAACTACTTCCTTTTGCAAAAACCATCAGAAAAGCATAGTTACTCATGGGAAACATGTAATCCCATGGCAGAGAAAATGTGATTTTTACTATCCATTATCCATGGTTAAACCTTTAGGTATAACTACTAGCTAAAAAAACCCCAATCTTATCAAATCCATTCAGTCCTCCATTCCCTTATTCAAAATGCTAAGTCATGTGTTTCACCATATGTGGGAAGTTAACAGCTTTGGCTAAATTTTTGCAATCGTATACTTCTCTTTTAATCAAAATAAAAACAAAAATTAAAAAAAAAAACACCAAAAAAACCCACAACCAAAACCAAAAAACATAGACTGCTGAGCACAGGTTTAAAATCTGGCCCAACTTCAATGGGCTTTTTTCTTGAAAGGGATGAAAAGCCACGGATAAAAAAAAAAAAACAAAAAAAAACCAGAAGATGAGAGAAGAAACCAAACAAAAATATGCAGAAAACTCAAAGGAATAAAGTGAGAAACTGAACACTGAAGTGCTGCCAAATTTTAGAAAAAGATAAGAATTTATAAATCATTTGAAAGTGTAATGTCTATATAAAACTTGACAAAAACACTATCACAATAACAAAGATCACACATTTTGATCAAAGTTAACAGTTTCTAAACCTATAAATGCATTAAATGGGAATTCAAGTAACAAGTTCAATTTAGCACACACCTGGCTATAATATACATCTTTCTAGTAGCCAACATGACAGATCACAACTGCATCAATGGAGCGTGCAAGACTACCCAGTGTCAGAAAGAGTGACACAGGAAACGTAACTACTGGCTATGTTCATTTCTATTAAACTTTTTCAACTGAAGTATCTGTATCAATGGGTTCTAGCTTGGTGTGCCATGAAACTCTGTATTCATTTAAAACACTTTCCATTTCTATTTCTCTGTGGACCCAGACTCGGGTATTTTTTCCTGAGGGGTTAAAAATTACTTAGAAAACAAGCAATATGAGTCCACATTTTCCAATACCTATTAATCACATTTATACACAATGGATTTAATTCACAACTGTAATGCTCATTTCCCCAACTGGACCCCTAAGTGAGACTGTTCGCAGTCTCCTTAATTACAATCAATCCAAGTATTTCCTTAATTGGAAGTTTTCCCAGCTGATCACTAGCCCCTTTTCCAACTACAATAATTCAATTCCTATCACCAAACACACAGACATAGCACTTTTGATTTCAATGTTCAAAATCCTTCCTTTTTTCATCTTTCAGCAAGTAAAGTCTTTAATAGAGTCTGACTTTTCAAATATATCTATCATGTATTAAGAAATTATTAGTGACAAATAAAAACTTTTAAACTTGCGGATGCACAAACTTCCACAGTTATAGTTCTCTATACACGATAAGAAGCTTAAGTGCACAGAAACATTCCTGTGTTTGAAAAAAATGGCCTTAATCATCAGAAATCACCAGAGTTTCTGAAACTCCATTCAGTTAAACATGGAAAGAACTCTTAACAGATCGACAGGTATTTGAAGAGTGTGTCTTTGGTGAAGAAGGACACATTTCACTTATTGTCAGGGAACAGCATAAATATTTATTTCTCACCTCACAGAAAATGAAAGACATTTGGTACAAATCTACTATTAATTTTGGTCCTGTGGGAAAAGAAAATTACAAAATCAAAACAGTCTACAACAAAATTGTATCTAATAAGGCATTTCTTTTCTTAGGTGAGCTGTAAGCAATGTCTGAAACAGCATGATCACTAAAAGTATGACTTACTGACTGAAGTCCTCCAGCTCAATTGTTTTTATGCCTGAAGTAGATGCAGTTAATCATAGTTACAAGTTACCAACATACAAGTGCTAGACTGGCTGTTTAAAAGGTTCAGGCCACAGATGCTTTCCTTCCACAGATCCCTCTCAAAGATTCCAGCTGATTACAGAACGCAGTGATACCATTTGTAGTATAAGCATTTAAGCTGTCAACAACTTACTTAGCCGTTTGCAGAGATAAAATTGATATCCTACCTAGGTGTGTTAAGTAGGCTGCGTAAAAGGAATACTTAATATGTTTAATAGCAGATTTATAACAGAACCGTGTTGCTTTACACATATATATTAATTCTGGTGATAAGGTTATGTTAAAATGGAGAACAACGAGGTGTCACACATTCAAAAAACCAGCATAGCAGCTGAATGCCGTTCAAGAGCTCTGTGTAAGAGCTAATTGAATAGCACCTTTTGCCTCGAAGGAGAAGGCAGTATCTGATGCAGCTCGCACTGTGCCCCGACCTGCACCTTCAGCAGTTTAGCCAGGAAACTGTTTTGCTCTCCAAATAAAAAGACTACAGTTTCAGATTGCCTTCAAGGGCAAAACCAAAACAAACACTGAAAAAGAACACAGGTCTTTTGGTTCCTTATTTCTTCCACTTCCTGCAGTAAAGGTTAGTCATATTTAGCAACAAGATGGTGAAGAGAATAAGAATGAATGAAAGTATGGAGCTTTACATAATTTTAAAAAGCCGAACCAAGTACAAAATCCTGAATGTAACAATACATCTGTGAACAATTTATAACACTTAAGCACTTTTTGATCTGCAATTAATACAGTTTTAAAACATAAAACCAAAGGTCTAGAAAGGCTTTTTGCTATACATCTGACTTAATCTCTTCAAATCTGTCAACACACTTTACTTTTTAAACTTGAAAAATCATGTGTTGCTAAATGTGCCATTTTCAAGCAGTGAAGTACTGAATTTATATCTCTAATAAGAGCATGGTTTTAGTTTTTTTCCAGCGGCTTTGTTTCACTCGTTAGACAGTCCACAGACTGAATCATCAAATCCATAATCTCTAACAGACTGCAGTAACCCCTATGCACAATATTCTCTCTCATCTTCCTTTGAGAATTAGAGATTTGAAATATGGCAGTTGTTTTAGATATGTGCAATTAATAAATTTTTTAATCTCTGTGACAGTTTTTTCCCAATAAACATGAATGTTGCTCAGGTATCTGAGTGACAAAAGCCAGGAGTCTCAGCTCTCATTTCCTTCACATCTACAGATAAGGAAGCAGGGAAGAGCCTTTCCTCAGTGGAGCAGCACTGACATCCAGTGGTGGGCAAACCACATACCAAGAAATCATAAATGTATTTTCCTTGTGTTTGAAGCCGAATTTTAGAGTACAGTTTTCAGTCTAAGTTTCAGGTACCAAAAAAGGAAAATAATATGCCTGAATTTCCAGGAACTTTCTTCAGTTTTATAAAAGAGGGGCAGTGTTCAGGCAAAAGCTTCAAGCTATTGAAAACTGCCATGAGCAGAGTCAAAGTACAGAAGGGTCTGTGACAAAGAGGATTTAAATATGTTTCAGCCTCTAGCTTCATCCCCTGGGTGCAGTCCTGCCCACATACTAGCACAGGGCCCATTCAGGTGTAGCCTGCAGGCCAGCCGTGGCAATACACTATGCACCAAGTTAGTAAACAAAGTCACTTAAAAAAATATTTTGAATTCTTATTGGTATAGCCGAGAGGATGGCACATCACAGCAGATTTGCAGGAATAACAGGGTGGCATCCTTAAGCAAGTCTTGGCTCTACACACTTCACATCACTTTTCCTGGCCCCTGTAAATAGTTATTGTATGGGCAAGAGTAATAAACTTGCACAGATCTGTGAAGGGCTGGCAACACCTTATCTGAGCAGTGGTGCAGGGAAGAGCAGCTCTGTTTGTTTCCCCTTTCCTTGAGGAACTCATGAGTGAAAGGAAACAACACCTTCAGATCAGTCCATGAATAAAAACTTTCCATTCCCAAATCAGCATCAGCATTATTGAGCAAAACCAGGAGTGACTCATCACTGGAGCAAGACGAAACCTTTCAAAAGGCACAGTAGTGATCTAACTGAGGAACAGGGTGAGTAATGTTTCTTCTGACTATTAGCCTGCATACTTAGGATGTGAATTAGTTCTACTCCCTCTCCACCCCTAGAGGAACAGCACTGTTGGAGCCTGTGCCATGTCAAGATCCCTTATCCCTCAATCACAAAGCTATGTACCAGCCACATCAGAGAGGAGCTCTTTTATGGGGGACCCCTCTGGAAAAGAAGCTGGGCATCTGGGCTGAAGTGCTCCTTGGCTTGAGGAAATTTCTGCTCTTACAGCTTTGGACCTCTGTTCATTGGCTTGCTCTTACAGATATCCTGGGGCCCCATAGCCGTGATCATGGGTATATGGACCAAGGATGGGATGACTGTACAGACTCCCTGTTAGTAACTGCTGAAGATGAAGATGCATACTTGAATTTCCTCAGGCTAAAAAGAGTCAAGACTGGAGTCTCCTCCTGGAAGAGTAATCCAGCCAGCAAACAAAAATGCAAGAACTGAAAAAGGATTGCACCTCAACAGAAAGATACTTAAGAGGGCAATTTAAGATCTTGAGCCAACAGAAGTGCTTCTCATGTCATCCTGAATCCCTAACTTAGCATACCAGCACCTAAGCTTCAGAAAAAATAGGATGTATTGTGGCTGCATATCGTGACACTCTATCTTGATACTAGTTTCCCCAGGTCAGCTATCTTGCACCTGCATTTACCAAGGACACATCAGTACCCTCCGGATTTTAAGCACTGTACTTGTGTACTCAGGCCAAAATGTAGCAGCACCGATTCCTCTAAGAGAAAAGGCAGCTGCCATCACATTCCTGTAAGCACTCCAACAGTCAGCTCCTAAGAAGCTCCTGAGAAGCTAATCAGCTGTTGCAAGATGAGGGACCTGAATCAGTACAACGCTGAAGGTCTCAATTCAGTATTTATCCTCAAACTGTAACTGACAGTTAAATTAAAAAACAGAATCTCTCTTCTCCATTAATATAAAATTGTTCATAAACTGTATTTTAAATTTTATTTCATGTTTAAAGTGGTATGAAGCTCACAGTTGTATTATCATCCATTATAACTGCTTTATGGCGCATGAATTGTTTCATTATTTGAGAGGGTCCAGCACTAGCAAAGCCCAGAAATAAGTTAGGAGCTCTGTTTTCATTTGCAGCTTCCTTTTCTAGTAAGTCCTGTTCTTTTATTACAAGGAGACAGTCCTTCAGATGATAGCATGCTGTTTACATACTTTCAATACTGAATTTAGGGCTGCTCCTTATTTTAAATCATCAATTTATTATGACTACTGCAGTAAACTGAATCTAAAACCCTTAGGAAGATGGATGAGAATTTTTGTTGTTTTCTTTTTTTTTTTTTTCCCCCCACAAAACACCATCAACTGTTTGCTCATGTGTAGGGTTGATATCATCAAGGTCATAGCTGAGACTGGCTACTAAGACTAGAGTAGACAGAATAGACAGAAACAGATTACAAAACTGGGCATTTATTTTTTAAGTTACAACTAAGTAAATCTAATGTTAATACTGGACTTGTTACCTATGAAGCCTTATTTTTTATGCACCATCTACATCAATATAAGATTACAGTAGTTGACTTAAAAAGCAGGGATTCTGGAAGAGAAGTGAACAGCCAACCCAAGAAGGACAGATTGATCAGCTGAGTTTTTTTTTCTTTCCTTTCAGCAGACAACAGCAAAACCTCTATTATACACTACCAAACAGCTTAAACCTACGCTGAAACAGCATTTTCTATTTTTACAGTAGCTACAAGCTTTACCCATTTCCATTCCTGAACTAATCTGCAAGGCTATGTGACTACATTGTATTATTAGTGCCCTTGGGAGCACAAGATACATCTACCGTACTTCTGAAAGCATCACAATCCAAATTCAGGGCAAGGTTTGCACAAAGACCCATCACTAGGCATAAGAGGAGAGTTAAAGGAATAGACTTTGCTTTATTTTTTTTATCACAAGATTCTTGCCCATATTATCACTTACTCAACACTGAAAAAGTTGAATCAATAAACACCACAGGGCAGGAAAGCTAGGGCAGCTAGGTGGCTAAAATAAATTCCCTTCCCTGGGGAAGGGGAAGCTCCCATACATGGAGATGAAGACAAAGCCCTGTTCTTTCCTGTTTTGCTTTAAAGTGGTGATGTCCCCCCAGGTCTCTAGGCCTTCTGCAGTACGGAGACACATCCGTGCATGTCACATGGAGAAGAGAGGGCAAGCAGCTCCTTCAGGACCAGGGCAGGGCAGTGCTGTGGGCCAGCAGAACAAAAGCAGAGCACTACCCTCTCCCCCCTGAGGTGGCAAGCACTGCACCTTCAGAATTAAGCAGCCACCATATGGCAATTCTCATTATTTCTCCATTGAGTGGGCACCAGCTGAGGAAGTTATGGCTTGATGTATTTGCTCCAAAGAGTCCAGGCTGTGCATAATTTTGTCAAACATGACAGGCTTTACCTAATGTAATAATCAAGTGACTAGAAAGAAGCTTGAGGCAGTGAGCTCAGTCCCACAGAAATACTGTATTTCCACCATGCCTTGCTCATCTGATATTAAACCTTGAAGTTCCTGTCCATGCTTAGCTGGACTGCATTATAACTTGTATCAGGCACATTTACTTGAATGCTCGAGCACAGCATGTTCTGGTCAACAGGAACAAGACAGAGCATAAGAAGTCCGTTTAATTTTTTAGTCTCACATTAGAATTACAACTTATTTGACAGAATGTTTCCTTCATCTGCCCCAGACTTTCTATGCTGCAAGTCAGCACCTGAAGGGTTACACAAACAGCTGCAGGAAATCGCTCAGACTGTCCCTCCACTGAAGTCAAGGTTTAAGACAGAATTTAAATATACTCCAGGTGCTGTGCTGTACATTTTTGTTGAGTAAGAGGTCATGTTCAGAACTTGGTCATCTCATTTCAAATGCACACACAAAGAGGTAAGTAAATCCAGCTACAGATAACAACCTGGTGCCTCTGTCAACTTCTTTGTACTCTTTGGGTGAATTATTTCTCCCTCAAAACTTAACATTTGAAATGCTAGCAGCCAACATAAAAGAAATGAAGGATCCATTTTCTCTGTAGTTTTCACTACTGGGACCTGAAATGTTAACAGAAAATGATGGGTTTTGCTTTAATGCCCAGAATTCAAATCTTTCCTGACCACAAGGAGATGTTCTCACAATCTATGGCTAATTACAATTTAAAAGCATTCTTTTCTCCTCCAGGACTCTTGCCAGCAGTAAGGCAGCTGATAAGCTGCAGTGGAAAGCCTTCCTGATTTAGTGTGACCACTATAATTCACCTGATTCTCAACCCCAGCTCTCACTGAGGTGCACAAAGATTTGTGTGCACACTATAAAATTAGTTTTCTTTGTTACAGAACAGTTCCAGTGTACTATGTGGCACTTGAATAAAAGATTTTCCCAAGGTACATGTGAAATGAAACCAAGTCTCTAATGCTCCACTTCCAATGACACAGATATCAAGAGTAATTACTGAAATCCTTTTTCTTACAACAGTATCAAATATGTAATTTGTTCAGTGCTATAATTAAGGAACTAATCACATTCCTGAAGAAAGCAGGCTTTACTCCAGAGTCTTTCTATTCAATCTTCTTAGCTACAACAAGATTGACTGGACAAGTAACTACTCAGTGTAAGAGAACATATTAAATTCATGTTATTTGCCCAGAGTAATAAGACTGTCCATTTCAAATGAGCAGCCAAGACTTATCTGCCTTATTTCATACCCTGAGTAATTAGTTACAACTAAACATTACAGTATTTTTTTACTCCAGTCCAGCACCAAATAATTTCAACACAATTCAACATTTTAAACAGCATTTGGACCATACAAAGGGTCTGAGCTGTCACCATAAAACTATAATAGGAAAAATATCTTTCCTAACAGCTTTGCATGTGTGTATTCTTAGTAAAGTTAGAAGTCTTTAATTTTGGTAAAAATAATTGAAAAATAAAACAAGCACCCTTCAAAACTACCTGTACAATTTTTAAAAACAAGCCAATAATCCTCATTCACTTTTGTTTTATAAAATGATATGCAAAAACAGTTGTCCAAAAATACAAGCAGCATTGTGCTCAAGCAAGGAAGAGTTATTTTTTCAACAAAAGCTTATTGCCAGTTCTCTTTGAAGTCAAAAGGCGACCCATGGCAACAGATCCAATTATTCAAGTACAAATTTGTGTGGCCCAAGGGGGGTATGCCCTGTAACAGCAATAATGTCCTTAAAAAGGAAAACTCAAACTGGATAATCTACAGAAGGAAAAAACACTTAAAAATATTTATTCTGCCATGACCATACTGACAGATGTGTGTGGGTGATACAGCTGAAATTCTGGCTCACACTGGTGAGCAGACAGCAGCTATCTACTGTCATATTGAAAAAAAAAACCATCAAGAGATTAATTTGCCTCATGCCATAAACATTAATGATGTTTCTTCTCCCAGTTAAACTATTCAGGCTAAAATTCCTGCAACGTTTTTCAAAAGTAGCTGTCAAAAAAATTTCTAATTTAAATAGAGTAATAAGACTAAAACCTTCTGGGTCAGTAAGAATAATTTGTGAGTAACTCTTCCATGGGTTTGACAACAACAGCGCATCAAGCCTGAGCGAAGCATGTTGCGCTCTGATCCTTTCTTACAGCCAACACCGTTAATTACCCTGGCATGAAATCTGATCAGCACTACCAACATCCCTGGCTTAAGGGCTCTACAGCACTGCAAGTTTGTTAATAGTAGAGATAGGGGTTTCACAGCTGCATCACTTAAAATATACTTTAAGAGAATGCTACTTGACTTTAATCTCAATCTAAAGTGCACTAAGCATGACCCAAATGCAGCAAAATACAGGAATAGAAAGGGCAGATGAGGATTTGGAGTGTTCTACTGTAAAAGTAACTTTATAAAGCAAAACCTGCATTGATTCTTAGTGGTTCTGAGCTAAAAGTATAAAAAGAGACTACTGCAAGTAATGCATCATAGATACGTATTTTTAGAAATACTGAATACAGACTTTTTTTAACAACTCACACTGCTTTGGTCTTGTGTAACCAGGTGTAGAGCCTGTGAGTCATACACCAAACAGCCTCTTCTCAGAGCTGTACACCTGTAGTCATCAATGCTTTTGCCCATCAGGCAGTTTTATTTCCCTTTTGGCTCTTTCACACATTATTTTGTGTTTCCTAATATCTGTCATAAGAAGTTAATGATTTCAGGTTCTACAACTTTGTCAAAAAGGACCTGGGAATGGCATCTTCCAGGACAACCTCCCCAAAACACAGGAACCATCAATTCCCACATGCAGTAAGTCAAAGATACACAGAAGAAAACCCACTTGGCTGCACCAAGAACTCCAGAATGAAGAGCAGGGAAGGTAGATGTATGGACTGGCTACCTAGGAGGAGTGCAGAAATATTGCTTAGAACATGCAGAGAGAATTAAAGGCAAAGCTTTATGGAGCTGAAATCCATAAGATTGGAAGGGCAAGGAGAAGAGCTTGTAGGCTAAAGGAAAACTAAACTGATAAAAGAGATGCAACTTAGTGTCAAAGGACACAGAAAAGACTGAGACACTCAACATATGATTTCCTTCAGTCTTTACTTGCAAGGTTTGCTGTCACACCTCCCAGGTTCCTGAGTCCAGGGGCAAAGTCTGCAGAATGGAAGAAATATCCACCATAGAGGTGAGTCAGGGACTGCTTAAATGGACATATCACAGCAATTGGATAAACACAGCACAAGCCCTTGGGATTGGATAGATCACACCAGAGGGCACTGAGGAAGCTTGTGATGTCATTATGAGGTCACGCTCAACAATATTTACAAGGTCCTGGTGCTTGACAGTGGTTCCTGAGGACTGACAAATTCTTGGCCACCTTCAAGAAGCAGGATCCAGGAAACTATGACCTGGAATTCATTAGCGATAGGTGAAATTTTTGGAACTGATTAACTTTATCTGTGAAGGGCTGCCTTCTGCTAAAATAAATCAGAACCAGTTTATTAAAGCTTAAATCTGCAATGGATTGTCCAGCACAAGGACAAGGGGAAGCCACAAATAGAACCACACAGAAGTACTGGCTGCCAAGAAAGACTCAGACAGCACCTGTGATGGGTATGGAAGAATTGGAGCATCTAAAAGGACAGAAGACACAGGCAGGAGACACCTCCTTTTAAAAAAGGAACTATGAAGAAGGGAAAGACACCTGGTTTTTAATAAAAAAAAAAAACCAGATGCTGTTAGCAGTAAGACATACATTCTTTAAAAATACAGGGTGATGTCCACACTAGAGAAAAAGAAATGAGCACTAATTCAGGCTAAGTGCATGTAAATAATAAGACAGAGTAAAAAAAAAAAAAAAACAAACAACCCCTCCCCCCAAAAAACAAAACCAAAACAAACAAAAACCCAAACCCCGAGTTTGAGAAATAGCTTACTGAAGTAAAAAAAATGCTATTCAAATATTTCTTTTAAACACCAGAAGCAGGATGCTTGCCACAAGGTCTGTTGGGCTGATACATGATCAAAATGAAAAGACACCACTTCAGAAGCAGGAGAGCTAAATTAAGTATTTCCATTGAGCTCTGAGCAGTGACCAACACCATATAAGGTGGCAAGTGCACAGTGATACTTCCCACTGTATTCCCTGTTCCTATCTTCAGCTACCTTAAGCTTAGGGAGTTTGTAATTCAAAGATCACAGATAATCTGCATGATAGATTCTTCTGGAATTCTCTATTTTCTGCCATTAACAGCCTATTGACTTTTTTCTTTTAATAAACCCAGTGTTTACCAAACAATGCAACATAAATAGACAAACAATTGTGGTGTATAACTATTGCTGACTCTGGCCTTGTTATCAAACAAACAGAGGACGAAGACACAACACCAATTTTTATCAAAGGGCCCTGGGGAGCTAAAGAATTGCAGACCACTAAATCTGACTTCCATGTTGAATAGAGGTTAGTAATAAATAACAAAATTAGTAAACCATAGACACAACTTTTGTGGAAAAAAACATGCCACAGAAAAATATTATCATCTTTTGAAGAAATCAAAGATTATGTGAACATGGGTATTAAAACACTAACTGAATTTCCAAAGCATTTGATGAGGTTCTTTGCTTTCTTTACAGGAACAGTTCTTCGTCAAATATGGCAGATCTCTTAGATTAATAACTGCTAAAGTCTATTCATTCAGTAGACTTATTATTCAATTCATTCTATTCAATTTTTAAGTGAGTTTGTGACTGTAGCAGCATAAATGTCTGTGCTGGGAGCCAAGTAGTCCACCTCCACTTCCAGGTCATTACTGAACAATAAAAAGTTCTTGGTAGTTGCAATTAAAATGACTATAAACAGCTGCAGAACAATTCAAGGACACTACCAAGGAAATGAGCTGGCAGGAGAGCTCATTGCAAGTGCAATGACTGTATATGAAGGGTTAGGCCACTCAGTGCATATGCTCAGTGACAAACCCTAAACTCTGTATCACCACTGGAAAAAAAATTTTTTAAAAAATCTTGGAGTCAAGTGTGGATAGAAACAGTCAAACTGTTTCAGAATTTTAGCTCAGTGTTAATCAAAGGGGAAATAAAATGGCAAGAATAATAAGTAAGAAACATAAAATATTTATATAGTAGCTTCATTGAGATATCTCTTGATATTCCCATACTGTGGAGCAGCAGAGCAACAGAAGTACATGGCAGTATCTGGGAGGAGAGGTTAAAACAAACATCACATTCTGCAGTCACTGACTCAGGATGTTATTAATTTCAGGTGTATATATGCATTTAAAAGACAAGTCTGTGCACAGAAAGAGGTCTATGAAGCATGACAATCCTATTGCAATTTTTGGCTCAAGTGTTCCAGCACACTGATTGTCAGGAATGAAGCTTATCCATTCTTGTATGTTTTCTCACTAGTATATGTTACTGGCCAGAGCTAGAGATAAGATTGTCAACAAAAATAATCACTGGTCAGACCCAGTACAGATGTACTTTTAAATTCAATTTTATTTTAAAGTTCTCTAGACAAGTGGATCGTTATGCAGGATAAACAACTAAGTTCTTGTTACTCCTAGCTACAATTCTCTGAAGTTATCTCTTGAGATTTTTTTGGTTTTTTGAGAGGACACACCTTGTTACCCAAAACCTTCCATCCACAAACCTAGGTGCATTTTTTATTTCGCTAGCATGGTGTGTTTGTCTTGTATCCAAAGTAGTCCAGAAACCTTATCACTCTAATTTTACTTCAGCTCTACCTCTGTGGAGACTTCTGATTACAAAAAAATCGCCTAGTGAGCAATCAAATTAGTATCCTTCTTCCCGAAACCTAGGTCTGATAGGAACCAGGTACAACATGTAAAATCCAATACAAATGACTTAAAAGGCTGCCACCTACCAGGGTGATAAAAATAGATCCAAAAAACGTAAAAATCACCAAGTTTTAAGAAAAAGTTTTCTTTCAGCCACTGTACAGATGTTTTGACAGGGCCCACTAAGCCTGCTCTACTTCTTTGCAACAAGAAATAAGGTGGAAAACAGGTTCACCTAAACCCAGTTTATGTCTCCCCTGGCCCTCCTGCAGGGTGCTGAAAAGGCTGCAGTAAGATGAGCCATTTTTGAAAGTTTGTACACTGACTTTCACATATCCTCATATATTCTTGCTTTTGTTTAACCAAACTTATGACTTTCTGTGTGTCAACAGAAGCGCTGAGCTTCAGTGTTGAAATACACCGGCTAAAATCCATAAGCCAAGAGTATGTGGTACTGGCAAAACAGAAATATTCTTATGTACCTGACAAAAACTTCATCACACCATCCAGCATTATTCCTCTCTACAGCACACAGCAAGAGTTAAGGTTTTTTACAGAAGCTGAAACTGCCAAGAATCTCCAGCAAAATTCCTACTGAATCAATAAAGGCAGCAAATCTTCTTGATAATGTGTCAGACTACAAAGTCAAATCTAAACAGAGCAGAATTGAACCCCCCTTTACTGTCATTTCTTCCCTCTTCTCCCTCCAGCAGGGACAAGCCCTAAGGCTACAGGGCATTTAAGCTGGGAGAGACAACTCTTGCAGCACTATTTCACTCTCAGTAGCAGAGCCTGGGAAAGCATTTGACATACTTCACTGAACAAACCTGACTGCATAGGGTGATACTTAAAAATTCTGATGCTTGAAGGAAGAGAGGGCTGAGATGAGGTCTGCCTGTCTATAAACAAATAGCCTGGTCTTTACCAGAAAGATCTTCCTCAATTAGAAACGCCAAGATAGCATTAAGTATAAAAATATTACTTTGTTGCTCTTTGGTAGTATTAAACTGAATTTGACCACCCTTATCAATCACAAAGGCTTCTGGTCTTATGAAGCAGATTGGTGGGAGAAAAATAAATGGTGCATCCAACAGGGAATGTGCTACCTTTTGCTGCATTTCTTTCTCGTCTTTGGGGATGCGCAGGAGAGTGAGGATGTGGATACCTAAAAGCATATAGCAGTATCAGCCCATCTCACTTGCTTCCCCCCTCTTCTGCTGTTTCCAGGAGTCACATGGAAGCTATAAATCTTTAACTTATTTAGGGCAATTGCAAGCATCCCAAGTATTCAATAAATAAAATGATATCTAAAAGATGCCTTTTGTTCCTATTGTTTTTTCATGCTGTTTTGTTTACTTCATTAGAACATTAAATAATAAAACATAACTTTGATTTGAGCTACTGGCTCTGACCTCCAAGAAGGCTTCTCTGCAACTGTGCTTGAAGGAAGCTGTTTCTGAAATGCATCTTTCCATGGCTGTCTCTCCTATTCCCCAAAGTATTTAATCATCTTTGGGAATTTCTATTTATTAATGTCCTTCAGAATAGAAGTAAAGACAAATTCTGAGATTGTGCCAAAAACACTTCAGGAAGCTACAGGTGTGGAACTATCTGGCAGATACATACGATCTCTGATGCCCATCACCTTGGGTAAAAATTCAGGGGAGGGAATACTTCAGTTCTGATGCCAAAGACATGGCAACTAGCCTGGGCAGAGTCAGCCCAGTCCCACCCACACGTGACACACTGCTTCCAGAGTGGAGGGCAAGGAGGGGAGTGTGCTTCCACCTCCTCCCCCTTCTCTCTCTAAGGAAGACAGGGTCAAAGCCCTGTTCTGCTAAAATGAACTCCTGGTAACAACAGGCAGCAAGCCCTCCTGCTCAGTTAATCACACCACCTGACAGGGAAATTTGTTTTCTTCAAGTTTCCTTAGTCCTGTTGCCTCCTACAAAAGGGAGCCCAGTGGCTGCAAATGCCTCAGCAGAAGCAGCAGTGTCTAGGGAATAACCTCCTAAAAAGAAAATGCTGACCTACACAGGTTAGCCAGATCATTTCTTCCCCTTCAGAAAAATCTCTTGTAGCGCAGAGGACCAGCTGCTGACCACAGCAAAGAAAGAAAAACAAAGTGAACCTACAGGACATCTGGCGCTTCATTGCCACCAGCAGCAGACAGGCACAGTCCTCTCCTCTGACTGCCAGCAAGTGGAAACCTTTAGTAAGTCATCTGAGGAACACCCCACTAAGGAAGGGAAATGCTGTGCTCTGTATACTTCATTTGCTTTCAGTGAGCACACACCAGGTAGTAAATTTAAGCAGCTGTCCGTGCATGGGTATGAGTCAGACCCACAGCTGGCCAGTTCTCTCCTGCCTTGCAAAACAGAAAAAACACCCACCACAAAAGGCCAGAGCAGAGGCCCTGTAACCAGACAATGACCAGCTAAACAGATCAGCTACTCCAGCTGAAAGTATAAGCCCAGAGCTTGGCACCCAGTCCAGGGATCAGCACTGATCCATTGCTAGGGATGAGGGGGAACTGAAAATTGCAAAGTACTTAATTTCATATCTAAATTCATACACCTTCCACAAAACCCCAACCAAAAAAACCAGCCTAAAAAATGCCTTACCAATCAATCAGTTTGCTCAGAGACCTGTCCGTAGCTGATATTTAACAAGGAAAATTATATCAAATGCAGATTAGCCTGAGAGTAAAATTGGCTCCAACAGAACACACTGTGTAAATCTGTTAGTAATCATTGGGCAAATGTTAGTAACCTGCCAGAATTTTCTCACAACAAAGCAGACACCCTCCCAGCAAATAAAAAAATGTTTTGTCTAAGATTGCTTCCTTCTTTATGACAAATGCTGTGAGAAACTATTAGAAGACTATTCCAGCCATCACTATGGCAGCTCTATATTTCTGTTACTGCAGGTAATTAGAGAAGTGTTATTTAAAGAGAACAGTATTTCTGTGTTTCTGTTCTCTCTTTATGTATTTATTTATTTACATTTAATTTTAAAAGCTTTGGGGTAAACCAAAACTGAATAACCTAACTACAGTGGGAATGCCTAATAAAGGCAATCCTTCTTTCTTAAAAACAAATCTTAAGTTATGGATTAAGAAAAGATACGACAGTGAAGGCTATGGCTAGACACGGAACATGCAAATACATGCAATTAGACACTAAAACAAATGACTTCAGAGATAAATGACTATAGATTAACTCTTCATGAAAGGAATCATTGCAACAGCATTAAGAAGAATATATGGAAACATTTGGTACAGTACAGCACTCTTGCCTGTCAGTACAAGAAGCCTTAAGTATTTGGCCTAATAAATAATATTATTTTAAGTATCAATTAAGATTATGGAAAGAAAATAACTGAATCCCATATAAACAGAACTAAAAGAAAACAAAAGGTTTGCTTACTCTTCTTGACGCAAGTCATTAACGCTCCGATCTAGTGAGATCATATCACTTGCCACCATATTAAACCCAAACTCTTTAATGCTGGCTTGAATGGATTCTTTGTAATCTGGTCCTAAAACATATGGCTTTGCTTCCTCTCCAGGGCCACCAACAACTCCGTGAGGCTCAGGCTCTTTGGGTTCAAAGTTACCAAGGACTCCAGGTCGTAAAACCGGATCTGGGTATACAAATGTCTGAGGTTTAAATGTGAGATACTGCCTCTGGATGATGTTTTGCTGTTTGTTATCACCACCATGATGATTGAGTTCATTTTTGGCCTTATTTTTCCTTCGAATGGATTCCAAGTCCACTTCCACACCTTCAACATGAGGCCAAGGTACCACGGGTTTGAACTTCTCATTTCCTAGTCCATGGTCTCCTTTGTTTGGCATGGGTCTGTTGTCTTCTTTGTCATCCTATATACACACACACAGAGAAACAGCAGACCATATGAATTGATGACCCTTTATTTACATCCAGTAGCTAAACGCACTGAGAGTTCACACTAAATATGTTAAGCAAGAAGGGAGAAATCTGTGTTGAGAGGCTCAGTGAACACTTTTTACTAAAGCTACTGACTGCTGGAGAACATCACTAGTTGCTGTCCACACTTACCTTGGTGCGTTGATCCTGGAAACCAGCTAATGCCCAAAGCATTGCCAAAGACCAAATACCCATGCAGGACATGTTAACTTGAACGTGATTCCAGTTGCACACCAAAGTGATGTGCAGGGTGCACTGACAGAGCATTTTATGATGGAGAAGGCGGTATGGAGGCCAACAATGCCACAGTAGTGAGCATGGCATCCTCGGGCCCACTCTTGGACACTGGGTGTTTCTGAGGTACACCTACTGGTGGCTCAGATCTCTACAAGGTCTCAGTGGTTGCTAGATACAGCCTCAACATGCTCCTTTGCTGGGAAAGAGATCTGTGATGATATGCAGTCTGGCACACACATCTTTGGCAGCTGTGAGCCACATATAATCCCCACCCTTCACACCCCACACCTCCCCACCCAACTTGCTCCCACCAAGCATTACTCCATCTGCTACAACAGCAGTGCTGTTTATTTAGAGCTGTGAGGTTACGCTGATGGCATTGGGAACAGCAGGCAGAAATGAGATTCCCACCTGGGGAGGCAGTGCTGAGGCTGAAGAGAGCTGCCACAGGCACTGGCATCTCCTGCCTCCTTGTTTGAAATAATTTTACAGCACTCCTCCCTGTCTCCCTACTTGAGATTTTCAGTGATCAGTGAGGCTGATGGGGTTAGAACAAGGGTGGGTGATTTTAGAAGAAACTAGACAGAAAGGTTCTGAAATGTCTGAGTCAGAAGTGTCCAGGGTGCAACAGCCCCACCCACAAATGCACTCCAAAACAGTCACTGCTTTTTCCAATACTACTGTCCAAGAGGATGAAGGGAAACACTGCTGAAAGTTCAGATTTCGTGCTCACATTATTTATTTGTAAGCAGGACAAATGTTAGACCATACTGAAACCTGCAGGGATCAACACACGTATTGTAGCAATGTCTTACTATCTATTCATAAACACAGAATCAAACAAAAAATTGAGATCAGAAGGATGCCACCTACTTAAACCTGCTGAAGGCAGGTTCACAGTTAATGTGATTTCTGAGAGGCTGATGCAGTCACACACTGAAAACACCCAGTTTATCTGGACAGCCTGTTCCAGTTGCTTGACCCAGCTCACCGTGAAGGTATCTTTCCTCACAACTTGGTAGAAGTTTCTCATGTTGCATCTTGTGGCAATTGCCTCTTGTCCTTTCAGTCTGCACCCTTCAGAAGATTTTACATCCATTTTCTCTGTAACCTCACTTTTCAGGGTGAAAAGATGCAATTAGATGCCCCACTAGACTTTTCTCCAGACAAATACAGTCTCCCTAGCAGGTATTTCCTAAGTCCTCTGCATCTGTCAGCATCTCCCCTGTGTTGGGGCAGTGTGGGAGGAGAAGCCAGACACAGTGCTCCAGATAGTAAGCTCTTTCTAGGGTATCCATCCATGATGCACTCTGCCTTTACTGTGACAAGGGCACAATGCTGACTCATTTAACAAAACCACAGAATGCTTAACACTACATCACAGTATTTCCCTCACAAATGGTTCTGTGTCAAAAAACCTTCAGAAATGAAGAAAAAACCCAGCATATAATATTTCTACCATAACAATGGGAGTCAGGCTCCAATTCAAAATAAAATTTATTCAAGAAACGTTCTGAGCTCCCTGCTTGTTATAGTTTAAACAGGGAAGA
Source organism: Lophotriccus pileatus (assembly GCA_035583135.1). Taxonomy (NCBI): domain Eukaryota; kingdom Metazoa; phylum Chordata; class Aves; order Passeriformes; family Tyrannidae; genus Lophotriccus; species Lophotriccus pileatus. The sequence continues at coordinate 36,447,257 of JAWWES010000133.1, read as the reverse complement.
TGTACAACACGCCGAAGCGTTACATTATTCTGTTCTTCCATCAGCGTGTTTTGAGGACCTCAAAAGCCAGTGTGAGAAAAGGGAAGTATAAGGGCATGTGAAAAGGCACATTTTTCAAGGAAGTAGAAGGCTGCCATGGATCTAAATAAAGCCCTGGAGGACTTTTGAAGAGAGCATAATCTCACACTTACCCTAGAAATCAAAAGGAAGGCTTTGCCACTAGACTGTCAGAACACTGCTGAGCTCTCAGCTCTTACCAACTTGAATCTAATTCCTGCTCCCAGTGCGGAGGCAGCTACAGAAGCCAACAAAATGGTGGGCTTCATCAGGAAGGATGCTAAAGAGCATTTTGACTACTTAAAATTTTGAAGCATTCAGTAATATGTACTTCTGGTCTCCATATCTCCATATCTAAAAGGAATTAGAGAAGGTACAGAGAAAGTACAGAGAAGGTACAGAATGAAGAAGAAGGTAGATAGGTATCTTGAGACAAAAGACTAGAAAGGCAGTTGGCCTTTCGTCTCTAAGACTCTGCAGTTTGGAGATGTGAAGGCTGAAGAGCATAAAACTGAAGTTTTAAAAATCATGAAGGTGATAATTCATAAAGGTGGATAAATTCAATGGAAATCCACTGTTTACCTTGATGGATGACAGGTCCATGGGGAGACTGTAAAAGGGCTGGGCAGGGAAGTACCTTCTAAAAATTCAAATTAAACATCTGTGCATGCTGGAAGCATCCAAAGGGAAGGCAGCATAGAAAGAAGCCAGGCTTACACACTGCCATTCTCAGTAACCGCCCTGGAGCATTAGTCCCCATCAGGCTGGAATTTCTTAATCCTCTGGTCTGTGTGGAATTTAATATCCTTTCATTTCATTTCCATTACCTATGAAACAATTATGAGCTTCCACTTAGCCAGTTCTTCAACTGAAACATAACACTTCTGAAAGAAATTTGTTTACTTTCCTGCCATCAGAACTATGACTTATGCTTTATTACATTTAGCTTCATTATAACTGTTATGCACAATTTGCATTATAATGCATTTATTTGTAGTTCCCTTCTACAAACTAAATATATTCCACATTAGTAGGCCAGGGAAAATATTTCATAAACCAAGAAAATTATACAAAAGTACACAGGCACACTCATTCACCCCATTCCTCCAATTTTCATGTTCTGAGGACAAATAAGATAGAAGGCATTTGTTGTGGGTTAATTCCTGCAAGCAGCTCAGCATGACATGTTTGCTTACTCCTCCCCCCCCCATGCCTGGACACAAATCTAAAACACACCATTATATGGGATGCTATGAAGAAAATTAACATCATCTCAGCATTTTATGGGATTTGAAAAAAAAAAAAGAAAAAACGATGGGAAACTAGCAATGTTTAAGTGCATAGTGAAGACCACAATTCCTGGAGGTTATTCATTTATCCAGAGATAACTGTGACAAAGGTTTTCCAAAAACTGTCTTGAAAAGAAGCAAAGTCAAACCACAATCAAAGAACTCCTTTAGTCATCATATAAGCCACAATGCCTTGGTTAGGAACTTCTAGAGCTTCTTCTCGCTTTTATGAATTACTACTCTACACCCCTTTTTAAAAAAAAAAATTAAAGACATATCAAAAATCTGAAGTAATTTTTATTAAGTGTTGATCAATGATTATGAGTTTAGCTTAGGTGAAAGTATTAAACCTAAAGATTCATACAACAACAAGAGCCAAATTGGAAGGTGTGCACATTAAAAAAAAAGCAAACAACCCAACAACCTTTCTGAAGTGGAAAAACAAGATGGTCTGAAAGTTATTTTAAAAACTTCGGAAGAGATAATAATAGCAAGGTGAAGGGAGGGCTTGGAAGAAGTAAGCACAACATACATCTGGACTCTGTGCTTCTAGGTTGTCCAAAAATGAGGTGAGAGAAGCAAAAATTGTGAATTCTCTCACATCTGAAAACAAACAACAACAATAAAATCTCATTACATATTTATAAAAAGGACATATAACGTAGAAAAAAAGTAGTGTTTTTCTATAGAGATCATTGTCTTTTTTTTTAGAGCTGGAGCTAGAATTTGCTATGAGCTTTCTAGCTCCAGTTTGGTGCATGCTTCTTTATTTTTTAAATGTTCTTTTCCCTCCTAAGGGAATTATGCCTCAGTCACTGCAATGGGTGTTTCCAAAAAGTGAGATGATATAAATACAGTCACTACCTGACCTGAATTTTGCAAATTTTATTTTGCAAATCAGGTGCCTTTTTTGCAGAAGACAAGAATGCAGTTAAAGGTATAGGAAACATAACTGGTTTCCTTTGGAAACATGCTTGTAAATTACACCAAGCAAAAGGAAAAACTGGGAGGGGACTTAATAGGGCTGTGAGATCAGGCAGCTGGTAGGAGGGTTGGAGTTGTAGCTGGCAGTAAAACTGCAAATGTGAAAGTTGTGTAATCTGCTTTTCTTCAGTCAACTAGTTCAAGACTGGCAACTCCCTAAAACTCTGTCCCAGAAATAATGTCTGAATAAAAATTTATGTTAGAAAAGTGGATTTGCTTGATTTCTAAAATGAAAGATTATCATACTGAAAAAAGGTTGCTAATTAAAAGCAATGACTACAAAAGCAATTTGCTCATCTAGGAAAAATCAGTGATGCACAAAAAATGAAAAGGGAAATAATTAAGTAGAATCCAGCAGTATTCTCATTACCCAGGGATGCAAAAGGAAATTAAAAAACCCCTTACATTCTTAGAATATACACGTTCATACCCAGCTCAATAAAGACAGATAGGGAGCATTGCAATATTCTGGTGATGAAAAAACTCTAAAAACTGATACAGTTTAATATTTTAGTAACCTAGGAGGCTGATCCATATGTAGTTTCTATTTTATCCAGTCCATCTTTCACCTTTCTTACCTCTTGGCTGAATCTACACTCCTGCAATTACCATGAAACACAACTACAATATGCGTTCTTATAAGGAAGAGTTCAAGCACTTTTAACTGAGGATAAATCAATAGCATTCAGAGCTCACCTGATCCCTCTATGCAAAAAAGCAGCACTTTGAATAGAGCTTCTGTCACAGGTACTCTGATACAGACCCATACAACTATCACTTTAGTAAGGAACTCAACATATTTAAAGTACTTTTCTTTGTTTGCATCAACTTAATGCAGTTGATCAAAGTTTATTGGAGGAAAAAAAGCCACTTGGGGGAAACGATGCAGAGTCCAGCATTTTCAATTATTTCACTAAATAGGAGGGGGTTGTTTTGACATATTCAGTTACTGTGGTAGGGGGGAAAAAAAGGGAAGAAAAAAGGACTACAAGCTGGATTCACAGATTTCATTATTTACTAGACTCATACTGGGAAGATACTAAAATAATGTCTGTTCTCAGCCAAGCTTCTGGCATGATTCTGCTCTACCAGTTAATGAGAGAGAGGAAAAAACCCAGCATGTAGTATATTTTTGTTTGCTTTGAATCATGGGTCTTACATACCAGACTATAGTGCAAGGCATAGGTAGAATAAATAAAGAGTCACGCTGCATTACTTAGTCTTGCACATATTTTTGCACCACAGCATAGAAGACTCCACGACACTCTTACGCTCAAAAAAAAGATACCTTTCAGTATATAGGATCAAACACAGTTAAAAGAGAAAATCAACACATCCAACAATGTATTTCTGAATAGATCTCACTCTAGATACCCACTAACCGCAGAATAAATAAAATAAGCAATAATTCCCAGAACACAGTTGTCTGACTATCAAAGGGATCCATCCCATAAAATTGCACACCTTCCACTTTCACCCACACCATGGTAGCCTCTATCCAAGCAACTAGAAATTCTACCTACTGCAAGACCAGCTGCAGATAGGGAAAACAAAACCAAAAGCACACATAAATTGAAAAAACTAGTTTCTCAAACAAGGATAAAAATCTATGGCACACTGCTATCATTTCAGAAAATAAATAAATAGTAACAAAGTCTTTTCAATCATTACAACTTTTTGCACTAAAAAAGTCTGTTTTAAGCTCCACATGCAGCACTGCCTCTAAGTCATATTAGGCAAAACGTTCCATCAAACAATATCATCACAAGATAACCATATTGATTCAAATTAGGACTGAAGTTGGATCACGAGAATTTATCCGGTTTGCTATTCTTGCCTTTTTTCTCTCAGGTCCCAAGTAGCTCCCCGAGATGAAACAGTTTTGCCAGGGACAGATACCTGTAATAAGCTGCTAGTCATCAGCATTGAGTAAAATCCCCTTCCCCCTCATTCCTTATGATAAGGCAGAACAGGACAATCACTAGTACATAGACTTCTACAGTACAGAAGTTACCGAGTTTTCAACAGATACCAGCAGACCACAGTCATTGATATTCACTCAGCCATTGAGAAAAAAACATTAAGTAGCAGTCCCTTTGGGCCAAGGCAAAACAACTTAGGGGATTAGGATCAACAATTTTCCTGTGCATGTATCACTTAAAATTCCTTCAGGGTAATGCAATCCTGCCATAAGTGCTCTTTCGATATGCACTACTTTACCCCCTGTCCTTGCTCCTCACTCCCTTTTCCCATGACACTGCTCCTCCATAACTTCCTGCTGTATACGTTTCTCCTGGAGTCTGGATTTTCTATAAATGCATTGGTCACACTCATATGCATCTGGTCCACACTGCTCAAGTTCCTTTGGGAAGTTCAGTTACCTTCACCAATAGCAGAGTCTACCAGGAGACCTGGCCAGTGTGCTTTGTGCCAGACTCAGTCTCTTACAGAGCATGCCATTGGCCATCCAAAACCTGTAAACTTCTCTCTCTCTATCACCTTCAGGGGGATTTAAGATAACCCTGTACCTTACCTATCTTACAGGGTGCCTCTTTAGGAGAGGTGCAGTACTCCTTGAATTCCTGTGCGACAAGTACAGGATTAGACTCTGCCTGACTGACAGTGAGTAAAAATAAAGTTACTGAATGCTTCAGAACAAATAACCGTAAAAAATAGCAGTCTTACTGCCCTTGTTTTCACTGGCACTCAATGCTTGGAGAATATTGAACCAGCTCCTAAACCTACCAGTCTGCCTTCCTTGTTGCCTGAGATTCAACTCTTACTCAGCTTTAACACATCCCATCCTTCCATTCCTGCTCCTGTCATACTACCCCTGGTCCCATCTGCAGTTCAATAGTCATGGTGTGTCAAAGAAGTCTTGACAGAGATCCACTTCACTCAAAGCCTCCACTTAAGAAATGCCCAAGAATTTTGTGGAGTTAACTACAAGCAATCACAGAATAATAGAGTGGTTTGGGTTGGAAGGGACCTTGAAGTTCATCTAGTTCCAATCGCCCAGCCATGGGCAGGGACACGTGCAACTAGACCAGGTTGCTCAGAGCCACATCCAACCCGGCCTTGAACACTACCAGGGTTGGGGCATCTTCAACATCCCTGGGCAACCTGTTCCAGTGCCTCACCATCCTCACAATAAAGATTTTTTTTTCCTAATATCTAACTTAGCCCTACTCTCTTTGTGCCGCTCAATGTACCTCTTCTTATGGCTCTGGAGGGCACCATGTAATCTGGGATAGCAATTAATGAAATCTCAACCAGAAAGACTCAGATAAATACCTGAATAAAATGATAGTAAAGAAATCTCTGCTTGATTTTGTAACTTAAGGCAAAGTTAGGCAAAGCAGGTAAAATAGTCTGTTATCATTAAGATTATGATCACTTTCAAGTAACACAAATATTCTTAAACTGAATCATAAATTAAGCTGCTGCATTACCTAAGGGGATGTATTTTAGTCTCTCCCATGTTCTAGAAATGAAAACATGTTGCCACTAGTAGCCTGTGCAATAAAAGGAACAAAAAAAACCATATCTGCAGCTGGTTGCTGCAGTATAACAGAAAAGTTGTTAAAGGACCCTTGATGAGGGAGAAGTATGACTCAAAGCCTCTTAAATCCTTTCCTTACAGACAGCACAGCAAAGATGACAGAAAGACTTTTAAACTCAGAATAGCAAGAATCAATTACAAGTTTATCACAACTAGACCAATCAGCATTTTCAGTAGAAGAAAGCCAAAGTGATCATAGAATCACAGAATAGTTGAGGTTGGAAGGAACCTTAAAGTTCATCTAGTTCCAACCCCCTTGCCATGGGCAGGGACACCTTCCACTAGACCAGGTTGCTCAAAGGCCCATCCAACCTGGCCTTGATCAAGTGGAATGGAATATAAATAAAAAAGCAAAAAAGCAAGTATATCCCTACCCACTGCATCTTTGCAGGTGTTTTTGCTTCTTGTTAATTAAGTGGCTTTCTCAGTTGCATCAAAGTGCAATTTGTCTGCTCTCCAGGGAACCAGAGACCACAAGAGAGCACACACTTTCCCTGCCTGCACTGATCCTGGCCCTGTCTTCTTGACACAAATTGAGAAAAGCCAAGTACTGTACATCACACGAGGTAAGTTGGTTTAGGTTAAGCATTTAAGACTGATCTAATCAACCACCAGCTGACTCAGTGATGGTAGAACAGTCTGCCATCAACTGCTTTTCAAATGTCCATAACCTTCCTTCTTTCTCTGCACAACAGATGGATTACTACATGCTGCAGCCTACATTGTCATTACCATGTGTTTAGCATTGTATTTCAACTACAAACTTCTGTAGAGTGTCATCCACATTAATTCATTCTTAAACAGAGACTGCAATGACTCAGACCTCCAAGCCAACAAAAAAACACCTGTTCGTTATATTTACCCTCAATTGAACCATATGGGTTACTATAACACAGATGAGACTCCACATCAATTAAAAAAAAAAAATCTAATTTTTTTGCAAGTTGACTCATTCCATGGTAAATTCAGCCATTTAACATATATTTTGTTGTAATTTAGTTGTTCAGAATGCTGTTATGGTAACAGTCAAGTCCCATGAAGAGGCCTAAGAGCACCAACCTCTGGGGCAGTTATTCTACTGTGGCACCAGGGAGAAAATCTGTCTGAGGTAAGCAAAGCCCATCAGACCCTGCACTCTGTCTTACCAAAATAAAGTTTATTTTCTTGTCTAGTTTCGAAAGAAGAGACATTAAGGACCCAATCATTTTCAGTTTCCCTTCTTTTCCTGTAAAGTGGCGTCTACTCACTGAAAGGCCAACACCTATTGCCCAGAAAGCTAAACCTTGTTTTCTCTTATGAAGCGTAATGAAAATAATTCTTTTTCAACTTCCCAACCTGGAGGATACAGAATCACAGAATTAACTATGTTGGAAAAGACCTCTGAGATCATGTAAGTCCAACCTTTGGCCTAACACCGCCTCGTCTACTAGACCATGGCACTAAGCGCTACATCCAGTCTCTTCTTAAACACCTCCAGGGACAGTGACACCACCAGCTCTCTGGGCAGCCCATTCCAATGCCCAATAACTCTCTCTGTAAAGAACTTCTTCCTAATGTCTAACCCAAACCTCCCTTGATGCAGCTTAAGACTGTTGCCCTCTTGTCCTATCATTGGTTGCCTGGGAGAAGAAACGGAGCCCCACCCGGCTACAACCTCATTTCAGGTAGTTGTAGAGAGTTATGAGGTCTCCCCTGAGCCTCCTCTCCAGGCTAAACAGCCCCAGCTCCCTCAGCCTCTCCTCACAGGACCTGTGCTCATGAGCAAGAGGTTCAGCAAGGTGACTTGTCTGTTAAGCTAAGGTGCCAGCAGCTGTAGATATCACAGGAGGAGCAAAGCAGTAGATGAACGGATGCATTTCTAAACAAAAAGTGCATGAAACTGGCTTCTAAGGACACAGTCAACCCCAGAACAACAAGCAGATGATGGCTGTGGGAAGTCTCCAAACGCTCAGAATTCTGATGGCTCTAATCAATATCAACATCTCTCGTCTCTGAAAACATTTACTACTAGTTTTGTTCAAATGCATCCCTCCATTCTTTTTAATTTTTCTCAAATTTCCCGTATTGTTTAGAGTTCTGATGAAGATGATGCCATTGCTTACCCTATTTTAGAACGGCAGAAGGTGGAGGCAAGGAATTTTTCCAGCTTTTTCTTCCAGGCAAAAACTAAATAGCTGGAAATCTCTTTTGAAAAATTCACTGCAGAAATGGATGGTAGAAAATGCAGAATTTTTTTATTCTGTCTCCCTCCTCCAAGTCATCAGGAGTACCAGATTTGCACACGGCTATGCGGCTTGGAGTAATTCAATCAGATTTTGAAAACAGTGCTTAATCAGAAGCATACTTGGGCAATAAGAAATTGCTTCATAATGCTTTGAATAACTTATACCTTACTGGCCTAAGATACCAGAAAAAAAGAGAAATATACATAATTAGAAAATTATACACAACTTTTCTCTCTAGAGTGATTTTACAAATGCATAACTGGAAAAGTCATGAGTATTAAGAACAAAATGGACAATTTCTTAAGACATCATCTCTATCAGAGCTGACTTCAAGATGCAAAAGGGCCTTCACATTTCAGGCCTTCATGACTCTTGGAGTATTTCTTCCCCTCTTCAATGTAAAAAATACATTGATTTTTCATCTGACCTTTACTATCTTTCTCTGCATTGCCTATTAGAGCTTAGCAGAAGAACAGATATTCTGTTAATGAAGTAGATTAATAAAATGGTATTCACACAGGAAAGCAAGTCCCATTTCTTAGAAGCTTGAATGACTTCCTCCCTTTGTAAATTCCCAAAGACTATGCAACTTTAACAATTAATAAAAAATTAAGAGCAAATTAGCCTGAATACCTGAAAATAGTGTTGCATTCATGACTTATCAATTTAGTATATGTTGATCCATGCAGTTTAACTATTTCTACAGTAGTATTCCACTACTGCCACATGCTTGGAAGTGCTTGGCAAACAGTTCCTATAGGTTTTGCAATCAAATGGAAGATCTATAGTTTTTGCAATCAAATGGAAGATAAAGAGAGAAAACAGACATGAGAATGAATTATTTCACTGCAATATTGCCACAATCCAGAACACCAATACCTCTATCACTCAGACCTTTTCTCTGGTAATTTCTCATTTCACTCCTGCACTCTATGATCTTCAGCTGCATCACCTTGTCTTCTGTGCCCTCTAGTTGTTCTCATCCAGTCCTACACTTACACTCAAGGCATTGCTACAAATGCTAAGAACTTTATTCCACAGCCCTTCATAGTTCAGCAATAACAAGCTATCTCCTTCACATCCCAGATATGTCTTTCATCTTTTTCCTGGGAAGCTGTGCCCTCCAAGGTGAAAGACTTAAATCACAGCATCACTGAAGAGCTCAGTAAAAGATCTGTTCTTGTCACTACGTTTCAACATTAAATGAAGCTTGTGACCTTTGTAGTTGAGTCATTGCTCCTTTCATATTCTGTGTCAGTCTAGGAATACCCTTCATTTCGTGCCTATGTTTGAATGAGATCTTAAAAACAGAACTCATGTTTATTCATATGGAAAGTAGATTCTTAAGAACTTCTAAGATATCCTCTGTCCAGCTTAATTTCCTTCCATGAAGGAAGAATTATTCTCCTTTTCCTGTGTAGTAGAGTGTTACAAACTGGACTATATGGGGAAAGGCTTTTCATTTTACGAAGACCAAACCCATTTTAGGAATGTTCTCTGTAGACTGAAGAAAAAAAGATAAAGCTGTTTCTTTTGGACTTAAACCTTCAAAATTCAAGAAACTGTGGTTTAAGCTGTAGAGATAAGCAGTAAAAACAAGCAAAGACTTCCAATTTAAAAAAGTAAGGGACCAAAGAGTTACAACTTACAGTCCATGATTTTACGATTGAAAATATCCAACATCTATTATTTTTCAGAAAAAGCCCCAGAAAGAAACAAAAGCTATCATCAATCCTCATACTGTAGGTGGCTGAGGACTGGTGGCTTTTCTGGCCTCCAGGCATCAGCTATGAACATTGTAGTGATTCAAGCCTGCAGAGGATCTTCATCCTTGTTTCTCAATCCTGTAAGACAGATGGATATTTAAAATTCCTGCATTTCTTCTAAATAACTCAGTGAGTAAATGACATTTACAACACAATAAATCCATCACTGATGTACATGCTTGATGAAGGGATGCAGGTTTCTGTGCTATAGCTTGTCTCCCTCAATTTTTAAAGACAGATGCGTCAATCTCATTTCATTTTCCTTGCTATTAAGAAGCAAACTGCATGATTAGATTTTCATTTATCTTGAAATATTGTCACCATTCTCAAGCTTTACAACAATCTATTTCTGTCCCTTTTTTTAAATTGCATTTTAGAATTTGATCTACCCTACCATTTTGAAAGATTTTTCAATGAAACAGCTGAAGCCAAAAGCTACATTGTATGCAAATTATACATACAGTCTAAAACCCATTTCTGCAAATTTCATCTGAACTCCCAAAAGATTTCAGAAATTCAGAGTATCTGTGTATACTGCTTGACTAGGTAAGAAAGGGGAAATAACCTGTTGTGATAAATTGTGTTCTCTGTCCCACCTTTCCTTGACCCTTCATTCCTGGTCTTTTCTACGTTGGAGAATCTGTATGGTGTTTGCCAATAAGTAAGTTATAGTCTATTGAACTGTTGAGGTACGGTAAGTTCTTATCTGTATTAATATCAAAACCTGATTCATACCTTTGCTTTAGAAGCCACATAATGTGTGAGCACAGCCAGGTTATCTGCATTTTTAGTAGCCAGCAAGAAGACTATAATATAATCCACAAACCTTTTCAAATGGACTCCACTGAACTGGTCTGCTCTCCACTGTGCTTCCAGCTTTGCACTCTGCTCTGCACCCAGCAAGCAATATCTTTTATTTTGAGTTTGGAAGCCACCATGGTCACCTTAGAACCACAGGACCAATCAGAGAGGCAAACATGCTGCAACTGACTTACAAGTAATGGACTGCCTTGACATTTACTTTGTTAGTGCAGATGATCCATTGTGGTGCCTCAATATAAACTTGAAGCAGCACGAGACTAATGATCAAAACATTACTCTCAAAGCCAACCTTGGGTATTGACATCCACTGCCTTCTCTTAACAAGGCACTAAGGATCAACCTCTTGAGGGACCTTCCTACATCTGTCAGACCCTGAAGAGACTTTTAACACGACCTTTGTGTTTCCAGCTCAGGTACGCTATGGCTGGCATTTCTGATCACCTGTCTGGAGAAGATACAAATGAACATCATCCTCCCATGTGCACTGATTCCTCAGCAATAGGACTGTAGTGCTCTACTCTTCAGAATAATGGGTGTATAACACACCCAAAGAAATATGGATGAGACTCCTGCTTGCTTGGAACAAATGGAAGTCAGTGTTCTCAGCACCCCGTCTCTGCCTGCAGGATACCCACGGCATCTGAACAGCATAGCAACAGGCTATGAAGCACTGTAATCTTTTCAACAGGTGTTCACTCCTTGTAAACATTTTTGTTATGAAATCAGAAGTCTTGGCAAATCAGATTCTCCATGTAAATACCGAGAATTGAATATTGGTTAAAAATTGATCTTAAAATAACAGAGAGCCTTTCCTTGGGTTATACTTAACCCAGTAATGCTGTTTCCAGCTGGAACAATTTCCATAAGCCCTAAGGCCACTCCTGGCGGCCTTCAAATAGGGCTGCTAATAACTGCACTTATGAAAACTGTGCTCTTCATTTACTGCTTCTAACACAGAAGAGACATTAGCAAAGTCTACTTATGATCTATCCAGTTCATTAAAGGAGTGTTTAAATCGGAACCCAGTTCGCTGAATCAGGACCTTTATGTGCTAGCCTTGCACTTTAACTTCTGACAAAGACAATTCTGTTAAAGCCTGTCAGAAAACTCATTTCAAAAGCCCTCTGCCGTCCCTGAGAAAGACAGTCTATTGTCTCTAACACACAAAAATCTGGCCAGCAGCTGGAGAAGGAAGAGCCAATAAGGCAGTTTATAGTTAAGTCTGACAGGGGAAAGATAGTGCCTCCCAAGAGGATGAGCTGCACAAGAAGAAAGTTGTCAGTATTTCAATTTCCAGTATGGAAGAGAAGCTACATACACAAGCCATCAAATATCACAGAAGGATAAACTGGCAGATGTACTAGGAAAAGACAGTAAACAATATAGAATCGTTTACTGTACATCAAAACAGAATAAGAAAAAGAAACCAAAATCCACAAGGATGATACTTTAATCAAAATACAAAAGAAATAAAATCCACTGTGTTTTGCTACCATTCAATAACCTGCAAAACTATTATATTGAAAATTATAAGGAAAAGCCATATAAAAGAGCTTCTTCTGTAAGAGAAAATACATTCCCATGGTTGTCAACCAAGCCTATATTATTGCTGTCATTAATCAGTCACCGTTTGGGATGAGCTGTTTTCTTTTCAAAGGTTCTTGCACACAAGTGACAACAGAGGTATACACTCTGTTTGAAACTGTCATATGCAAGTTACACAAATCAGCATTTTTTCAATACGTTATCATCCAGTGTAGACCTGGACAAATCTTAAGATAAGATAGAGAAAACCAGCTTCCTTCCCTATCCTGCTAAACAGTTTTAGTAAACAATAAAAAGCAAAACAAATAAACAAAAAAAAAAAGCAAAAGTTCCTCTAAAAGCTGGAACTTTTCACATTTCAGTTCACTTCCATTAAAAAAATATAAGTATATATAATATACTTATATGTATAATATAAGCTTAGTAGTAGATTGCTACTCAGCTTTCCTTGTTTAATAATTTCAACAGAACATGAACAGCATAACTCTATGCATCTCTTTAGCTGTTGCTTCAGACATAGCACTTGACCTGGAAACAGCATATGTTCCTTTTATTTAGTATAGCACTTACAGTTCTACAATTCTTGACAGTAGGGCAACTGTGTATTTGTAAAGAATGTCAGATTTATATAAGATGCAGCCAAAAAAAAAAAAAAAATCACTTGCCCACTCTTCCTACTGAATGAAGAGACTCAAAGCGAACTTCCCCATTCTATTTAAAAAGCAAAATTTGGAAGGCTTCTGAATGTCAGTACTATGATGCATTACATGGACGTTTGCCCTCTCAAGATTGCAGATATACAGCAAAACCTGAAGGGGATATTTTCCAGCTCTGCAGTAAGGAAAACTATGGAACAGCAGAAATATGAATTACAAAATGCACCTAGTTCTTGCAGAAGATTTATGAAAACTGCATTTTTTAGCCACTGCAGATGAGCTGCCTTTAAAGTTTTGTTTTTGCTAATTTGGTTTGGATTTAAACCTCTCTCTGATAGGTGCTGGATTTTTCAAGCTGGTGTTATAGAGTGGAATGAATACATTTCTACAGTCAGTTTACTTCTGTACCATATATTTCTTGTCCTGTCTATGTGCCAACACAAGCACCTTTACACCCACATGCTGAGCTGGATCAAGGACTCCCCACAGCCAGCTGGATTAGCAAGCCAAATGAATTTGGCATCCCCCAGTAGGGTGAACACCAGCGCCGAGGTAGTTCAAAACAGAAGCGGGGTGAGGGGGAAGCTGCTGGAAGCGAGGGGTAGCTGGAAAACACAGCAAGCCTAGTAGCAAAACACACAGAACATAGCTGCCTCCCCGGGCTGTTTACAGCTATTACTTGTGCACAGGCATACAGCAGAGACACAAGGGCTGTGCAGTCCTTCTTCCCTCAGCAATGCCTAGCCATCCTCAGAGCCCTCCTTTGCACCTCTGCGGGACTCCAGGGAGAACAAGTACCGGCAGCATGGCAGCACAGCAGCTGCTTGGCTTGGTAGGGTTTGCTTCTTTTGTACTTTAAAACAAAACAACACAATCCAACTACACCGAAACACTGAGCCCACAGAAGGGTCAGAGGGCTGAAGCACCTCTCCTATGAAGACAGTCTGAGGAAGCTGAGGTTGTTCAGCCTGGAAAACAGAAGGCTTCAGGGTTGTCTTGGAGCAGCCTTCCAGTAGCTAAAGGGAGCCGACAAGAGAGATGGAGAGGGGCTTTTTACAAGAGCATGTAGTAATGGGACAAGGGCGAGTGGCTTTAAACTGAAAGAGCGTAGGTTTGGTTTAGATATTGTGAAGAAATTCTTTACTATGAGGGTGGTGAGGCACTAGAACAGGTTGCCTAGAGCAGTTGTGGATGCCTCAACCCAGGAAGTGTTCAAGGCCAGGTTGGATGGGGCTTTGAGCAACCTGGTCTAATAGAAAATTACCCTGGCCATGGCATGGGAGTTGGAGCAAGATGATTTTTAAAGTCACTTCCAATCCAAACCATTCCATGATTCTATGAATTAAACAGAACAAAGAAACATCACAAAAAAACCCCAACCCAGATTTCTTCTCTCTAAACATTTCTTCTCCCTTTGAGGAGACCCATTTGCTGTGCTGAGAAAGCAGAGACACAAAAGGCAGCATACTTATGTCCTCACTGCATTTAGGGCCATACACTTGTGGTGTATTAAGAGGATCAGGAAAAATAAAGTAGACTCACCCAGTCGTGTGCTTTACTCAGTCTCCACACCTAGATCCTGTATCAGAAATAATCCAAGTGGAAATAATCCAAGCAGGAAAAGCCCATAACAGTCAGACAGATTAATTATTTCAGGTGGCCTGGGTGATGGCAGCGGTTCATCTTCCCCAGGAGCCCATGACTGCTCTCCCAGGGGTTCCTGTGGTGTTAATGGCAATGCAAGAATATCTTATGCTCTAAATAAAGGTATGTTTCTGTCAAATATTCTTAGCAATATGAATGCCTCTTTCTTCTTTCAAACCAAAGCTGCAAACCCAATATTATTTTCTCTCTTACTACAGAATTAAGGAGATGACTGCATATTCGTAAATTCATGGAGAAGGGGGAAGACATGACTAACCAGCAGCTGCCCTTCTCTAGGTGAGGGCACTTGTCCCTTTTCAGGAAAGCTCCAAGTCTCAATAGAGTTCTCATTAACAAAATACATGGAACTAGTGACTTTCCAGAGCATTATGATTTGAATATGTATTTCTAGGTCTCCATTTCTTAGAAAACACATCCAAATATCAGGCAGAACTCCCTTCCACGTAAGTATTTTATCACTCTGTTTTCAATCTTTTACGCCACTACAGCTATATAAAAAGGGTCGTAGGGAATGTGCCAGTCTAGTGCTGGCATGTCTTCAGTCTAAAGACATAATAAAATGAGTTAAGAAACCAAAATTTTAAAAGCAAACATATTAACGTAACGGAATATCATAGAGGTTAACATTCACTGGGATAAAACTTTCCAGTTGCCATAACTGGTCTTTTTCATGCAGTTTAAAGTTTCTTTGAGTGCTATAGCCAATGCAGTGTAAAACCAGATAAGGAACATTGAGGTCTGACAAAATGAACAACTGCATGCAGGGCAGAAAGCAGATTTTCTATAGGAAAGTTGTTGGGGTTTGGTGTTAGACTATGAATAGATCTCCTAAAAATACACTGCTGAAAGGTTTGTAAAGCCGAAGTGACTTATGGAACATCAGCTACCTACAGCTACATACAGGGATATTTAGTGGGTTCAGCTATAAGACATTGATTCTGTATCTGACCTTAATTTCCTCATCAGTAAAACTGGACTTGAAAATAAATGTCCATATATTTTAGTAAACATGTAAAAACTACAATGCTCTGCAAAAAAGAAATCTCAGGTTGGAGAATAAAAAAAGGAAGATGACAAAATACAATGATTTTTGATATGCAAAAGCATTCTCTCCAATGAATATTTTAAGGCATCAGAGTCAAGATTATTCACTTAAACTAATAAAATATATTTTTTAAGCATCGACCTAAAAAGTATAATGAATTCTGCAACATAATGCCTTTGGTAACATTAAGTAGTATATTATGGTTGTTAGATAAGCCAAATTATAGATAAAATTCTGTCCATTTCTTAGAAATTAACAGCCATGAAGCCA
The DNA here is from genome assembly GCA_035583135.1 of Lophotriccus pileatus. Classification (NCBI taxonomy): domain Eukaryota; kingdom Metazoa; phylum Chordata; class Aves; order Passeriformes; family Tyrannidae; genus Lophotriccus; species Lophotriccus pileatus. The sequence goes on along the minus strand of JAWWES010000133.1, from coordinate 36,431,371 downwards.
TTCCTGATAATTATGAAAATTCTGATTGCTGGGACTGCATAGGGTATTTTGACCAGTTATCAGTACAGAATAAATTCTTTCAAATATTGTACAAGATAAAACCTGTTCAATTTGCCTCTCCTTTGCAGCAATGCTAACTGGCCAAGTCTATCACTTGGTGCTTAGTCTAACACTAGTGCTTAGTGTTAAAGGCTGTGAAGATTTCTTTGATCATAGACATGAACTGTAGAGTTTAAAATGAAACCTTTCTTTTTCCTCATAAAATCCTTAGCATTTTATATACTGTGACAAACCTGTTGGAAGACAGATTGCTCAAGCTATTACAGGACATAAAATCAAGAGTAGATATCCATATCACTTAATACATTACTGCACTGCAAGAAAACTCTGAAGCTGTTGAACAGTGGGTCGTGAGAATATGCCTAATTAACTTCCCAGATTCCCACAAAGAATGAACAAAAAAATGCAAAAAAAAAACTGGCCAGGAATTAAAAATAGATAAGAGAGGTTTTCATCCTTCAGCTGAGGATGAGAACCTGGAATAACCAAGATCAATGCATCTCATTACACTAACATGGGTTTATGCTGGCTGCAGTCAATCAGTGATCACCATCAAGCCCCCTTGTAAGGATCCAATCCTACTTCTATCACACAATGCAAACATAAAGGATTATGTTTAAAAGTTCATTTTAAAGAGAAAAAACACATCATTGCTTCCAGTAAATGTAAAACTTATGTTAAGAACTGAGAATCAGAGTCATTCATGCCTTACTGTAAGTGCTGCAGCCTCTCTGTTCTCAGATTAGGAGCAAAACCATAACTAGGTACCTCTGATTACCTGCAGTTCTTGTCTGTATTTCACCACACACATACAAGCTCTGATTTTGAAATTATGCACCCGGGGGAAATATTACCAAAACAAATGCCTCCCAAAGAGGCACAAGGCATCTCTCAAACACAAGATCTAGGCATATGGGAATCAAAGAAAGGGGACACAGGGCAGATGAAGTGTGCTCAAGGACAGCAGATTTCAAAGAATTCTAATTATTTTTAAAGTAGGCCAACCCCCAGGATATATCCATTTCATCCAGAAAAATTAATCCAGCCTGCTCCCTGCCATCCTCTTTTCCCAAGGCCCCTCAGGCATACACAAAGATTAAAAGCTACATGAACTATCCTGGCAGTCTGCTCCCTTTTATCACAACAGCTTGACAACTCCCCTGTCATCACCAGCCTTGGTAGAAGATAATAATGGGAGCAAAACTTGTTAACTTCCCAAGAGGTGACTGACGTGACTATTCATGGAAAGGGTATAAGCCTGCTCTCCACTACAGCCACTCTGCATCTCACAAAAATTTGACCCACTGTTTCTCTACATGAAATAATGGCAATGGCTTTGACATTTTGGACATCTACTCACTGTTCTGTCAATGGGCACTCAAGCATCCAAGGAAATAATTAGCAGTTTTATTTTAGACACCTAGGGCTGAAATATCTCTACAGAGAGTACTCAAGACCATTTTACTCATTTGGTAAATCTCATGCTGTAGGAGTATTTTACACTAATTGAAATATCAGAATTTGGAGTTGAGGATCTCCAAAAGGCTAGACAAAAGGCAGTAGGAGATTCTGCTCCCTCGCCAGCAGGAGCTGAGGCAGAGGAAACCCATGCAGCATCCTTCTGGACTTGAGGGCTCTTGGCTAAGAGCTCTGAAATCAGAGGTAATCAATTAGTTTACAATCACTAAAATTTCGTATTCCATCAAAAGAAATAAATAACAGAAAACCCACCTATCATGCTTTTCCATCTCTGCAGTTTACTGAGATACTGTTTTTATGCTATTATTAGTGAAGGTCTTGGTTCTTGGTGCAGGAGGAACATATTTCATAGAGGGAAAGCAAATGGAAGAAGTGAGAAAAAAACCTAACATATTTCATAGCTGCAGTTTAAAGCTTCTCAGAGACTTGGAAATGTTAGAATAACACTGTGGGAGATGGATTAGCAGAGCCAGCGCAGGTGAAGCAGTCTTATAAAAGCCATATTTTATGAGCCTTGAAGAGGTGATTTCAAGGCCTCATTTAAGCGAGTGTAGCAAATCTTGCTTCAGAGAGAACAATACAGAGAACAATTAATTTTCCCTGAAGAACACATTATCTTAATATTGTCTTTCTTGATCTTCCTTCCTCAATAGGAAAAACAGAAACTTCTTTTATGAGGTAGCTTGGTTATTTGTTTTGGTTTTGTTTCAAAACATGAATACAGATGAGGCATTTTCTACACCCAACTTAAAATGTTAAATACCTCTTCGGCATATGTAGAATTCTTATTAAATAGCTCAAAATAAATATATTGCTTAAATATCTCAAATCCATAAAGGCAGGAACTGAGAAATAAGATGGGATGCTGCTATGCTTTGGCCCTTAGTTAATTAAGTGATGCTTAAAAGGAAAATCTTTTACTACAGGTTAAAAACAAAACAAATTTTAATCCCAAACTTGTGACAAAGATATCTGAATATGAAAAAAAATTGTATTTGATTTCATCAAAAATATCTTATTTTTTTCCAAAACATAAGATTTAAATAGTAATTTTCTGCCTTATTAAAAAAAAGGAACTGTATTTACTCAAGTCAGAACAGTTCTTGCTGAGCTGTTTTCATTGCCAATTTTTTAAAATGCAGCAAAATAAGTAAGAAACTTTGTGGGCTGAGCACCATCTGCTTATGCTTTAATTTCATTAACAGTTATATTTTGAGATCATCAACTGTAAAACAAGTTTTCCAAATGTAAACAGCATGTAAACCAGTATATTGTTTTTACCTTATACCCTTCTCCAGTTCTCTTCTGCTGCTCAGAGGTTTACCACACATCAGTGCTGACTGCTGCTATTTGCAACTGAACATTCCACAAGGAAATAAAAGGAAGACACGCTGTAGCTTAGGAAAGCAAGAGCAATGCAAAAAAATGTTGCTGGAGTCAGGAATTATAACAAGGGATTCAAGAAGACATGGTCAGAGAGAAGCTTAAAAGAAATACAGACCACCATAGAGCAGCAAACAATTAGTTTATTATAATCAAGAGAAAAAACAAAAAAGCAATTTCTTCTCTTGCAAGGAAGCATGCTTATGCAGGAGAAGGATACTTTAATACTTTAATTAATACAATTCTTTTTAAAGGATCATCTCTTTATTACAAAAAGTAGCCATTTTTTGTTTTGGTAATAATGTACATATGTGGCCTGGTAAGAAAAATATTTTTATTCCCACATGGGAAGTCCACGAATTTTCAGAAAATAGGAGTTTTGTGCTATAAAATGCACCTGTAGGAAAGCACCAACCTACTTCAAAATCAGCTCACACTAAGCAAAGAATTTGTTCTTTTTCCAAATTTCAGACCTACCGATGCAAATGATATTCCAGTGAGTAAAGAAAACAGTTCAAAATTGTTCAATTCCAAGCAGGGGGAACACAATAAGGATGCTTATTTGAAAAACAAAGGTAAAATACAAGTATTAGCATTCTCCTCTATATCTTTTTACAGTTATTTCCACCAAAGCACATACTTTCCCTGCAAGCTTTTTCAAAGAGGAGGATGCTATAATTAAACAGATGAATTCTAATCTCCCATAAAGCACAACCTTTACCTTTTGTTTAAGTTTACAAAACACACTGAGTTTATTCTTTTTCTCTTACAACCTATAGGCCAAAACACCCCCAAAATCCAAGCCTAAACAGGCTGTGAGCACATGCATGTTGCTGGCTGCTAACTGTTCCCCTTTGTTGGGCTATGCTGGCAACATCTGACTTCCTGAATGTTACCTTGGCATTACGATTAGTCACGGGAGGAAAAACCTCACTCAACAAAACAGTGTCTAAACCTAGCACACTGTGGGACAGAGATGGACTGATAAAGGCAGATTCAAGCAAGATAAATTCACAAAAATACTGAAGAGAACTGATGGACAAGGTGGCCTTTTGAGCAGCACAGCTTTGTGGCCAAAGCTCAACTTGAGTTGAAGCTGGCCAGAACTGTGGGGGACAATAAAAAGATTTTTTAAAAATACATTAATGGCAAAAGGCAGTGCAGAAGTTACATTGGACTGTTACTGGATGATGATGGTTACCTCATAAACAGGGACATTGACTAGGCAGAGATGTTTAATGTTTTCTTTGCCTCTATCTTCTACATTGATGATGAACTAAGGGGGTTCCAAGGATAAAATCCTGGTTGACCCTGAAACTGTAAGAGATCTGCTTCTCCTGCTGGATCCCTAAAAATCTATAGAGCCTGATGGAATTTATCTGAGAACACTTAAAGAGCTGACTGAGGTCATCACAAGGCCTCTCTTGGTGATTTTTAAAACGTCTTGGAAAGCTGGAGAGGTTCCAGTTCACTGGAAGCTGGCTAACATTGTTCCAGTGTTCAAAACTGGCATGAAGAATGACCTGGAAACTACAGGCCTGTCACTCTCACTTCAATGCCTGGTCAAGTTATGAAGAAGATTATTCTGGGAGGTATTCAAAAACACCTGAAAGACAACACAGTCATTGGTCACAGCCAGCAAAGGTTCATGAGGGGAAAATGCTGCTTGTCAAATTTGATTTCCTTTTATGACAAGGTAGCTCAAGAAACTGATGAAGAGAAGCCAGTGGATGTAATCTTTTGGGATTTCGGTAAAGCTTTCGATACTGTCTCTCACAAAATGTCCAGCACGCAGATCATGTGGTAGGTGAGCAATTGGTTCATGGGTCAAGCAGAGAGGGTAATAGTGGATGAGGTAACATCAGACTGGCAAACTGCCAATAGTGGGGTACCACAGGGCTTCATTTTAGGCCCTGTGCTCTTCAAGATCTTCATAAATGACTTGGATGCAGGAGACTGGAAGGGATACTAAGTAAGTTTGCAGATGATACAAAATTGGGAGGAGCTGTTGACTCCCTCAAAGGCAGAGAGACCCTTCGAAGAAATCTTGACAAATCAGAGGGCTGGGTAATCACCAACCGTATGAAGTTTAACAAGGGACAGTGCCAGATTTTGCACCTGGGATGGGGCAACCCTGGATGTACGTACAGACTAGGGTACAAGATGTTGGGAAGCAGTGCCACAGAAAGGTATCTCGGGGTCCTGGTTGATAGCAAGTTGAATATGAGTCAGCAGTGCCCTGACAGCCAGGAAAGCCAACTCTTGGTAAGAAAACTCCCTGTCCAACCATGCAGGAGACACTCTGGCAGTCACATCCACACTACCTGCAGACTGGGGCCCCTTTGCAGTGGGCAGCTCCAGTGAGTTGACAAGTGCCCCACTTGACTCCCTGCACACCCCACACTCACACATTCAGACCAGGTTTCCTTACTGGCTCAATCCTAAGTTTCCCATAACAGTCTCAGACATTCAGATCCTTCTAACAGTTTAATCTTGGTGCAATAAGTAAATAAGACAAAAACAGTTCAATTTGGATGACTCTGAGGGAGGGACCTTGAACAAAGGAAACTCTGGGCTTTTATACTCTCACGGTCTAAACTTGAGAAAATCTAGGCTGCTGTCTTCTGTGCCTCTGAGTGTCCCCATGCTCTTTGCTATGCAAAGGGTCTGCAGTTGAGTTCATGGCCTCTTGCCTGGGGCACCTGCTACACAGTGCTCAATCTTCAGCTTGAACTGCAGCTGCATATTCCTTAACACTGTCTCCGGGGGTACATCAGACAAAGCATCACCAGCCAGTCGAGGGAGGGGATTGTCCTGCTCTGCTCTGCACTGGTGCAGCCTTACCTTGAATATTGTAGCAGTTTTGGGCACTGCAATATAAAAAAGATATTGAGCTATTAGAGAGTGTCCAAAGGAGAGCAACAAAGATGGTCAAGGGCGTTGAGGGAAAGCCATATGAGGGGTGGCTGAGGTCACTTAGTCTGTTCAGCCTGAAGAAGGGGAGACTGAGGGGAGACCTCATTGTAGTCTACAACTTCCTCATGAGGAGAAAGGAGGGGCAAACACTGATCTCTTCTCTGTGGTGACCAGTGACAGAACCCAAGGGAATGGCATGAAGTTGTCAGGGGAGGTTTAGGTTGGATATTAGAAAAAGGTTCTTCACCCAGCGGGTGGTTGGGCACTGGAACAGGCACCCCAGGGAAGTGGTTACAGCACCAAGCCTGATAGGGTCCAAGCATTTGGACAATGCTCTCAGGCACATGATATGACTCTTGGGCCTGTCCTGTATAGGGTCAGGAGCTGGACTTTGATGATCCTTGCGGGTCCCTTCCAACTCAGAACACTCTGTGATTCTATGTTGCTATTTTTAAACTAATCGTCTGCAGTAGACATTTGTTTTCCATACTTACGGAGGAAATCTAGTAATTAAATATAACTGTTACCAGACTTGGAGTCCTTCTCTCAGATTATATGGCCTAGTTACTGCAAAAACCATCCCACTCCTGCCCTCCCCCCCAAGGTAGAAGTCAAACCTATTAATGTAACAGCTTAGCCTGCCCTATTTCCACTTGGCAGTCTCCCGTAATGCTGATTTAATATCTGACAAAAATAGGACAAAGAAGCTGTCATTTTTCATTAGAGAAAGTCAGCTTAATACAAGCAATTTTGACTCTGCTGAGCTTGGGTTAGGGAAGGTGAATGCTTCTTGGCCATGTGGCAAAAAAATCCACGTATCTACTTCTGGATATGTCTTTCTCTCAAGGCTGTCATCCTGATGACCCACTGAGTCTTTTCCAATGACTAAATTTACTAGCACCAGAATTCCTACTACTTCACTTTAGCCACCCATATCTTATTTCACCACATTTAAAACTGAGATATAAATAAATATGAAATAAATCTATTTCCTAGATTTTGATTTTAAAGAGGAATTTATTACATGCTATTTTTAATATCCGACTGTTTGGCCACTAAGCAGCACAAATTACCACTTATGTTTTGTTTTGGGTTTTTTCCCCTCCAAAAACAAATTACAGCCTACCCAGTCCATGGCACTGATTCCAATTTCTGTGGTCTTACTAATGTTTTTTTCATTAGATACTGCAATAGATTAATAGTTCTGCTTGTATGATCCCCAAAACAGACACAATTACTGGTTTCAGTTACATTATGTTACCTAAGTGTGCAGAGTCACCTTTCATCCTAGGCTAAGGATCCTGCCAAAGGTTCCCTGGATACTCTAGGTCCCTCTTCTCCTGCAGTGGGATTCCTGAAAAGTAAATGCCAGCTCTAGATTAAGATCACTGATTTTTTCATCTGTTCAGTTGTTTTACATTACTCACAAATGGCAACACCTAGGGCAAAAACAGAACAAAAGGAATCTTGTCACATAGATAAAAAATGGTGCAAAGCTGCTCTTTATAGAGGAGTAGACATTTACATAATGAATAGACTTCAGATAATGAGTTCTTTACCTAACTTAATAAAAGCGATCTTAATGACAAGAGAATTCAAGAAACTTTTAATGCAATATGTATATGTATACATAAATTGTAGATATTATGTAGGATCCCTTCTTTTGCTTTGTGGTCATTGATTCTGCAACATAAATGGAAGCATTTGTCAAATTATTTCCCTTTTAGGGGAAATAGGGATTGGGGTTTTTGCACTCTCCCAAGGGTGATAGATTTTTACATGCTTTTTCAAAGCCAATTTAGATGAAAGCACACATTAAAAAAATTAGCATTTAATATCTCAAAACATTTTGCCTATTACTGTTGCTAGCAACATTAAAGATTACTCTAATAAGTAATGCTTACTTTCTACAACAGCAATAGTTTGGCTATAGCAAGCTCACTAGCTCACTGCGCACAGATTTCAAACCAAACTTGTTGAGCACAAAAAATTGTCCAAGGTGTTAATTACTGCTGAATGTCTTATCAGAATTAGTGACTTATTACAGCTTTGACTGGAGAAGGCAATGTGCCTACGTCTAGCCCTGCACCTGTATGAAGCTTTTCATACCCAGGTGGTGAATGATGGTGTTGAGCTTTCGGATAATGCCAGTGTGGCAAAACTGATGCAGTGCCCTTTGTGTTAGGTCTCGTGCAATTATTAGGAAAGGCAAACCAGTCAAAAAAGTGACCAACATATAGACACAAAGCAATTGGAGAGAGATTATTTTGTTATTTAATCATCCATGTACCACCATGTTTTTAGCAAGTTCAGACAACTTGAATACCTTCACTACTGGACATGACTCTCCCTGTTACATCAGATTTACCATCTTATTTCGATTCCTGCCTTTCCTCCAGTAATGGTATCAACTTCAAATTCCTGTGTCTCGGTTTCTTTTCTAAACACACTTGCCATTATTCCTTAAGGGAAAGTGAAGAATTTCCTCCGGGATTTACACCAGAAAGAATCTAATTTAAACCACAACAACACTTCAAGTTCAGTCTGCAACTTGTCGTTAAGATCTCAGTGACAATCCAGCCAAGGTATACAGGATATTAGCAGTTCTTAAAGTGGGGTAGAAGAGGTGTCACCAGAAAGCTCAAAAATGTCCATTCAGCTTTTTTTTACTTTTTTTTCTAATGCTTCTGCCTCCACATCATAAATTCCCCACCTTCTATTGTCCATGTGGGAATTGTAACATTTAAACTTGGCAGTCAGTGAAGGCCCATAGCCCCAGCTGCAAGCCTATCATCTGGTTTCCTGAACCAGAAGGATGTGCTAGAATCGCCACCTGCATCAGGGCACTCGGCAGAGCCTCCTCCTCTCTCGCTCCAAGAGCAACCACGCTTCCCTCACTTTGGCATGACTGCTGTGACATCTGGCAGCAAGGACAGCTAACTGTCCTGGCAGGGACATAAGAGCATAAATGTCTAAGGGTGGGAAACTGACCCCAAAAGCTCCTGTTAAGTTATAGAGCACTGAAAGCACAGCTGGTATAGGAGATATGCACACTTTCAGGAGTGGTAGGAGGAAGGAGACAGTTCTCCAACTTTTTAAGCCCCCCAAAAAACGCCCTGGGAACACAGTCCAGAAAGTCTGAGAACTGTTGACAAACAAATACGATGTGAACAAAAGCCCATTAAAAACATGTCACTTACAGACACAAAAATTAAAATATATTTAAATTTCAATATGCAAGAAGCCCATCGGTGGCTCAGGTGCAGTGGCTATGGGAAATACTGAAAACACTGTAATACTTCAAATCTGAAGCACCAGGTTTCCAGATATGAGGCCAAGCAGCTCATGCCAAGTTTTCAGGAAGTTCTCCTCATTGTACGTGGGAACAGAACAAAACATGGAGTTTACTTTGTGGGATTATCAATCTCACAACCATGTTTCTGACTTGTGCAAGGTCAGCCACACACTTCCAGCAAATCTTTTACTACCTTACTAATCCACTTCCGGAGCATAGGAACACACTGGACACTCTTCCTTACTATGCCCTTCATATGGACAAATGAATAGAGTCATTTGTATTTGGTCAGATTCAGAGAGTTGAAGTTGACCGACAGTACATTTACTCCAAATATGCTTTCAGCTTTTCAGTAATGAATCTTTCTTTACTGTTTTGGTCCATTGGTTCTGCCTGCTGTGCTACCTACTCCTTGGCAACACCAGCTTTTGAGGCCGTGCCTCTAAGGCTGATCATTAGTGACACACCTTGCTGGAGACCAACAAGTACTATAGCTGGGATCTCTACAGCAATCTTCTTACGATGAATGGCCTCAAGGGTGTGATTGGCACATGGCGTCCTGTGCAGGGCCGGGAGCTGGACTCGACAATCCTGATGGGTCTCTTCCAACTCAGCACTTTTGCTGAATCTATGATTCTCAATCACTTCCTGCTGCCTCCAAAACTGTGACCAGAAGAGCAGAAGGTATCAGAAAACATCCAAAAGACATCACAACATGCTAATTAAATCAACAATTCTACCTAATCTTTATCACAGCCATAAACAATAGAGTCCCTGCCTAAATATTCAGGAACCTTGCAGTCCTTATTACCAGACAGCAGGTAACCTTACTTAGAAAAAAGCAGATATTCATTTAAAGACTCTGAGGACAGACCTTAATATATTTTCACTGCTTCTCTTTGGTTTAGACTGAAAACTGAAAGCTCTTAAGGATAAGAGTGATGTTATTGTCTTTGGATATTTCTGATAATGCAAATAAATACTTTACCTCTCCCTCAAAATCCCACAAGCACTTTTTCCTCAAATGGATTCTTGGAGAAAGTTCCACAGTTGGGTTACCCAGAGAAGAGTTTTGTCCTCCCGACTTCTACATATGCTTTAAATGAACATAGCACTTGTGGGAATCTTCTGTGGGAAAGAAAGGTCTTATCTCCAACTGTCTGTATTACTGTTACTACCTCTTTGTTTTCTCATTTCCTTCCTAAACAGCCACTTCTCCACTTTAATTTTTAGTTTTAAAACTCTCTGTACATTAATCTTTTTGACTCTCCAAAAGAACTATGAAATCTTTTATCAGTAGAAAAAAACATAACACAGTATTTGAAGGAATAATTTTTTTAAAGGTACATAGTTTTAACACTACGAGGTCTTCAGTATTACCTATTGTCTGCTGCTGTAATTAGGAAAAGATTCAAGGTTACAACTAAAAAAGAACAACACGGCAGATCTTTTGATCTTTAATGCTTCAGGGTTATTAAAAAGTGCCAAGGGTTACAGTGCAGAGAGGGAAAGGGTACTGCTGAGGTTAGCTAAAAAAGCTAGATTCTATTTTAAGCTGGCACTGTCTGAGGAGGAATTTTATATTTGTTAGCTAGAGCTTTCAACACAAGCAAAGGGAGGAGGGTGTTGTACAAGAAGAAGAAGAATTAATCAGTCATCTTCGGCTTAACAAACTTTTGGGCGACTAACAACAGAACAAACACACACATTTGTGTGACTGAACAACATGCACATCGCTGCATTTTAAAGAAACAGTTAAGATTAAACTCCTACTTCCCACATCCTGAAGCTGTACAAATGTACAGTCTGTTTCCAGGTGTGGCAGGGAGCACACCACAAAATACAAGCTCACCTCTTGGGATCAGCTCTGCCTCTCCTAGCATGATGCAGGGCATGCAAGTCCTAATCTCTGGACATATTCTTGGGCTCTGACAGCTCCCCAGAGATATGCTGAAGCACTGCTAGCAGTGAATGCAATCATTACTGCTTAACTACTATTCCTCACCTGAGCAGCTTCTGAGGTGGAAGGCACTCCAGAACAAAACACAGATTTAGTAAGAACAATACTGTTACCCAGAAAATGATGAAGCAGCATGTGTTACCCACTCTTGTATATATCACAACAGCAAGTAAACAGCTGATCTAGCTAATGAACCAGATATTCTGTTTAGATTTCATCTTTGTCAGTGTTTTCTCAATATGATTATATTTGTTCTCAACAAAGACTAAATTATTTCCTGAGATGGCTGTCATGGATATTTCCTTCTCCAGCTAAGAGAGGGTAATCAGGACAGAATGCTGCTTTATCAGGGGCTGGATCATAAAGCCTCTTCCAATTCCTTTACTGGCACACACACACCAGCTAGAAAAGATTTCTGAATTAGACCGCACATTGGAATGCAAGTAGATACAAGGGTTCAGCCCAAAAGTCTCCAAGTAAAAGCATTTAGGCTCATAAGAACAGCATGATTCATTACAGCACCTGAGTAAGCTGATATAGCATATGCACTATACGGTTGCAGTACTTCAGTTGGCACCCTAGAAGAAGCATCTGAAGATGGTCACTGCCCTACACAGCAATGCAATCACAACTACTTTTTTTCCTGGAGATTGTCACTTCGCAGGTCCGTTTACAGCCCTTTCCTGAGCACGAAAAGCAACTTGACTGCTTTTGATGCAAAATGTCTACTGCCTGACATTTTCTTGGGAGGTATGCAAATAAATTCCTGAAGATTTTTCTGCACACAGAAAAGCTCATGTTGTGCCTAGAAGACCAGATTACAGAAACTTCACCACTTAATAAACTGCTTATCTCCAAAAGAACCACTGTGGCCTATTATCTCAGCAGTAACTGCCAAGATACAGAAACTGTAACAGCTTCAGAAGACACAGCATCTGCTGAAGGAGTTGCCAGTCATTTCCAGTTTTCGAAAGTAGGAGTTCTGTCAGGTCACTTGCCTTCCACAATTAATGAAAGAAGCCCACTAGAGAGGGCCAAGATCATTAGCGAACACATCTTAAAAGACTCCTTTTTAAGATAATCACCGAAAAATTTTATGACTTTACCAAGATTATTTTAAGCTTGGCTAATCTTACTTCAAGCAGATCTCCTTAAGTCCAGTTACATTCCTGAGCTCTAAAACATCTGGTGAAAACGGAAGAAGCACTTTGACTTCTTCTGAGACCGTGGTGTCAAAGGGTCAGATTATTCTCACCTGACTAATACAAGGCCACAGCAAGACTCGCTCTGCAGATTTGTTCTGACATCCTGAAGCTTTTCTGGATGCACTGCCCACCTCACATCTCACCATTTCAGGTTGGGAGATCTGCACCGCCAGCTGGATAAAGCCTTTCGGCTTTCCGTGCGCTGTTTTTAAATTACCTGATCTGCTGCTTCTCCTTGGCAAAGCCTGCAGTTTGCTTAGTAAAGCGCCAGGAAGCCGATTCGCGGCGACTAGGTGAGTTGGCGAGGGAACACCTGCACCCTTTGTTGAACCTCTAGGGAGACCTTTGCAGGACACTTACACGCAGCGGACATCGGCGCGGGTGTTTAGGGATGGAAAAGCCCCAAAGGGGAGACGAACACAGGGCACAGCCGGCAGGGAAGTCCCGAGGAGGAACCGGTGGGGGGAGAGAGGGAAGGGCCCCGGCGGGACCCTGCCCGCAGCACCGCGCCGGCGGCGGGCACCGGGTGGGCGGGGGGCAGTGGCGGCCCCTCGCTGGGTGGGGAGGCGCGGGTCGGACACGGCGGATCGGACACCGCCCGGGCTCGGCCGCCGGAACACGGCTCCCCCAAGCCCCGCCGCGGGCAGCCCCACGGCGCGGCGCCTCCCGGGCTCCGGGGGCCGGATGAGGCCGGCCCCGCCGCTCCGCGCTCCCCTCTCAGGCCTGCAAGGCTCCGCAGGCCGCAGCCCGGGCAGCCGTCCCCCGCCCGCCCGCAGCCGCCGCCGGTCACATCCCGGGCAGCGGCCCCGCCACCCGCTCCGTCGCGCCCGCCCCGGCGCGGCCGCGCACTCACCCGCGTCCGTCCCGGGAGATCCGGCTCCTCGGCGCGGGGCGACAGCGAGGACCAGAGCAGCAGCAGCCCCAAGAAGCTGCCCGCCAGCAGCACGGCGCGCAGCAGGAAGCCCAGCTTCAGCCGCATCCTCTCGCCCGCCCTCTGCCTCCCGCCGCCGCGCACGCAGCGCCCGGCCCCGCGCACCGGCCGCCTTCCGCCCCCCGCGGCACGGCACGGCACGGCCCCGCCGCCGCTCCCCCGCCTCCCCCGGCCGCCGCTGCTCTCCGGCAGCCGCCCGCCTGCGGAGGCTGTCCTCCCGCCGCCGCACGTACAAACTTTTTTTTTCTTTTTCTCCCCCCTCCCCTTTTCTCCCTTTTTTTTTTTTTTTTTTTCCCTCCCTCTCCCGCTCCGCTCCGCTCCTCCCCGGCAGGCTCCCCGCTGCGGGCTGCGCGTCTGCCTCCCCGCCGGGCGCAGCGGCCGGGGTGATGCGGAGCAGGAAGTGGCCGCCGCGGGAGCCGCGGTTCCACGTGGCCGCCCCGCACCGGGGCGGGGGCGCCTCGCCCCGGGCCGCCGCTCGCTCCTGCCCCCGCCCCGCCGCCCCGCCGGGAGTGCGCTCCCGTGCACCTGCTGCGCCCGCACCGCGGCTACACCCCGCCGGGAAAGGGGGAGGAGTGGGAGAGCTCGAGTGGGGTTTGGGCTTTCCCAGCTGGGTGGGCAGCGCTGCTCGGGCACCGACTATTAAACATTAAGGTGCAGACGCTTAACTTTAAGGGTTGTCATAGCCGTAGGGTAACACAGGCCCATTAATTGCGTGCAGCCTGGGCAGAGTAGCACTGGAAAGGCAACAGATTTTCTTGCGGATAGCAGATTAAGTACAAGATTACAGAGATGCTATCAGCCCCATAGCCTGTGTGTGTTTTGTTACTAATTTTCTGCACTAAAAGTTAGGCATCCTATTTCCTCCTTTGAAGAAGTCTGACACGTGCACACACACACATACACACAAAGCTGATAAGGTAAGCTCTTCACAAAGCAGAGTGATGCAAGGACAATACTTCCAATGTAATACTTTTGCCTTTTCTGTGTATTCAGTACTATCTGCTTGCTTTGATGATTTTTAGTTCTAATTCTTGTGTGCACTGGAAGGATATCAGATCCAAGGATTCTGAACACTAACTTTCAGTGATAAGGAGTACAGAAATGAAACAGGATATGACACCCTGAACAGGATCACTTTGGAGGAAAAAAAATCCCCACACCTAAGTGACCTTTGTAGCTGGACACACCTAGACAGAGAGGTCTTTGTTTATTCATATAACTTGTGCTATAGCACTGTGTGCTTGTTTTTAATTCCACATTCTGTAAGATCAAGGCACGAGACGTAGACAAATGCATGGGCAACAGCCTTAATCCTCACAGGTGTTTGCACAGCCTTGTGACTTTCACAGGTCTCCAGAACTGTTTTCCCCAAACCCCCTCCCTGTTTGCGGTTGCAGTAATTACACAAACATCCCAACACAAAAGTTTAGGTGACTGTTTTCAGGCAGGTAACAGCATCTGCACAGGGCTGGGAGGGATTGGGGTTTTTTTGCTGGGAAGACATGAGTTCAGGTGCCCAACTCTGAACAGATCCCTTGGCTTCCTGAGCCCAGAAGGAAAAGGCAAGCTGGGGCTCTGTAGGCTCTGTAGGCTGTTAGAGAAGTATAGAAGTGTTTTCCCCATCTCTTGTTTCGTTCCTTTCTGGAGACCTTATGGCAGCAAACAATGCTCTTTCCTCATGTTGTTTCATTCTTCATGGTTGGGATCCTTTTTTAGTCTCCTGTGCTATTGCTCTCAGCATACTCAAGAAGAATAAAACAAAAAAAAGTTAAACTTAGCACTGCATGGAGGGTACAGTAAAACTCACTACAGCCATGGCATGTGATACCACTCTGCTGCTGCTTGTCAGAGCTGAGAGTGACAGGGACAGAACTCTCTGCATGCCAAGCTGATACGATGAAAACTCACATTTTTAAGGCTGCCTGCCAAAACTGGGTTTGAGGGTTTTTTTATATGAAGGTGTGCGTTCTGTAGAAACTCATAGGCAAACCATGTATCCATGATTATCATAGAGAGCTGCACACTAGAAGATGACCAAGAGTTTTGTTGGTTTGGTTTTACATACCCAAAGTCTTGCTGTCAGTATATTCCTCCATTAGTTGTCCGAGGACAGTGGCTTCTGTACCTGGCGTTTTAAAAACTGCATTTTACCCTGAAAGAGAAGAAGTTGAAGACCACTGGGAGGCAGTACGGGGCAATGGACAGGGTCTTTATGCCAGCCAGCCCCTCTCTCTTCCAGAATCGCCAATGACAGGATACTGGAGAAGGCATCATATTTCTGGTTGAGTATTACACCTGCCTGCCCTGGTGACTTCACAACAAGGAGAACCACCTACCTTTTTATTTTTTGGTTATGCACAGGCCAGGCAGTCTGACTCCAGAAGTATTAGATTAATACTGAACTTGGAAGTAGTTTTATTTCAATTGTATCTTCATTAAGGATATGATGAAGTTTCAGATTCTGAGCTTACAGTTTCTCCTATGTAGTAAAGTGCCTAAGAAGACCTGCAGAACATATTTTCACTCTTGTTGAATTTGTACCAGCTAAGACAGAACATGCAAATTAAAGTTGACTTTGAACTTCCTACAGTAACATTCAAAACCACTTTTCAAAGTTTTTTATGGCCTGGAGGGGAAAAGAGAGAGAGTTAAACAAAAATTTTTGCCTCTCTCAGTTACAAAATATGAGTATATATATATATATATATATATACACACACACACATATGTGTGTATATATATATATGTATATATATATATATATACACACACACATAAACATAAACCATGACACTTGTACTATCCAGGCAGCACTAAAATAAGACACAATCCTGACTGTTATTAGGGAGTTAATCAACCTCTTTTAGACTGGTATTCTGTCATTCAAATATTTCAAATAGACTGGCAACTGTCATAATGTTTCTATTTATATGTGGACATCTACTGCTTGTTGCACAGAAATCATATGTTCACTTCTCCAGCTATGCCTCCAAATAAATATCCAGTGGCATATAAGTCATTACAAAGTCTTGCTGCTCTTGAACCAGAGACCTACAATGACCTGGAGGTGAGGTATCCGATTACCAATCCCCTAAGCCATGCAGTTGCCTTATTGCTGGGGATTTGGGGGATGGTGTCTGGAGCAGGGTCACTAACAAATGTCAAAATCTCATGCAGTTGCTCACATGGGAGAAGTGTCTGGATTTGGATGTGCCTCTTAACTTTTGTCCTGAATATTTGTCTACAATAAAACAAACTGCTTCAACACAATGTCTGAAAGGAAATTCCTATAGACTTTTGTACCTATCAAGATGAAAGTAATATATTACAAAACTCATAATACAACAAGCTTCTGTAAAGGCTTCACTGTACATACCCCTCCCCATTTTACTCATTTGAGGGGGGATTTTTCTGTTAAAACATAAGTGGTCTTTGTAAAATCTACAAGTCAGAGACCAACTTTTCTTTCTGCTCAGTGCAGTGAGCACAAAACACAAGTAGGTTTTTTCCCGTGTAAATAGACTCTTTGAAGTTAGCAATGCTGTACTGGTTTGGGCTAGGATAGAGTTTATCTTCATAGTAGCTGTGTGGGGATACATTTTGGATTTGTCCTGGAAACAATGTTGATAACACTGGGATGTTTTGGTTGTTCCTGAGCAGCGCTTGCAGAGTCAAGGTCTCTCCTGCTCCTCACTCCACTCCACAAGCGAGCACCCTGGGTGTGCACAAGGATTTGGTAGGGGACACAGTTGGGACAGCTGATCCCAACTGACCAATGGGATATTCCATACCATATGGTGTCATGCTCAGCATATGAAGATGGGGGAAGAAGGAGGAAGAGAGGACATTTGGAGTGATGATATTTGTCTTCCTAAGTCACTGTTACACGTGATGGAGCCCTGTTCTTCTGGGGATGGCTGAACACCTGCCTGCCCAAGGGAAGAGATGAATGAATTCTTTGTTTTGCTTTGCTTGTGTGCATGACTTTACTTATTTAACTGTCTTTGTCTCGACCCAGAGGTTTTCTCACTTTTACCCTGCCAGTTCTCTCCCCCATCCTGGTGAGGTTGAGTGAGTGAGAAGTGACGTGGTGCTTAGTTGACAGCTGGGGTTAAAGCAGGACAAATGGATTGTAGACCTCAAGCAATTTCACTTTCCTTAGATGTTTCCAGATATAACTACCACCACTTCATTTTGTGCAGTATTTCACTACGTGATATACTCTAGGCTTCATATAACAGCAAACTTGGTCACGCTTTGATTAAAGAAAGTGTTGGAAAATGCCAGCTGGCAGACAGTAACTTGCTTTCCTAAACTGAATACTCTCAACACAAGCAACACCTCTGCTCTAGTGAAACCTTCCAGCTCCATGTAATTCCTTTTCCCATCCTTTCTGGCCTTCTCTGCTTCACTTTCTTCACTTTTAAGATCATTTGCATCTAGATGGTCATCTATTAATAAAGCCTATGCTGTTTTCCATATTGCTACTTTGGATCTTAGGTGAGCTGGCCACTGACACACATGGAAAACTTGTGTAGTGTATTACCCCTACAGCAGACCTATTAGTGCTGCATATTGAAGTCCTGGGATGTCCAGGTAGAATCCAAGACACACCTTCCCTCGTTTGCATCTGAGGGACTGCACACTCAATGTGTGTCTGGAGAAGCCTTACCAGATCTACCTTAGCTAGTATTAAACAGGCTCATACTCCCATCTGACACCATTCCCAGCACTGAGGGGTTTGCAGTAAGATTCTGGATTAATGAGGTTAGTCACTGATTGGAATAATCCAGAAGGGCAGAGTTTGGCATACATTACAATGAAGAGAAATCCATGCCCTAAATGTTTACAGTGTGTGTATATTTAACTTCAGAGTTGTTAAAAAGGAACTGAAGTACAGGATTTTAAATTCTTCCTAATTTCTGAGATTGTTTTAAAAGTACTTTAATCAAGTAAGTGCCTCTCAGTAGCACTTAATACACATTTCTGCAACGTAAACTAGGATGTGCTTAATCTTCATTGTTCTGTGTTCATGATTTCCAATCTTCAGTACCATTTTTCCTGTAATTCTCAACTATCCTTCTTTTTTTAAGCTAGAGGTTTAGCCATGCATATCCCACCAAAAAATTCTTCTTCAGTATTTCAGAATTTGAATGGATGCTTCTGGCAGAGTGCTGTTTGCCTCCTTTGCTTTTCCTGTCACTTTTATGAAGAGCATGTTATGAAGTTCCTGTCATTACATTTAGCCCCCATATTCCTGTCATGCCTACTTAGTCTGTTTTTCTCTTACAGTATCACCTCTAGCTCCTCTTCTCTTTTCCCACACAGCAACAGTAAGCAAGCTCATTATTTTGTACTGATCTGGATGCTACCAGTGTTCTGAAGACTGGAATGTAAAAATACTTTTTATTCCAGCTGCCCTTTCTGTTAATGAGTATTAATCAATGTTTATGAACTATGTTGTATTGTTAATACTGCTTTTGTCTAAAGAAATTTAACTTCTTTTGCACTTATAAGCCCTCCAAATATCCACACTCTGATGAGTGTTGACAATCCTTGACAGATTTAGATCTCATTAAAACAGTGGATGGGATAGACTGTTATGTGGGCGTTTCATTTAAGTTTGAAAAGAATTGGAATGATTCTAAGCATAGTTATGCCATTTAAAAAGTAAAATATATATTTAAATTATTTTTCAAATAAACTCTCACCTGTGTTTTGAGCCAGACATAAATGTGAGTATTAATATATCTCTGGTCCGGAAAATTTCCCTTTCCAAGGGAAATATTTCTGAGCACTTCAAACAGAAAGTAACTTGCATCATTTCCTGAATATAGGGTAGAAAGAACTGAAATAGGTTGCTGCAATTTCTGTTATGCTGAAAAAATGAATGGTGTAAACACCCACATTTCAGATGCTGATTTACTTTTCTAATAGACTTTTCAAATATAGTAAATAAGGGGAGTTAATTTGGTGAAATTGTCAGTTGAACAAGATCCACAGCACCTTTGAGGGAAAAAATGGAAAAATTTACAACTGGAAATTAATTAGATTTTCGTGTTTCTTTAGAATTTTGCTATTTAGTGATGAACTGTTGATAGTTTAGCATAACTGTCAACTTGGGTATTATCAATTCAGTATCAGTTATCAGCAACAAATCTTCAATTCATTTGACAGATTTCTCTTCAGGATATATTCTCCTATGTTGTTCAAAATTAAACAAAACCTTACTACTGAAGATAAGAAAAATTTGTAAAGCACTGTATAAGTTAAATAAAGCCAACATGTCAAATCTGCACGTGAAGAAGACCTATGAAAATAAAAGAAGGCACTCAAAATTTGTTAGACAGTGTAACAAATAAGTGTAAGTGTGGATGTACAACAGTTAAGAGATGCCAAAACCAGTAGAGTTTTTTTGGTCCATAGCTTAATCACAAGGTAGGTGAGCAAAATACCATTTCAGAAAGTGTGGCCTGCCTCATTAATACATAAAAGGTCAATTAATAATTACTGGGGAAAAATGGTCCAGTAGATAGATTTATAAAATAACATTGAAATAATAGAAACTGAATAACATCACAGGAATCTGCTGCACTCAGATTTTCAAACTGGGGTCCCTAGATGCCTGGGGAATGGGAATGCTGTCTGCAACAGAGAATGACAGCAAGACTACTGCCGCTAGTTATATAAGGTTTGTGGTTGTATCACAAACTGAGAACTGGAAGTTGAGAGTCTTAGTAGCAATAAACCATAAAAGAACTGTTAGGCAGCTCTGAGCTTTCTTAATTCTTTGCAGATTTCATAAACTGCAAGTTTGATGTTATTGGTGGCTGGAAACAAACACCACAATGTTGTGCAGCCTCTTTTCTTAGTGAGCTGCCATTCGGAGAGAACTTCTTAAACAGTAGATTATTTCTATTATGACACAGAGTTGTATTGATTAGTAATTCAATGAAATGATTCTGTTATAAAATGCATGTTTTCTGGGAATTGCAGGCAATAGCAGCTGTTATATCATAATACTGTGCACATTCAAGTCTTTTACTAAATACAATCATAATAAAAAAGATTTCATACAGGCTTTAGTACACCATGTAGATGCATCATTTTGTGGAAGCTTCTCACTTTTCTCAGGTCCAAAGTTACACACAGATGTCCCTATTTGACATGAACTAAATTAATTCCAAGTTGTACAGTTTTAGCTCAGGTGTCAATATAGATATTTCTTTCATTTTTTAAATAATATTTTCCATTTTTTGCCCAAACTGAAAGCTAAACCAACCAACCAATAATTAAAAAATGAACCCCCCCTCAAAAAAAAAAACCCAAAACAACAAAACAACCCCCCCCAAACCTCAAATCTAAGCAACTTAAGGGAAAAAATTACTAGACCCGTCAAGAAGACTTTGAAATAAAGGTGAAGAACTGTAATAAAGTCATCATCTTGGCAAGCTGAACTCCACTGCTTTTTAGTCATCTGTGACAAGTAAGAGTGACAATGGCAGAATCTCATCCATCTTCAAATCCTTTCAGGTTTCCAGATCTCTCAGCTCACTGCCATTCAAATTCCTTTTTCTAACATATAATGCTGTGCTGGTTTTGGCTGGGGTAAAGTTAATTTTCTTTGCAGTGGCTGCTATGGGGTTGTGTTTTGGAATTGTGCTGAATACAGGGTTGGTAATATAGAGACTTCTTTTATTGCTGAGCAGGACTTACACAGAGCCACATACTGCCACACTGGTGAGGAGACTGGGGGTGTATGGGAAATTGGAAGGAGACACAGCCAGGACAAGCGGCCCAAACTGACAACATTCCATAGCATACGATATCATGTTCAATATATAAAGTGGTGGGGAGAAGAAAGAAGGGGGGGACATTTTGAGTGACGGTGTTTGTCTTCCAAGTAACCATTACACATGATGGAGCTCTGTTCTCCTGGAGATGGCCAAACATCTGCCTGCTCATGAGAAGTAGTGAACTAATTGCTTGGTTTGCTTTGCTTGTGTGTGTGGCTTTTGCTTCCTCTATTAAACTGTATTTATCTCAAACCACGACTTTTCTGTCTTTAACCCTCACGATTCTGTCCCTGATCCTGCTGGTGGGGTAGTGAGTGAGTGGCTGAGTGGAGCTTAGATGCTGGCTGGGGTTAAACCACAGCAAACTGCAGTGATTTAAAAACTATTTGGCTGAGTATTGCGATTAAACCAAAACTGCTCTAAATTCCCAGCTATGTGCAATTACCAGGAAGCAGATCTCTAGATTGTACTTTAAGTCTGGCTTAACTAACTCCTCATTCTGAGTAGTTTGCTCAATTTAGGGACAACCTTTAAATTTAGACATTAGTTGGAGTTTACAGAGTAAGTGGGGAAAGGTTGATTTAAAGTTTTATCCTTAAAAAAAAATTTAAAATTACCGGTTTCAACTTGAAAAGCATACTTAAGGATGAAAAGACTATTTAAATTAACATTATTTCAAATTAAACTGAAAAATCACTGATTTATTCTAATTCCCATTCACTGACCCTTTGAGTAATGAAAGCTGATCCTGTAAATTTTAGGCCAAAATGAAGTTTATTCCATTCCTTATTTACTATCAACAACTCTGGCATATTTGTATATATATATATAAATGAACAGAGCATCTGTGTAATTAACAGATTTTTCTTTTTCTTTTCCCACTCAAATGGTGCTATGGGAAAGTAGAAGTGATAGGAAAACCAGATTCTGTTAAAGCGTGGGAATTCACAGCCAAACTTTTGTAGACTTTTTATTTTGGCTAACTGCTTGAAAAACTTTGTTGACTTCTTACTAACCTACAAGATACAGGAAGCAAACACGTCTTCAAAACACTTTAGATTTAAATAAGCAGACTTACAATATGAATGAAAATTAATGTAATAATTTGCCTCTCTTTCAGGTTTATAACAGTCTTTCCAAAATTGCCCTGCTAAGTCTTTGGTGTCAGGGCTGATTAGCAGAAAGCAGGAGATAGAGGCACTGTTCTTCCAAACATTTAGGTCAGCTCTGATACTCTCTCTCTGGCATGTATCTAGGCCACGTCTAATTAATCCCAGAATATTCCATCACTGCTAGATTACCTCTGTCAGCTTCTCCCTCAGAAACTTGGTAGCAAAGATTTTTTACCTTAGGTGAGGAATTTCCCTTTTCTAAAGGCAAATGGGAGTGGTTTCTTTCATCATCCAACTACATAATGTTTATGCAACAATTTACAGAGCCCTTAGGATGTAAAGTATTTAGCAGAGGTTAATACCTTCACTTGAAATTAGTGGAATGTTGCCACAGATTTAAATAGAGCCAAGACTTCACCCGCAGTTGTGTTTAGGATAAAATTTACCAGCTTTCTCAGCTCCAAGTTTGATCCTGCTATGCAAAAGAATTACATATTTTTTCTTTTTCTAAGCCAAATGTGAATACAAAGTGTTTGATCAAAGTAAGATCAGAAAATACAGAAGATCTCAAAAATAAAATAAGAGTTCCATCTAAAAGCCTACTGGAGATCAGAAAAAGTTAAGGAACTAAATTGTATTTGTCCACTTTAGGCTGCAGTCTACAGTCTGCTATGGTCATTACTAGAATTTGCAAAGACACGTAGCAGCTCCAGGAGATACTTAAATCAAGATAAACTAGCACTGTGGAGCAGCAGATATGCAATTGGTGACCACTAAAAAATAACCCGGTGCACTTACTGAACTAAGGATACACTGCATCCATCTTCTGTGTATCACAATAGTGAAGCACAGAATCACAGTACTAAAAATAGAGCATTAATTAGCAATGCTAAATTGATATGCAATTATGCAAAGTGCTGAGTGTCTCAAACAGTACCATATTTGTATCTTGAGGGCAAAGTATCACGACTTTTGAAATCAATGCTCTATAAACATGCATTCATCTAATATGCAAAAAGCCAGTTGATTTTTTCTTATACCTGATGATAAAGTACTAGATGACAAGACAACTTACGACTTGCAGAACAGGAAATACCTGTTATTGGAGATCTATTAATATGCACTTCAAAACATAGGCCAAGAACAGCCCTGACGTTTCTGCAGTGGGTGAGGTTATGTTTTTTAACTCCACCCTCCACTTTCAAATTATATCCTTACAATCTCCTTTAGTTAACATCAAAAGGATTTTCCCTGCATTTGGTACAGCACTGTTGTCAAAATCTTCATTTAAATGCTTCTACTAATACCTTCAGAATTATGTAATATTACAAACGTAAATAAGATGCAGATTTTTCACATACTTGCTCCTTTCCTATGTGAGTTGATTACTAAACCAGGAAATGCTATTCATAAATGCTCAGTATCAACACACTAAAAAAAAAAATCCACATTGAAAGACTTCTTGTTTTAAATATCACTTGAGAAATAGTCAAATCAGTATCAATCATGAATTCTGTCTGTGTTAAGATTTACCTGTCCTTCAAATGTGCAGCTGATAGCTGCATTAACATGCTTCACATCTGTGCCTGAGAAGTCATCTTATGTTTTAGCTCATATCAGAAGTAGAAAAGCAGATTTTCTCAGATGCAGAATGAGTTCACCTGCAGAAAAAGTATATATAGGTGTATTGCATTCCATAGCCAATGCTGTGAAAGTGACAAATCCCACCGGCTGTGCACTTAATGTTTTAGGATGAACTCACAGATAGGTAAAAAAATAATGTTGTTTTAACAGGTGAAAAATGCACACAGGCTGGTGATATGATATTAAAAACATTCTCAGTTAGTGTAAGCCCTCACAATTCACATTGCTCTTCCACCAAGGTCCCCTACCACTATACTGGACTTTACCAGAGGGGAGGAACTCTCAACTTTTTTTTGTGGCCTACATTTCTGGCTGTATCTGAGTCCTATAAGCATATGTGGTGGGTAGGCTCTGCCTAAATTTTGGTCATACAGCTCAGTTCTGAGCTGAAGGATGAACTAGATTTATACAAGTGATTTTAACAGTGATGGGCTTCCTGATGCTATGCATTAAGTAATATAGCAAAATAAGCATAATGGCGTGGGACTGAGTACCATTACTGAGAGATTATGGCATATTTGTCCTTTTGCTTTAGAAATCTTACCCCTTCTTGTGCTTCATCACTCAGTTCAAACACTGTGCAAACTGTGGTTTGGTGGTGGTAGCAAGATGAATACACCAAAGTGATCTCTAATCTTGCCATTTCTCATCATGTTCAATGCTCACTAGGCCACTATATTTTCACCACCGTTTTTTATGATCAGCCTCCCAAACTCATCAGTTTCAAGTAGCTGAGGAAAAGTTACAGTTGTTGGAGTTACCTATAATCTTCGTGGCAGCATCCTGATGAAAGAGAGAGAAAGAGAGAGAGGAGAGAAAAAGGTGGGCTATTTGTGTGGATTCTACAGGCTCTAAACTTGGAGTGTTACTGCCCTGTATCAGCAGAAAGACACAAAGTTATTATTAAGAAGTGTATCAGTCACGTTAATTTAAAAATTCCCTACATTCAAGATTATGGATTTTAGATTCTGTAAGGCATAATTTTCCTTATAACACCTTATATAAAATTCCTTATAACAAAAAAATTAATTAAACTGGTAGTTATTGCTTTGCAGACAGAGATGCACTATTAACTTAGAAAAGAGGGAGAAATAACTTGCACTGTCTGAAAGAGTAAGAGCATGTAGTACATGGAAAACACATGCAATTATCTTACAAAGAGCTTTTAAATCTTTACGAGTGCCTGCACAACCTGCACTGTTTTTGAAAAATTAAAATAGTTCATTGTATGCCTTGAATGCTAGAAATTGCTCCATCTGAGAAGATGAATGATCCTCTCTGATCATTCAAAGCTTTCACCTAATTATTCCTTTCCTTCTACTGCCCTTTTGTTAGTCTGTCACTCTTTTTGCTCCCTCAAAAACAAACCCAACCAAACAAAAAAAGGAAATATTGTTTTATACATTATAAATTCTCATCATGCTCCTAATACCAGGATTTCCAGTTTCCTGGTCAGTTATCTGGGTAGAGTTAAATGACTCAATGTAATTATCCACAATAACCACCATTAGGAAGATAAGTGTTGCACCTTGCACTGTGCTGCATGGAAAGGGCCAGCAACAGCATCAGCATCTACACTCACGACATAGACTAAGGAAAATCTAGACCTTTTTAAAGCTTCTGGGGTTGCAGCCTTCTCCCTGCTACTTGCAGGTGTAGGAGAAGCTTCTCACAGTGATCAAACAAGCCTCCAGCACTTCAGTCTGTTGCTGATGAAACCTGTGACCTGGTGTAAAAAGCAAACAATAAGCAGAATCATTCAGCAGATGGCTGTCATGGTTCAAGGGCCTCTGATGGTTAAAGTCATTAACAAATACCTGTAACCCTGCCTAAGCTTATGACTTTGAGGTTCCTCAGCTCTGCACAGCAACATATGCCCTCATTACACAACAGTCCTTGTATTAAATGTTCCAACACCTGAGCTCTAAAGAAGTAGCAGAAATCAAGCTGACAAATCCTCACACAGTTTGTCTGAACACACCCAACTTTTCACCAAGTATAAGCTCAGGGGTTCTGGAGATGAGCATCCTGATGAGCTTCGAATCAAGGTAAAAAAAGATAGTGCTTTCTTACCACTGTCGTGTCCAACTTCTAAAATGAAGTTGCATAGTTAGAAGAAAATCATTAAGTAAGTTGATCTATCCAGAAATCCTTACCAGATGCATCTGGTTTTCTTCATTCTCCTGTGATGTTGTATTTCAAATTCAATACATTACTTTATGTATCCTGCTGACAGTGTTTATTTTTAAGAGCATGAGACTCTCAGTGCTCATCTATTGTTCTTGAATGCTGACAGTGCTCTGATCATGGCACTGGCTCTCTGTAATTAGAAAAATGAAATAGGAGCCATCTTAGAAATGGTTCTGCTTAACATCAAGAGAGAGATTCCCTTGCCTTCTGGTTTCAAAATTTCGGTATGCAAAATGCAAAAAGATCCTAGGAGCTCTGCATGCTTGGGAAGGAGCACAGAGTTTGGGTATTGTCATGCTGACCTGGTTCAGCTCTTTCTTTATCTTTCTCGGTTGTCTTTTTGCTTAGTACACTGTCTATTGTGTATCCTTGTCCTGGGTTTACTAATCGCCTCCAGGCTGTTAGAGCACCTGAAGCATAGTGCATGTATTTGCAGTTTCTTAACCCTGGAAGAAGTTGAGACCTCAAGCACACACACACAACTTCTCTGGGAATTTCAATATGTTTCAATGGATACAAAAATCCCTCGGGAATTTCAAAAGGTGTATCTGCACTAATTAGAATCTGTATCATTTGCAGGCCAGAGCTTTACTCATCACCTCAAACATCCCTTACGTACTCCCATTTTAACATTCATATCATCCTGTTTC
Organism: Lophotriccus pileatus; assembly: GCA_035583135.1. NCBI lineage: Eukaryota > Metazoa > Chordata > Aves > Passeriformes > Tyrannidae > Lophotriccus > Lophotriccus pileatus. The sequence goes on along the minus strand of JAWWES010000133.1, from coordinate 36,404,750 downwards.
TTTGAGAACATATTTGAAAATTCAAATTAAAAATGCATATCTAAAGCAGTCATTAATCCTGTGACAATTCATAGCTTTTATTACTGTTAAGTTGCTTAATTCTCTAAGACCCCTGATGCTGAAATACCTGCAGCTGGTCAGTACCAGTGACTCAGTATTTAATCTCTGAAAATGCAAGTACCTTTTGTGCATCAAATACTGTATACTGCTTTTCTGAGTAGTATTTTAATAAGCTTTCATCACTACTTTTAACCAATCATTCTTAAGGTCCACAGGCTAGATGCTGAGTATGTATAAACCACGCAGCTCCAAATAGATCAAAGAAAATATGCTTGTTTGTCCCAGGATTTGGCTTCTTTCTTCCAGTTTTACCAGGCTTTTCTTAACTAATCTTGCAAATGCCTTAACCACATCCACTTCTTACTGTACTCCTCTCAATCCCTTTCAATTACCTCCTTCTTAACATATAACAACCCCCCATAATATTTCCTTGTAAATCCTTTTAAATCTTAATTTTTCTTCTTCCTCTTTTTTCTTTTTTTTTTTTTTTTAATAAATTGGCTAATTGTTAGGAGCATTTGTAACTCTTTGAAATTGTACTTCTGAACGCATTGTGGTATGTTGACTCTAAGGGCTAAAGTTTCTAAGCAGCTTTCAGAATAATGAGATTTGTGGGCATGACTCCCTTGCACTGCTAAAAAGGTTTACTCTTTAGAGTTAAAAGATTTTATTAAAAAATCTGTTTCTTTGTGCTGCTGGCTTGTAAACACTGTGCTTGGAGCATGCATCCTTTACAGCACAGTTACCCTTTTCTCTTTCAAGTTACTTATTGTGCCGGAGGAGCTTGTGAACACCTACCCTTAACACGCAACTTTATAACCCGAGGGTGTGTCATCTTTAGCAGAGCCTCCACTTTGCACTCAGCATTTATGTGCACGAAATATTTGCACTACACAGTTCGTTAATGAGCAACTCATTCTCTTTCTTTGCCTAATCACATTTCTACTGATAAGTGGAATAACTTGTAGATATCTTACATAAAGTTTCAGCCCAACTGAAAACGGTACACTCATGTGCCACATTTTTCAGGTTAGCTACGCCTGAAATGTTAATCTAAAATTCCTGGGTTTTGCAGACTGGCTTGCTTGCTACAATTGTTCTGACACTTCATATTATTATTTCACATGAAGTTTCACGACAAGTAAGTAAGCCAACCTCGTGTGTCACTATTGCCTGCAGTATGTTTCACGCTGTGATTTGGGCTGGGTTCGCCGAGTCTGACCTTGCGTGCCTTTATTTGCTCCTGCACTGATGCCATGGCACAGGTATGCCAGCGTGCCAAACAAGGTGAGTTGGCTTCACTGGTTATGCCAGTTGGTGCTGGAGTGTTTGCATTGTCTGAGGTCAGCCAAGCACTCCTCCATCCACACCTGCCACTGTGTGTGCTCTGGGTGCTGCAGGACAGTCGTCAACCTGAAATCCAACTTCCTGATGCTCCTGATGCAATCCAGGATGCAGCCATGTATTATTGCTTTTTTATTCTTTCACCTACCTTACCTAGCACATCTCATCCTGCTGTTTTCTTCAGAGCTAGTCAAAGCATGTGCTGAAGCCCTTTTCATCCCAAAAATGCGTATTATTCTACTGCTTCCTCCATAGACCACATTTTCAGTTCCAAGTTTTTGCCCCAGCAGCAGCTTTTGGTTAACTAGCTGATTCTGTTAATAATGAGGTATGGGAAACATATTTACAAATAACTGGAGAATAAGAATGCTATGCAAGTCTCCTGGAACAGAGGGAAGGAAAAAAGCTATCTAGTACTTATGTAGGTTTTTACACACAGCCTCATTTGCCTTCCACTTTCCTCAGGGATTATGGGATAGTCAGGATAGTTACTTTACGATGACCTTGTTATCATGAAGTTACACGTATGCCTAAGTCATTTTATAACCCAGGTACTGGTGCTTGTGATGTGTCTGTCACGCTGCCCAAAGCTGTAGAAGTGTATTGACTTTTCCATAATTAAGACAGCAATACCCACTGATTGGATTTAACTGTTCACTGAAGGAAAAAAAAACCCGCAACTCTTTTGCTGCAGGCTTCTTAAAGACCCTGGAACATGTTAGGGATACAAGAATAACACACATAGACATGAAAAGCTGAAAGACAAGTAGAAAAGTAAAGCATAAAAAAAAAGTAAAGACTGTTGAGTGTTTCCACACACTAAGGTGTTTAGAAGGCTTCATTCTTATCTATTCTTTGTAACAATTGTGCTTTTACACTTATTTTTTAAATCCTTCACTTCTCAGTAATACAACTGTAATACCAAATATGTTGTAGGTATCTTAAAGTGTTTTCATGTCTAAGGAAAAAAATTTCCTGCATTCAGAATCACCTACTTGCTTAGCATGCACTGGGAGTAGAGGAGGTTGCAGTACTAAGGATGTGTCTGAATCCTCAATTACATAAGCCCATCCAGCCCCTTTTAGTTTATTTTCTTTAAATACAGAGGGTTTGGGGTGGGGGTTGGTGGTGGCATCTTTTTGCTTCATTTTGCTGCCCAGTGATGTAACTTTGCATAGCTGTTTTAGGGCAGGCAAAGGAAAGGAGACCAGAGTCAGGCTTTTGTTCCTTGGCCAGCACAGCGTTTCAGGTCAGTGAGCCAGGCTGCATTTGCTGCTGCGCATTCAGCTTCTTCCCTGTATTAACCCCAGCAGCCTCAATACACCTTTTTAGGGATAGGAAAAATGCTTTTCTTCTCAACCTAGTTGTTGCCAGATATAGTTTATATGGGTTTAAGGAAGCATTGCACAAATGCTTAAAGCATGCAAGAATGCACTCCTGCAATCACATACAGCCTTAAACATGAAAGGATGCTTCCAGAATTGTAATTCTTTAAAAAGCTTTCCAGTCAGAGGATGACCCGGCCTGGATCTGGTAAATGGACCCAATAGTTCCCACAATTTCAGCATGTCATAAGTGGGGGGACTAAGCTGTCTCTGACGTCCCCAGACCTGGTACTGTAAGAAACATCCCCCAAAGCAGCATGTTGTGTTTTACATCTGGTCTGCCAAGTGCTGAAGTGGGACACCGCAGAAAAGAAGCCAAAGAAAAGATATTTTCTCTTTTTTTGACACCAGCTTTTGCAATTCTAGAGCTTTTTCTGTAAGGTCTCAGTCCTTGCAGCTTATGAACAACTGTGACAACTAAAGAAAAACACAATCTTCCCATCCTTGTTCCCCAAGCCCTGTCACCCTCCACTCCCCCACAAAACACGATGAGAGCTCAAATAGCCCTGAAGTCAGTATAAGCACATTAAAAACATACTTTATGACAGAAACTGGAAATTCGTTATGCTCGCTATTGGCAAACTATTTTGCCTTTTCAGCCTCAGACTTCTGCCTCTTCCTCTTTGAGGATAAAGCTTCTCAGGGTTTCTAAAGGACACTGATGACCTTTACTGGACTCAGCGGGCTTTTTCAGCAGGCAGTACTTCTGTTGCCATGGTAGTGGGAGCCAGGGCCCCAGCTCCAGTCAGAAGAGTCGGGGACGTTCTTCTGATGCATCGTTACCACAATTATACAGTAATTAGGTAAGGACATATAGACGTTGTCTCGGTTATCGGATATGGCATATCTTGCTGCAGATGTCATTTATGGAGCAAATTACTTTTTTATGAATTTGGTAATGTAAAAAGTTCATTTTGGGAGCTCTTCTACACTTAATCAACTTCACCTTGCCCTGAAAGCATGTGCTTCAGAACAGTGAGTGGTAGTGTACTTTGTAAGGTGAGATACAACAGCTCCACCAATAAATATTCCTGTAAACTTTATTTCATTAAGAACTATCAGACTTCTTGCCCCCAGCACATAAGCAGCTGCTGTTCACAGTCTGATTCACAAGCCTTCATGCACTGTGGAGCCCAAGAACCTTTGCTGGCATTTGGCTTTGCAGATGGGAACATCTCCATGCAAGAAAGTTCATACTTGGTCCTTGCACACAGCTGTCACCATTACAATCAATAAAGCTTAAAGAGAGGCCTGCAATACAATTCTGTGACCAGATACACTCTAATGACAGCACTACAAAATTCTCTTGTGCCAGTTCCCTCAGCTCGCGAGACATGGAGGAAGAGATGGCAAGAGTCTGCCCAAGTGCTGTGCACTAACTGGGCTCTTCTAGCCCTTCTCGCTCCCTTCTGATTCCTCTCCTTCTCCCTAATTTTTGAAAAAATAGGTGCTGGGTGGAGGTTTTTTTGTCCTCCACTCAACTGATGAGATCACATGATTTTTTTTTGTTTGTTTGTTTGTTTTTGGTTTTTTTTTGTTGGTTGAGATTTTTTTTTTTTTTAAGCCAGAGAAATTCTCAGGGAAAATGCTCTTGTTTGGTAAATGTTGGTGAATAGTGTAAGACCATTAAACTAATAAAGGCAAAAAGGTCAGGTTTCCTATGTTGCTTAAAAGCAGAACACTTCTGAGCTTGTGTTGACTATTCCCAGAGAAGCAGATAAAGACTATGATCTATTAAAAAAAAAAAATCCAAAAAAACCCCACAAGAAGTTAAACACGCCTTACATGCCACATGCTATAAAAACTTAGGTCTAAATCACTACTGCTTTTCACAGAATATAAACTCAAAAATGCCAGAAAAAATCTAATTCTTTTACTTACAGAAAACTACTTAGCACACAAATAAAAACCTTAGTTAAAAAAAAAAAGATGTAATCTTTAAATGTATACACACATTGCTGTTAAATGGTCTGTAAATTGCTGCTCTTCTGGGCAGAGTAAATATTTTGCGATATACTGTTGTCTCTTCATCTGAAATGCAAACTGTTTTCTTTATTAATCATAAAAGACAATGCTTTTTTAAAAAATGAGCTGCTCCATTTGTGTACACCAACCACTGTGCTCAGACACCAAGTAAAGAATATTGTGGCAGGCAAACAATAGATAAATATTTAGTTCCCCTTGCTCCAAATGTGCTTTAAGAAGGGAAATATTTTACTTTAGGTTTACTTTGATGGAAGCTCTCAGGGGAACTGAAAATGTTACAAATCTTATTCATAGCTAGACTTTCCTTAATTTCATCACACATGCATTGACAAGACTGTTCAGAGAATCACCACAGCTTCAGCCTTTTAGGTGTAAGCTCACTGAAGATTATCTAATAATAAGTCAGGTGAAGGTCTAATGCAAGAGAGATTTTTTTGCATGGAATGAAAGTTCAGCAACATTCCCTACACCAAAAATAGCTAGCATAAAGGACACAAAATTTATGGTTGTTGCTTTTCATTTACAGGAAATCAGAATGTGGCAGCTCTGGAAACAACACTCACACTTCTAGTATCTTACATTTCTTAACAGAAAAGCTGTGCCTCCCCACCTTCTCCTCCCTCAAGCTGCTATTTCAGAAAGAGTTAAGTAGACAGTTCTTGCTCTCAGGTCTACAACTGCAAATGACTTTGTGAGCACCCTTATGATACTGACCCTTGACATGCCAACATCAAGAAGTTTAATCGCTGACCTGATTTTGGGTTGATGTGGTCTTCTTCCAGTTGTGTCTCCCAGTCTTTGGAGAGTCAGAGTCATATCTTCTTAGAGGACTGCAAATGCAGGTTCCTTGGCATGAAAATGGTGAAAAAACAGCTAGTCACTAAGCAGGAGTTACAAACAGGAATCCCTGAGTAAGACAGCTAAAAAAACCCCCAAACAACAAAATTCTGAGCATGAATCTGCAAAAGACTTTAAGTAATATTTGGTACGGTCTGTTGCTCTGTGGGATAATGCGGAGCTGGCAGTTCTCCCTCTGACTGCAGTCTCCTCTCCTGGTGGTGCCAGCATGGACCCTGTTGGGTCACCTAAAGCATGTAGGGTGGCCTAAGGAGGTACTTCAGGGGGGTGTCTAATGATGATTGGTTTCCTGCTCTCCATTTGGGTTCTGGGAAGCTCTGAGGAGATAAGAATAACCAAGTAATCTAGATATAGAGGGCATTTTCTCCTCTAGTTCAGGCAGTAGCTACAGAGCCAACCTCTTAATGGGCTGCAAGTAATTACCCTGAAGGTGCTACTACTGGGGTTAGTCCCCCAGCTGCACTTTCTCAACTCTTCGCACTTCTCTGGAAAATTGAGACACTGTTGGGAGACACTGTCCTACTTGTCAGTTTTGCTTCCCCCCTGCCAAAATAAAGTTCACTCTAGCATTTCTTTGATGTAGAAGCTCATTAGTTGGAAATCAGGAGACATATTTAACTAAGACAGTAGTGAACATTACTTGAGAATCACTTAGTCTGGCAGAAGAAAAAAACAGTATTAAAAACACCCCTGTTTTCCCCCCTCATCTTGAAAGTAAAAAAAAAGAATAAGCTAGTTGGAGTAATCATCCACATACAAACACCCCACCAGACACCATCTTCTGAATCCACTTACCAAGGCCTCCAGTTGAAGAAGTGACTACAGTTCCCCTTCAATACCATAGAGGAGATACTGCTGCTGACCAGGAATGCATAGACCCATCTCCTTCTCACCCAGTTGGTGAGAACACCTGCTTGTTGTGCGGAGCTCATAGCATTACCCATTGTGCAGAAAGGCAACACATCTCCAGCTGGTGCACAGAACTACCAGTCAGAAGCAGGGTTGTGAGCACCACCACTAGGTAGCTAATGTATTTCACAAACTGATGGGTTTTCATGGTGGAAATTCAAGAGCAGCTGCCCTATTCAACCACTTACAAATGGCTGCTGCTATGGTAGAGCTGTATCTGTAGGCTGAGATCTTGCACTGCTGCTGACCTCCTCTGTCAGAGAAAACTCCTGCCTCTGCAAGGAGCTGCCCACTCAGGAAGATCACAAACTGCCCTCACCCTTCCCCATCCACAGGCATTGCACAGGAGGAAGAGAGGCTAGGAGGTAGGAGCCAGACCCTTCTTGACTAGCAGGAATATATGTGGCAGCATCTCAGCCATAAAGTAAAAGAAAAGCCAAAGTGGAAACCTGTCCAGTTTTCTTGTCCCTCTTCCCATGCCAAAAAGCTGCATTTGGAGTTAATAAACATGCTCCAGTAATTGCCATGTAACTTGTCCATCACTGATCCTTGCAAACAGAGACAGCACACTCATTTCAGAGCAAGACACAGTTCCTTCTCCTTTCTTGTCTTCCTGTTTAAAGTCTTACTACTCTCCTAATGCACTCTTACCTGCAAGAGCTCTTCAAAGCTTTTTCCTTGAAGGTTTGCACCTGATGTTATCAAAGATAATTAGATAATTGACATACAAGGCTCTCTGGTTTTTGTATACATGGTGTTTTCCTCGGGCTGTGAAGTTTAAATGATACAAAGGGGAAAATTCTCTGTTGTTTTACAGCTTTTAAATTTAGGCTACATTAAAACTAATGCCTAATTGATTTTGATGTATCTAAACCACTTTACTGTTCTTTTAATAATTATTTTTCTTTGTTCCTAGTTGTTCCCTTGCTAAGGGTAGTGCCTGTAATGTTAATGACTCCAGTCTCATTAGGGACTTGATAGAAGTTTTTGATATTTGTCAAATCCCCCTCACTTGTAATTTGTTTTGTTGTTATAATCACTGTTTCAGTCTGTCATCACTATTGGAAGATATTTACCAGGTTTGTTCAGCAGAACTGCTTGTAAGAAATTAGTCCCAAATAGTTTAAGTGGAAAGGTTCGGTCTGAACTGATTTGGAATGTCTTCAGTTTGCATTGGACTACAGTACTCTTTTAAGGTCTCAAGATGAGGAACGCTCACAAGTTTTCAATGTGTGCCTCCAGTTTTCTTTGTTTTGCTATTTTTGGTGTTCAGAGGTCTTTGAAAGCAATGTTCACTTTAACTGCTCCCTCAGAAATCTGCCTAAATAAACAAAAATTGGAGTGTGTCCAGTTAAATCCTGCCTCAACTCTGCCATACGTAGTGGATGTCAGGGGTGAATTTAACAATTAATTTATATTAGAAGCTTTTAGGATAGAGGTACAGCACTGAAGAAGTGAAGAAGTGTATGGGTACGCATAACATTAAGTTATAGGGCTTAAGGCAAAGAGACAAAAATAAAAAAGAAAAAGAAAAATAATTCCTTTAAGATAAATACTACGTAATAAGTAACTCTTCCTTTCCTAGTCTTTGAAGGTGATTGATTGACTAATCATGCTCTTCTGTATGACTCTTAAACTTCTGCAGTTAATGCCCCTCAGGAACATGATTTATCTTATGTCTTATTAGTTTGTAGGTAGATGTAGTAGAAAAAGAAACCAGCGGTGATGGGAATTTCTACGTTTGGGGTTTTATTTGTTGTTGTCTTTTCTTTTCTTCTTTTTTTTTTTTTTCCAATTTGGGTTGGAAGTGGAACATATAAATCTTGACTTACATGACTTTTTACTGGAATCAAGTCCTCACAAACTTTTTCAATGCTTCCTTACTTGTCACTCGAGGACTATTACATGAGTACATCTGTTTTGTCCTCACTTCTGTATTTGCCTCTTATTTAAGTGGCCATTCAAGATATGATTTACAGTGTTGCCAGAGCTAACAGTGCTCTTCGTTAAAGAAGAGGACTTAGGCTTCTCTTTCTGTTGATATTACACAGCTGGCATGGCTGGGGGCTGTTGGAACATGAGCAGCCATATGGCCCTGGGCAGCTCTGCAGCTGGTTGGGCTTGTTTGGTTCTTCACCCACCCACAGCAGGTTATTTTTGCAGCAGTAGATGTACCACAAACTGAAAAATTAATGCTGTAGCTTCTGAGAGGTATTTATTCATTCACATCGTGATAATTTTTTTGAAACTGCTCTTTAACAATCTTTTACTTTGTATTCTGTAACGCAATACATCCAAATATAAAATAGGACAGGTGTACAATTTTTATTCCATAGTTCAGCTTCTTAATTACAGTCCAGAAATTTACAGGCATGTGCTCTCTGTAAACCCTTTAAGCACGTCTTGAAAACTTTAATGTATCAGTAATGTGGTCAAAGCTTCTACAGCTGTTCTTTAATAACATCTAAGCCAACTATCTTAGACCAGTCAGCACAGAAGTGTATATTTTCCTTTACTTATTATAATTTATATATTACTAATTGTTGTCTATTGTATACTACTTCAAATGCACACACCTGAAAATATTTTACCCATTTTTTCAGAGAGCTATATTTCCTAAATTACAATAACCAAAGAATCTGACCCTGATTCACAGAAAATTAGACAACTCCATTTTACTTCTTGATTGAGCTCTACCAGCTGCCTATCAGCCCAGATCATTACTGACTGTCTTGCCTACTGGGATATTGGACAGAGATTACACAAAGTTGTCTTCAGCTCTTCTTGGCCCTTTATATATAATTTATAATAGTTTAATTGCCAGGGAATGTTTTGTCCTCAGTGTTGTTTAACAGCAAGTGAAGGCTGTAATTCCAGACTCTCAGAAAAGTGAGAGAAATTGATGTTTTGCAGGATACCTGCAGGAAAGGGTGTTTATTCACAAAGATGCCTGTAAAATACTCTGACCATCAGAAAGGCTAGTTGATAAATAGAAGCATCTCAAAGACTCAGAAGGGACCACGTTTCTATTTTGCCACCTAACGCTTGGTAAATCGTGAGCGTGTGATTATGTGGACTGGACTGCTGTGAAGGGTTGAGAGATATACCATGAACCACATCACCTGGAGAGCTGGGCAATATCAAGCTACTTCAGCCAACAGAGTTTGAGGTGGAAAAGGGCAGGTCAGGCCAAAGTTGGAAGGAATGTAGCCCTTGCCAGGACAACAGCTGTGGAGAACAACCCCTAAAGAATGGGTTTTACAGCTATGGTGCAGATTTGTATGAAAAACCGGCAGCAGAGCCCTGATGAAGCACCATTACTCTTCTAGATGTAGATTAACATTATATGTTTTGATGCAGAGCAGTAGCTGCAGTAGGGAGGCTGATATGACAGGCATAAAGGAAAACAAGTTTTAGAATCATAGAATGGTTTCGGTTGGAAGCGACCTTAAAGATCATCTAGTTCCAACCCCTATGCCATGGACAGGGACACCTTTCACTACACCAGGTTGCTCAGAACTCCATCCAACCCCACCTTAGACATTTCCAAGGATGAGACATCCACAACTTCTCTGGGCAACCTGTTCCAGTGCCTCACCAGCATCACATTCACAAGAATTTAGCCTGTTCTTTTCCAGGCTGCACAAACTCAATTGTCTTAGCCTTTCCTCATTGGAGAGGTACTTCATCCCTCTAATCTCCTCTGGACTCGCTCAAACAAGTCCATGTCCTTCCTGTGCTGGGAGTCCTGGAGCTGGATGCAGCACTCCAGGTGGAGTCTCACAAGAGTGGAGGAGAGGGTGAGAATTGCCTCCTTTGACCTGCTGGCCACACTGCTTTTGATGCAGCCCAGGATACAACTGGCTTTCTGGGCTGCAAGGGCACACTGTGACCACACACTGGCAGCTCATGTTCATTAGGGGGACTTACTTTTCTTTTGTATGAAATCCCCCTTCCTTGGCTGACAATTCTTTTAAAAGTGCATTTGTACAGCCTTTACACTGGTGCTCTGCTTTCCTAGGAACTTGTTTAGTGAAGGGACATGGTACAACTTCTATCCATACGTTCTGGTTGCAAATAAATGACTCTGGAGGTGCATAAAAACAAATAGGAAACCCACTAAAGGATTGCTGTCTAGTAGGAAAGAAAACGTGATGTTTTACTGCCATCTCTGTAAAAGTTACTTTGATAATGGGAATCATTATAGAGATTAACTTTGCTGACATGCTGGAGTGCTGTACATCTGTAAGTAAAGCTGCTGCATGTTGGATAATCTCTCCCTTGTTGTGTTTTTGTAAAAAAAAAAGCCCCTCTGGCTTTTTTTCAGCTTGACTAGAGGTTAATCTATATCATGCATTCATCACAGATTATGCATCCATTTCAGATTTGTAATAATACCTTCAGTTAAAGTTATTGTAATCCCTTGGTGGCTTTCACAAACCACATTTTAATATAATTCTGCTCAGTTTCTTGTATCTATGTTAACTCAATACAGATAATCAAAAGATGAAAACTTGATGTCCAGACTAAGTTTGGCTGCTTCTAAACATTAGTACAAAGTATATCCACTGACTAAGACGCTTCCTGTTCTTACATACTTTCCTCTCTGGGTAGCGCTGAAAATTGAAGACTGGTGAGAAAGTAGATCACCAATGCAATTTTCTCCCTCAAAGACGTTTGACTGTCTGTGCTATGAGCTGTAACTCTTCCATGAACAAAATCTATAATAAGACTGTCCCATAAGGACAGAACTTCTCAAGTGCATTTCTCCTCCCTATCCTACTGCTAGCACAAGCCACTCTAAACCATGTACCCTGAGGCAGTAAGGCCTGGGGCTCTGCCAAGTCAAGATCAAAGCAGTTTTAGTCACTTTTATCTTGAGGAAGGGATCTGCAGCAGCAGAAACACCTTTGGCACAACCCAGAAAGGTGGGAAGAAAAAAACGCAGCATTCTGGCAGAATTCTGCAGATGGGAAGCCAATAGAAGGGAAGCAACACCAAACAGGAAAAAAAAACAAACTGAAATGCATTAAAAAATGTGAATGCTGCAAGGAGCTATGAAGGCAGAGCCACACCATTCTTTTTTTTTTGAGAGCTGTATTTGATGTCTGAAGAGAAACACTTGTTATCTTGATCCACACAGGGAGCAGGCAGAGCTATTTCGTACTGATCTGAGTTGACATTTCCTGAAAAAATTAGCTAAAGACTTTTCCTCTTTCAAAAAAGCCTGAGATACAGAGAGATATTAATCTGAGGTAAAACAGTGATCATAATGTTCTGCTTCTACATACTACCCACAAAGTATCCTCAGGAACGCCCACACATACCTTTGGTGGAAAACTCAGAACAAGCTTGGGGTCCAGCAAAGCTTTTCTGTAGTTGCCATCATGTATTTCACAAGCAATACATTTCAGTTTATCCAGTTTGTATTCTAAATTTAAGTCTTTGCAAGAGGACTTGATTGCTTCTCAATTCCTGAATATTTGTGATGGAAATAAACATGCCAGCTCTGCTATGAAGAGGTATCCAAAATTGTCAGTGACTGACCTTTGTAGGTCGTACTTCCTTCATATACAGAATTAAACCCGATTCCTGCTTCTTCCCTTTTACCACCTATTTCCTCCTTCCTCTCTCAATTAAACTGCCAAATCCTAATCTCACCATTTGGCCTTTCACCTCCGTGAAAGCTCACAATTCCTGATCTTCTTAATCTAGGATCATTACCATCAATCACTCCTTTAGGCAAGTGAAATCTTTTTTCACAGAGGGATGCCAGAGGCCTACTGATCTTTCAGGCTGATAATATTGTTTTATTTCTAGTGCCAGTTGGGGTTTTTGACTAAACTGTGGCTACTGGCATATTTTGCCGATTAGATGCTCTGGACCGATAAACAGAAATTTTCCTGAACTGTGGTTTCTTTCAGGTTGAGTCATTTACTGGGAGAGATGAAGGATTAACTTAATTAAATCAACTAATGCTTTGACAAAGCGTTAGGGATCCTGCCAAGGTTAATGAGGGCTAAGGTTAATGAGGACCAAGTTTTCCTTTCCTATGTCTTAATATCTTTTAGATAGTAGCCTCACTTACCAGACTTGCCTCACTTGCAGCTCCCATCGTGTCCCTTACACTGTCTATGATATCCATCTCAACACCCTGCTCATCCACTCCTCTAAAATGGACCATTGGGACTTCTACATCTTCTATTGAGTATAAGCTTTTCTGCTGGCCCACTTTGCAAGGCTCCTTCTCATTCATCTGTTCTGTGAAGCTGGGCACTTACTACAGTGGCCACACAAAATAAACAAACTTCTCTTTGTGTATAATTAAGTTTGACATCGCTGCGGTAACCAGACCGTTAGGTGACCACCTTGTTCCCCTGCTGTCTGCATTGTTTTCATAAGGGCCACTATACTACCAGGTCCTGTAAAAAAATTCTAAGATAACAGGAATCTTTAAAAACAGCTTAGATCTTGAGGCGTATCAGATTGCAATGTCTGAATGCAATTTTTTCCAGAGCGGTTCCTAGATTTTTTCCTCTAGCACTATGCTGTCCATCTATTGTGCCAAATGCTAGCAACACCATTTTCAGAAGGCCTGCCTCAGGAGTAGTTCCACTGATATTAAGGACACACTGAAAGAATAGAAAGCCACCACACAAAGCAAACGTATTTTCTGAATGCAGCTGAAGCTTCGGAAATGTGATGCATTTTTCTCAACATCTCTAGCTACACAATCCCACTGTTTCTTTGTTTTCACACAGGTTTCTTACTTTTTAGAGGTTTTTTTTTCCTATGTTCACATTTTCTTAAATCCAGTGTATTAGGAATTATGACAAGGAAACATGAGATTACAGGAGACCTCAGGACAGATTTATGTATTAGATGTGGTTAAAAAAACCCTGTCAGCAGCTAACCACACAAATTCACCTTTCTTTTTTAATTAAAAATCTTCAATAAAAAGAACTACATACTAAAGACTTACTAAACTACATTACTTATTAATCTAAAAATTTCCCATCAAAATGTATTATTTTTGCATAAGTTTAGGAAAATATTTTGGTAGACTAGACATAATAGCCAGGTATTTTTTCTTGTTACCTTTCGGTTTATATTTCCTAATACTTTCAAAGGCCTTTCAAAACTTTCTTTCAGACAGGGCAAGATCCTGAAAATATTACGTAAAAGCACTCTTGGACCCTTGAGCTCTTTCTAAGAGGGTTTGAAACAGATTTGGAAGGGGGTTAAAGAAATGAATTAATGAACATTTTAATACTAATACCAGCTATAATAGAAGTTCCTTCTGATCAACCTGTTTTGTTTTCAAGGGTTTTGAAATTATTTCCCTAACAATCTTGATGGATTAAAAAGAAAAATAAAATCATTATCCTTTTTTTTTTTTTAATGTAGATCCTGTGTTCTCTTAAAAAATGCTAGGTTGACAGCATTACAGATGCTCTTTAAATAGAAAATAGATGGACCTCTGGTGTCAGCCACACTGAAAGCCTCCCAGTGCTGCCATCCTAAAATGCTCTATCCCCAATCCATCTGGGTAGGTTTAAACGGTCCCACTCACTTCACTCCCTTGCAGAAGTTATCAGTAAAAATGCAAATGAATTGTGATCATGACTTTTTTTTTAAACAAAGGTAACATCCACTCTTGCAGAAGTGCAACCCATCTAATCAATTTGGTCAAGCTATTTATATACTATTCTTCTATGATCTTCTGTGGCATCCGATTTCACTGGGGTCATGGAGACATTGATGCCTGGTAGATTGCCAGTAATCAAAGGTTGTTAAGTGCTTGTCAGATTCCTTTCAAACCTAGTCTATCTTTATCGTGAGGCAGACAGTTCAGCAGCTACAGACCATTTATTCATAAACAGATAAAACCCAGGAATAATGCATTATTATCATGAAAATATCCATACTGTTGCAGAAACATTTGTTCTAAAGCAAGCTCATTTTTAAGACTGTGGCCAGTGAAAAGTGAAGCTTTGCCATGCCTCTGCAACAGCGCTGCTCTCCCACACATGAAACATGTTTTTTCCCAGCTCCCCCTCTCTCCTTCAAGCTCTGTTCCTCAAGGCCTCTGTTTAGTTTAGATTCCAGAATATATGCTGGGAATGTGTGATTTCAGAGTTTTAGTTGGACTTGGAGTTCATTCCAGGTATTCCAGTTGCTCTCTCGTATCATAATAGTTTTCTGGCCATAAAAAGAAGTCAGATAACTTTAACTGGAAAAAATTTAGAGTAGGTGCTGATGAACTCTTACAATACAAAGGTATTCTCTTAGGCATGTTGATTAAAGCTCTCTCAGCCATAAAATAATTAATTAAAAAAAACTGAAGCAAGTAATTAAGTTGGGGAAATCAGTATAACTCCACTGAAATGATGAGCCCACATTAGTTAATGTCACTGTGCACTATCCTTAAAATATGCTCAGAACTATCTGTTATTCAAAAAAAAAATTCTGGGAAGAAACTTCAGCCTTTTGAAGAAACACATACTAGCATTAAAGTCTCCTGGTAAAATACAAGAGGAAGATACATCTGTCCAACCTACCAAGTTGTTCATAAGTTTGTTGGGTGGAAAAGATATGGTTGTAGGAAGAATTACAGAAATTCAGAATGATAAATTAGTAATGAAATACTCTTACAGTGGAAACCTTTGGAGAACAACCAAGACAGAATTTAATTGAGAGGTAGCGGTGATCATTTATTATTAATCAAACTTTTGTTGAAGGAATCCTGTGCAAGGACTGTTATCTTTCCCCAGAACATTTGAATATTAGCTGTGTTTTCTGACAAGGACTTCTAGAGTTTACAAGTAGTGATCAGCTACAAGTAACAGGAAGGTTTCCTTTGGCAGTGCAAGGCACTGTGCAATATTACTTAACGAGGGCTGTAAAAGGCACAGAAGTTCTTTGCCCCAACAGCAGCCTAGCTCCCACTAGACATCTCAAAATCAGACCACTGACATGCAGTCAGACATTGAATGATACAACCCTACCAATCTGTTCTGGTTTAGCAATCCAACCTTTGCCTCTCTATTTCGGGCATACAGTGTTGCTGCCAGGACTTTGACAGTTTGGGGCCAGCTACAATCAGCAGCTTGAGGGCTGCATTTACATTTGAGGCAGCAATTTTCTTCTTTTTCCAAACCATCTTTCCTCATGTTCAAGCTGCAAATAAATGCTGCTGTTAGCACCACACCTGGAAAGGCTGACAGTTTGCATTGGCTAGACTTCTGTGTACTGATGGCTAAACAAATCTGAAGTATCCGCATACCATAGCATTACTGTTCCCGAGTGCACCATATCTTCAAATCAAATTTAAACAATACCTGAATAATCTCACTTATTTTAAAATCATAAAATGAGAAGTCTATATCTGTAGATACATTTCTTTCAAATTATTTGAAAGATCTCTTCATTAACTTGCAGCAATTGCTAAATATATGGATGCATTTCACAATTTTCCAAGTGCATGCATCCTGAATGCTACAGGATCTCATTTCCCTCCTAAAAATTTCCTATGACCTGCAACTACAAGGTGTTGCCATAAAATAGCTCATAGTTATTGGTACTAGAACCATCCTCTGGATGCAATCAATGCTCTTGTGCATAATCACAGCTTAAAGAGAAATACAAAACAGTCACTCCTCTCCCTCAAAACAGCGTAGATTGCACATCAGTATTTTCATCAGTCGGCCACCTCTTCAGCAACCAGAATAAGCAACTTAACTACACAGGTTATATTTGGAACCTGAAAGGAGTTACAACACAGAGGATCTGATCTATCTGCATTTATGGTGCTTTCATCTGAGAATTCATCTTTCAAGTAAAAGCAGGCCACATATTTGATATAAATTTATACTTCCTCTTACCTTGAACCATCTCAAAGCTATCAGTCATGTTCCACACATCAGTATTAACTGAGGAGAACCATAGACACCTTCCCAAAGAAGTTTTAGAGGCCTCTCACTCCAACGGCTTGATGAGTCTGAGAGACATTATAATCACTTGGGTGATGGAAGCCTGTGTTACTGTGAATTGTGCCTGTGCCTAAAGTATCAAAATACTGTAACATTTAATTTGTTTGCACTTCCTGTTTCCTCCCTCATGACATCTACAATACCATTCAGTTGCTAACTCTGCAAAGTTCAGATGATTTCCATCGCACATTTCAAAACCTCTGTCACCACCTAACTGATTTCATGTCAATTTTTCTCTCCATTCCTATCTGTCAAGAGAAGATCTTTCAAACTGCACTGCAGGGAGTCAACATACTTTCAGGTGATGGCAGCATACCAATGTTAATTTGACTAATCTAGTTCAGCATGCAGTATGCAATTATTTCCTACTCTCCTGATTTTTTTTCCCAGCCTATTTTCAATTTAATTTAGATGTTGGTAAGGATTCTACCTTTAGAAAAAGATAGGTAGTCCAGGAGCCTTCCACTATTCTGCAGCTGCTGCTGTTATATTTGTCACTAAAAAAACCCCCTCACCTTATGTGACAATGGATTTGAATCACAATGGCTAAATATATCATGTATAGAGATTTGATTGGTTTACTTTTTTTCCTGAAGGGGAAAATATGAGAGCAAAACCTTACAGTTTATTCCATGCTTCACTACAGTGTAATTCTAGACCCTAAAATTTCTACCATTCCTATTTTGGTAATGAATGGAATGTAAAAGGGAGGTATTTAAAATTAATTGCAGCAGTTCTGAGGGTTAAACCTGTTTAACCCAACTTTTTATGAAGAGAATGTCAACAGAGCATATATCTTGTTTAGGGAGTGCTGGGACATCATTATTCTTCTACCAGCATGTTTAGTTCTAAAACCTGGGATTTCTTCAGGTTCCTGTAGCTGTCATGCATACCATATACCCATCCCAAATTATAGCGCCTGTTCTGAGCTACTCACTACAGCAGGATTTGACCTGAGAAACTAGAGTTTTGTTTTATTTTATTAACTTGGAGTACTTTTAAACAGTGTTTAAACAAAGTTTTTCCCTTGACCAGCAAGGGAATTTTCAGCCTGAAGTTCTCAGCAGCATCCGGTGAGGCTCTTGGCCAAGTTCTCCAGATACTGTACATCCACAAGGACAGCCTGCTGGCTCTTGCTGCGGCATTTTCTTAATCCTCAGAACAGATTTCCTGGATCTAGGGAACTTAATTCCTGACTCCTTTGACCCAGATGCTGGCGAAAACGTAGTCTGCAGTCTGTACGTAAATAGGTGTGTTCATTTTTTCTTTTTTTTTTTTCTTTCTAGGAACTGGTCTTGCTGTTAAATTTTTCTAAAACAGTCATATTAATATGTTCAAAAATCCACTGTTGAGTTTCAGATAAAGGATCACATCTGTTCATGAAAATCTTCTTCTCAGCTGGGTTGCAATCTATGCAGCTGCTGCTTACCGGATGGAACAAAGTTTTGTCCTAGAGGAATGAAAAAAACCAGAATTAGGTAGCAAGTGCCAAATCATTGGAAGTATTCTCATTTTACAGAATATGGATTCATACAGCCCTATATGAAATGATTTTGTGGTCTCTGTGCGCTAACTCGGTGCAATAACCACAGCTATTATTAGGAAGCTGTAGAGAATGGAGTGTTTTCTTCCCTTGGGTTATTATCCTTCATAAAACTGGGGATTCAAGAACGAGGGAGGAGACATCATCTGGTCTTTTACTAACAACTGCATAATATAATGAAAAAATAGAATGTCTTTTAATATCTTTGCACATCATATATTTGCCTGGAGACCATTTAGATGTCTGAAGTGGTTTGGATTTTTTTTTTTTTTTTTAAGATTTATTCTTGACAGTTTCATGTTTCTGGGCAGGAGGAGCTGTAACAATCTTCAACTTGGTGAAGACGTTAAAAATGAATTATAAACTGAAGTGGTGGACAGATGGACACAGAAAGGATGTTCTCAGTTCTCACCCCACGCAATGCAGACTTGGCCTTGATAAGACCAGCCACTGAAATACGCTCTCTCTCCTAAGAAGGTGGAAATGCTAATACTGATTTAGCTCTATATGGAGATTTTGGGAGGGTAAGCATGGATTAAGTTGCTTTAAAAAGTATATTTATGATTATTAGTTTTATTAATTTTACTTAATAAAACTAGAATGAATATTAAGTAGCCTGACTGTGAATCTTTGTTAAAGCAGAAACTACTCAGTTGAGCAGCTGGTATGTGTGAGTTGGATAGTTTCAACGTACTTAGCTCATACAGCAAGTGTTTTAAGAGAGACAGATGTGGGAGTGATTAAATGGTTTGACTATACTGCATCTGTTGAAATAAATTTCAGATTACTCTTGGTAAACCCTATTCAGGCTTTTCTGCTCAACACCAAACATGCCCTGATTAGTACTTTAATCCTAATCCAAGATGTGCCTGCTTGCCCAGTTTGTGAGAGGGGAAGAAAAAGATCTACTTGTCAAATTGCAATTGATTAAAAACTCACACAACTGCTGTGTGTACTGATCAACAATCACAGAAACTTCTCTATAACTACAAATATCCCACGTTCCAAAAGAAAAAAAAAAAAGGATGAAGACAGAAAGAAATAGCAGCTCTTTAAAACCACTTTGAAAAAGAAAGGTCTTTTTTTTTTTAAATTTAAGAAAGATGAAATTGATTGATTTTGGGGGTTGTGAAACTCTGATAAAGCACAGTGCCTCTTTTAAAAATTAATATAAGCAAGAAAGAACAAAGGCAAAAGCATCTTCTGCGGGTGATGGTGTTACATCTGCCTTTCACAAACATCGCTTTTTACTTCCAGCATCTGCTCTTCCCCAAAAACAGTGGGTGAACACACAGACCCACACACCCACACCCAGCACTGTAATTCAGAGGGATACCATCACAGCTGACAGGATTAAATCAAATTAGTAGAGGCCTTTCCCTCATGTTCTGCAAAGCAAGCAGCGTCCAGCTTGCAAGAAGGGGGTAACTGTAATGTATACCAAGGACTATTGTATCCCTCCTAAGAGGTGGGCCCACAAGAACTCCCAAGGACCCTGTGGGGTGATGCAGGCATCCATCTGCACCTTGCCAGATCCTCCTGTCTTTCTAATAAGAGATTGATAGAATGACATTGTCCAAAATCAGGACACAGTGACCGTGCCATGGCCACCTGGCCTGATGTGGCCTTGGAGGAAGGGGGCATCTGGTTTTCCTTGCATTATAGCTGGGCACGAAGGTCAGCCAAGCTATTAGGAGGCCAAAGTTGGAATACTGGAAGCTTTAATAAGATAGCTGGTACAAGAAGAAAGGAAACGGCTTCAGCACAAAAAACTTGCTATGAAAAACACTCCAGCCTTTCCAGAAAGCTGGCAGTTTTTCTTCTTGCAGAAATATCCCAGGGATGCAATTTTTGAGTGAAGCATTGTTGGCACTTTCTTTCAGAGTCTGGTTATTAGGAGAGAAGAGTGTCTTTTAAGAATAGAGACAGAGTTACCACTCTGGAAAAACTTCTGGCTGACTTAGCTATATATAAAGGCCTATTAATTTATAATCTCAGGCTTAGCTGACCTAAGGTCAAAGCCTAGTGCTCTTACAGAAGCAGGCTCAGGACTTTAAGGGGTAACAATTGTGTGCACCCCAGCAAAGAACTTTACAAGAGAAATACATAAATTCCTCTTTACACCAATACTGAGAAACCACAAGCGCTATTGTGGAGACATTTCTGACATTTGAAAACAGTAGAGGGATTTTTTTTTTCCTTCTGCATGATGGCAAGCCTGAAGATTATTTGCAGAAGGAGGAACTCCTCCATAAGATAATGGGTCTTGACAGTTCAGGAGGTTGGTAATGAGACACAGAGCCTTTCATTTCTTCTAGGTCACTGCTATAACTATAGTCAATGTCAAGAGCAACTGGAAGTCATTATCAGCTGGTGGCTGCAGTAGTTTATCTGAAATTAGTTGGTAGCCTCAGTGCAGTTTCAGCAGGACAGATGCCCATACTATAAAGGCCACTATCACAATGACGCATCTTTGGTTGTCTGAGGAAATAATCTAAGCACCTACTGTGTGAAGAGTAAACTCACAGTTTGTCCCTGAAGCTGTCAGGAGCCTATGAGCGAACCACTGTCTTCTGGGCACAGCTTTTGACGTTGTCAGTTTAGCATCTATCATAAGCACTAGACTCAGGGTAAAATTATCGTGTAATTGATTTTGCACAATTGTTCCTTTTTAAAGACCTACTAAATCAGTCCTCTCTTGGACACTTGTGCTCTACAAATAGCACTAGCGGGCCTATGGCACATAAACTGAATCATACTTTATCAGAACCAATGTATTACCTGTCAGCCCAGAATGATGCTACACTGAAAACCAGAGGCGTACTCCCTCATTGTGAGGGACAGAAATTTGTAGGCACTGCTGAACATTGGTTCGGCATACTTAGGAATCTCAAACAGATTCAAGGAAATGGCTTTAGGCTTGGGAAGCCAAAGCCATTCTCCCACATCATTAATAATTACAGGTTATTTACATGGATCTACCTGATTTCTTACATTGCTCCAATATGGTGTAAATATTTTTTTTCCTGGTATTACATTCTGTTCTTCTGCTTACAACCCATAGCAATGTTTGCAGTACTACTTGACTTTATTCTTCTTCTTGCAGGCTTTTTGTAAAGGCATGCTTGGCTGTAGACCAGTATTTTGGATTGGTCCTAAGAAAATTGATTACATAATATCGCAAACTTACTAGACTTTCAAATAGCTACTCAGATGTTGTTCAAATAGTATGGGAATAAGGACAGTTTTTTGACACATCTTTATTAGTGGTAGTTTGGGTTTCATTCATCTGAAAAGAATGCGGTTTGAACACTCTGAGACTGCATTGCAATGAGAAGCAAAGTGCCCGTAATGGCCATAAGCTGTAAATTTTTGCCAAAAGCTCACTCCTTACCCAAAGTAAAATATTACAGTATTCTATCTGCCACTAAAATATTAAAGCTGTTTTTATTTGCCAGTATCCAAACCCAGGTTGTTAGGTTTTTTTATGCTATAAAAATACAGAATCTGAAAATAGTGCCAGGGTTCAAATTATACTTGCAGCACTTTGTAATCACTTCACAGCTCAAACTTATTCTTATCATCGGCTCAAGGATGAAAACGATCATGAGAAAATACTCATCATTAAACAAATAAACCCCTCTTATTTTCTACTTTATAGAAATACTACAGCAACTGGTAAGAATTGCTTCACATTAAGCATGTTATAAGACACTGACAAGCGGGATCATTTTTCCTAAAGCATAAGAATTATTGGCAGGATGGGTACATTACCATTAGGAAGCTTCAGTGTCTGCAAGTGGTGCAGAGAACAAAAAAGAGTTGCTGACCTTCTCTCTGTTTTTTAAAAGGAGATAGTTCTTGCTTTATCAGAGTGCTACTTATTTAGGGTGCAGATTTAGTAGCATACCATCCTCTAGATAAAGGGCTCTAGTACAGATGCAGTTAAACAATATAATGTCCTGTTCTTGTATGTTTTTTGTTTGTTTGTTTGTGGGGAGAACACTAAAAATCCTACTGCCAAGATGCTTTCAAAACTAGGTAAGGATTGTATCATTAGGATTTTGGAGGCACAGATGTATCACCAGAAATCTCTAATATAAATTTACCCTGTATGTGAGGAAATAGACCATGGGAAACAATAAAAACTACTTACAGTGTAGCCAAACTAAAACTAAGCCTAAAGAAAACCATGTGTACATATTTCTATTATTTCAATGCAGTTTCCTAATTTGAAGGTTTATGCAAACTGAAGGTTCGTATTACAGTTAAGACTGTGCCAGTATTTCTACCATAACAAAACTTTGTGATGTTTCTTGCTGAGATGGAAATGCCTGTCTTACATTGGAGAATTTTTATATGAGCCCCGTCAACCTTCTGTAAATTAGAAAGGAAGCTGTACAGAGAATTTAATAGAACTCACGCTACGTATTTTTTTCAAATGTACTTTTTTTTAGTTATCTGCTGTATTCTGTCCTCATCAAAGGTGATGAGCGTTAGAGAGGGCAGCTCCAGACCCACGTTTTATCTTATGGACTGGCTATATTAAGCAACAGTGAAGTGCTAAATGTACGAAAGCTTCTTTCTTGCATCTTGGGTAGGCAAAAAGATAAATTGGAAGGGTTTTGAAGCAAGAAGGTATTATTATGGCATTATAATGTCAGAGAGGCAGCAATACAGCCATCACAGCTCATCTCCTCTAAATATCTGGCACATACATTCTAGCTTTCTTACAGGTAATACTTCAGTTTTCAAGGGATTACATTTCTGGAAAATCTTGTGGTGGACCTCCATTTGCAAAATAAACAAGGTAAAAAGGCACAGGGCCTGTAATAAGTAGGCACTCAGAAAAAGGGTCAGGGCAAACCTATTTTTAATGGTTCTGAATCAGTTTTGTACTATATATATTTTCAAATTAGAAAGCAGTATTGAGGTTTATCTGGAAAAGACCAGTTCCTGGCACCTTGCCCTCAGCTTAACCAAGGTAGAGGGCAAAGCACAATGGTCAGAGAACACTGAAGCATGTGTGAGAGGAATCCTCACTGGTTCAGAGAAACGTGTATCCTTATCCTGAATGGAACACAGAGTTTATTAGCAAAATCTTTAATCAAGGCAACTTGCTGATTAACCATTAAAAAACCCCTAACAACAATAACAACAACTTGATAGCATTAGCAGGACTTTACCATAAATGAGGCTCTGACAGTTTCTAGCTTGACCTCCTGTTTCCCACGATTTATAAAAATGGGCTGAAACTCAGCAGATCAAAGTAGTGTCTAAGCTGCTTATCTTTAGTTTATAAACTCCTGCCTTCTTTGGGCTTACAGCACTGCTTTTAATGTTGGATTGGGTGGGTTTTTGTTGTTGTTTTTTGTTGGGTTTTTTTTGATGGAGATTTTCCTGCCACTTGCAATCTTGAAAATGAAGTAAAATAATAACATTTTACTCAGGAGCAGCATTTCTTTCTGCTGTCACATTGGATGAAAATATTTCCAACAGTGCCTCTGTTAAAACGACACAAGTATTTTGAAGTGCCAGAATGGTAAAACACCTTTCAGGGAACAGATCCAACACAGACACCCTCTGAGCTGGATCACATCCATTTTCATTTAAATTTGACCTAAATAGCAGAATGTTCAAAAGGAACATATTCTAGAGAGATTACCTCAAAATTAAATTGGAATAGGATGGAGTAGATTTTAAAACAACTTCTCTGATGGGAAAACACAAGCCTGTGCTAAACTGAATACACGTTCAAGACAGTCTGAGCCTCTGAGATGCCCCACAGTGACTCTGACCTTCCTATAGCTCCAGTGCTGGTTTCCCTTCATCCCATGACAATCATAGAGTGTGACAGGGCTACTGTGCGAAATGGCATCGAAGCAGAACTTCCTGGTGTGAAGTGGCTCCCCAGGGCGGATGTCTTCTCTCCAACCAAAGGTGAAGAGCTAGAAAAACAGAGAGGCAATATGATGATATATTAATAGTGAAAAACATTTAAAACAATACAAAAAACTTTATGCATTATTCCCTTTTCACACACTCTAGGTGCTGGTTAAACAAGATCCTGCCTGTGTACAATTCAGTGACGCCAACTGCCTCAATTATAGTGCATCAGCAGCAATGTGGAATATACCCCAGGAAGGCACAATCCCTGTGTCAGGGAAGGAAAAAAATCTCTGGTGACACAGTACTGTGGAGAGGAGAGGGGATATGCTATATTAAAGCCTTTAGTTACCCCAGTTAAAGCCGCACTTATATGCTCTAGGACTTCAGCTACCTAAGACTCAGAAAGCTTCTGCCAGTGATGTTCCTTTAGCTCTCATTCAGGTCTGAAGAAGCTGTCGAGAGACATGTTCTCATCATAGCATCTTTCCTATGTTCAATGAACAGTTTCCTTCTGTTTATATAGGACACTGTTACCAGAACCTCTCAACTGTCTTTTTTCCCCCAAACAACACATGTTAAATGATCTTCATCTTTCCACTGTGAAACCTGTGAGCTACAGGCAGCTTGTCAAAATCCTTTTTCTCGCTGCCTGAGAGGAGTCACGGAGGGTCACAGTTAATAGAGGAATCCTTCTCAATTAGACACCAGCTGTCTGAAGTGATGCTGTGACACAGCAGTCTTTCAATCATCAGATGGGGGTGACAGGTCTGACAGCATCAAGTTTAAAGATATGGAGTGAATTTTCCTTTCCCATGGACCAATTCTTGCAGAAAAGAGGCTTCAGGTTGTAAATTACTACCTAGAAGCTCTGCCAAGAGTGGTGAGGTTCTTTTATTTTCTTTCTTTCTTTTTTTTTTTTTTTTCTCTTTTGTGTGAGTGCTATTCTTTGGCTTTCTGCATGACTTTTGCTTTTCCATAGGAAAAAGAAAAAGAAACGTAACACTGAGAAAGTGAAGCTCTCTTTAAATGAGCAAACTTTGCAAGTAGAAACTGTTTAGCAGAGATGGTTCATGTGGAACTGCATTCAAGCTTTTCATCTGGAGAAGCAGCTCCCCATACTGAGCTCAGACAGCCTGCAGCACCTCATCTCAGGGTCTCTTTGGTCCTCACCTAGCATCCTGCTCCCTACAGCGTGTACATTCCCTGATAGAAACAGCTATAAATTGAACAGACATGGGTCTGATCCTGAATAATTCTGTGGTAGTTCCCAGGTTTTAACCCTTTCATTGCTATAGTTACCTTTTTTCCATAATCTCCCTAAAAGATTTTAAGAACTCTGCATCTTCAGTGCTGTACCATCATCTAAATACCACACCTGAGAGGTGTTACTGCCTCTCTTGGCCTGCAGGCCAAAAATACAAGCACATATCTGCTGTATATTGTTGTGCTTCTTACTGTAAGCCTTTGTTCTCTCTGTGAGCTGCTGTTACTCCCTATTTCTTCTGCATTATAGGTTTCCTAGAGAGTGTTTTCTTAATCTGCCCCTGTGTCCTGCTTATTTCTTCTTTCTCCCAGAGTGCATTTTATATTTATCCGCACTAAAATGCAGTGGACAACTTTAGCCTCATTTTCAAAGCAATTTCTGCTTTTCAAAAGGTTAAATCTATTTTCACTTTTCTTTGTGTTTCTCTGAAGCAGCATCAGGGACTCCCTACAATGATAACTCATCATTTCACAAGCAAAGACAGAAGTTAAGATTTGGTACAGAAAAAAACCTATGCTGCTGTGTCTTTAGAAAAAGAGAAGCCTGAGATCATTTTCCTTTAAGAAAAAACCAACAGAAGCCATTTTCTTTATCTTATCCTTTACCTTTTTACAGACATGTAATAAACCTAGAGCTGAAAGTGATGAATGACAAATACCTAGATGAATGGTGTGGGACAGCAGTTCTGCAATATTCTCAGTCTCATCACTACAGCGAGAGAGAGATCCTATTGCAGGACCATCCTCATCTTTCATAGTAAGTGGCTCTTCAAATTTCTCATTCTGTGCAGGACTGGTGAGCTGAGGGGCCAATTCTTGCTGCTCCCTGGACCTTGGCTTGAGGACTACTACCCACTGAATGCATCAGTACACATGAAAGAGCTTGAGCTAGCCTTTAAATCAGATCATCCTGATCTAGATTATCCCTTTGCTCTTTCCACTCCTGTGTGCTTTCTGAAGGCTGCCAGGGCCGTGTCCTGTTTGCAAGTCAAGACATGGTAACACAGTGGGGTTTTTTAGTCCCTTCCACTGAAAACCAGAGTCTGTGCATTACTAGATCTCAGTGTTTAAACTAGGACAGAATCTTTTTCCTTCTTCTTTAGCTTTCTGTTTTTTAAAACAGTTTTATTTTTAAATCAACAAGTATGTCTTACCCCTAGTGATACTACTATAAGACCAACCTTGTTAGGGACAGGAACTCAGTTTTAGGACTAAGAGAAGAGAAAAAAATTATCAGAAAAAGGGTTATACTTCTCTATACACCCAATTGATATTAAGACCTTGGAATTACAGACAAAACACAAAGGACTACAGTCCTTCCAATCTCATAATTCTAAGCTATCCTACTTTAAACAGCAATTTTTCTCTAATTAACACTGAATCTGGCCAATATAAATATTATCTCTCCACTGCATAATGTGCAACAATGCTACATGTTATTAGCTGGAATCCTGAGTATATAATGCTCTGCTTTGCCACCACTTGTCACTTTGGATTATGTTATTCCTTTCTTAGGAACCCATTGTGTCTGATTTTACAATAAATGGCTGACCCTTTTGTACTCTTTTTATACTTCATTCATTTCTGACTGCTTGTTGATTTGAAACAAGGCTGCACCTAAATTCCCAGAAACATTATTAACAAACAGCAGGTTGATTCTTCACCTGCAACACTTGGGGCTGCTGTTCACTGCTCCCTGCTGGACCCAAGAACCTTGTGTCCTGGCTCAGTGGATGCTCATTCTCCTCCTTCGCCTTCTCTCATACCAGAGTCTGTAAAATGCATCACTATCCTCTGCATTTGCAATCAAGCAACCTTTCAGCCCTTATGCTTTGCCTTTTCATGTAGCCTAGCCCTGTCATGCAGTAACTGGGGAAAATACAGCTTTCCAGCTTCATTTATAATTGGCACAGGGCCTGCAGAATGATTGCCTGATACAGCCACTGGCTTGGGACGGTCTATAGGACAAAGGCCCTTTTGATACCATTAATACTTTCCAGCCTGACAGCATTGCTCAATTACTCGCTGTCTGGCTGGGGTCCGTCAGCTGGCATTGTGCTCTGACTGCGGCACTAGACTTGAGAGGACAACATGTACCCCGTGCAAAGATGAAACACCATGTTTCAGACTGGACTCTGACTTGAATTATACCTCCAAGCAGAAAAGAAAGAGCTGAGCACGCTCTGTGGCTACTTGCTGTGCCATGTTAGAGATGGTGTCTGTCCATCTATGCCCTGGCAGGGCTGGGGGACTTGATAAGAGACAGTGATGCCTGTCATTTTCATTGCTATTATCAGTCCAGCAGAGCCCCAGTTTTCCCTGAAGCCAGAAGTTAGCTCTGGAAAGACAGAGGTGGAAGAACACAGTGCCCTGACGCCCCCCTGCTCCTTTTCTTCCCCTCTGGTTCTTAACTTTGGGAAAGATTCTAGGAACCATAGTGACATTGATCCTCACTTCCCACCCATCTCATGTTCACTAGAAAGCCTGCAAGTGCCCTACAGACCTTTTGACTGCTGTTTGCCCAGCCTGTTTGTGCAGCCCTGGGGTGGAAGGTTGTCTTCCTCTCCTTGGGTCTGCTAAACGGCTGTGCCCCCCAGCACAGTGGCTGAGGCTGTCAGTTTTCCTGCCCTGGCAACATGACACGAGCCACGGTCGGGTGTTTGGCGGTTATCCCCGCTGCCTAACAAAGATCATCTTCATAGCCTGCTGTGGCGCAAGTGGAAGATTTTGACACAGCAGCCTTCCCCCTCCCCGCAGCAAACGAGAGGAATCAGAAGCGAAGGGATGTCTTTGGGTGCGTTGCGCTGGCCAGTGCTGCCCCCTGCCGCCCGCCCGCCGCAGCGCGCCCCGCGCCCGAACGGCCCCGCAACCGCCCCGCAACCGCCCCGCAACCGGCACCGCTCCTCCGGGACACAGCACCGCCGCAGGGCAGCAGCGATCCCGGGCAGCGCGAGGGGATGCGCTGTCCCCCACCACGGTGCCCGTCAGAAACAAGCTGGGCTGTCCCCGTGGCACAGGTCGAGCACCGAAGGGCTTGCGGCTTCTTGGCCCTTGGTTCTGGGTGGTTGAATTCCCTTCGTGCTAGCTTCGTCTTACTGATTCTGATGAAGTCACTTTTCATCCTTAGTATAGAAAGAGACTTTCATACTGAGTCTGATCCCAAATGTCTGAATGCACTGGAGTATGCCGAAACACGGATTCCTCCCTAGCATCCTTTTCCTTTTGTGTCCCTTTCCCTTTAACCCAACCTCTCACTCTTTCAAAGCATATTTCAAGCCTCTCTTTTCTCTGCTAACTTTTTTCTTGTCTCACCCTTTCATCCAATTTTCTTCCCTCCTTTCTCACCTTTGGCAGCCTCAGGACTCCCTCCCTCCCTTCCTGAGGAGGGTTTGGAGCCTCTAATGTTTGCAGATTTTAAAGCCAGAGAACACTGCGATGATCTACTGGACCATACAACTTCCTTCAATTAACTGCTTGAATTACTGGATGTCTTTTATAAAACAATCAGGATTATATTTACCTAGTCTTGGCATCCTATCCCTGTGCAGTATCTTTGGTAGCTATCTGAAGAAGTCCTCTTTCAGCAACTTCCTTTTTTGCCATGTTGGCACTTGCCTAAATTGCGATAATCTTTCAGCTTCTCCGTTTCGTGCACCTCTCCCCCTGCATTTCTCAGTACCCTCAGAGAATGGTTTCTTGACCTCAGCACTTCAAATACCCCTCAGAACTCCTTTCTCCTGAGCTTTTAAGCTTTTACAAAGTGCCATGTATAACTGCCAGGTCAATTTTTCTTTTCAGCATTGGAAACTTTTTTCTAATCTGGGACCTTTCGCTGTGAAAGGCCCGCTCACTAAAATTGCTAATAAACGGCTAGGTTGTACTTTCCATCTAGATTGTCTTTGCTCACATTGGCCAGACCCATAGCCTGTGGGTCACTTCCTGTGGCACTCACAGTGAGTACAAATCAGAGCTCTTTTCCTCCGTACTTGTGAGAGATGATATTTTTCTACCCAACCAACCTAGATAAAAGCTTTTATTGAGTCTTTATAATTCCTTGTCTTTCTGAAATGCTTTTCCCCTTGCCTTTCTCCGTTTACCTTGCTTATACCTCATATTTATTTAGAATAGAACCGCTTATTGAGCTTATTTAGATGAAAGCCTAAAAGCAGACAAAAACTAGAGCTTTACAAGCCCGGGTACTAAATTTAAAGTATTTTCAGGTAACTGAACCAAAATGTACATGTTTTCATGACACAGTGGGGGAGAATGGGACATCAAAAAGCTCTTGTGGCATTGTGATTCCTTTTGGAAATGAAGACTAATATACAGCTCAGGTAGACGCTGGAATTTCTGAGGTTATTTAAGGAGTACTTTGTAAAAGCCATTAAAGCCACTAAGGTCAGTAACAATGCACAAATTATTTCTACACTCTGTTTTTCCTTAGGAAAGGGAGAAGCCCTCAGAGAAATGTTTAAAAACTGGAAAGGGGAGGCAACAATTTTACTCTGATTTTCTCTTTCTGCTGTTAAAATACCTGTTCATGTGACCACGTTCGTTCTGAGCCATCCTTCACACAGATGTCTAGCCTCAGCTCAGTCCCCGTGGCCCCGTGTTTACTGTCCACACAGAGGTTGGCTGCCACGCTTCGAATCTGGAAAACCAAGCAGCAACATTTCACATTAAACCGGGCTGCAGAATAGAGCTTCCAACATTAGAAGGTTAGGAGTTTAACTCTGAAGGGCTTGAGACTGACTATTAGTTACTTAAAATTGGTAGGAGTTATTTTTACAGGATAGAAAGCCATGTTCTGCAATGAACTACTCTTTTTAGGAGCAGCTTCAGAAGCAGCAAAGTTTAAAATATACTGCTTAACAAATGAAAGGTAGGTCTTAAGAAATGTCTTCATGCAAAGAAATTAAGAGAAAAAACCGTCTGAGTATCTCAAAGCTTGGTCTGACTGTTTCTTCCATCCTACAAGAGCAAGAGAGATCAACTGCATTAGAAGGAACTGATTTCTGTATGAGTCTCTCCCAGGCTTTGGAGCAGTATGCATTAAAAACTGGGGCACACCCTGTTCCAATCCTTGCTCTTACTTTGACACAATAACACCACTGCAGATAAGGTCACACATTAGTGCCTGAAGTGCATAAAATTAAAAAGTACTTAACAAATCTGTACTGGAACTTATGCTTACCCATGGAGGTTCCTTCTGCATGCCTGCCGCAAACACTACAGTGTAACATTCTTAAAAGGAAAATCTCATTCTTGAGACTGAAGCAACTGAGTAATAATCTGTGACTATCAATCATATCAGTTATGTACCACTGCTGCCATGCATATTTTCTTTGAAACACTGGTTTGAAAAGGAGTAGGTTGCCCACTGCCACCAAAAAGAGCAGAATCCTTGATTTATTTTGCAAATACACGTACATTTCTCCCTGAGTACCTTAGTTGGTCCAGTTAAAAATCCTTTACACACCTCCATAATGAAAAGGATTTCTTAAAAAAACTTACCCTGTCAATGAGATAAACAGAAATTGAGTAATCAAAGTGAACATACATGCACGGAGACATGCAGAAATTCCATAAGTGTAATATACAGAAAGCAGGTTCATATTTTGACAATCTGGATGCTACTTTGATCCTTATTTAAAAAAAAAGCTAGATGCTGAATGGAGATACAGTTGAGTTGGTATTTGTAGTTTTTTCATGAAAAATACTTTAAAGTCATTATTGTTGCCATAATATGCTAGACAAATGTAA
Organism: Lophotriccus pileatus; assembly: GCA_035583135.1. Lineage (NCBI taxonomy): Eukaryota > Metazoa > Chordata > Aves > Passeriformes > Tyrannidae > Lophotriccus > Lophotriccus pileatus. Next base: position 36,373,758 of record JAWWES010000133.1, on the reverse strand, counting down.
ATATTGTCACTGAGTACCTCATTCACATCCAAAGGACAGAAAACTTGTCAGCACAGCACAAAACATTGCAAGGAGGGGAAATCCTCATGCATACAAGACACAGACCAGAGCTACTCTGCTCTTTTTCTGACTCTGGAGGAGTGGGATAGAGTCTATTCACCGTGATCAAGACAGATTTAGACAGATGGGAAATCAACAAGTAGTGGAAAAAATGTAAAAACCATCAACTTCAGGAAAGGTTTTAAAAGCTGCATTTGTTTAGCCTACAAAAGAGCAGACCTGGAAAAAACGAGGAGCATCAGTTTGAGCAACTGACTACAAGGACCTTTGATCCTCCACCAGAGCTCAGAGAAGCATTCTTCTAAAACTTGGACAAACCCAGTTCTAGGATATTTTTTCTTTTTTTAATACAATAAAAATTGCTAAAGATGAGGTAAAATGCTAACAGTTCATTCACACAACCAGATGCAAAAATCCAGCACTCAGAAGCCCCGCAGTAAAAAAGATGAAAGGTAATTAGTTCTCAACAACCCTGCCTTCCTTCTCGTATCACCCAGCAAAAGAGGCAGGAAAGAATAACGAGTGGCACAGATTTTAATATAATATTTTTAAGGTTTCATGTGAAATACTTACTCCAAGTAAAATTTTTTTTTGAGAATGTTCAATCATTTCTCAATGCACTTAAATTTCCATTGTACAGATAACGATTTCTGGTCTAATGGAAAATACAATGATACATCAGGTCTATTCTTAGAGCAAGCAAGTTAATTAAAATAGAGCTGCTAACAATTGCCATTAGTAATTGGGGTATATTTATGCGATTCAGAATTGTAGAATGACGGTGAATACACTCCATGTCCAATGAATACTTATTGGATTAAAGGGCTTTCATAATTTTGTCTTGATGGCATCACTCCATCCCATTCTCAGTCATTTGGTCTGTGAATAAACGCGTTCAGTCCATTTCTGGAAAAGGCTTGAGCTGAAGCTACATTTAGTTCCTTCACTGCTGGAATCCATCTCAAGGTCTTTATTTCCTCTCCTCTTCCCCCTTCTCCTGAAAGGTTTGCTTGAGTTAGTTTTTCCTCTGTTTTGTTACAGCTTATGTGTTAGCTCATCCTTTTCATGTTCCATCCTTTCAGCTGCAGAGGGGTCGCTGTTTGTTTTTTGTTTTCTTTTTGAAATACAGGCATTTCAGTCAAGTCTGTGCTTTTGTTCTCTGGTGCTTCTGTGTGGCCTTGGCAGTTGCTAGAAACTGAACTGAGCCATCAAGCCAGAGCCAGAGCCACAGGGAACATTCTGCCAAGCATCAGCACCACACAGCCTGCAAATCCCCTAAGATATTTCCACAAACAAAGGAAGGAAAGCAGAAGCTCAGATGCTTTTTTCTTTTGTATACACCAATATGCATTGGAACTACCTTGTCTCCAGTCACACAGCACAATGGATTGAGGGTTTTTGAGGTTATGAGTTACAACTAGCAAACAAGTAGCTAGTGATCCTAATACTTACATTTCCAACATTCATATTTGTGCAACTGTAGAGGCTGGGGATGAACAGGAGACAGATTTTATCAGTCATGCAGGTAGGGAGGGCACAGGGTTGCTACATACAGAGCTTATTTGCTCCACCTTAAATGTCACCATTTGTACACACAGATAAACAGTACAAGAAAAGCATGCTTTTGAGGACCCTGTATGTACTAATGGGGACAGTTAGTGGTGATATTAAAGGCTGTTTCTGAATTAAACACATTCTGAAAAAAGGACAGGACATTATTTGTAAGTCCTTATACATATTTTGTTCCTGAAATGGCATCCTAACTCACTTCGGGACTTAGATATTAAGACCATGAGCACTGTAGGCCTTACAGAGAACAGATGAAGGGTAGAAGCAGAGAAAATCCAGCTTTTCAGGGGCCAGCAGTTATACTGACCAATATTCTTTGATAATTCTAAAACTCTACAACTTTGTTCACAAGCAAATGAGTTCCTTCAAGACTTTCTGTTGAGGTAGTAGGTGATGTCCTGGTTTTGCCTGCACCAGAGCCTTCCTGGGGGCACAGAGGGGTGAGCCGGACAGGGAGAGGCACTCCCAGGGGTTCTGGAAGCTACCCTGCATACTCATCATAGCATAAAACTGTCTGCCAAAAGCAAAAAGTGGGAAAGTGTAGCAATCTAAAGACAACTCTGTGTTCAATATGGTCATCTGTGAATGATGAATGTGGAGATGGTGTTGGGACAATCCCTAGGGTGCTCCAATACAGCAACGAGAGAGGCACCTTGATGGTATCAGTTTATATAATACTTTCCATAGATCTGCTTTAATCCCTTAAATAAGAAAGTGGCTGTAGCTCTTAGAAGACATTATCAATGTTCATTTATGTTGCTTTTTTTTTTTTTTGGTTTGAGCAGCTCCTGGAGCCAGTTTTAACGTACTGCTTACATTCTCAGATAACCCTAAGGCCATCAACATCAATAGATCAAATGTGGAAGAATGAGCCACCTCTCTTGTCAACTGATACATAGTAATTTTAGAGTATTTATCCATTGTGTTAGCCATAAAAAGAAAAAGTCAAAGGTAAAGGAAGTCAAGCACTGCCAAAGACCTCAGTGAAGAAAAGGGGGACTCTCATTCAGTGCGACACTGATCCTGATGAAAGAATTTGAACAGTCCAACTGTGCAGCACTTGATCTGTGCCGGGTGGGGTTATATCACTTCTGTACAACAGATGTGTGACACTTGGTGGGCTGAGATTGACTCATTAAGGGTATGAGGATATCACACTTTAAAAAAAAGAAAGTAATAGAAACAGAAGTTTGTGAGTTCTTAGTCTTTCATATTTTTTCAAATGTGCTACTTGATTTAACTTCATAGGGGACATTTTCATGTCAGCACTGTAAAACTGTTCCGTAAAATCCATGAGCTTGAGACCGAGAAAAGAGTACTTTCAGGTCCTATAGCTTAGCACTGCTGTGACTGAGCCACTTCCTCATTAAATCACTGAATAATAAGTTTATGTAACAGCAAATGAAACCAAACTTAAATAACTCCCTCTTGACTGAGTAAGACAAACAAAAAAATTTTCATATCACTTTGACTTAATAGGACTCACGAAATCTAAAATAATTGTCTCAGATGATATGATTGATTTCCTGTAAAATGTGTTTTTAAAGACATTGAAATCTGTGATATCTGCACAATATATTCATGCTGGATCACAAGTAGTAGATTCATTAGTACTTCCTAAGAAATCACTTGGTGTTTAATTCTCACCCATTGTTTCAACTTCATTAGGATTTCAAACACACAGTACAAATAAATTATTCTGTCTTAGAAAGAGAATGAGATGGGTATTATTATTTTTCAACTGGTAGCATACTTCCCAATATATTCAAAAGGATAAGAACAAAACGTAATGGAAAACTTTCCTTTTTTTGCACAGTGGGAAAGAGTACAATTACCTCACTCAAACACAGAGCTGACAGTCTCACTAACCTTAATCTGTCTGGATTCACTGTTACATTGCTTTACAGCACATATTTCAGATGTTACAGGGCAGAGCAGAGTATCAAGGGAATGAACTCTACAAAGGACAAGAGTCACAAACACACAGAAGAGATAAGGCCATGACAAGAATAGCAAGAACGATTGCTTTTTGTTTTCCAAATGTCCTTCTTTTCCATCATAAACAGATTTTGTCAAGAAACATATGAGTCAGATTTTGAACAAATGTGTTTGCAAAAAAAGAGGAGTGGAGCAGAGGCTGTCTATGAGACGTCTGCTTTCACACCACATGCTTTTACTAGCTAAATATCAAAATACTGGAGCCAAAATTGTCTGAGTACCTCATTGTTTACCCTTTCTCAGACTGGCAGACATAAAGCATTTCCAAATAGAAGCAGAGAGGGTACTAAATGACAGTCAGTCTTGGCACAGAATTTTGGTGTGTATAATCAGCAAGTTTTCTAGAGCTGCTTGACTCTTACAAAGCAGTAACATTACAGGCTCTTTTCCTCTTTCAGCTTCTGACAGCCATTAACCTTCAAGTTTTTTCAAGTTCCTTGCAAGTGCCAACAAATTAATTAAAACTGCACAGGAATGTGACAGTCTCAGGAGAAAAGAGAGCAGTAGGGCTGAAACTTGTCTTATTGTTGTTTTAGAGAAAGCACATTTCAGAGGAAAAAGAGTCTTTGGCCTTCACATCCTTCCTCAGAGCTTAATAAGCGCCTTTAAAGTACAGATTTGATATCACTGCTATGAATTTTGATTTACTTTAAAAATACTTGGTTTTTTTGAAAGATTATATTAATATTGCTGTGAAAGATTGAATATCTGAATCATAATCTCCTCCTCTTAGACTCTCTTGATTGAGTTAAGGATTGTCCAGCTGGCTAGAGAAACTACACATTTCATGATCACAGTCCTCCAAGGACACACGTGCAAGATGGTAAAGGAAGATCACGGTAGCAGTCACAACAACCTGATCCAGCCTGACTTCTACCGATAAACTCCTTACTTCCTGATACACATTCAACTCATAAAGTGTGGACAGCAGCATCAAAGATAGAAGAACTTTAATAACAAAGGAATTCATTACTGGCAAGAAGTAGCAAACAGACACATATAAATGGAAGTTCTTTTGAACATCTGTAACTGATTGCTTGTAAAGAAAAATTAAGGACTGCTACTACCACAGAAAGTTATTCTAAAAATCTCACTATGAGGCAATTTCCTTTTTAAAAAGGAAGTTATGGAGAATAATAGAGGCACCTATGTTTAGGAGTCTGTGGTCCAGTCTTGACCACTGTAAATATGCAGCAGCGTGTCTGGTCTTACCAAATGCTTTAGCCAAAATTTCAACTTCATCCTTTGGTTTACAATATGAAAGATTGTCTGAGAACCCTAAGAACCTCTCCAGCAAAATCAGAGAAGGCTAGAACTTGCAGTACAGATATTACTATGGTTTTTAAAAAGGTAGCACAATACACTGAAAGAACAAAGCCTTCTTTATGGATCTTAATGATCTGAGAGGAAAAAGCCCTCTGCATGCCACCTTCCCATGGCGTGAAGCCACTGTAGTTCCTGGGAACAAAGGCCGCAGCAATTTTTCAGTGCAGCTAAGGAAGTGATTTCCTGTCCCTGCAGTCTTTGTGTTCGCATTTCTTCTGTACAAAACAAACTGTCAAAGCAAGGTGTGCTACAGCTCTGCTCTTCAGAGAGGTCTGAATGCAGCGTATCTTTGATCACAGGTGGAAGGTTCCAGCCAGCTGTTTGCTCACCCCCTGCTCTGGAGGGATGCTCAAATACTGGCCTCTCTTTAGTGGTCTCTCCCTCCCCGCATCCATCAAAGAAGAAACTGCATTTGTCTGCTACTGGTACTCAGTCATGACAGCACCTACAGAATGCAGACAACAGCTAAGCAATATCTGTCTTTTTAAAAGGAAAGTATCCAGGCCTCACTTGTCATACTTGCACATGTGAGCAAAACAGCAAACCTCCACCTGCGTACAATTGTCCTTGTAAGCACAGAAGGAGGTTTATAGATAGATATGCAAAAAACCACAAGCATTGACTTCAGATGTCCTTTTTACTAAGTGGATTCTCTGAACTTAAAATCTTCCTCTGACATGCAATAATGA
>JAWWES010000133.1:36347714-36368016 GCA_035583135.1 Lophotriccus pileatus | reverse complement strand
CAAGCATTGACTTCAGATGTCCTTTTTACTAAGTGGATTCTCTGAACTTAAAATCTTCCTCTGACATGCAATAATGATACATACATACAGTGATACATACTCTTTTCCTTATTCTTGTCCTCATTGTGCACACATCTTATGCCCTGTACACGTAAGATTGCAATGAATTATGAAAGGCACAGTGACAGTTCTAAGACATGAAAGTTTTTCATTTTAATAGATAGCTCAGAGATTGTTCCAACCACTGTGAACTCCTGTAACAACACTACTTATCACTGGGTTAAGTCTGAATTAATAATTTTCATTTCCCACACTCTAAAATGTTAGACTCATTTAAATTTGATCTAATTTGTGCATTCCTCACCTCTCCCCAGGCAGCAGGTGGAGGTTCCACAGGAGGGTAATATTTTGGGACATCCCAAGCCACTGCAGCCATGAACCATTTGAAATCTTTACACTTCAGGTGCTTGCGCAGCTCTTTCTGGGCAGAGATATCACCAGTGGAGAGATGTCTGTACTCAGGCCGTCGCTGGTAAATGTACTCTGCAAACTCATCCATCCATGTCTCTGCCACACGCTTCAGGTTCTGCGTAGCAGAAAAAAGCAAACATTAATTTCTTCATGCTTTGAGTGAATGATATTCCCAACAGGGAAAACTAAACAAAGCGAAACAAAAAATCAGTATTCCACACAACTTTTAAGCTTAGCTGGTCTAATTTCTCAGCCTTAAAGCATGGAAAAGTACCAGTAAACATATGCTATCTTTATTACAGTGTTGAGCAAACACTACAGAGTAGTAGTACAATGTACTCTGTTTTCCTGCTGACACTGTAAGATACAGTTTTATGTCAGTTGGACACCATATTTTCCTTCATATTCTTCAGGAATATTCTTCACCTGGATTTTTGACTAATGATGGATGTTGAACAGAAATTTTCTTTCAGCTGCTCACACTGGTACCTGTTTTTTCTTCCCTGTTAGTTCAGGACCTGCTAGCATGCTAGAATGGTACAAATTATTCCTTCTGATGTAGTTCACTTTGCATTTGAAAGGAATCTGAATTTTAATCTGCCATCATACTTCTCAGTCACCTAGCAATTCCTACCTAAATTTTAGGGTCTAGTCTTACATGTGCATATCTGGAGGCCTGTCCCATCTCACAGCTGGTTTTGCACAAATCCTGAACTGGAAGCTTTGCTGTGTCACTCTGCAAGTAAGTCTGTGCAAAGGCATAGCACATAACCCTGAAGGGGAGTTGACCTGCAGCAAAACACCTCACGGGATAAATATGACAACTTCTGGCTTTCTGTGCTCATTCTCTGAACATATCTAAGGCGTTTCAGGTTCCATGAAATCCAGTTCTGGCCTGTGTTCCAAAAAGTTTATTTTTGTTGGCATTTTATAGGAAAGAGAATTACTTATTTTGTTGCATAAGAATTTATTCAAATCATAACTATTTAAATTACCTGACTCAAATTATAAAATAAACCAAAAATAATTGTAAGGAAAAATTCTGGATAGACTGAGGAGAGATATTTTATTGTTATTTACCATCAAGGAGTCTAAACAGGCTGGGGGCAAATTTTTCTGTATTTTTGTTTGTTTTTAAAATTCCTCCTGCAACTCAATCCACACAAATTTATATGGAGATGTCGTAGTGGAATACAGGCTTAGTCTATTCTGTATTGCTACAGCTGCCCAACAACCTTTTATCCCACCAACAAAGCAAAATCTCACTGGAAAACATCAAGACACTAGGGTGTTCTTATTGCTTTGTTTGTAAAAACAAGATAATCAAGTTTTATAATATTTTTTTTAATAGAACACTAACTGCAAAATGCTGAGATTCACTCTGTAATAAGATGGAGGACAACATGCATCTGATTATCATCAACATAAGGTAATGTTTCTTTTCAGAACATTCTGTACATCTAAGTAAGTCTGATTCATACTCTGACTTGCTTTCAAGATTGATTTGCAAATTCCTTTCCTGAATTTTATTAATCCATATAAACTACATGTCTCTGAATTAATAAGGCTTATCTGAATACAAAGACAGCAAGATACAGAACAAAAGAAGTACTTTTAGCTGACACTGCAAGATAATTTTCTATGTGCTTTCTCTCCATGAAGCAAATATGTTAAAACCTGCAGGGACAAAGCAAGTAACATAAAGGCAGTATGAGAATTCACAACACTCATATTCCTATTAAAAAATGGCTTGTGTCCCATATAAGGCTGACTTTTATTGAAATTTCATGAAAACCTAAATAACTTTACAAGAAATTAGAATTCAAGAATACAGGAACTGGGTACAATAAAGAAAACCAGAACAAATTCAAGAACAACATCTAAATGACAATCTCACCTTTCTGGCAGAAAACCTATAACACAGAAATCTCCTGACAAGCAAAAACACTGTACGATGAGACTTTGCAGATGAGGCAAAAATATGATTAAGAATATTAAACAGGGAGAAAATAATGAAAATACGTGCAATTTCTAACATATCTTTCACTGTAATGCTGTACGCCTCTTTTGCTACAATACAAATGCAGTTTAAAACTGTTCTAGAAAGTACCTTTTGCAATCACTTTATCTGATAGGCTATTTTCATGTTTACACAACATACTGTAAAAAGAGCCATACAATAAAAGTACGGTAAAAAAAACCTCTCTTAGGAAAGAAAAATTCAAGTTAACTCTTGCAGCAACTTGCCTCACCAATATTAAGAGTAGTCTCTGATAGTGTTTTTTCTTTAGTTATTTGGCTGCAGTGAATTAACTGCATTCTGCTTTAGATGATTGCAACTGATAAAATGTGACCCCAACAAAAATCTTGATACTATAGCTGGTCACAAACTGAAGATTCTCATTCACCAGTCAAAACCTCTTTGTTTTCCAATAAGACCTTTGTCACTGTTTGGGACCCACCAAAACACTGTATTAAAAAAAAAAAAAAAAGTCAGTTCTTCCCACAGTTCCCCAAGTATTAGGTAGTACACTTTGTACGAATCTATTTAAAACTTTTTTTCCCAGTTCTTCCAAGACCGTTCCATCATATGCTAAAAATCACCTGTAATGAACTTGTATATTACCCTTGGTACACTTATATATTGCTCTCGTAAGCCAAACTCTTATGAGGCAGCCCTTTGAATTTCAGTAAGTTCCTTTTTAAAAATACAAACCCTTGATTTGCTAGATCTAAATCTCCAGACTGTTTATGACTATGACTGCAAGTAACTCTGTTCCAGAATAGTGGGAAGCTCTTTCTAAAGATGCCAGTTACTAGGAAGCAAGCACTCAGCATCCAAACAATTTAAAGAGGTTTGTTGACCTCAGAGTGATGAACTGGACTCTTTTAATTGCCTTAAAACATTGCTACTGCAGGGAACTGTGGAAGCCAGGGGATTGAAGATATGGCTGAAGGGAGGAGGCCACAGCCCACAAGCCCTAGGGACGAAGTCTTGGCTGTGTGATGCTTTTTTAGGTGTGTGTGAGATGTTTATCTAAAGGAGATCAGTGGCACTCCCTGGGTGTGTGGTGTTTTATCTTCTGTGGGCCAGGCCGTGTCAAAGAAGGCCCCTGTGTGCCCATCCACGACTACCCTGGAGAAGACCTCTTAGCGTCCCCTTCCCAAACCTAAATGGCTGCAAAAAACAGAGCTTCCAGATTCTACAAAAGTGGTTTCCCCCCTTCCCTCCATAGGGTGGCACCAGGGGCGTTTCTGAAGGTATATAAACCCATTGAATGTGTCATGGGCTTCTCTCCCCCACCACTCCCCGACGGACCAAGACACCAGAGACAACCACCACCAAGTTCATTGAAGACCTCTAAGTGGTGATTATTAATCTATATTCTTTTCTCTCTCTCTTTTTCTCTCTTTCTCCTTGCACATTTTCTTGGGTGACTATATCACAACCAAAATGGTTAAATACCTGTTTTCCTCTGCAATACCCATATGCTTTATATCGCTATGTTACTATAGATGATAACAATCAAAACGGCTACATACCTGTCTTCCTTTGCAACCAAATTGTTCTAAAATAAATCCTATATATATATATCTGCAAACACTGATCATCTAGTATTGTTGAACTTTAAATCACTCCAAGGGATTTAATAATAAAACAAAAGTTACTCCTGCCTGGTAGGGAGGGTCATAACACTCAGCATGGGTTTCTTATTACCACCACGCAAGCTCAGTAACCACACTTCCTTTTAACATAAACGTATCCAGACTAGCAGCAAAACTTCAAATTGCAGTTACTCCCCATGAATTGAATGAAGTCGGGAAGAATTGCTGTTCTGAAAGCTGGTCTGGTGCAACGTTGCACAAAAAAGGTAAACATAATTTACATTCCTGTTTGGAATGCGCTAATGCAGCATGTCCCTGGAGCAAAATCACAGGCTGTGCAAGATGAGATGGGTGAACTCATGTAAGCTGAAAATGCCCATTCTCTAGTTGTTTAGAAGCATGATAAATTGCCCTATGTGAAGAACCTCTTAGGATCATAACTTTTCTCTGCAAATTATGGCAGTGAGTTGCTGGGCTTTTACTCACCATAACAGAAAGGTTGAGGAGCGCAACCAAAATGAGAGCCCTCATCTCTGAACACTTTAAGGCCCACCAACCAAGTGACTTACTGTAAGGCAAGGATGTGATATCAAGTCCTTTACAAGTCTTCCAGAGTTGCCCTTCCGATAATCTGGGCGAATGTCTGACATAGTGGATGAAGTGGCTCACCTTCTTGCCTGAGCCCTAGGTGATGGATGTCAACATATTAAGCCCCCTACAAATGGAAATGGTTTGGAATAGCTACTCAGTCTTGACAGACTCTACTTGTAAAACAGGTGCTAAGGAGTTTGATAGGATTTTACTCCGTGTGTGTGTATACTGCTGCAAAACTTAGAGGTCAAAGGAGTTTAAGAGTCTACCAGACGAAGCAGCATTTTGTGAACGTCTTATAGTATCATTTAAGCACTCATTTCTTTTTCATCATCATGAGATAATTAAGTCTCACAGTAAAACTAATCTACAAAAAATTTAGAACAAACAAATTAAGAGTTGTATTTGAATCTTTTTGATTTCTGTCTCCTGTTACTCTACATTAATCTTCTAAAGAAAACTACTTTAAATACCAGTTTTGCAAATGGCACTAAATATCTTTATCACAATAAAAAGAATCAGCTTTGGCATATCTTTTTGCTAGATCATTCTTGTTTGGATTAAATTGGAACACCTCATGTAAATGCATGCAGAAAGGAAAAAATAAACATAGAATCATAGAGTCATTATATTGCAAATGACCTCAAAGAGCATTAAGTCCAACTCTTAATCCAACACTAAGAAGTCCACCACTAAACCATGTCCCTAAGTGCACCATCTATGTCTTTTAAATACCTCCAGGGATGGTGACTCAACCAATTCCCTGGGCAGCCTGTTCCAGTGCTTGACAACATGTTTCTACAGCTGAAAATGGTGTAGCTGAGCTTGGCTGACAAATTCATTGCAAGGCTACAGATGTCCTGATTGGTAACTCTTCATAGGAAAAAAAAGTGGAAAAAAGGCAATTAAGTGAAGATCAATTAAATATTAATTAGTTACATGAATTGACACACAATATAAGGAAGTCATAGAGACTCTAGATGGACATCTGAGGAGTTCCTCAGAATCTATCCAAGAAGACCAATAATAATTCATTCTCTATTTTGTCATTTTCAGTGAAAAATATCTGTATGAGAATAAATAAGGCCCAGTGATATTTCAGTAGGTGCATGTTTCTACATGTAAGATTGTGGCAGTTGTCACCAAGAAGCTGTGAGATGAATACAACAGTAATGACAACCACACTGAGTCATCAGCTGTCATCAGTTGCTCATTTACACATTCTTCATATAAATTTAACCATACATAATTCTTTACCACTGTAAAGACATTTAGACAAGTTTTATTTAAGTTTGTATGAATTCACACATTTAAGACTGTGCCTTTGCTTTGTATTTTCACTCCACAATAGTCTAGAAGACAGTAAGTTACCATGTCACTGATATGTGTATGTCCTTGTTCAACCCCAGCTGACAACTAAGCATCACACAGCCACTCACTCAGTCCCCCTCAAAGAAATGGGGGAGAGAATCAGAAGAGTAAAAGTGAGAAAACTCATGAGTTGAGATAAAGACAGTTTAATAGGGAAGGGAAAAGCTGTGCATACAAGCAAAGCAAAACAAGGAATTAATTCACCACCTCCCATGAGCTGTCAGGTGTTCAGTCATTCCCAGGAAAGCCAGGATCCATCATGTGTAACGGTTAGTTGGTAGGACAAAAACCATCACTCCAAACGTCCCCTCTTTCTACTTCTTCCCCAAGCTTTATATACTGAGCCTGATGCCATATGATATGGAATGGAATATCCCTTTGGTGAGCAGGGATCAGCTGTCCTCACCGTGTCCTCTCCCAGTTTCTTGTGCACTCCCAGGCTGCTTGCTGGTGAGGTGGAGTGAGGAGCAGAGAAGTCCTGGACACTGTGCAAGCACTGCTCAGCACTAAGGAAGACATCTCTACATGGATAACAGTTTCCACCACAAATCCAAAACACAATCCCATACTAACTACTCTCCAGAAAATTAACTCTACTCCAGCCAACGCCAGCACACTAGACTTTAATGAAGGAGTTTAAATCAATTTGATTGGAGAAAGAGAAATGAGGACTTCTGCACTTGAAAAAGAAGAAAATTTTTCATGGGCCATTTTGCTCAGTGAGTAAGGAAGATACATCTCTTTGGTCAAATGACTGTCCCTTCTTTTTGAGTGTGTAAGATCACCTGTCATTTTCAAGAGACCTGATATTACTCAAATAAACACAGTGAGAAGAAAGTAGACACAGGCTGAGTGGAAAAGCAGAGTGAGGCAGGGATATGCCAAAGGACATATTCATAAACATTATCTCTAAGCAAGGCTTAACTAGATTTGTCCTTAATATGAGAGGGGTAGTTCCACATTTCAGAACAGTGGCTGGTGTACTGGCTTGCAATGACAGCACTTATGACAGAGCTACCTAGCTGTACTGTGAGCCAGCACACCTCCCTCCTCTAGTCGCATCTTTTCCAATTAACATTCTAGATGCAGCAGTTAGACTAATATAAAAATGTAATTCCCGTTCTTAGTTTCTCCAGATGTTCTAAAGTAGATCAGGTGTCACTAAAGGAGCACAATGGTTCTACTATTTGTTTCACTTCACCTGCCTAACCTGTTTTTCTTCTTTTGTGCCTATCTCGCTGCATGACACTGACCCTGATCCCAATCAACAGACTTTACTTTTGTCAATATTAAACTAGTACAGGAACATTTGAATCCTGTAATGAGTTCCTGTTGTCCTGCATTTAATCTGAACATTTTCCAGGAATTGGGATGTCACCAGCTGCTGTAGTCTTATTTGTCATGTCAGTCACTTCTCTCATCAGCCAGGATATCAAAAATCACAAGGACGCCAATCAAATATGAATCACCACAGCACGTCTGAAGCCCAACTATATTTCAGTTGTGAAATACAAGATAGAATACAACTGCTTATTTGATAAGAAGAACACAACAGTCTCAGCAGCAACTGACATATTAATCTCCTTTCCTTTCTAGTAAAATTCCAGTGGGGTTATTTTCACTCCACCTACATCATCTTCTTAATTTAAATGTTTTCTATTTTTGCTTTGTGAAGCACAGTGTTATTGCTACTTCAAAATGGGTGCCCTATTTACCTCTGGAAGCAGCTTTATTTAATTTGGCTGGAAATAATATAATATACAGTTTGTTTTACATAAAATGTATTTAAAAATTTCATCGGGATTCATCCAGCCAAGACAACTATACTTCATGTTCCTCTGGAATATGGGTAGTATAATGTTATAATAAATCATCAAAGAGAAGGAGAACAAAGTATGGCTGGAGGAACTCATCCAACAAATATGGATTAATATGCCAGAAGCAACAGGGTACAAAACTGCAGAGCGCTCACAAGGAGAAAAATGGTCCCCTCAATTTCATGCAAAGGTCTTTCCATCAGTGTCAGAATACAACCATTTATCATTTCTGTGTATTTCTACAGTGGAAAAACAACAAAACAGTTCCTGGACACTAATCACAGCCTTGTGATGTTCAGGACTCAATACCTAGGCTGCCCACATCATTTAAGTCTCAATGGGGTTTTCATACCATTCCTCTTCTCACCTAACTCCCTTTTAACTTAGGTAGTGCTACTGTTTGTCAGTATTTACCCCTCTTGGGTATCTTATTTTTGGTCCTTTACACTTAACTATGTTTATAACTTAACTGGGTTTCATTCCGGCAGTGATTTGTGTTTCTGTAAAAAAACCCCAAAACCAACAACAAAATTCCTACCAAATAAAGAAATGTCTGCAGGCATAAAAGAAATGCTTTTGCATGGAAGACAGTATTCTAACTAGGTGACAAAACTGGTGTTGTGTATAAATAAATCTTCTAAGAGTTAGCACAGCTGGCAAAGAAACAAGAGACTATTTATACTCAGCCTGTAGTCTGCAAATACCTAGAAGTGAAATTCTACACATGTCATCTGAAAACATCCAGGATTTCATTTTCTCTATAAAGGTTTGCATCTCCACCACACACAAAAATAATAATTTAAGATCTAAGTGTTGGAAAAAAGGAAAAAAATACAAAAGCCCCAGTCCACTAACTAAAGGCTACACATCTGGCTCACTTGAGGCCAGCCTGAGCTGGAGGGCAGGGATAGTCCTGGTACCGGTGAAGATACTGCCTGACTCCAGCTCTGCATCCGTGAGGGAGCTGTGAAAAACAGTGATATTGTAAGAACACCTCCACAAAGTTTCTGGCTGCTGCCATGCCTGCTTTACAGACCCATACCCTGTGGGCACATACAGACCAAAGCCAATCCCTGCAGCTAAGCCTGGAAGAGTTTAGGGGCTTGACTCCAAACAGATTCCTTTAGTCTTGTAATCTGGGTTTCACTTCACCTGCAGCCTACAGAGCCCAAGATACCACTGGCCTTCTTGGCCACAAGGGCACACTGCTGGCTCATGGACAGCTTGCTGTCCACCAGGATCCCAAGGTTCTTCTGACAGCACTGCTCTCCAGCAGATCAGCCCCCAGCCTGTACTGGTGCCTGGGATTATTCCTCCCCAGGTGCAGATGCCTTTGCCTTTATTGAATTTCAGACAGTTCTCTGCCCATCTCTCCAACTTGTTGAGGTCCCTGTGAAGGGCTGCACAGCCCTCTGGGGTATCGACCTCTCCTCCCAGCTTTGTGTTGTCAGTGAAATTGCTGAGGACGCACCTGCCCCTTCACCCAAGTCATTGATGAATAAGTTAAACAATACTGGGCCTAGTACTGGAACTTGGGGGACACCACTAGTGACGGGCCTCCAAGTAGACCCTGTGCCACTGTTAACAATCCTCTGGGATCTGCCATTCAGCCAGTCCTCCATCCACCTCACTGTCCACTCATCCAGTCCACACTTCCTGAGTTTGCCTTTGAGAATATTGTGAGAGTGTTGAAAGCCTTGCTGAACGCAAGGATACTAATTTAAATATTTTCTTTGGTAAATTCTTCACGTGAGAACTTGGTTTAACTAATTTTAATGATGAATTTACAAATCTGTCAAATGAAAGAAGTTCAAATGGAAACTTAAAAGCTGTACTGTGAATCACAGTTATCATATATTATAGCTGTGCTGTTCCAAGAATGTGATTCTTGCTTGATTCCTAAATAATTTGCTGGTCCCAAGATGATGTTGCAGCTGCTTACTGTGATTGCTGAATCATAACTGACTTTTTGTTACAGTCCTTTGTGCTACAGAGGTGATTGCTAAAGTGCCAGCTGTGTTCTCTGAACAGCACGTCACACCTACCCCTTTGCACTCTGGTCACAACAAAACATAGCTCTTACCTAACTGATTCTCCTTGGTTCTTTAACCTGCCTGCAAACTGAATATAAAATGTTCACGGACCACTCTAAGAAACTCCCAAATACTGTTTGCAGCTGGAAAAAAATCAGACCAAATTAGTCACAGTATTAAAGGAAGTTCTGTCAAAAATGCAAATATGGTCAGAGCACCAGATGGTGTAGCTACAGTAACTTTCTTTGAAGATCCCTTTTGAATCCAAAGGGATTTTTGAATAAAAAGGCTGAACAAATGGTTCAGGTAGGAATCTGAACCCACCTTTATCAGCTGAATTCCTGAACCCAAACTCGTGCAAGTTCCAATTCAGTGACACCGTGTAATGACAGAAATGTCACTGTGCTTGTGCCTGTTAAGTCAAAGGACCACTATGTTCTGGGATCCCACATTCTGGCTTGCAGGGATGAATTCAACTTAAGGTTAGGATTCACTATGCTGCTGGGTTAGCATCCAGGTTAAATTTCAGTGGGATTGCCTTTCCCCTCAGAAAGGCCTAAGGTACTAATGTTCTGTAATTAATCCTAAAATGCTGTGCAAAAAATCTGCAAAAAAATTCTGTGGATATATTTTGAAATCGAGTTCATCCCTGCATATCCTACAGAAGACTAAGATTTTATTGACATATTTCTTATGGCTTTTATAGAATCACAAATAGAAAAAAAAAACAAAAAGCAAATAGGAAACTAAAGAAAATAAATAATAAACTGAGATACACCTAAAAGAAAATACAAATAATATTCTGAAGTCTAATTTCTTAGGTAACTAGCTGAGGGAAAATGGTTTAACTAGAATTATTAAAAAGGAAGCAATAGTCAGAAATACCACAAAGCAACTAAAATAATTCAGTGCAACAATTCAGAAGTTTTTAGGACTTGCATAGGACTTTGAGACTTGGGGGATTTGCTTTCTAAACTTGCCTTTCCTAAAACAAACAGGCAGAATTAGTTTTTAGTCACTGCAGTTTTGTGCGGAGGTTTGGAATGAATAAATAATTATTTGGTGCTTCCAGGTTATAAAGTGGAATTGGTGTTGACATATGTGTTCTATTTATATTTCTTTATTTGCAATTGCATGTAAATTGAATACTGACTGCTTTTGGCAAGCAACAACGTCCTAAGACAGCTCTGGACAAAAATATTCATCTCTTTTTTCTGCATTTGATTGTCAGAATCTGTTTTATAAATCTGCTATGCATGTTTACAGCTTGCTTTGCTTTTGCTCTGCACCACCAAACAACATTACTAAGAGAGTGTTTCATATGTGTATGCTTTTCAATCTATGGGGGGTGTGGCAGCAGATCTTGAACAATAGATAAGAAGGACACAGAAAATCAGTGTCATGTGTGTGGTATACTAATTGCTATTTAGTGATGGGGAGGCAGAACAAAGTTTTTGACAGGTCTCTCATTTCATAAAGCATACGTGATCCTCACGCCAGGTCACAGCTCACTAAAAAGGTATCTAGGTTAGTCAAGTGGTTACATAGCTGGCTGAAACTGTGTGTTGAAACTTGCTGCTAAAAGATAAAGACGGGTGAAATCCCAAGGGAAGGTAAAATGCTCACTTTAAGGATTATTTGTTAAGGCAAAGTTGAAACAGCTTGAAAGGAAACCCATGGCATGATTTCGGCTATGCCTGAATTTGTGCAGAAGCTCTGTTATCTTCCTAATTCCAGTCCCCATATCCCTTGTGCTGGTGATGTAGGATAGGATGGGAAAATCTGTCAATCTTAAATGCAGATTTAAGAAGCTGCACAAGGGGAAATTCTCCCTTGATTAAAGAAGGGCATTTGCAATCATTTATACAATCAGTTGGGCTTTCTAGGGTTCGTTCCTTTGTGAACTGCATCTCCCACATGTTTCTGTAAACAGCAGAAGATGGAAAGGATTAGTAAAAACCTTTGTGGAGACTACTTAGTAGTGAAAAATACTGCTTTTGGCAGTAGGCACAATACTTCCAGATATTCTTGAGTGTGTTATTCATTATATATTTGAATTAGAGGGAAGTTTTAGATAAAATACTCATAAGGTGTAGACAGCTGAAATATCCAGGCCACTCCTGTGCATATTTCCCTAGTATTATTTTGGCTAATAGCTCCATTTGGGGCATTTTATTTAGAACACAAGTGGTATTTATCAAAGGGATTGACACACTGAAGATTAATCTGTCCTTGATTTTCTTTCCTGGCTTGGATGAGACAAAGAGAGTATTTTTAGGCTTAAAACTACACACAATTGATGGGTCAGGGACAAAACTGTCTATCTTGGCTTCTTATTGAGATAACCCCAAACACAAAAACAGACAGATGCCCTTGTGCCCTAGGCAGCCTCAATACAATGTAAAAAATATCGTACTGGAAAGAAGCTGTGAATCTGAGAATTCAAAGTTTCTTTTAGTGATATATTTACACAAATTTACTTAAGCATCATGTTTTGGACTGTCACAACACAGAAAAACTACCCATTATTTGAATGGGAAGGGTAAGACCCACCACTGGATCTTCCCCCACAAGATACAGGGTGGTCAGTCTGTACATGGGCAGACATATAATTTTTATAACTGGGAATGTTTTTCAGTAATATTTCATGAGTGATTTACTGAAATCGAGCTAAAATAAATAGTACAGGGAGGCTGGAGGCTGTGGCTACCCAATGGTTCTAAGCATTCACAGTGCCACCATGAAAGCCAGTTAAGTGCTGAACCGCACAAGATGCTAGTAGTCCAAAAAGAAATTATTGCATTTTGCTCCTACAGGTAATGCATGAGACAGCACATTCTCTAATGAGATACTATGTGCTGTAATTAAAAAACCCCAGAGAATGAGGTTTGAATTTCTTATTTTGAGTTGTGTGTGATTTTTGCAGGTGATACCATAAACAAAATAGTTTCAGGCAGTCCAAAAATCTGGATGGTGCAAACTCTGACAGTACACAGAGCTATACTGAAGGAAGATACTAATCTCACAATTTAGTCAATACAATTTTCGTCCCCACCACTAATCCCATTACTGAATTGTGTGAGGCTCTTTTAAGGCAAATCCTTCTTTTTGTCTATCTAGCTGTCAGGCAGGCAGCACAGGCGGCCTCCTTTTTCTGCAGCAGTTAGTACAGCAAGCCTTGTCCTGTGGTGCTGAAACCATGGATATATCTTCCCCTTAAAGCAAGAAATTCATTCTTTTATTCATACCACATTTTCATTATTAAGAAAAAATATGATTCATAAAATATTACCCGATGGCAATATGCAGACTTTAATATTAATGCCATTTTATTAAAAAAAATTCCTCTAAACCAGAAAAGATTAAACTCAAGCATGAATAAATACTAGTATCTGCCTGGAAGCTACATCTGTGCCCTTCATCTTCCATCTTTTGACATCCTGTGAACATCTCCAGAAAGTTATAGAACATTTTCTCTTGAGCAAAAAGCCCCTCATGGATATGGATGTGTTCAGCAGTCTTTGAGAAATGTCTAGAGGTCTTGTAATTTCTCACTCTCACAGCTCCAAGCTGGCTGTATTCCACAATCAGGTTTTACACAATAATCAGACAGTCACTCAAATCATTGTTACTCAGTCCTTTTGCCTCAGAAAACATCCCTTCCATGAGATTCAGCCTGTTCTGCTGACTGATAAGAAAATGTGCATTCAAATTGGTCCTGCTTATAAAAAGTATGACTGACAACACTGTGCAGTCTGAGAACTGAAAGCCTTAGGTTATTCCTAGGTTCTTTTGAATCAGCATGAAACGTCCTTCTGTGCTGAGACGTCCAACCCTATAATTTTAAGCTTCCATTTTATTCCTGGCAATCTTATCTCTGAAAGGCAGAATAACTGCAGTAATTGCACATCCCATTTCAGAAAAATAAAGAAACATTCATTTTCCATTGTAATGGTTTACTGGAAACTGGCTCACAGGAAATGAAGAGACAGATGACGAATGAAAATGAAAACCAGCAACACACAATTACTCACTCGTGCTAGGCTGGTTCCAGAAGGGACTTTATATGGGACATACTTCCTGTAGATATGTCCAACTCGAGAGCATGGAACATCATACATGCCACCTCCACACATCCACACCTGAAAAGGAGGCAGAAAGCAAGTGAAAGAATGATTCCTGGAAAAAAATGAGGTAAAAAAAGCATTTTAAGTAATGTGTATGTGAAAATGTCACATCATTTTGTACTGACCCCTCCCACATGGCTGCCCTCTTGGCATGCTGGTAGGTGGGATGTGATAACCTGGCAGACTCTCCTAACCTGAATCTCAGTGTACAAAAGCAGTGTATGTTCAAAATAAAATTGTAAAATATATTTGGACTAGAATAGAATGGTTTGGGTTGGATTGGAATGGTCTTTAAAGATCATCTAGTTCCAACCCATTCCAGGTCCTCCTGCAACACAATCAAGACATTATTGTATCTGTTGTTTAAAACCTATGAGATCAAAATTTTAAAATAAGGCTATGTGATTAAAGCAAACCATCAATCAGAAGTAGCATTTTTTTCCAAAACACATGGCTTATATTTTGAGTAGTGAATACAGAGCTCAAATGCTCTTCATTATGTAAAGATGCTTTTCATTTTGTAAAGAAAAGGGAACAAAAATCAATTTCCTTCCGATCTAATTTATGCAGGCAGAGAAAGAACATGCTACTACGTTTCATCATTAACACTTTAAAACTGAAGGAGACAGAACAATCTGGAGTACACAGGTCTGATGCTTCAGGTCTGAGCAACCAAAGCTCAGACAAAACTGGTGGGAGCTGTAAGCAAGTACTTCTCAGCCCTAAAAATCAAACTGTATCCTGATGGGCAGCAAGAAATGAATTTTTCACAATTCTTCACCTAGGATGACTAAACTTTATCAGGTGTACGTGAGAGCAAGGTTGTGTGCCATGTCAGAAGAACTATGGCAATCATGCCAACAAATGGACATGATTTTCTATGCTCTAGCAATGCAGAGCTCTAACATGGCTATTAGATAACCTACGTAGCATTCTGACAACATTCAGAACTTTATAAAGAAAAGCAATTTGACTTTCAAATCAGGGAAATGTAAAACAATAACCCCCCCAAGCAGCACCTTTTATCCTAAAACCACATAACAAAAATTTGAAATTAACTCAGAATGAAAACATCAGTATTATAAAAATTATTTCCTAATCCCGAAAAACTAATTTTTTTCCCCTCACAAATTTAGAACAGAATGACTGTTATTCCACATAAGGGACGCTTCGTCTCAGCTTTCAGCCTTTTGACTGAAACAAAAAAAAATCCTAACACCTTCCCACCCAATTAAAACAACAATCACACCGAAGCTGAGAAAGAGAGGGCTTTTCCTTTCTGTGTCTCTTCATGAGGACATACATAAAGATGCTTCACTAAACATCTCCATGAATTTGGATGAGAATTTAGGTCCATGCACTACACATATGAGGAAATTTTAGCTGTATTTGATGCACTCTGGAGCAAAATAAGCTTGTGACTGAGACTAAAGCCAAGCAGAACAGGAGCAACTGAAAGCAACTGAAAGTTTCACCAACATGTTTCATACAGAAAAGAATTAAACCGTAAGTTTATATGCTCTGAATTAAAACAATAGTAACCTTAAAAAAGGCATTAGAAAACATGATGCAATCACATATACTTGACATTCTGCATGAACTCTGCAGAGAACAATGTGCATCTCTGCACTTTTTTTACATTTCATACTCCATCTCTTTTGTCCTGTCCACCAGCTGGCTGTAGCTACTGGCTTTTTGAAATCACGGGAAAACAAAATTATGAATTCCATTCATTTAAAACAATAGTGAAAATGGGCAAGAGTTTGGCCTCTTTCACTGTGCTTGCCTGTTTCTGTTACAGTGGGTGTAATATCTGCTTGGTCCTGGAATTCAGCCCCTCGATTGACTTTGCTATTCATACTGTGAATGGAGAAAAATGGGTTAGAGTGAAGGCTTGAATTGCAAAGTGATTTAGGTAGCTGCTTCTTATGGCTCATTTGTGTATTAGCCCTTAGCTGTTAGCCCTGGCATCCAGCTCAGACCTGGTAAAGAGATGCCAAGCATTTATAACAAACCTAAGTGTAAATGTTCAAAGGAAGGCTTGAAACCAGCAAAAGTGAGGCTTTGTCCTTAAGTTCCATGGACACCCATGTGCAGTCAGGTAGAAGCTGCTGCTTGCTACTTCCCATCACAGAATTAACATAGGGGCTCTGGGTAGGTGCTTCTGGTACATGGTAG
Organism: Lophotriccus pileatus; assembly: GCA_035583135.1. Taxonomy (NCBI): domain Eukaryota; kingdom Metazoa; phylum Chordata; class Aves; order Passeriformes; family Tyrannidae; genus Lophotriccus; species Lophotriccus pileatus. Next base: position 36,351,822 of record JAWWES010000133.1, on the reverse strand, counting down.
CATCTCAGCAGAGAAGATAAATTTTGCACATTAGTAGTAGCAAAGCATAGCAAAGACAGCTGTCCTGGGTATTGCTCTACCAAATGGAAGTCTGTACACTGGTGAAATTAGGAGTATTTCAGTACCCATTTGCTTTAAAAACCCCTTATTTTGTAAAATGCGCCTCTTAAATAAATCTTGAAATCTTTACCTGTTTCATCTCACTGGAATTCACTGGAAAACATGTGCATAAACATAGTAAAATATCATAAAAATTATAGTGCTAAAATAACGTTGTTCACCTTTCTAACAATGCTTCATTTGTATGTTACATCACTTGTACCTTTTTTAGTGGGAACCTCCTCTCTGTGGCTATCTTCAAACAATCCACTGCACCACGGAAAGCACAGACCTACACTTATTATTTGTTCTTGTTTTTTTAAATGAAGGTGTCATTTCAAAGGCTAGACAAGTTACTACAGTGATTAATCAAGGCTTCTTAGCCTTTATAAAGTGGGCAGCATAGCAGTTTGACTCAAATGTCAACTCCTGAACAAATCTAAAAGACAAGAGAGCAGAAAAAAAAATATATATACAGGCAAATATTACTTTAACTGAGGCAATGAGAGCTGAAGTAGACATATAATGCATTTCCTCTGAAGCAGTAGCATAGCAGTTAAAACAAAGAAAAGGAGAGAAAGAATGGAAAAAACCCGCAAAAAGTCAGATATACTGAGGCAATAACAAGTGGGAGGAAATAACACAGTGTTAGGTGTATATTTATAGACATAAAACCTGAAAATGCTGTGCTGCACCTGAGGTATGCTGTGCAGGGTAATTGAAATGAATCTTGGGCTGCCTTGAAGGACATTTAGCAGCTGTTCCTGTTTATCTTTCAGCTTCAGAGTGATATTAAAAGCATTTTTTATATTTTCCTGGCAAGATCAATTCTGGCAACTTTGCCTTTAAAATGTGCATTTTTATGTCACATACGCTAAATGCAAGAAATTGGGGAATGATTTCTGTGTTAAATATTACAGATCTCCAGTGTACCATGCAAGGAATTCAGGTGGTGTGGGACATTTGGCAAAATGATATCAGAGGCAATGAAATTCTCAGGATCCCTAATGTCTCCTTCTTACAAAAGCAATGAATCTGGTCTGCAGGTGACATATAAAAATTGAAGATGAAACCAAAATAATGTAATTCCAGCTCGGAAAGATCAAAAGAAGAGTAGTTTATATGTCAACTAAATACTATCTCACAATTTATCTTTATGCAGCTCCTTCCAACAGAATGTTGCAAAACACTTTATAGGGATGGTTGAAAGCAAAAGGCAGGCATTAACACAAGCTTTAAAAGAAATTAAGCTGTGGTTATGTGGCTTTGTTCCTGACTGGAGCTCACATGTCACAGATGCATTTTTTGGCTCTGTTCTACAACTCCTGTGGGATTTTGGGTGAATCGCCCTCTTTTCACATCACTTTTAAAGACATCTTTGTCTTTAAAATTGAATTCTGCCTTCTCTTGTAGTTTCCTCTCCTGCTGCCTTATCACTCTGGTTTATGAGTAATCCAGCCTGGAGACTATCTGGAAAATGTAAATACTGTGCATGTAAGACTGAGACTCCAATCCATATCATACACTGTAATTATTACTTTAGCAAGAGACTCGCGATTTTTGAGCAGTGGAGAACGTGTCACTGTGGAACAGGAACATTAACATACAACAAATTATGCAAGGGATTTAAATGGTATTGAATGGACTTAGGATCAGGCTTCAAAACTAATTGATAAATATACTGCTGCAGAGAGCAACAAGACAGACAATGGTGAGAGACACTGAAATGTAGAGAAAACACCAAACTGAAAAAAACCAAACCAAACAAGTAAACTGGTGGAAGAGGAATATAAAGTATTTCATGCTAAGGCAACAGCTTGGTGCTCTCCACATTTGTGCAAGAGGGATGGACTACAAACAGGAGAAACATATTACAGCAATGAGACTGAAAAAGTTGTAGAAAATAAGAATATAGAAACCTTTTGGGATTTTTCAGTCACTCTTATTGAAACAGAAGCCAAAAGAACAGATTTGGAAGTAGCAGAAAAGGAGAAAGAAGAATACTTTCCTGTGAACTTTTATATGTAGTGAGAATGTTCAGCTAACTGAAAAAAAATTTGAAAAATAGGATCACTGACTGCAAATTTACAGTCAATGGGTTCACAAGCAGCAAAACCATTTACTGGAGGTGCAGTGGGATTTCCTGTCAGGGATATTAAAATCATACTGTGCACACTGGGAACTGATGACTGTGGGTATTTCAACAATACTCGCCAGCACCTCTAAAATTATGAGAAAACTCACAGCATTCCACATTTGTCAGTTCTTCATATAGATTACAACTGCATTGACAAGTGGTAATGCTCCCCCACTCCCTGTCTCCTGCCAAGATTGACAGCTGTGGAGGGAATGAATAATGATTATGATGATAATGGTGACAAAGAAAGGGATTAATGAACTTGGAGGTGTGTTTTGGAAAACAGGGATGCAGAGAAGCTGGAAGATGTGTTGGCATGGACAAAGATAAAACAACTCTAGATACAGGTGACTAGCTTCAAGAGGACGGATCACCATTGGCATTTTTGTTAAGGTATGACTTATGATGCCTAAGGAATGTCCAGTGCAAAGGATTGCATTGGGTTTGTGTGGCAAGGTTTTGATAGCAAGAGGGCTACAGGAGTGGCTTCTGTGAGAAAATGCTAGAAGCTTCCCCCATGTCCAACAGAGCCAATGCCAGTTGGCTCCAGCATGGACCCACTGCTGCCCACGGCCATTGGTGATGGTGACAGCACCTCCAGGATAACAGATTTAAGAAGGGGAAAAGTTACTCTGCAATTTTAGCCAGAAAGAGGAGTGACAATATGTGAGAGCAACAGTCCTGAAGACACCAAGGTCAGCGAAGAAGAAGGGAGAGGGTACTCCAGGTACTGGAGCTGAGATTCCCTTGCAGCCTGTAGTGCAGACCATGGTGAGGCAACTGTCCCCCTGTAGTCCACAGAGTTCCATGGTGAACCAAATATCCACTGGCAGCTCCTGGAGGACCCCATGCTGGAGCAGGGGAGGAGTGTGAGGAGTCTTCCCCCAGAGAAGGAAGGAGAAGCAGAGACAACATGTGATGAACTGACTTCAGCCTCCATTCCCCATCTCCCTGAGGGTGAGGAGGTAGAGAAAAGAAGAAGTGAAGTTGAGCTTGAGAATAGGAGAGAGGTGGGGAGAAGGTATTTTAAGATTTGAGTTTACTTCTCATTGCCCTACTTTGATTTGATTGGTAATAAATTAATTTTTCCCCAAGTCAAGTCAGTTTTGCCCATGATGGTAACTGGTGAGTGATCTCTCCCTGCTCTTACCTTCACTGATAAGCCTTTTGTTATATTTTCTCTCCCCTGTCCAGGTGAGGAGAGGAGTGATAAAGCAGGTTTGCTGGGTACCTGGCATACAGCCAAGGTCAACCCACCACAAAGAACTTCAGGAAAACACAGGAAGTTAGTATCTTTTACTACTCTATGTTTTAGTGATTACTACATAAGCTGTATTTGTCTAAGAAATTTAAATTTAGGATTTCATAAATAGTGGCTTCCCTTGTTATTGAGAGGAGACGCTATTAATCCAGTGTTTCGCCAGCTTTCACAAGTCCAGCACACGTACCGTCAGAGAGATGTCATATGCCTTTTTAATTAAAAAAAAAAAAGATCCTGATGCTGCCAAAAAAATAAAATCCTGCACATTTTCCTGTGTAAAAATTAATCTAAGAAACTATTTAATAAAGACATCACATTTTGACACATGGTTTGTGGCTGTGAAACTATCCACTGAATCTGTGTGCTCTGATTTGGAAACACGAGCTAATCATAATGGCACACTGTGCTATGCTTGCTGCTGTCCTCTGCAGTGATGTTAGCAAGCAAGAAGAGAACAAAAGAGAAATATGTAGGGGTTTGTAGTGCGGAAATAAAGGTCAAGCAAATGTTAAAGCAGCAACTCTTTTTTTTTATCTGCCTCGGTGTGTTCCTGACCACTCAGCACCTGGAATAGACATGCCTGAAGTTTGAGGAAGCTCCTTTTTCTGCTG
>JAWWES010000133.1:36314500-36347614 GCA_035583135.1 Lophotriccus pileatus | reverse complement strand
AAACTAATTTTTAATTGGTCCTTGAACTCTGCCTTAGTGTGTTGAACTCATAAAGCAATATGGCTATTACTAGTAATTCCTTTGAGCTCACACATCTATAATTCCTTAAATTTAAACTGTTGATAAAATATGAGGCTAAGACTGAATCCAGCTGCACCCAGGCTCCTCTCTGAGGAGTTCAGAAAGCAAGGGAGTCCTTTCTGCACCTCATGACTCAATGGCAAGGCTTCTTTAATAAACTTTGTCTAAAAGCCTTCCACTCCCCCCATGACAGGCCACACTGTGCATTCATGGTGTCTCATATGCTTTGTATACTCCTGTAACTTGACTTGTGCGGATGACTATGAATGTCTCTGGCACAGAAATGCAGAGCCTCTTGGTTGAGAAAATGCTTTTCTTTAAGAGGATCTGGACTGTTAAGTGATCTTTTCCCAATAAAATGTGTGAATGTTTCTGTGGAGTCAAGTTCATTACAACATCTGGGAAATTCTCCAAATAAGTTATTCTTATGTTTGCCACCACTGAATTTGAACATATAAACTTGACTTTTGATACTTGACACACACACTTGTGAAAAATCTTCCTGAACATACCTGAAAGCTTTCCTTCGCAGCACAACATTGGCAGTGCTAACTAACAATGTGCCACAGTCTACCTGGATTCTATGGTACCTGGATATATTGTTAAAATGTTAAACAGAATGGTTACAGTTGTAGGTTGATCCATAGAATTTTAAATGCATCACTGAAGCTGGGAAATGTTCTGCAAACACTCTAGCTCACAGAGCAGAGCAACCATGGATCACATGCTGCTTCATTTCAGGAAGTACATGATGGTTTTTGATCTGACATTCATCCCTCATAAACTGCATCACTGTATTTGAATTAACCACAAGAATCTTCCATCTGACACAAGTAAGGTCATGTCATCAGCACAGTCTCCATTTATAGCAGATTGTTTACTTATTTACTCTTATAATGCAGCTCTTGTGCAAATGAATCTCACAGTTAAAAACAAGAAATATGAAGAACATAAAAGGAACACTGTGTTTGTCTCTGAGATTAAAGATCAGTCTGAAACAATCCTCTGTATGTGAGCTTCACACAATTATGGGACATTTTGAATCAGCTTCTCTTTTCAACTTCTTAATGAAACCCAATCATATTTTTACAAAATACTTAAGAATTAGTTGAATCAAAGAAGAAATGTGTGAAAATAGCTATCTATCTGGTGGTTAGAGATGTTCTTGGCAGGATACTCCAAATATTTATTTTCCAGGCAAATTACTGTAAGACATGTCATTGACACATGGCGCTCATCCTACAACAATTCCACAGGCCATAGGTGTAACACTCTAAAAAAAAGTAGTAGCTTCTGATTCACTCCAGTAGCCACAGAAATGGAACTAGTCTGGTGGTTTGGCTTTTTCACTGACTTTCTAACAGTTTGCAAGTCCACCATCTTACCAAGTTTCGCAAATAAATCTGGTAAGTTGAACTGTCTGGCTAACTTGTCCTCATTTAAATAAGTTTTAAGAGTGAATCTATAGCTACAGTAAAAACTGTTGAAGCAGAAACCCTTCCCAAGTTGTGATTCTGATACAACAAACCCCAGTCCTTTCTGTTTCTCCCTTCCACCTCCATGATTTTTCTTCCTTTTTTTGTTATTCCAAACCAAACAGCAGTCTTCTTCTTAAAACTTACATCTATTAAATTCCTCCAATGGGAATTCCTCCTTTGGCAATCATCATTAAAGACTATTTTTTTCCCTCTTTTAACACTAGTAAGGAAGTATAGCGATCCTAAGGTCATTATATACTAATGAGATGGATCCACAGATATGACTGAAATGAGACCAAATGTGACACAGCTGCCTCCAAAAAAAATCTGTCAGTTGGACAAAACCCACTGGGACAATCTGGTATCTCAATTTCCAGTTGTGTTACCATGGTTTCTATACAAAGTCTGGAGAGCACTACAAGTCTATCCTTTGTGATGATGAATAAAAGGAGTATTTGAAATAGGATAATAAAATCATGGGTGATCTGTTCAGAGACCATTGTGACAGCTACAAGTAACTACTTATATTTGCCTCTGAAACAATCTAACCAGACAGAAGGTAAATCAATATGTTCTAGCTATTAGGTTTTCCCTGCCTTCTTGTTTTATTTTGTTGGGGTATGAAAATGACTTGGAGAAACATGACAGTAAGCTGGTTAATGCAAAACATTTTGCTGGTCCTGGTAACTCCTGTAAAGATGCTTGGAAACCCATGTTGGCTCACACTGTATGGTTTGTCTCAGCACTGTTGTTTTAATTGCTGTTGAAACTCAGATTCAGCAAGATGTATGATAATAGTCATGGCTGACATGCTGAATTTATTTACAGAGCTTTAAACTGACGGAGTTTGGAAGTACCTGAAGCTAAATTTGAATTCTAATTTCAGTTCCAAGCTATATTCAAATACATTTGACTCAATTCATCTATGCCATGAAATTCTATGAAGTAATTTAAAAACTTTGCATGTAGAGACCATGAGGCAAAGTTCTTGTGTCTTTGGGTATACTGGAACAAAATAAACTCAGTTTTCAAAATTAGACATGTTAGTCCTCATCGAACTAATACAAACGCCTGTTTTACATGCAGAAAGTAACAAGACTTTTGAGATGTAACTGATTTGAATACACATGTCTAAGAGAGGATATAAGGGTATACTATGGCTCGTTGTACTTGACCTGAGCACTTGAAAGCTCCCCATATGTCACTACAATAATTTAAATGCAATTAAAAAAAAAATCTGCTTTTGAACAGCTGGCCAGCTCATAGCAGCTGAGCTGCTCTAGTGATCCACTGCTACTGAAAGGGATCTTTCTTCCTATGACTTCCTCTTTCTATTTCCACACATTTCACCCTGAGCTGACTCCATGGGATCCTGTCCCCAAAGATGATTAAACTTGCTGATATGAGCAGAAAATTATGCCCTTTTCTTTTTTGCTGTAATACTTCTCTGTTGGTTTATTTATGCTCAATACTTGAGCATAAATTAAACAGAGCACCTGTGAGAAGGTAAGTGGAGAAGACTTGATGAAAGGAACGTGGTAGGACTTTGATGGTGGCAAGCTACCACATTTTTGGAGGGAACTGCCCTCAGTGTGATTTTTGTATGGCTTCTGGAGCATGTGTTTATGGCGTAATTCTTTGTGAAACTATTGGGAGTTTCTAACAAAAAAAAAAAAAGCATTGTGTTAAATTAATTTTAGATAAAAGACAAAGCCAGTGTGAATAAAAAACATCAGGATAACATCAGAAAGGAAGTATTCTGCAAGGTGACTTGATGACTTACCTTAAAGGAGATTTCATACTGCTCTCCTCCCCATATTTCTAATCCTGGATCATAGCCTCCCAGCTCCCAGAACCATTTCCGATTAACAGCAAATAGACCTCCAGCCATTACAGGAGACCTGAAGGATGAATAAAGCAACACAAACAATGATGATGTTTGGACCACGTGTGCATGTGCCCCTGTGTGTGTTTGAGTGAAAGTTTTTTGAACTGTGGAAGGCATAGACAAACATTAGTGTAACCAAACAACATCTACCTTTATTCACTTCAAAAAGGTCTCTAGATGAGAAATAGCCAATATGATGGATCTTGAGCATGATAGACAGTCATGCACAAACTCCTTGTATTAAAAAAAAAAAAAAGAAAAAGTTCTGTTCATTGCTAAATAAACCGACATAACAGAGAAAGAAAGGGACTCTGGAAACCTGCCAAAATACTTAATGATCTCAGTACTCCATGTGAAGTAACTTGCATCTGAAGGTTAGCAAAAGTTTTCAATTCATTTCAGTCTCAGAGGTGCTGGCGAGAAAAAGGCAGAAAGGTGACAGAACATGGCTACAGAGTAGCTGTTGGGAGTTAAACATCTGCTTTTCTAAGCATTTAAAACTCCTCATGTGTGTCTCACAGTGGTAATTTAACTTATACACAGATAATTTGCTATGCTTCCCATGTTTCCATTTATTCCATGAATAAACATGTGGAATTTACTTAATCTAACTCAGTCTTTTTCACAGACAATATAGAAAACAAATGAGATATTTAAAGTTAGTGTTAGATAATATTGACGAAAAGTGCACTGTAAATTCATAAGTAGGAATTTTGCACTGGAAAATAAGCATTTTCTCTTTTTTTAAAAATTCTTTTTTTGTTTGTTTTTGTTTTTGTTACCAAGAAACTCATGTTTCTAATGCAGTAAATACATCGACAGCTCTCAGGATTCAAATGTTGCTCACTGATTTCTTGAAATTGCACTGGAAGGGGAATACAAAGAGATCTACACTGAACAGGAGGGGAGAAACAGGATGAAGAGAGTCCAAGCCAACAATGCAATTCAATCAATGCAGCCTTATGAGTTTTAGAGCAAGAGGCTAGAAGGAACACATTCATGCTGATGGCTGATCAGAGAGAGAAAAGACAGTACATGGAGACTTGGATGACTTCCAGGCAATGCTTCCTTACCAGAGAATAGACATGAAACTGGATCCTATGCCATGTGCCTTCTAACACTGAAATCCCAAGGGAAAAGGATTCAATTGAGGGGAATTTTTGTTTTGAATTACTATTGGTGGTTTCTTTGGGGCTATGGAAGCAGATAGGATCATCCCTGAAGACCTGACTGGAAAATAAAAACTTGCCCCTTTGCCACTGATTTAGGATTTGGCACTGAACACACAATTGGTAGGTATTTCATGAATCCATGCATGAGCTAGCAGTTCATTAAGAGGACATCATGTTAATGGAACATTCTGCCATATTTTCTCTGCCTTAACACTTTTTTATGTTGCTGTCTTTTATCCAAGCCAGTGGAGACAATAAAATAGCAAGCAGACAGCTGAGTAGTCTCTGCTACCATTAGGAGACCAGTGAATCCCCATGCCTGAATTCATAGAAAATGATCCTCTCATTTGCATTCACAGTAATGAGAAACATTATGGATATTTTTCCTTTCACTTCTATAAGGTAGTTTAAAAAAAAAAAAATATACTGCCCATTTTCAGGACTAGGGAGCTCTAACAGACTAATTGCATTTTCCTTAAGAGATTATATTTTTAAAAGCACATAAAAGCTTTGTGAAACAAATTTTTGTGAAAAAAATATTCAAACTGGCAAGGCTTTGCCAGTTTGTAACATACACTGAATGCTAATACTTTTTTACTTTTACTGACATTTCATATCTCAAATATTGACTATATTTCCACATATGAATAAATTCAATGGAGATTTTATTAGAAACGTTCCCCTGGGGATTCTGACTACTACAATACACTTCCAATTCCTACCACAGTAAATCTAATTACAACATGTCCTTTGTGACTTCAGGTTCTAAATAATCAAAACACAATGTACTTTTATAAAGATGGACTTGCATGGAGAATGCTTATAACTAAATTGCTACTGGCAGAAGAAATTTAGCCCCAGAAATCCCTGGGAAAATGCAGGATTACTCTAATTCTCATAGTTACAATATCTTTCCTGAGCATTTCTCTCAACATAGTGAATGGCCTATAAAAAGGCAATCCATGCAGGTGAATCAGATGGAAGATAAAAGAAGTCAGACTTGAAATTGCAAAATAATTGGCAAATCCTTACAAATTATATTTGAAACTACAGATCTTTCCAGTGATAAATATTGAGTAAAGAAACTCCGTGTTAATTAGATGTGAGCATTCAAAACATTTATTACAACTAACAAAACTACCCAATGATTGCAACAGTAGCAAACTCTTAGTTTTTCCACTTCCTGAATTAAAAAAAAAAAAAAAAAAGAAGGAATTGAATGTAATTGCCCCATTAATTCATATTCCACAAGATGTTCTGACATTTGTTGTTTTGCAGGAATAGCGATGGAGAGGAAAAACAGGATGGCCTTTCTGTTTTCATTGGAGTGGGGTGAGTAATAAGCTGTGTGAAAGTGACTGGTTGACACAGTATGGGTATTCCATTCCAAGCCACAAGCAGGCCTTAAATTATCTCCAAAATAGGAAGACAAGAGTCCAGTCTTGCAATCATGATTGATATGAGAAGTCTTTAGGTAGTTACTAGGACCACTTACACAGATAAAAGAACTGCACTGAGCCCAAAGGAAAGGAATTAATCTCTCATTTAATGACTTCTGTACAGAAATGTAAAGCTATGTTTGTAGAAGCAATTTTTCCATGAAATGTCCAACTTAGATGCTTAAACAATCAGACCTGAGCTACTGTAGCATAATATTATGTAAGTAATTGCAGTGGAAAGCTGCAAAATGCTTATAGTCTAAAACTTAAAAGGACAAAGACTCCCCAAACATCAGGGAAGCTGGAAGGTTGCTAAACTTAAAAATAGTTGTAAAAACCTTTCACATGAGAACTACTGCACAGACTCACTGACAACACCTAAAAGAACAATATTGGAAGTAAAAGCTAGATGATCCAAAAACGTCTTAAGTGGTCAAAGATTGCTGTGCTGAGACAGAAAACGAGTTTGATTTGGTGAGAGCGTCAAAAAAAAAAAAAAGAAGCCGAGAAAATTGTTTTGCAAAAAAAAACAGACTAAGAAAAAGGCAGGCAAATGCTTAATGTGAAAACACAGCTCAGAAACAAATTAGAAAAGTGCACTAAAAGAAGTGTAGCAGTAGCTCAAACTGTAGCCAGCAAAGAGTTTTATAACTGCTTGCAATTTACATGCAGAGGAAGGAAAGAGATAATCGCAGCTGTGAATTCTCAAGGTAAGAGAAAAATGACATGGACTTAAAAGGAGTGTGAAGTTACTTGCATTAGAAACAAATATTGTGAACAAGTGGTATATCGCAAACAAGTGAACTGCATAGCAGGGTTTGGAATCATTATACTGCAAGAGTGACATATACAGTGGAACTAAAGGATTTGTGAAAAGGGAAGAGAAGCTTTGAGAGCACATGGAAAGAAAATAATGAAAATGAAAACGGGAAAGCACTTGTGCAGTAGGTTCATGTGCTGTAGGTACACTGATAGGAATCACCTGCCCAAAACAGCTGAAATCTGGCCATTATAATCATATACACTGAATTGCATATTGCACTATGCCTCTGTATAGTCCTGATTAAAGGATCTGTGCTGAACTCCTAAACGGAAAAGGATGAATGCTGGAAAGAGGAGGTATCCTCCTGCAGGATGCATTACACAAACTGACCTTCAGAGCCAAACCTGCTTACATGGGTGATGATGCTGAGGCCCATTTGGCCTTTCCTCTCATATTTAGAAAATTAATGAAGCTGTAGAAGAGGTGAGTTGGCTAGAGATGGAAGACTCTGAAGATAAGGCTTCCCCTTCTCATAATTACCACTCATAATCCAAGGGAAATCTATCTGAATTATTGTTAGAGGAAGGGGATGGGTCAGCAGACATGAGCATCCTGATGCAAAAAGTAAATGAAAGATTCTGGAAATGCCCTGCATGTAAAGATGTTCAGAAAGTTAAATGAAAGAGCAAAAGAACAGTTGCACGTCATATTAAAGAGACAAATCCAATACATGAGCAGTCCCACAAGATTGGGTGCTGTAAAAGCAAGAAAGTAGAGGTGAGAGAAGCACTTCAGCTAAGACACATTCATGTCATGAGGAGGGATGGGTCTTGGACATATGGAGTTCAACAGCAGCAAAAAACCTTCAGCCTATTAGTAGGAAGTAACAACTGCTGGAGAAAACAAAAACTCCTAGCACAGTTTGAAACAATGCTGTCATTTCAGTTCCTTCCCATATCGATGGGTATCATCTGCATTCAGGATTGTCCCTGGAAAATGTAATATTTGAAAATTAAATGTAGAAATAAAGATTGATTGGTGGCAAAATACTACCAACTGTCTCCAAAATAGGAACTTACTTTTGCCTTCCTGGCTTTTGTTAAGCTTCAGTTTGAAGCCCATCCAAAACTAAACAAAAAAATAATTTTTCTTTTTAATTTAAAAAGGATATATATAGTATATCTCAACTTGTCTAGATTTTAACCAAGGTCAAGATTCAAACAGATAAGTAGTATTTTGCACAATGTAACAAGTCACTCTATTTCTGGTTCTTGTGAAAATCCAATTATTTTGATTATGAAGGCACAATAAATTTTCTATAAAAATCTTTTACCTCTGGGTTATTATGAAACTCGAAACTGGAACTTTAAGACAATGCCAATACTGTACTGAGTGTACATTTTTTAAACAGGAAAAATCTGTTCAAGCTAAGAAGGAAATCCATATAAATGGACATGTCATTTGAGATTAATCTTTTGTTTTCAAATAAGGAACAAGGCCAGATGCATATCTTTAGATTATCCATCCCAATTGCACAGTAACTCTATCACAACCTCCCAAGCATTAGGGAATTGTCATGAAGCTGTGTCAGGGGAGGTTTAGTTTAGATATCAGGAAAAAGTTTTTCACCCAGAGGGTGGTTGAGCACTGGAACAGGCTCCCTAGGGTAGTGGCCACAGCACCAAGCATGTCTTGAGTTCAAGAAGCCTCTGGACAATGCTGTCAGGCACATGGTGTGATTCTTGGGATGTTCTGTGCAGGGCCAGGAGCTGGAATTTTATGTTCCTAATGGGTCCCTTCCAACTCAGCTTATTCTATGGTTCTCTGAATAGACAACAATTCATCAAATCCCATCACTATCTTTGACGAAATTCTCTCAGAACGAGATGAACAGAATTACTATCCAATGTTTTCCTCCCCTCTTTAGATGGAGAGGTGTAAACCAGAGAACCATCTTTATTGATTTACTGAACCCCAGTATAGCAACATAAGCGAAGTTTAAACTCAAGGAGAATTTTTCCATTTCATTAAAGATAATAAATGATTCCTTTGAAAACATAACCAATGGTCCAACCACAGGTTCTTATTTCCAAAACAGTCCTTTAATTCAGACTTTGTCCTTCCAAGAGAGATTCCTAGATGAATAATGATTACAAATCCAACCACTTAGTCTGCTATCAAAAGTTACAGGCAATTTGGAAGAAGTTCTTTGGATTACTATAACTCTGTGATTTCTAGAACTCTAAAACTAGTTATCGCAGATTAAAGTAGATTTAAAGACATCACAGCCCTCCCAAAATAGCTTTGTACATAACATAAAAAAGTGACATCACAGCTGTGGATTACAAAGTGCTCCAGGAACAGCCTTTTCTGCACTGCTCACACCTTCCAACATGAACTCACAAGCAGACCAAGGCAGCACGACCACAGTGTGCTCTGGCAGCACCACTCCCTGTAGTGTCTGTGGGCAGGACTCAGCAGGGCTGTGTCCATTGGGCTGTGTTGTTTCCCATGCCATATGAACTCCACAGGGCCTGGCAAAACTGCAGCTTGGGTCTTTTTATAAATTGCAGGTGAGAAAAAGAGGTCATTCTCATAAATCTACTACATGCTACTGTATAGCACCATGTGCGTATTTCTAACAGCTGGGAACTTTGAAAAAAGACCAAAAAGGCAGCTGAATTACAATCACTACCATCAACTCCACACAAAAGAGAAGGCTTTGCTTGTTCTGGATTTCCTGCAGTATTTCAGGCTGAAGCTTTGTTTGTGCAACACTGAATGATTTAGGGTGGGCAAATGAGAAGAGTTAGTATCGAAGCACTGCAAGGAAATGGCACCTGGTGTTTCAGTGGGTTTTCTTTTTTGTACATGCCTCTGTTCACACACCAGATCAGACTAAATTGTTAGTGAAGGCCATTTCCAGAACATTTCTGAGTTGGGAAGTATAGTTACAATAACCTGCTCCTCATTTTTTAGCAAAGTCTCTAAAAATACTGCTGCCTAGCAAGCTGATGGAATTGGCTTCTCTTCAGGGTCCCACAAACTGCCCCTGGCGACTCTGACTCAAGCAGACAGAGCTCTCACACCCGGCTAAGTGGATGAGACACACAGTTAATGATATGGCTGTGATCTGCCATGGAGCTGAGGGTGTGGATGAATGTTATTCCTTTGATCATTTCTTCAGTAGTACTGTCAGCAACTGCCCCCACTCTACCCTTATGCACACACACTGCTTCAAACACAGGCAGGAAATGGGGACAAAAGGTAATTTTAGTATTTCATTTATGTCTGTCCTTGAGGATTAATGCAGAAGCCTGAAATGATTCCATGCTGACAGAGAGGGAGACTGAAGCCGGAGTAGCTTAACCATTATTACGAAAAGCAGGTCATCCTTTTGCCAGTGGTCAAAGATTACAAGGACATTGTCACTAAGTTTTAAGAAGGCAAAAAAATTATGCCTGAAGAGGCAAATATGCAGCCAAAGGTATTTTGGAAATGTGCTCCTAGATGCATCATTGCCATTTATTAAAGCTCTATAATTTGCTGCATTACCATATTATGGAGGGTAATGGGGAGGCAGGCACTTTACTACAACAAAATTAGATTTCTCCTAGTCTGCACCAGAGCCACAACAATATTTTCTTGTAAAAACTTTGAAGCAGTGAAAGCAGTTTTCCAAAAATGGAACTGACAGAAAAAATACTGGAAAGTACACCTCAGTGAAGGATTAAGCAGTTGAAAACTGATGATTCTGAGCACTTGATTGTCCCATAACAACATCTGCTTTTAATATGACCACCTAAAGATGGACAGGCAAGGCTGTGGAAAACCAGAGAAATGAACCTTCCTGGTTCATTATCAATTGCAGTGAAATTAAGCTGTGTATGTGAACTCTGGACCTGACCTTGAAGGCAAATAAGAATAATGAATTTGTCATAGAGTTCTGCTAATTTGTACAGGCCATAGTGGAAACTCTGCTGAGCAAACCATACTGGTCTCAGAGTTGGAAACAAGAATCCCCATGTAGTATAAGTGCTCACACACAGAAGAGTATCTCCACCAGTGAGACAGCCAACCTCCCTCCCCCCAGGAGTTGCACACTAAAATTTTCATCTACCTGGAAGTTGTACAAGATAAATTTCTGAGAACAGCATGCAGAAGGGAACCTTTGGGAGTAGTTCAAAAGCAGGATAAGGGGAGATCCCCAGAAGTAATCCTGACTCATGCGGCATCGGGCTGGACTGGGACACAGCTGGCTTTTTGGTGACTCACCAACAGAGACTGCAGCTGCCTTGCAGGCTTTCTTCCTCCTAGATTCAGAGGCTCACACAGCCCAGCTACTCTTGTGCCAGCATCGTCCTGCTGCCTGCCATGTAACAGCACACTGATCAGGAGGGGTCACCCTAACCTATATGTAGTCATAATGAAAATACTGCAGGAAAAAATTGACAACTGAAAACAATAACATATACACACTGCAACTGCATTAACTCAAATGCCAAGACTCCTGTCTGAATTTGCTTTTAGGAAAAATTATTCTTTTGCATTTATCTAGATTAATACTATATGGAAAAAATAAGTTCTATGGTTATTTTAAGAAGCATCTGAAAAGTTGGAGAAATGTGGGGCAAGCAGTAGTCCCTGAATCATTTACAGAAATTTTCTACTGATAGTCCTATCACTTCATAATTAAATTAGAAAGCACAAAAAAATGGTGTATCAAATCCTGAACTGGCAGGAAGGTAAACTGGACAGTAATAAGGACTCTTGTAACTGACCTATAAAGGTTTTATTGTTAAGAGGTTACAAAAAAACCCCACCAAACCGACCAAAAACCAACAAAAAAAAAAATCACAAGAGAAAAAGCAAATCCTTAATAACAAATAATCAGAATAATCTTTGTTAGAAATGGCAGCTACTGGCCCCACTGAAACTGTCGTTTCATTTGATCTCCTCCATCATGGCCACATTCACCACCAGAAACAAATGTGCTCTATATCATGTAGATGGTTACTGACAGATAGTCTCATTAAGTAGATGATATTCATTGGAGGGAATTGGTAATACTGTTATCATTTTACAGACTACACAAAGAGTGCTTAGTGCTTCTGATTCAATGGGTTTCTTAGCTCCTCTGAGAAATACTTCAAATGCAGATTCAAAGAGGACGCTCAGTGTCTGCTTTAAGGCCCAGAGTCCACACCGAGATGTTTCCAGTTTTCCCCAGGTTCTTGGCAAGGCTGTCCTCGGGAGTGTGAACTGAATCTCAGTGAGAGGTTGAAGTGCTGGTGTTACCCCGGTTTGGTGGCAGCGCATCAATGGGCTTCATGCCTTAAATCACCTGTGTCCCCAAAGGAGTCAAACTGTTCCACCTGCACAAAAACTTCTCGCCATGGGACATCACTTTATCTCTGCAGGTACTTACATCACCTCTGTTTGTGAAGTAATCTACCTTTAATCTTTGAGATGATAATCTGTTATTTGGTGGCCAGGGTCAGCATGGATTATGCTAACTGAATAAAATCTATACGCTTCGAAAGGACAGAAATCCTCTGAGGAGAGGACTGCTTGTGTCTACGCTGTCACTACTATCTCCTTTCTTTTTGATCTCTGGATCTGAGTCCCCTGAATACTCGGCTGTGACCCTGTTCTAGCTCATGCCCCAACTCTCCACTTGGGTAACTTTGCCAACTCCCTGAAAGAAGGGAACTCTCAGGGTATGCTTCTCTCTGCAGCTGGTGTGAGCTGGGGAGCATGGATCCCACCAGCAGGTTTCACTCCTGCCACTTAGTGCATTTCTCTTACTTTCGTAAGTAAAAATAATTCCTTACTACCAGCTAAACAGAAATGAGAGCTATGATGCCATAACCCACAAGCTAATAAATCTGAATACTTTGCTTGAGAATCCATTTTCAAACCACTCATCTCCAGCTAGCAGAAGAGAGCCCATAGAAACTGTAGAGAAAACCAGTAATTAGGTCAGTTTGATGTTTGTGAAAATATTTTACTAAAAATTTCAGTCACACAACAACACAGAACCTAACTTAATACACACAGCAAATTGTCGGCTGTCATTACCAGTAATAAGGGAGAAGAGTTACAGTTGTAAAGCAGTTGCTGTAGCATTCAGCCTTATTCTGCTGGCAAGAAAATAAAACTAATGAAAGATTTAAAGGAAGAATGTTATGCATGAGCTTTCTTGAGACGTGCAATTAAATACAAACTGCAAAACACAAATAAGTACACTACAAACTGCAGAACTGCAGGTCAAAGACTGAAATTATTAGCATTGATAGAATTGCTTTTAAAGCTTTCCTTCTCAAGCTATACACAGGATGCTATTCTTCTAAATGCTATGTTTATAAATAAAAATAAAATGAAACAGAACACTACACATATTTTCTCTTCATAACTCTAAAAGCAGAACCATGCTTCAACTGTAATTACATAAGACGCTATTCCATTAACAATTATTATTAGGAGTGAGTGGGAAAGCAAACAAGCCAAAGGGAAAAAAAAATCTACTTTCAAGTACTGCTAAAAGAACCCCATTCATTACTGAGTTTGCTGTTTAGTCATGAGGCTTAATGTCTCAATGGAGGCAGAAAAGTGATACAGTCACAGCTAAACTGTGTTTTGGGGTCAGGTGAAGTAGATTCCTGACAACATCTTTCCATCACTTGCAGGTGCAACTATTTCTGGAGGCCAAAACCTGCTCTACCTGGAAGATACGATTTCTTGACAGAGAGTAATGGCAAGAAAGAAAGACTAAGTACATTTTCTTAGAAGAAGAATGAGCTTCACAGAGGTCAGCATTTTGTCTTCATTGCTTCTCTTTCCAGAGCAGGGAGAACAGCTTCAAGCAAATCTGACACAGCATGCTCTGTATTAGTGCTTTTCTTCCTCCATACATCACCCTGTCTCTACCAATACCTTCCCATTAATCTGGGAACGTTTCATACATCTGTGTTTTCCAAGGAGAAAAGTCAACATACTCCAACTCCCCATGTAGAAGCAATACAAAAAGCAACCTTCCTCTTCCCGCATCGCAGGGGAGAGATTCACGTTGAGACTTGATTTCACTTCCTGTGGGATTTATTAAATCGGAGACCAACTGATGCAAGAGATGCACCATCTGTTTGGGGCTCAGCTTTTAAAAACAACTGCTGCAGGACACAGACCCTCATTACAGACAGGTGCCATCTGAAGTGATGACTAAGAAGAAAATTAAGAAACAAGTCTTCCTGGTTTTGTTTTGGTCTGAAATAATCTGAAAGTACGCAGTAGATGTGAGCAAAAGATCCATGCATACAATCCTGGTAGTTCTTCAGTATCACTACATTATTTGCTGTGTGCTAATAATAAAAATGGGTGCCAGGCAAAACTCCAAATGAATAATGTCATCCTCTACAAACTCCTATTGCCATGAGCAATGGCATCCACATGATGAACACTATGCAACCAAGACAATATTCTCACAATAGATCTTCACATCCCTGTGGAATAATGAAGTTCACTCCACTGTCAAGATACATTCAGAGCATGTGCGTATGTATTTCATTATCAAGACAAAAGCCAACCGCCAAGTATGCAGAAAGAAATATGTATCATATCCTTGACAAATAATGTATGTAATAAAAGCTCCTGTTTCACAGAAAGGAATATGGAACATTTTTTTCTTGCATGAAAGATTTTGAGTTTAGTTTTCCAGCTATGGTTTTATCAATGTAGCACAGCTAATTTATACTCTAGATGGATATTAATGTAAGGTCTTTTAAATATATTTTCTAATAAGAAGTCAGCATACGATCTATTGCAGTAAGTAGCAAAACACAGAAATAATCTATTTTCAGCAAATGCATGGCTTGTCTACTGATGTAAATAATCCTTTGAAATATCAGTTCTTGCAAAAAAACATATTTGTTCAGAAACTGATACATGAGGAGGGCTTTCTTCAGTCACTAAACCACTCTAGCTGGGCCTCTTCTATACTGACCTATAATACCAATCAGAATGTTTTCAGGGCTACTATGCAGGAAGCTACATTAAAAAAAAATCCTTTGACACACGATTTCTCACATTCCCCTAATGTTAACTTCAAGTATTGTTTGAATTTTTCCTTTATTTACTTTACAGTAATAAAAATCTTAAAACTTTTTCAAGTTAAACATTCCTTGTTATTGTAACCCTTGCAAACTGACTTTATTGCAAAAGGTTAAATTATTATAATTCCCTCTTAGGAAACAAACACATAAATTAAGTACGACAGGGAATTAAGAACACTCCTCCCTATGTCTCAGTTACTAAATTAAGTCTCTTGACTAAGCTGAAGAGTTCAACAAATCACTAAGCACTGCCTGTAGAAAAGCAATTTGCATAGCAAAACAATTAGTTGTGCACAAGTAAACCACCACTGCCACTGAAATTTTATACAACATTAAGGCCTGATGACCACCACATTGTCTTCTCCTTGACCACGTCACACACTGCCTCTTGCCTGATGTAAACTTCAGTAAATAAACAAAGGGGGAACAATGCTACCACTGTGAAAACCTGCCCCAGTCTCCATGGGAACAACTCAAAGCTATCCTCTTTTTAGTGACTTTTTTTTTTATATCAGAAGACAGATACCACGTCCTCTCTCTCAGTTCTTTCTGTTCTGAAGTTCATCTGGAGTTTCCAAATGACTATTCCACGGTTCCCAAGTATGGTGATCAAATCTGGACACAGTAATGCACCCAAGATATACAGATATACAAACTGGACTATGTACCTGCAACTTTTATGAATGTTAACACACCACACAATGAAAGTTGAACTTCAGTTAATAATATAACACTCTCATCTTTCCTGTCACGGTGCTGACTAACTAGCTATTTGCACTTATGCTTTAAATTTCTCCTCAGCTGTGGCACTCTTTGTTTTTCATTGCCGAATTTCACATTATTTTTTCCTAATTATTTCTTCAATTTGCCAGGACCAACCAACACTGAATTTTGACACTCTCTTCTCAAAGACCTGTAAGCCCCTGTTAATGCCAGTTTACTTGTTTTTAAAAAATTTATTGCTCAGATAATTAATTAATGAAGACACTGAACAGAACTAGGATGTGGGGTTCTGCAGAGACATTTGCCTCAGGGACCTGCATCAGTATTTCACAGTTTAACCTCAAATCATTCACAGCTCCTCTTTGACAACAATTTCTTCTCAACTTGTCATGTGGTCATCTGATGAAAAATAAAGATGTATCCACACTCTATAAACTTTATGAGAAATAACTATGGCAACATCAAAAGCCTTAGGAGGAAGATCACATTCACTGCCTCCTTATTCTTTAAGTAACCAAGTTCCTAATATGGCTTAACAGATCTAATGTCTTTCTGCTATCAAAGGGAGAGAATCCATCCTCTGCTCACTCCTCTAATCCTCCCTGCTATAACTTGCAGGTGTGTGGTTTGATCCCCATGGAACAACAGCTTTACGCTCCTCAAACCACTGAATTCACTCAAATGGTAGACTTTTTTTCCTGAGTCTGAAGGGGTTTTTTGAGCTTACATGGCTTCTGGAGATGGGTATTGTAAAGCACAGGAGGCAGCACCAAGTCACCAGTGTGACAGACTGCCCCACAGCAGGGGCACTTTCTCCACAGTCCAATGCCAGAGAGCTCATTTTCTCCCTGTGTCTCATGGCACCACATCCCCTGTCAAAGAAGGTAATTAAAGTTCTATGAAAGGTTCAGTTCCTGAAAAGCCCATATTAATATTTTTTATTATATTTAAGATAACTTAAAGTGGATTATTTAGTATGTTTTACAAATTTTTGATCCACAATCAAAGACAGCCCTATTCACTTCTTTATGATTACAGAATCAACAAATTTGGAAGAGACCTTCCAGATCATCTAGTCCAACTGTCAACCTAGCACCACCACCGTCAGCCCTAAATTTGGTGGTTTAAACACAGATTAAGTATTCTACAATATCTACCATCATCCTTTTCTTTTCCCTTCTTCCTTCATCCATAGTCATTCAATAAACCTGTCTCTTGCCTGTCCAAAATTTCATAGTAGGCATACATAATCTTGCATACCACACAAATCCTCCTCCTTCTCACTCTAGATCAGATTTGCAAAACACAGCAATTGTTGTACCTTGTAGAGCACTCCTGGCAGCATTCTGAATTTTAAGCTGCTTCTGAGACCCAGAAGAATATGCCCACCCTTTTCAGTTATGTTGTACCCAGCAGGATCATTTGTGCCTGCAATGATGTCCCAGATCTGCAGGTCTCTGGGTGCTTGACATGAGAATCACACAATCACTCCAGTTTCGGAAGAACCTGGGGAAGCCACAGACAGCACAACCTTCATCTCAAACAACTTTTCTGTGGCTCACCTCCTCTGCTTACTGTTATCAAAGTGTGTTGACCCTACCTTCAGGACAGAAAAAAGTGTGTCTGCAAGGTGCACTCAGACTGATGATCTTCAGTATTTCACTTGGAGAACACCAGCTGGAGTGTCCCTGAAGCCAACTCTGACATCACTCCTGCAGGTGACTAACAGGGATGGATGGCTAATTTGGCTTTAAGCCTGTCCTCCAGGATGTTCTACTCAGTAATCAAGCTTACTTCTGATAATGAGAAAACCTAACAATTCTAGCAAAACACTTGGCTTTATGCCAGCATTTCTGGTTTTTCTCATTTATTTTCTATAACACTGACATTTGCACTCAGAAGTCTCAAATTCAAAACATTTTCCTTGTTGAAATCGGTTTCCTTTTTAAATCTTATAAAATACTTGCATGCATTTTCTCTGAGCATGGTTGTGACTCAAAATTATTTCATTAATAATATTTTGAAATTTATCTTCATGGATCAAAAGTTCCATATTCTGAGCTGTATTTTTTGTGACCAGTCAACTGAATCAACTGGTATGGTAATGCTCTTTCTCCTTGCTTCAGTGCTGCCCATTTGCTTTCCAATAAGGCCTGTACACAGAAAGCTGAAATGTGTTTTCCATGTGTTTTAAAGACAATAAAGGTATGTATGCATCAACTGAAGACCAAATGAAAGGGATTCAGGTTGACATTAAATATTGGTGACATTTATTTTTGTGTTATTTTCTTTAAATTTAAACATGTGATAAATAAACATCAAAAAATACCTTAGGAAATGTTAGACTTTTTCATTGTTATTATTTCTGCCAAAGAGATAATTAACTAGTTAATTTAAATTAGTTAAATTATAAAGAAGGGTAACAGCTGGAGAAAATGGGGGAAGAAAGTCTAATATGTGGTGGCAAAACCTGGCCTCAACAGTCCTCTGTGGATGCTTCTGTCTTAACACTTCAGCCACTAGTGTTTTAAGTTTAGAATGAGAAAGACGAGATATGAAATCGGATGGCTGAAAAATTCTTGGCAAATTCAAATGCAGATAGCTGCAAGACACATATGCATTAGCAGTGACATCCAGCAATAAAAAAGACTACTTCATGAGAGCCACAACTGGATCAATTGAACATCTGTAAGAATGGCTGTCCCAAGGATCTGAGATATGCAAGGTCAGATTGTTCAGGAATGGAAGAAACAAGCAACAGATAAACCTTGGAAAGGACAAAGACAACTTTAAGATCTATTAGTAGAGAACTTTTCAGCAGATATAGGTCAACTCCTGAGGACTGCATGCAGCATAATGCTGCATACAAATCTGGCCTGCATTTTTCAAAAACGGAGAAATGAAAATAAATTTAGATTTGTGCCAGAACAACCACAGCAATATGGAGCTGGTGTTTTATGAGAAGAGGCTGAAGAAGACCAATGAAGTGAAGACTGAAACAGGATGTGATTTCTCTTTAGCAACTGACCAGGAATTGTTTGACAGATTAAATATTTTTAAACAACCTGACTGTTTAGGTGTGTTTAATTAATTTCCAGAAAGACCATCATTTTCAGAGATCTGAAGCATCATCTCTGCTGCTGTTGAGTTGCAGGAAGCTCTCTAGTCCTGCTGGTGTTCCAGCTTTATGAGTTGAACTCCACATCCTTCTGCTTCAGTTTCAATCTGGGGGTATTTTGGATTCTTTATTATGTCCAGAATGTCACAACATGCAATAATTCACAAATTCACTAAATTAAGTTTTATAATTAACTTTCCCTATTTGCGTCAGATGAAACAATTTAAAAATCAGCTATCTGGAGAGCTACAGTGATTGTCTCACTAGGTAATTTATGTTTCTGCTGGTACCTATTGTTTACAGATACAAAGAAAAGTGCCTTTCAAACGTCTTTCAGTTATCCTCCACATTTTTGGAAAAAATCTGTTTCAGCTGGGTAATAGTTGCTTTTCCAATCAGTGCATGATTCTGTTTTGTGTTATTTCTGTAACTATTTGAAGAAATTGCTCAGACAAAAAAAAAAAAAATTCAATTCAATAAATCAATTAGCATTTGAATTCTAGCACTGCTTTACACAAATCTCTGCAGAAAAAGATATTTAATTCTAAGTGGCTTATATGACTTTTTTTGTTGGTGCACCTGATGTGGTCAATCTAAATTGACCCCTGTAAAACTAACTCTGTACGTGTGCATGGGAGAGAATTACTATTACTCAGTCCAAACAGTAGATTTCTAGTTTCACCAGGCACTGTACTGTATTTATTCTTTATATGACTACTAGAGACATTGCGGACTTTATATTCTTCACGATAGTTAAGATTTTACCAGTGTGTCTTTAGTAGAAAGCTTTCTGAAGCTAGCAAGTTGCTAATTAAGTAGAAATGCCAGTCAAAAGATTTTTAAGGTGCAGGTAGACAGGATGTGACATCATCTCTCACAGGTTAATTCCCCATCATAAAGAATGAGAAAGCAAAATCTTTGGAGAAAATTAAGGTATGAAAGAACACCCTGTGCTCTAATTTTGTGCCTGTTTAATGTTCTCCCCTTCTCTCTTGGGATATGAGGAAGAAGTTGTAGTGTCTCAAAGACAACAGAAGCATGACAGAATCCACATGAGAATGAGAGGAGATGATATTCTGACTTGTGAGGAAAAGGAGAAGAGGCCAGCTGGGATCTTGAAATATTCTGTAACCAGGGCCAAAGGCTATAGGCAAAATAAGTTCCAGGATTGCATTTGCCCTTTTCACAGCTGTTATCACACACTGGAGAGTCATCTTATCTATGATCATCAGCTGCTACAAACAGCTTTTCTCTTCCTCTACTGCTACCAATGGATGACACGATTCTGAAAGAAATTCTAATTATCAGTTCACTTTGACTTTGAACCTTTTCTTACCAAAATTTAGCCAGTTCCCTTTGCTAACTTCTAAACTGACATTGGGATTTTTTTTTCTTTCCCTTTTTTTGCCTTCTGGATGCAGCACTTATACTGATAATCACCTGATGGGTTCATCTGAGCTTTTTGCTACAGCACATTTTTCAGTTTCTCTTTTAAAAAATTATTTCTCTACTGACATCATTCCTGTCATGCTATTAACCTTTGAGTTGCATAGGAATAACTTTCTATAGGTCTACTGTGTACTTGGCTATTGGATTCCCACTGAAAGCCTGTGTAGGTGGCTTTGGATAGGTACTTTTTTCTGATTTAAAATTTTTTTTGTGTTTTCTATATTAAGACCTAGGGTAATATGTATATGTTAATGAGTTTGAAATCAGTGGCTTCATTATATACGTGGACAAAAGAATTTGAACAAACCTCTCCTGAAAACCGTGGCCATACATTATTTTAATATCATCAGGAAAACTTTTACAGGCAAAACACTACTTGGATTTCATTTAAACTAACTTTTTGATGGGACTTTGGCACATCAGCCAGTAGGTGGAGATGTAAGTCCAGGAAAAGCAGAAAACAGCAACTTGGCAGTCGATGCAATTGAAGGTTTGTATAATACAATTTATCTGAGGTTAGATTTCTTAATTAGCATTAGATGAGACAGATGAAATCTGTCTGCAGTTAAAGCCTATCTATCAGCCTTCCTTGCCACAGACATTCTTACAAGCCTATGGTCAGCTGTGCCCACAGAGCTTAGGAAACTTTCATATTCAACAAAATAATAAGGCAACAAGCTAATTAGGTGATCAAAAACATAATTTCTAATATGTGAATATATATAATCAAGTATTTTAAAAAAAGCTTTATCAGTATCCTGTTACACCACATCAAAAAAAGCCGGCAGTATAAAAAAAAGTATAGTCTCAGGTATTCACTACCCACATTTTGACAAGTTTTGAGTCCTTTCATGCCTATAGAAATTATGTGCATGTTATTACCTT
Organism: Lophotriccus pileatus; assembly: GCA_035583135.1. Taxonomy (NCBI): domain Eukaryota; kingdom Metazoa; phylum Chordata; class Aves; order Passeriformes; family Tyrannidae; genus Lophotriccus; species Lophotriccus pileatus. The sequence continues at coordinate 36,326,510 of JAWWES010000133.1, read as the reverse complement.
CTAGTACATATACAAAGTATTACTACTTCCACTGAGACAGTCACAATACTCTGTTTTGGCATTAAAAATTTATGAATCTATTAAATTACCATTACAGGAACTCATACTGGAAATTGGCTGCAATAGCAATAATATCTTGTGATTTACAAAACACACAATCATGTCTCTTAACATCACTCTGCTATAGAATAATAATATCCCTATCTGTAGCAGAAATGGAAATGCAAACAAATGCGGTAATATAAGACAAAGTGTAAAAATTAAGGCAATATAGTTGAACGTTTATAACAACATCTTTGTTTGGTTGTGCTGTTTCATTTAAGGTCAAATGAAAACACTCCTGAAATAGCAGGGCCCATATGAATTAGACGTAATTATATATATGTATGAATAACAAAGGACTATTCGTCTTCCCTGAATGCCCTTTGAACAAGTCGGCAAGAAAGATTGTGCTTTGAACAGTTTTGCTGTTTAAACTGTCATTCTGTCAAAAAAAATCACTACATGATGGGCTAGGCATTAAAACCTATTGCAAAGCAGAACGCTGGGGACTTGAAACTTTTCCTGTGGGCTGACAGCTTAGGTTTTGCTCTCCTTCAGGGCCTTTGGAGTCTCTTCAAAACCACTACCCAGTGCTCCCCAGACAACGGTCTGAAAACATTGCTCCAAACTACTTTCTTCCCTGCTATTTACCTTTTCCTCGGGTACTCTGAGAGGTCCTTCCCAAGTCTGCAGTGCTTTGAAAGGGAAAAATGTTGTTACTGTTCTCCCACTGTGCTCCTCCTGGCTTATCACCAACTCTTCCACTCCTAATTCACCGCATGTCCACAGGTCATTTGCACTCATGGGAAAACAGAGTGGTTATTTGCCCTAGCATGAAAAAGCCAAGGAATTTCTGCAGCATCAGCTAAACTTTCTGCTGAAGAACTAGGAGAGTGGAGGGAGTGGGGTCTCCTCTCTCCTTGCAGGCATCTCATTCTCTGTAGGGGGTAAATGGACTTGTAAAATTTCATGCCTACAGTGACTTTCCAGCACTGAAAACAACATTGATACACCACCTTAACAACAGAAAATATCAGAAGGGTTGATTTTCCACAAAATTCACTTGAAGAGGCATTTCTCTGCTGTTTTGCCACAAACAAAAGAGGTATAGTTAGAAATGAGCAAAGCTGATACATGAATCTTGTTCCCTAACAAAGGACACTGTCCTGGCAGTTTATGGAAGAACTAATGTCAACTGTTTTAAGCCTAATTTGTTCCTTGTCTCTCAAAAGATTTGCATAGCATTTTATAAATAAACAAACATAGCAAAATTCCAAGTGTTTATCATGATTTTCACCTCACAGGTTGCAGGAGGCATTTACCTTTGCCTCTTGACAAAACTTGTTTTCCAGCTAGAATAATGATATTTTGGTTACTTACATGAAAACAAAGCAGGTGCTAGTTTGTCTGTGGATAATTGTGATCTCTCATGTCTTACTTTTAAGGTCCTCACCACGTCAATGCCTATACTGAACTCTCCTAAGATTGTAAACAAAACATGTATTCACTCTTATTTTCTCACTCAAGTCTCAGATAAAAGATCTGATTCACAGATAAACTGCCATTATTAACAACTGCAGAAATATGGAAGATATGCAATTGCTGTCAGAGATGCCAAAGTGTTGGCAGCCTACAATCTGACACCAAAATGGAAATTGTTTTGAGATTATCTGCAAACATTGTCCTGTATCTGATTCATTTCAGTGTGGCATTAAAAATCTGCATGGTGCAATTCAGCAGCTCCACTCCCTGGAGCTTTAAGAAGGGCTTTGTGCATAACTGTATCAGATTGGAACATGTGCCCATGAGATCCCAGATCTTGATCTCAAGGCTGGAAAGGGACCTGAAGAACCAGCTGCCATCATGCTATAAATCTGATGCCATTTACAGGTGCAATTCTTCTGTACCATTTTATAAAGGTTTGCTTGGCTGGAAAGCAAGGCTTCCAAATCTGACAAATTTTCAAGGGCCACAGTGTGGTACATGCTGCATTTTGGATGAAAAAATAGATTGTTGGAAAGCCAGGGACTTCACATATCTTGATTTCTGGCATGGACCAAACAGACATTATTGCAATCAGGATTTAGAACAGAATTTTCCATTTGCATAAACCTCAAGTAAAGCACAAATAACACTGCAGTAGGCTGTAAAAAAATTGGAGGGTTAATCAGAATTAAAAAATCTTAGCAAATTGGAGAAGTGAAGTAAATAAAGAATAAAACATAAAATTATAAATGTTCAGCCACAAAATATCACGTGGATCTAGGGATAATGAAGACAGATCACCCTTTTGGACATGGCACTTGAAATAGATATGAAGATAAATGCCTTGCCTTTAGACATGTAAAATCTGAATTGCAAGAGGAGGATGATGAACACTTGGCTAGACACCAGTTCTGCAGAAAATGATGTGGAGGTTACACCACAGCACAAGCCTGGCATGAATCAATACTGTCAAGGAAATATAAACAGGAACATAGTCTCTGAGACAGGCAAAATCACCCGCCTATTCTACCAGGAAATGATAAGACTTTGGCTGGTGCAGTATGCTCTCAGTATGGAAATAGTCCAGAGAAGAGCAAGGATAATCATCAGAGATTTAGAAAACACTACTTACTAAGAGAGACTCAAGAAAAGAATATAATTTACTTGAAAATGAACAATGAACTGATCTGAAATGAGTCCTCAAGTATGTAAAAGGTCTGGTCCCAGTGTATATGACAAAATTTAAAAGGGTTAAAGTGTGGTAAGAAAGTTTCTGATTGGATATTGTAAGAATATTATTGAAACACTGTCTATAGATTTCTTTCCAGCTTCTTCTCTTCATTGTTCCAGCACACGCTGCACGTGCAGGTTAAGTTCTTCAGAGTGGAAGCCAGAAAAATCTCTTCACCTCAGGGCTAAGGAGATCCTACACCAAGATAACTAGACAGTCAGAATTATTCTTTGCAGACAAAAAATCAGAATATGTTGGCAGGTGAAGATACTTCTATGTTACGCTTAGTTGATCACTGCCTCTGAAAAAAGAACCCTGGGCAGTGTAGGAAAAGCACTGTGATATTGTGGGGTTCCTGCAGAGCAAGGGGTAAATGACACACACACAATCCCACCCAACCCCAACTGCTCATACTGGACAGATGCTAAAGGGCAGATGAGCATGTATGGAACTTGCATCAACTTACAGATTTGAAAGTGGTTTGGCACAGAGTGTTCTGATAAAATTAACTGGTTCAGTCTTTGTTCTATCTTCTGTCGGAAGAAAATGCAGCACTAGATTGAGGTTTCAGACAGCAATAGATCATTCTTTAAATAAACTGCAACAACCAAATAGAAATGGAAGGGAACGCAGCGGTTGCTCCCAACTTTATAAATAAACATAAACCAATAAACACTACAGAATATAATAGAAGGGTGTTGGTTTTCTGTTTATTAGTACCAATAGGTGTCGCCAAATTCTGCATGAAAGTCCTAGAGAGAAGGGCTTAAAAATATATAGTTAAGAATAAAAATAATTGCTTTAAAAAGTGATTTTCTTTGTGAAAAATTTTTCAGACATGGTTTAAATAATTTGCATTGAGTAACATACCTCTGTCTTCTTCTTGCCCACCATCCTAGTCTTTTTCATGTAAAGGCATATTAAAATAATGACCACAAACTTCTTATTTTTCTAATTACTGGTAGTTTTGGTGACCCGTTCTATGACTCTAACTCAGAATGTGGACATATAGGCTGTCAAGCTCTAAAGTTAATATTTGTGTGAAGTAGCAGGCTAACAGCTCTAGAAACATTACATTCAAGATGTTTACATTTTTATGCCAGCCATGATTTTCCAAGTGTTAAATAAAATTGGAGATATGAGTTTCCACAGAAACAGAACAACTTAGATACTTTGGTACTGCAGCATAAAGACATTAGGAACAAAATTAGTGCCCTTTGTCTTGGGTGGCATAAGCCACTATGAACATGTCAATGAAAAGTTGTATATTAAATCTGAATCTACCCAATTCAACTAGCATGTGGAATTAACTAATTCCTTGACTAAATCCTTAATTGAAATGTAACCAGCAGCAGCTTTTTATCCTTGACTTTTATTTTTTTTATTCTGACAGGTTATGTTATCTCTTGTCTGAACTGGTCCTCAGAGAAAATGTACCGGTTGTACAGAACCTCTACACTGAAATCCTATCAAAGGCAGGACAAAATGATCCAATGTGAGCACATGCATACTCACAGATCGTGTGTTAGTGCTGACATTTTTCATTGAAAAAAATTCTGAGATTTCACGGGGCCATGGGTAGATGATAGTTTGTAAAAGCTGTTGTTATATCCACTATTGTTATCTCCACTAACAGTCTTTTACAGACCATAGCTTGTCAAAACAATAAATCAAGACTGTAAGTTACACCGACTCACACTGGTTGGAGACTGCTTCTTTGTAGACTAATGCCTTTGCATAAAACATTCCTATAGCACAGTTCAAAATAGAAGATTATACTTAGGCTTTAAAAAAATAGATGATTGTTTCTGGTTGTGAAAGGTTTTATGAATATGTTTATAGGCAGAAATCACCCATAAAAGACAGACTATAAAGCACTGGGAGCTATAGAACAGAAATCATTGTCCAAAGCACTTTCTGAACTTCAGAAAATGATAATAAAATTGTAAAAGTACTCGTTAGATTTGAAATGCAGTCTTAGCAAAGGCCTTCTTTACACCAACATGTTGTAAAAAGCATATATTTAAACACCGAAGGTAAGGAGCTGCAGAAAAAGTATTTCTGAGAGGATATCAAATTCGAATAAAAGAGCATCCTGATGAGAGCTTGCAAAATAATGATATGATTTTAGATACACAATTCTACAGAAAATGCCAAGTAACCTTCCAATCTTACACAGAACTGACTACATTAAGGTCATGCATTACATCCAAGGTTGAGAGCCTGTGATGCAAGGGAAAAGAAAAATGTACTGATTACCCAATTTCATCCCTTGAGCATGTCCAAAATTTTACCCAAAAGTAAATCCATTAAACATAAGTGGTCCTTATTACTGTGAGAGCCTTGTGATACTGGAGTGATTCTAGTTCTGTTTTATAAATAGGAAAGTGAGTACAGAAACTAAAATATCTTTTCAGACCTTACAAAGTTGTTTCTACTTACTTGAATAAGATCATATTTGCCCAACTATTGTCCTGGTCCTTTGCTAGAATTACATGACTCTTCGGCTTTGTCTGCCCTCAGGAAGGGCTGGAGATCACAGCTCTACACTGGAAGGCAAACAAGGAACTCTTGGGAGTGAGGAGTGGTGATACACCAAAACACTTTTAACTCTCTCAGGTGGGTGGTAGAAGTCTTGGCATTCAGAAAGTTGCATAACACTTCTCTCATCGGTCAGAATTTCCATCTTGAGTTACAATTCAAAAGTAATGTTGTTAGGTCACACCTTTCCTTCCCTCCTGCATCATAAAGTTACACTATCATAAAACTGCTCCAAGGAGCTGTGCAGCCCATTCCTACCCTAATTGATCTGTGCTATGTTAATCTTCTCGGTTAGTTTGTGGATTTTCCAAATAGTTTTTTGAGTTGAATTGATGTTTTCTTGTCTGGTTAAAAATATGTTGCTGCTGGCATGAACGGACACTGATGCTGGTTTACAGATCAGGCATGTGATAACATGAATTGATGTAATGTAAGTGCTGCCAGGAAATAAAGAGCAGTCATCCCCAGCAGGCTTCAGCATATCAAACCTCTGCTTTAAACTTCCACAGAGCTTTTAGCCCAGACAGGCTACTAAATCATATAAACTGACATGCTGTATATCACAGTCCATTATAGTAACAAAGTTGCCCTATTAGTTTAAGTGGTGATCACTTGGGTTAGGCAAACTCCTCCAGACACCAGGGTGCTTGCACCACCGAAAGAAACAGCCACAGAAGTGCATGCTCTTATGTCCCAAATCTGTGTGTCCTGTAAGGGCATACTCTCAAACCTCTGCCATGACACAGGAACAAACCAGGAAGAGATAACAGGCCAAGGTGACCTTTGCCACAAAGGAGATAAACATCTCTGGTCCTCACTGCTAATAGACTAGAAGAAAATTCCCCAAGTCATCTCCAATTCTGCTGAATGATCACTGACCCTGGGATCAAGACAGTGAGCATCATCATGACATGATGAGAAATTCACAATTGTCTGACAATTTCCCGCCATACATCAGAACACCAATTTGACTTGTATCGTTTACACAACCTTAAATACATCACAAGAAAATAGCATGAAGTCCCCTTCACAGTATATTAGGGTAGTTGTACATGAATTGCAAGAGAAGAATCACTACAGTCACCGTGATGAGCTGCAACTGTGACAGATCAGTTGAATATAATATAACATAAAAGTTCTGTTGTTTCTTGGCACATGAAAAAGGGAAATCAAGGAGATGAGAGATTTAATCTATGGATGAGAAGACAACATTATAAGGGGCGAAGTACAATTTCCATGCATCTAAAAATTCAGTGTATCCTGAAAAATAGCCACAGAGATCTTTCAGAAAAGTAGCTATCTTAAAAGCTACATGAGATTCATTTACGGAATAATGTTAAACTTTCCTAAATGCTACAAATAAGCATGGAACAATATCCAATAATTAACATGGGAGCTTTGATTAGAAATACATTTTATATGTCTGTAGTTTGGTTCAGTGAAACCTATGGGAAACTTGGCATGGCCAGTGACAAAGTACAAGTGAACCAAACTGATAAAATTTATGGATTAAAGAAGCCTGATCCAAACACAAATTTCAAATTTGTCACGTGATCCCAGGTTAGTGCTAGTATATCATCTGTACTTGAATTTGACACTGGAAGATCTTGAGAGTGTTTTACAGTCCTAAAGTCATAAACACCGAGCCATAACTTGGTGTAAAGCTACTTGTGACCAACTGCAGAGGGTCTGAGAATAGGTGAGAGTGTGCATCAGGAAAAGCTGAGATCTGTAAGGAAGCTCCAAATTCTGTCACGGCAAAGGGTGGAGATGCTGTCCAAGAAGAACTGCGGGTGTAGGAACAATAAACCATGACTACACTCATACCACAAACGGATGGGGATGTGTCTTCTTCACAAGAAGACACTTCTTCATTGAACTGAATGACTGTGTCCAGATACATGGCATCCGATACGAGAACACCAATCAACCACTGAGCACTGTGGAACACAATTAAAAAAGACCTTAAAAAGTGGCAAAAGATTAATTCCAGAAACACTAGCTCAGCTAGCATTGTAGCTTAGTAAGTTTTGTGCTACTGTCACACCAAAAGCCTACCTGACAACATTTCAGTTGGTTGTGTCAACATGCTGCTGATGTCGGCTGCAGCAGCATTTTGATCATGTGCAGATGGAAAGCAAGTGTACCGTGCAGATAATACAACAACTGTTCTTAAGTCTTCTGTACTTTGATCTGGTTTTATGTACATTATTTCTTAGGCTGATGTGACCTTTTCTGCTTTGCACACATACTGCATTGGCATTTTAAGTGAGGGGAAAAAGTCATCAGCAGAATTTTTGGATCATGTATCCATATATGCTGGTGTTTTACTAAAAATGCTGGCAGTTTTCCAGTTCATTAAGGTTCATCTCAGATCTGGCTCTGCTGGCAAGAAATAAAGCTATTAGGATGCCAATAGTAAAACATTTAACCTAAATTACAAAAAAAAATAAAATCCCTACTGCTTACAAAATAGTAACACCATAATTATGGCTGAAGCTAGCTGAAGTAATTTCTAGTTTTAATGTATATGCATCTAAAGGAAAACTGTTCTGTCTCTTTAATTCCATAGAAGCTGTCTTGGTCAATTAAGTTACTGATAGCTAAGATGGTTTGTAACGTTTACTGTATTTGTTGTAAGCAAGGTATTAAAAGCTTGAGGTCTCAGCAGAGAAGGCCCTAGGAGAAAAGCAGTACTGACTTCAAATTAGAAAATAATTTCTCCCCCAAGCAAAATTCATACTGATTTATTTAAAACACTTCCATTCCCTTGCCATTCTAGGCAGAGAGTACTTTTAAACAAGCATATTGTCCTAGCTCAGCCAGCCTCCAGTCCTGTTGGCATGTGTGGGGACTGATATGGTGGTTCCTTGTGCAATGCTGCTTTGCCACCTGCATCGCTCTGATGCAGGTCCTGTGACAGTGAGAACAAAGGAAGACTCTCACTGATTTTTGTAAGAACTGGGAATTCTTTCCACCTAACAACTACTTAGATCACAAGAGATTTACAGGTGCATTGTCCTATATGTTGTTCCTTGCAAACCCATTTATCTGCCCATGTTATGAATGCTGGCAGGGCAAGGCGGGTATCATCTCCTGCCATGCTGACTGGAACAGCAGTTCATGCAAAACCACCACATCTATTCTGCACTGCAGAAAGCCTCATCTTTCTAAGAAGTTTCCTAAGAGTGCCTCCTTTTCTGGCCTCTCTTGCATTTCAGAGATACATACTACAAACTACAAATGTGTAAAATGACTGATAAGCAACCCCATATCTGCGCTGGCAATATAGAACTTTTACTTAAACACAAACTGTGAAGGCTGAACCAAACGATACAATGTGCTAGGTGACCTTCAGTAAGCGTCAAGAAATTACAACTGCTCAGAGGACCAAGAAGACTCCTGGAAGAGCAGCGGAGGCTCTAGCAACTCTGGAATGTTATGCATGTGATTGCAATAGCTGCATCTATGTTGTGGAGTGGTCACATTAGCAGCTGAAGAAAAGTACTTCAGCAGCGCTTACACTAATACAAGATGAAAACTGAGAGGCCTGTATGGAGATAAGAAAAAAGAACAAGCAGAATAATGAAAATAAGCCCACAAATGTCACAATTACCTACTCTTCCCTATACAGAGCTGGTCAGCCCCAAAATATTAGGGTAAATTTCTGCAAGAATTAGATCTATTTCTTCAAGATAGGCAGAGTCTAGGTCAGAGACACTGGTTTTGTCTTGCTATTGTTTCCAGGTTTTGCTTTGGAAAGTGGAAAATGCTGAGTTTTTAAACTGCCAAAACCTACACTGTGGAGTTTCAACCAGGGCTAAAGATAGCATCAGAGCCTCCTCTGTTGCCAGCACTGCTGGAATGTGGCTGTGTGAGAGACCTGAACCATGTCTGTCTGTCTGTGTTTTCTCTGTTGTTGTACATTAATCCTAGCTGATCCTTACATGAGAACGTTAAAAGAAAATATAAGAAAAAAGGAACTACCTTTGTGAAAAGTAGGAGATCATTCCTGTGAATGAACTGATCTGTACAATACTGGGATTAGAGTCTGGCTTATCTAAAACTATTTACAAATCATCTTGAGACTGTTCAGGTTTGAGAGCTCTGTGTTTCAGTTACAGCAATATATATACAGTAGCAATATCACCAGTTATAAACAAAGCATCTATTGGCATATAAGGTGGACTCAACTGCTGATGCATATATTGCATAAACCTTCAGCAACTGAAACATTAAACAAAGTCTGTTCAGGAAGTCTTCTGTGGAATAAACAGAATACCCATAATCGCATTCACTTCTTGTTGAATGCCAATAACTGAACTACAAGTTCCTGCCTGTTTCTTTTATTTATATCCACTGAGCCAGGTTGCATTTCCAGGCACAGCTTATGAATTTTGCAAATTGTTGCCCTGGTATTTTTCCTAGTTTTGAGGTTTTATAAACCTGTATAGAAGCTGTTTACTTCTACTACCTTTCCTTAGTAGGAAGTGGCCTACATGGAAATGTCTGGGCTTCGATTCTGCTACAGTTACCTTTTCTCCTTGCTCTTCTTCATGTTCCCACTCTCCCCTTTATCACTACTTACTCAAAGGGGTCGCTGGGATCAGCTCTCTGGAGCTCTGGAGGAATCGGTATTCTTTTGTAGTACATTTCCCAGTCAAAAGCTCCTCGCATGGCATCCCCCGCCTGCGCCTCGTAGCCAAAGTGATTGTGGTCAATGACATCGATCATAGGACACACGATGGTTTTGTGGTTAAGTGCAATCTGGTCTGAAAAATGAAAGTAGAAAATAGGAAACGGCATGTCTAGTCAAGCCATCTATCATATTACTGCAAAGTGAATCCCATGGGTTTCTGATGTTTGAAGAGAGCTTGCTTTGTGCCCTATGGCCCCCCAAATAATTTAATTTTCAAATCTGTTTCAAACTTTTATCTAAAGTGGAATTAATGCAGTTGGGAAATGATTAGAAGTATTTACAGTGCATTAAAGGGAGGCATATCCCTGTGGGACCCACATGAGTCCAGTCATGTATATCTCTGTCACTTTGCTACTCTGAGCTGTCCCCAATCTGTCAGCTATGAAACAAACCAGCAAGCAAACTGTAAAAATACTCCTTCAGCTGTGGGGAGTATGTATGGCAAGCTCCTGAAAGAGGGATTTGTGTTCCTAAACGTGAATCTCAGCCCTTGCAACCGTTCAGCCACTGTTCCTATGGCTGTAGTGTGCATCAGCTTTGAGATCAAATGCTCCAAATTAAAGGCAAACTCCAACATGAGCAAAACAGAGCTTGTGTCCTTTTTTTTGTACCAATCTTTGAGATATAAAGAAGGCTCCACAGTATTATTCTTACCTGCTTTCTAAAGAAAGCAGTTTGGTTTTACTTTTTTTTTTTAAGAAAAAAAATGTTAGAACTGTGAGGCTAAATCAAATTCCCATGTCTAGTATAAGCTCAAGGTGATCTTCAGTCTTCTTTGGTGAATCCTATTGCTTAATCCTATAGAACTCCTCAAAAAAAAAAAAAAGGCAAATAAATAAGATATGCCAACTGCAAGAACTAGGCAGCAGAATAATAGCTTGAAATTAGGAAGTACAGAGAAAATCCAAAAGGATTGACATGAAAGGACAGTTGAAAAAATTGCCTACAAACCCCTGAAAAAACTAAAATCTCAAAATTCGAAGTATAATAAAGCTTTTTCTTTGAATGGCAGCCTATATCCTTTACATTATTTAGTATATGTTAGGGCCTATGTGAAAAACTTGGTTTTTGTTTTTAAGCCTTAGATTTCACTGGTGCTTGGTAATATGATAAAAATAATCAGAGGGCTTAGTGTGGAGTGAACACTTAGATGGGAAGGTATACACCAATTTTTAGCAAAGCATCTGAGTTTTTATATTTATTCTAAGTTACTGTTAAGAGACTGTCCAAATAAGGGATCAATGCTGACTGCTAGTGAGAAATTACTGTGACTGGAAGTTCAGCAGGTTTTTACATCCTTATCCTTTAATAGTGACATAAATTTAAAGCACAGGCTCTCACAAAATTCTGGGAAACTCATCTCAGAAATAATGGCTGCATTACTGTTGCTATTCCAAACATAATTACATTCACTAGTATAGTGTGTAGTGTTATCTGTGATCATTATATGAAGTCACTTCTACATAATCTCTTTCCTGTGATGGTCCTGCTAATAGTTATAGGACTTATAACAGTCTGTCTCCGTTTCCCCCCCCTTCTAAATTGATTGGAGGAGAGAAACTAAGTGGGATTGATTCAGCTGGAGCAGGTCAAAGGTAGACTCATAATGCTTTAGCACCCCTCTCTTCATCTTTAAAATCTGCTGTCTTTAAATACATTGAGGGATTTGAAGTCTCCAAGTCACATGCAGAGATAGTCAGGGAGAAATTTATTTGAGCAATGCTCAAACTCAATACCAGTCTTCAATTCTGCAGCTCTCAAGAATTTTGCAAGTATGATGATGCTTACCTGCCTGATTTTGTGTGTTTCTGCAGAACTTAATTCTCAGCCCCCAAAATGTTTTAGAGATGAGGAACCATGGCAAGATCTTGACTTTTGACGAAACCAGGGTGTTGTGCACACCAAAAAGCAGAGTAACCAAAGTTGAAGCCTCAATGTTTCTTTCATATGCCTAAAATAATGAATTTTGCATATACACTACTTAGGCTTAAATGTAGCATGAATACAAATTT
>JAWWES010000133.1:36182397-36292857 GCA_035583135.1 Lophotriccus pileatus | reverse complement strand
GCAGTAGGCCTCAGTCTTTATAAAAAAAATTAAACACATTAGGATATGGTACTTGTGCTGTCTCTTAAACTTGCTCTATTTTGATTTGCTGTATCTATAAAAATACACAAGAAACACAGATCATACCTGCATCTTGCTTAAAGAGCTAATCATTATTGTTTAGCTTTCCCTAGCTTTAATACCACAATTACTGGTGGGAAATTGGCTGCTGCTGCTCATTCTGTGTTTCTAAGCTTTAACTACATTATCTGATTTTTTTTTCTGTTTCATTTTGTTTGGCTTTGTGTAGTTGCATGGTTCTCCACCTAAAATGAAATAATAGCATCTACAGAGAAGGATTAAAAAACCTGAGTTATTAACCCGGGAAGGAAGAAACCCTCACTCTCTACTTCATATTCCTGTTGGCAAAGAACTCAACTCAATGGAGCAACAAACAGGGAGGGTGAGCATAACACCAAGAAAAGAGTAGATTGTAGGATGTTGCCTTAAAACTATTTTAATTGCATCATTAATAAGAAAAAGCAATAATTAGATAATTTGCATAAGTGTAAATACAATTTCCATTGCACTAAATTAAGTGACTGTGATATCTTGATTAGGAAATTAAAACATTAGATCAACAGTACATTTTAATTCTTGGATACAAACGTGTGCTCTTTTATTTACCACGACAAAATTGTATGTATAGCAGCACACTTACATCGTGCTTTTGGAAGGATCTCACTGAATGTGAGAAAATAAAAAATACTTCAGTTTCCGTTGAATATGTCCTAGAAACTTTTCATAATATTTTCAATAGAGTTTTCAATAGAGTTTCAATAACTCCACTGTACGTTTCCTTTAGCAACTACTCTAGCAAAACTCTGCAGAATACCTTTAAAGCAACTAAGTCAGCAAGGCAGTATTTCATCTATTCATCAATGTCAATATTGTTTTTACTTTTAAGGCCTTTTGCAGCCTCTGAACGCCAGAGCTATCTGTTTCATCAGACAACGGTTTACCACAGGACCTAGGGCTTGTTAGTGTAATGATTCAGTATCTGCTGTAAGACTGAGCCATACACACAAGCAATTGCTTTGTATATCTAGCAGGTTTATGAAAATGCATCTTGTTTTAAGCCAAGATCTTCTGAAAAGGACTTTTAGATAACACCGATAATTTGTGAAGTAAACAGGGAAAACTTCAGCATATACAAAAGAGCAGGAGGTAGAATTTATGCTGCCATCTCCGTATCTGACATCTCAGGTGAACTTCACGAAACCTCAGCCAGCCAGGCACAAACTCTCTGTGAGCTGCTGCTCACCAGAGCCACTAAGGTACTGTGGGACTCCAGTTCAGTCCCTGTCTCATCTCATTGTTCCTAGGCCTCGTTTCTGGGAGGTGTGAAGGGCTCAAGGTCACTACCAGGAGGAGCTCTAAGAACTGTGGAGAAATGAGCCAGTGTAGCCTAAGGACTGCATAAGGCAGCACCACATCTTTAAGACATTGCCCCCAAGTAGTAATACAAAATATTCTACCTGTGTATGCATACACGAGGACAGGAGGTGACAGCAGATGGGAAATTCACTCTCCGTGAAGCTCCTGTCTCACTCTGGTGACTGGTTAGACAGCAAAAGCGAACGAATTACCATCTCTGCTGGCTAAAGCTGAGAACAAATAATTCTACTCAAACTTCGGGCTATTTATTTTGTAGGAGTCAATTTAATTTTTACAAGTATTTGGGTTTGTTTTGGAGTTTTCACCAAATTAATTGTCAGGTTACAGAAACTTTCATTTCTTTTTTTTCAGTGAAGCCCAGTTTGTCCCAAACTTCACCTATGTTTTGAATGCATCTGTGCAGAACAACTGGAACTGTGAATCTATTGTACGCTTCTGAGTAACTTATTTGGTTTTTTTTCCCCCTATAGTTTTCACATTCCTTCACAATCAAAAAAGGATATATTTTTGAAGTCTGTTAATTAGGTATTCATAAATTTTCTCACGTATTATTGCCATTAGACTTATGGTTACATTAAATTAAAGAATAAAACTAGATTGTGGGCACTGTTTTAGGGAAAAAGAGAGACAACTCTTGTTATTTTTCATTATTATAAGCTAAAGTTAATTTCCTTTTCATATTCTGAGCAAAAAAGGTGATTGCCTCAGCAAAAATGGAGAATAGTTAGTATTGGTAACTTTGTGAAACATTCTCAGTTGTTCTGCACTAGAATGACATCATGTATTTCATGTCATGTAAGACTTCCTAAACTGCCCCAACTAAAAAGACTTGTCAGGACATTTTTTCCCTTTTAATATTTCATAATAGTGCCACATGCACTTTTAAACATCCAATTAATTTTTATGAATGTTCTGAATTTTTCTGAAAACAAACCCAAGGTGAATATACGTGTGTTTTAAAAATGGTTACCTGGCACTAAATTCCTCCTGGAAAACTTCAGCTAATATAGCAAAGCAGAAATAGTCATCTGATCCACAGTATAATTTCTCTCAGATTTTTCTATCATCAGTCATGAAAATTCTATATAAAGAACAACCCGTTTCTCTGTTTTCTTTCTGTTTTACACCTCAGTTTGAAACAACACAGCATATGACCAATCAGAATGACATGAATCTAGGCAGTGGATTTCTTTTTCTTTTTTAATTTTATTTTATTTTCTAAACCACTGGTCTATGTTTCCTCATCTTTCATGTCATTTAAATGACTTGCCTTCTACCTGGTTGCTGCATTTTCCCCCGTAATTGACACATGAACATCTGCTCTTCAATCCAAACTGTCCAGGACAACATACAGTTGGAAAACTGCTGCTGCTCTTACCACAGATCGGTGCTTACTGGAAGCATGGATTGATAGATCCTGCGGCAGCAATTAAATGACTGTCTTGTGGAACTGAAAATTTCTCCCCAAGTATAATCTAGATCCTATAAACGTTCTTGCTGAAATGAAACTGCAAAGACTGCTTTACAAAAGACCTCACTGAAAGATTCATGCTCTTTTTACTTTGCACAATTCATCCCTGCAAGGATAACTTATGAATATACGCTTTAACAACAATTCCTCATATTAACACCTTCAGACAGCTATGAATTGCACACATTAGGCAGGAAGATTTTTCTACATAATACAAAATTTTCACAGTTCAGCCATATGTTGCAGAGCATTAGGAAAAGAGCTGCCATTTATTTAATCTCTGCAGATCACTTTGCTTCTTTATCTGAAGAAAGAGGAATTAATGGTAGTTAGTCAGGTACTTTTAGAAAAGTTTCCTTCCTTACATTTGTAATTTCTCATTAAGCAATACGGCTAAACTAAGTACAGAAAATGTTTTAACAAGCAATAACCATGTCAGATAAACTAATTGGTAAGCTATGGCCAGAATTCTAACTCTTCAAGCATTGAGCAATCCTTGGTAACAATAAGAGATAAGTATTTAAGTACTTTTAAAACTCTCATTAACAACAAAAAAGCATAGTAGGTAAAAATACTCTGACCTCACTTCCTGCTATTTTCTCCAGCAAGTTCATTTATAAAAGCTACCTTTTTATTCCTAAAAATGGAATTGGATATAATTAGTGAGCAATATTAATCACTGTACAATGACTCAAAAGCAGTGCATGTGACCTTAATAATCAATGCACTGCAACTCATATAAGTTGGAAAGTGGTGAGCAACACCAGAGTTTTGAGTATTAATACTAATGTAACTGACTGCATTACGACATTCTGAATCATCTATGCTTTAGAATTATCTTCCTTCATCAGTAGTTACTAAAAATCTCATGTTCCTTCACATGCAACCTGCTTTGCCATGGGTAGCGATGCTGAGAGCAAAGTGCATGGAGAAAAACAGACACATGAACACATGTTCTAGAACGTACATTTACAATGCTGATGGATCTGGCAAAAAAGTGAGGCTTAGTTTATTTCAGTGCCTGAATGTCAGAAACAAAAAATCCTGAAGCACATTTACTAGAGCAAGTGGCAACACTCGCACATGGATGGACAAGGACATGAAGCCAAGACAACTGCAGATTGACAAAATAAGGAGTAGAAACAAAGCTCGCACACCAACAGCTTCAGGCAGATGAAGACAGTGAGGACATATCTTTGTTAACTCAGAAATATTCAGAATGCTAAGAATGTTAAGAAAAGGCTTTTTAGTTTTTCAAGTAGATTTGACAATGTTACTGAATAATATAATCCAGTAATACTAATCATATGGAAGCAGTTCATTACTGGCAAAAAACATAGAAGGAGACTTGATCCATGATCTTGACAAATCTTAAAAAGAATAATGTTAATATGTACATCCCAAGAAAAGTCTCAGAAGCTGCCCTTCATTAGAAGTGATAATTATCAGTCCATGACTTACAGCATTCAGAATTTATCATCAACTTCCAAGCTCATTGCATGTGTTATTGTGATTATTATCAGTCTGATTGACACTGTGGAAATGTTTCTCTGGAACTGTTTACAAATCGTTAAGATATCAGTCAATAAAGTGTATTTTGTTGGCACTTATTCAGTGGTAAAAAGGGGGAAAGAGAGGTGGAAAATTAACAGAAATATTTCCTTTTTCTCTGCCTGACCATAACCAAGTCGTGGTGATCAAAAACTATTCAGCAGGTTTTGAGACAAAGATGACTGAAATGGTACACAGCTGCATTTCATATGCCACAGATAGGATGTCTTTATAGCCTCTGGTATTTACAGTGCACAACTATACATTTTACCTCTGTTTTAACATATCTTACTGTCAAACTAAACTTACATGTACACACTGAAGAAACTCTCTGGTACAAGTTAGTGTACTGTAAGCAAATTTGTCTCAATGTCTGCACAAATTAACAATTTGATCCAACAGCTTTAACTCTGAGAAAGTTCCTATTGATGTACTTAATGTAGTACAAGGCAATTTAAGTAGCAAAATGGCTTTTTGTCATTAGGCATTATCAAACTTGCAAAAAAAGTAAGCTCTTCTGGCCAATTTAGCCTTTGTTAAGTAATTACCATGCTATATAAGCATTCGTGGCTCACTGATAGTCAGGTTGCTGAAAGTCAGATTATGTGAAGGATGACTCCAATTCTGGTCCATCCTGCCCCCTTTCACTATTTTGAGCCAGCCTTCTGTAGTCCCTACCTGGGTAGGTGGAAACCAGAGCCCAGGGAGCAGGAGGTGCATGTCCAGGCTGTGAAATCTGGATGAAGCCAGTCATGCACTTGTATCTTTATGAGTCTAGGGATGCCTCAAACTCTGCAGTCTGTTTAGAGGTGAACTGACCCTGGCTGGCTGTGAAGGCTGAACCTAAAATCATATTGAGTCTAGAAAATGTAAAGAGGTTTAACTTATAAAAATTCCAGTGGCTATTATCTGTACTTTGGCACATGAAGAATTCTAAATATCAATAGGCATTTGCATTTTGCATTTGTCATTCTGCTGGGAAAAACAAATAAACAAATAAAGTAGTACTCCAAGTCTGAACTGGATTGAGCTTAATAAACATAGAATTTGGATTAGCTCCTCAAATTACTGATATGCATTTATGAAAACTTGTGAGTCTAATGATTTGAGGCACAAACTTCACTGTCATATTATGCCTCATGCATTAGAAGGTCAGTTTTGGAAAGAGGGATCAGAATAAGAAAGAAATTGTGAAATAAGAATAAATCTTGGCACTGATACAATGCTTGTAATAAAGGTATTTATAATAGAGGCATTACCCTTAAAAATTCCATTGTGATGCAGTTACTTAAGCACTTACATGGTAGGTAGTTCTTAATGCTGTGGGTTGAAATACTGATTTATCTGCAAATTTGATTGTGGTAAACTTTCTTTGTGATATAAGGCTTGTTTGGGATGCGATTTGGAGTTAATTCCAGCCCAAATCTGCCATTAGTCTCCTACAGAGACTCATTTCTTTTCTCCCCCTCCCGCTACATATTTAGTTCCATAATGAAATATTTCCCTTTTCACACTTGCAAATATGGGTCTGAAATGGGAAAACTTAGACCCTAGAGGGCAGAGATCTATGATGTTTGAGCTGGATATAAGTAAAGAACATGACGATAATGATGATCATACAGGATGGTAATTGTAGTGGTGCTTATAATGAACAAAAATTCTTACACATTCCATAATAATAGCAGAAGATATCAATCACTTTAGTGAATACTATATGTACCCCAGCAGCAATCTCTTGCATTGAGTCAAAATGCCTTAACCATATATCCTTCAAAGTTTGAAAAATTTCTTAAGTAGACTGTATGTATCATATACATATGATGTAAGAGATATATACACACATATATATATAGCATATAAAAATATGTTAATGTGTGAACTAGAAACTTTAGTAACAGATTAACTTGAGATTCACAGAAAGTTTGGTGGTTTTCTCTTGCTGATTAAAGCCTGTACATTTCACCACACCATCATATTTGCACTCTGTACTACAGACCGCACATAATTACCAACATGCTCATTTGTGTACTAGAACACTACAAATTATGTCCAACTACACCTAACAATGACTTACCAGGGATGAATAAAATGTTAATTTCCAAGAAAGACAGAGTATATTAAACATTTTTCCATTAACACAATAGTTGGAAAATATGGTATGATCTTTCAGGCCCATCTATGTTCAGACAACCATAAAGAGACTTAATGCTGCCGATATTTCTGTTCAGTTTTTGCTTTAGGAAGCCGGACAGTCTCATTCAGGTAAAGGGGACTTTATTGTTTCAAGTTAAAATGATTTTTGTAAGCTTCCAGTCAGACTAAGAAAACAAACAAAAATCAAACTTCCAGTGTTAAGTTTTCAGAGATATTCCTGAAACATTCTTAAGTTAGCTGAAGAATTTCACAGTCCACTGCTCAGGTGAGTGATTAGAGAACAGGCTGATAGACACTTGAGTCAGATCTTGATTGAACATCATGAGAAATCAATTCGGAGAAGCTCTTTCAGTATGTTTCAGAATTGGCAATTCCTGTAGAATTGCATACACAATGTCTAGAACTATTAATGGTATTCCAAAAGATCAGAGATCCAGATTAATTTCTAGTTAATGAGAAGAGGACTTCTGAGGAGCTGAGAGCACGTTTCACCACGTTCCTACAAACCACTATTTTATGCTAAGGCAGATTTCTGAAGATATAGGACACAAAAGACACAAGATAAAACCCAAAAATGAGAAAAAAGAAGATAATGGTTAAAGCTGCTGGTGGTGGTAGTCTTCTTTTCTTCATGTAAATTCTTTTAATTTACTTACCTGATGTCACTCATGGCAAGAGACTCTCTGATGCTTTAGGAAAATTATGTTTGCATGAGAATTACTAATATCAGTGTTATGTACTTGTGACAGTCTGAAAGTAAAGGGGAAACAAAAGTTTGCAGTACAGATCAAAACACTCATTAAAGTAGGTGATATAACAAATATAGTTTTCTTTAAATTAGGTCATCAGATGTAATAGAGGATGTTACATAAATAAAATAAATGTTAATGAAAAGTAATTTCACTTTAAGGAAGTGAGTAGGAGAAATTCAAGTTAGCAGTCTGTAATTTGAAGTGATATCTGTCCAAGGTATTTAGCAACACGTACTTGCAAAAAAAACCCCTTAAGTTTCAAAGCTTTCAAAATACTGTATTTTTAATTTGTTAGGTAACTTAGTTGTGAAGTGACCCGTAAAAGATAATTAATGATTCTTGTATTAAATCAATGTAATCCTTTCCTTAAACATCGAAAAAATAGAAAAATAATAAAGAGAAATTCAATGCTTGCTGAATCACAATAGCTTACACTTTTACAGATGTGAAAGACGTTGAATGAATATTGCCGTGAATGATTTAGGCATCACACAAAAATTCCAAGGATTGAATACAGACCTATTAGATGAAAGGATTTTCTGCTACTAATGTTAGCAACACAAGTTCCACCCTTCAGTAAGTTAAAATAAATAGAAACTGAAACATATAGAAGAAAAACAGTCTTTGAACAGATGGGCTGGTGATCCAGGTTTATGAAGAATCTGTTATAGATACTGGATTAATAATATTTTACAGACAAAATAAATACAATGCAAGTTTGTTTCAAGAATGGTCGTAAACCACATATTCAGCATAAGCACCAGAATCACTACTGAATTCTGCTTTGAAGCAGGACATCTTAGCTTTTTCTGTATTTGTCATTATAATAGCATTTTCACAGTTATTCCACCTCCCAACTAACTGGAAACAAAAGAAATTCAGCATCTTACTACACAAACCATGTCTGACGTGAAGTTTTACATGTTACAAGCTACTGAATTTACTACTTAAATCCTACTTTTCTAGCATATTTTAAAGAACAAAATACAAGAACATAGCATAATTACAAGAAAGGAAGAAAGGGAAGGGAAGGGGAGGAAAGGGAGGCAGGCAGGCAGGCAATCAGCAGGCAGGAAGGAAGAAAAGAAGGAAGGAAGGAAGGAAGGAAGAAAGAAAGAAAGAAAGAAAAAGAAAGTTTGCCTCAAAGCAAATTGATTTGAAAATCAAAGGCAGCGGCTTTTGGGATTCACTTTGAACGCTTAAGAGTTACCCATGTGTGAGACCGTGAGTTTTAATTCTCCAGAAATGAACCTCTCAAAGAAAATACGAAGTTTCAACAATTTAGGCCAAGGACCATAATGTTTCATAATTAGGGATTTTTCTCTAAACTGCAGTATTTAGCACAACTGAATTCTTAATAAGGTGGGAAGCCCTAGAATAATGCTGATAATGCTTATTCTACAAAAATGAATGTCTTTGCTTCAGTAGCAATAGTTTCTCTATAATAATTATTTTGACTGACCCTTAGGAAAAAGTAAACACTTTGGATCTTTTACTGCAGGCACTAACAATCTGAGCTTCCCAGAAATGCTGAAGGAACTCAGCACCTTTGAAATGTTTTGCCTTTTACTGATAGACAGTTAACATTCAAAATCAATACCAGCTATACTTTGCTGTCATAATTAACACTGGGTGTCTTGAAGACAATAATCTGAAGTTTGCTTTTTTTCCCTATTGCATTTTTGTACTATGAATATTTAGTGCTTATGAGAAATAACATAGAAAGTAAATAATACTGTTTAAAATAATATAACAAATAACTACAATTCAAGAGTGAATTGTTTATAAAAACCCCCAAAACTTACATTCAGATTTCTAGCATACTTAAACACACTTCATTAGTCAACAGCATTTAGAAAAAGTGAATGCTGCTCTCAAAATACTGATTGTTCATTAGAAGTGCATATTATTAGAACACTTGGGGGTTAGATCGTCATGTTTTCTGATGGTCATAATTCTGTTATTAATAGTAGTAATCCCTCTCTTTGCCAGACACTATAATAAGTGGAATAAGTTATTATTATCAATCTGTTTACCCACTGGAGGGCAGGAAGGCTCTACAGAGAGATCTGTACAGACTGGATCAACGGGCTGAGGACAATGGCATGAGGTTCAACAAGGTCAAGTGCCAGGTCCTGCACTTGGATTGCAAAAGCCCCATGAAGCGCTACTGGCTGGGGGAAGAATGGCTGGAAAGCTGCTCAGAGGGACTTGTCAGTGCTCTTTGACAGCCAGGTGGAAATGAGCCAGCATATGCATATGCACTTGCTCTATCATGCTCTGCAGTCCTTTCCTGCCAGCACTCACACCAATCAGACAGCCTCTTGCCTAGCCTAAGAAAATAGCAGCAAAAGTTTTTAAAACCATAATTGGGGTTGTCTACAGGGAAGAAAAAAACATATATATAAAATTTAAAATAATTTAGCCCTCAGACAAAATCCTATTTGCCACTTACTTTGTGATCTTAATGAGGAATATAAAAATATAATTTCAAGCTGAGCGACTTTTCTTTTTGCTTATTTATGGTAGATTCAAAACCTAAACACAAAGTCTTGTCAAAACTGAGCAGCAACATTAATCATGACCTATAAATATGCAGAATATGAATACCTGACTAAAAATTCCATTTTTTTCACATAACCTATTTGCAGTATTTTTGTTACTAAGCAACAAAATGAACAAAATGCTTCTATTATCCAAAACACTTGCATTATTGCCAGGGTCGCCTTAATACAACTTTATTATCTCAATTGCTGAGCATGTGGAGCAGCAGATTAGGGATAATTAGACTAGGAATGAATGAAACTCCAGTGCAATCACATCCTGAGACACAAATGAACTATTGATTTTGATGATTCCACTAACAGCCATTTAATATGCATAGCTACTAAACATTTGAATTGATATGACTTCACTCTCAATATGTTGTTAAATGTATTCCAGGTTCTGGCTGAGGAAACTAAGTTCAGCCTTTATGACACTGCATAGTTATTAAACGCAATTAAGCAATGCAGAACAAGTGTGAAGGTTGAAGGAAAGCTCACCAGGGCAGCTTTAAATATGCCCTGGTTTCTGAGGTAGGATGAAAGGGAGAAAATAAGGTAAGGTGCCTTTCCAACATGTACATGCACCTGTGGCATGTAGCATTTCTCAAGATGTTTTCTAGCATAAATCATGTATATGTTTTAATGTTGGGGAAGGAAATAGTGTGTGCAAGCTAGGTAAAATCTGTGATGTCCCTATCAGAACATTATTTATTATGATTAATGAATTGTGTGCCAAGAACTGTATATAAATTAATGTTCTGAGAGAGGTTAAAACTGCCTTTCAAAAATGTTTCTATAAACATTTTTGTCTTTGGTAATATCATTACAACAGAGGTAACAGAAACTAGTGGAGTTAATCTGTATTTATATTCATGTAACTCGTTGCATTTTCTTCTTAAACTTCAAAGGAATGGTCTCTCAGGATTAAAAACCAGTTCTTTTGAGCAGCTTAAGAAATATTTCACAGCACATTACTCAATGAAGAGGTTGAGAGGAGAAAGGGAAGTCTACTATGCATAACTGAGAGTACAGACACGATTCTTATCAAAAAATCACATGAACTCAAACATTCCCAAGACAGTAAGGCTAATGTCCATAATTTTATGACTCTTAAATAAAACAGATTTTCATACACCATACTTTAACACAAATCTAGATCAACCACAGTGTCCACAAGTCTAATAACTTCTTTGAATTCAAGACAGAAGATGCAGCAATATAAATGAGATCATATCCCATTCTCCTGAGTGGTCAAGACCTCATTGCTCATCCAAAAACTCAAGGGCAAAGACAAGAAAAATAATGTACTGAGAATCAGTAGCAGTGAGCCTGGTGCATCCTCATTCTAGTGGACAAGCTTCAATATCAGCTACTGGAAGTTAACCTGAAAACCTAAAAATCCAATGGCTTTTTAAACTGAGGTTCACTCATAATGTTTATGTGTCTACATAGGAGACTTTGTGTGCATTTGCTCAGGCCTCTTTGCAAACAGGACTTCCATTATCCAACTCCAAAACAGACGTCATTTCTGCACAACAGAATTGTGCTAGTTTGGACTTAATGCTATGCTGTACAGCTTTTGGTTCACACTGGATGGTATCTGACCTGTCGGAAAAACCAGTGTCTTAAGCATACACCTGACACCACTTCAGAGTTCAGGAACACCAGAACTCCTCAGTTCTTTAAGCATTACACCTAGCCTATGTATTTCTAGATGAGCACGGGCCTCAATTGCCTAATGGCCAAAAGAGGAGATGTCAACATACTGCATTAGTGGCACATTGTGATCTCCCATCAGGCACTATGCCTTTCAACACAAGAAGATGATCAGTGCATGTCATGAGTGGGATTTTGGTCTATGGCAGAGTAGCAAACTCAAGCCAGTAGAGGCTCCAGGGAAACTTTCTGATAGCCCATCCCTGTGAATATGCTTCAGACGTACCGTATATTCTGCTAGAGATTTATCAATGGCATTAGGGAAAGAATATGTGCTCTTTCTGTCACCAATATCCTTAGAAGTTGCAATCTGAAAGCACTGCTAGGGTTTCATAGCAGAGGGGGTACAGATCGTTAGACTGATAGGCTTATTTTCATTCTGACAAAAACAAATCAGAAAAAAAGCAAAAAAAAGATGCAAAGCGAAGATTTGATAGGTTAGGAAACGAAGGACTTGCAGGGCAGAAAGCTGAGGACAAGATCCTTTTGTACAGAGTGACTGGATGTATGCCACAGATCTGTTTGCGTGTGTTTATCTGAAGAAGGTGGTTAAAATACAAGGATTCTTCGTATGTTAGTTTGGAATATTTTTAGAGTTAAGGCAGTGTCAGATAAGGTTGAACTCAGTCACTAAAACATACATCACACATCAGAGTCTTGCAGTAGAGCCAAAGTCAGCACTAATCTGGCAGGTGTACATTTCCAGTGGGAGTAGGCAGGTGATACAAGCTGTGGTGTGCACTTCGAACGCAACAGAGTCATCTACAAGTTCCTCTGGTGACTCTGATGCCATCAGTGGTGTGAGAAAAAGGAATTGGTGTGGTGGGAGAAGCAATCTGAGAGCAGTTTATATCCTGTAATATTTTTTTGCTGGTTAGGGAAATAGCAAGCAGATTTTATTAATTTCCTGTGAAATGATTTGGTATTTTTTAATAAGGCAAACTTCACCAGCACAGCTCACCACAATTTGGCCTGAAATCACTAGCAGGAGTTAGGACAGTGACCTTCTAAACTTTCTTTTGTTGACACAGCAAAAATACTAGCCAGGGATTTAACATAATTTTAAGTTACACTAGGGAAACAACTGTTATCTTGCTGGGAAGACAGGAAACATCAAACCCTCCTTGTGATGTCTCCTGAGGGAGATGCTCAACACAGCAGCAAAGGTAAGGTTGCAGCTTCCTGTCAAAAATTCAGCTGCTGATAATTAGGAAATACTTGAGTTATGAACCTAAAAGCCAAGAATCCGGGTTTTAAAAAGGAAACAAAACCTCAAAAAGTCCAGCTGCCCTCTGGGTGGTGGAAAAGATTGGTGTTTAGTGCTCCTGTCTTCATGCACTGCAGTGAGATGATCTTCTCACAAGCTTCAGACTGAGACCTTGAATAGCATGAAGTCTCCTTCCCATAAATAAAAATATAAACTGTTGAAAACCATGGACAACAACATTTTGGCTATAAACTAATGTTGTACTCCAGTCCAATAAATTTACTTTAGTTAGCTTTCAAAGCTGTAAAATACATTTGGCTGTATGTTATATTTACATAGTGTTCAAGAAATTCACAAGACTTGTGCCAAGAGGCCTTTCAAAGGGAGAAATATTGGCTTATATCCATTTTATTCTGTGAGAGGAGTTTTTGAAAAAAGCTGCAAGTCTTTTAATGCATTGCTCTTATGATAGTAATTTGAATTTTAGAATGATTTAACTGCACAGAAATCATTCTTTAAAAGTACTTATTGAAGAAAATATTAATTTTGATAGCGTGGGCCACAATATTGCTTAAAAATAATAAAAGACTAAAGAACACTGAATATATGGACACTTGTCAAATATTCCAGTGAACAATATACACATAGTTAATTGAACAAGCTACTATAATTTTTAAAAATCTGACACGTAAAAAAAATCTTTGGTCTTGACTTATTAAAGCAAACATTAAGAAGAGATCCACAAAAACTCCTCTGAAAAGTATGTTGTGGCTGTGTCTAGGACTGCAGTTCTTGGAATCCACTTAAATCTTTGCAGCACCTAAGTAGGCAGTAATACATTTTTTAACGCTCCCAGCATTGTGCATATCTGTGTGCATGTGTGTGAGCCTGTACATGCATATATCCAGCTTTATGCAAAAGATCAACCTTGCCTGATAAACGGCCTCTATTTCACACCCTGCTGCCAATATTGCATAAAAAAATAACCACTGGATAAACTATGTAAATAGTCTGTGGAATAAAAACTTCCACTTCCATAGGGAAACTATGCTACCTACTGATAACTCATTAAATTTCCCTTCCTCTGGCAAGTATATATGGCATAATTTTTACTCCCACATTTACCGCACATAAAAAGAATGGCCTTTCCTATAGTTTGGAAGAAAGCAGGTAACTGCAGGAGACAGATCGGAGCAGTTCTTGCCAAAGGCATGCAAACAGGCACTTGTAGCCTGACCAAGATAATGAAGAGATATTATATAAATCCCTTAAATACAAGTTTCCAACCAGAAGCAAAGGGCTGTATGCTGAGTCTTTGGAATGCCACTTAACAGCAGTAATCCCTAACTCTGCAGAAATGCATACATATGAACATTACAGTCATTAAATGTCTCAGTAGGGACAGAAGAAGCACTCTCCAAGCATCTAAAAGGGATGCTGACAGAGTCTTTGTGTCTCCATCTATCTTAAAGGGCTTTTCCCTCAGGAGGGATAATTCAGCCATGTAGCATCTTTTAAAATTCTCATACTTGCCACCAGAGAGGTTCTATCCTACAGTAAGGGGTACTGTCCATTTTCATCCTTGTTTATACCCCCACGCCCCCCAAATTTTGGATTTATTAATGCATTCTGCAGATATGAACCAAAGGATCTCTACTAACTTATTCACTGGGCTGTCTTTGTTTTGAGAAGCAATTCTGCTGAATTGCAGTACAATACTGTTCAATCATTCATAGATGCCTTGGCTATTCACAGCAGGAGTGAATGGATGAAATCATCAGCTATGTGACCAACCACACGTAAGAAAGCAGTCTGACAGTTCTGTTTTAGATTACGATGACTTTTTTTCTGAATTATTTTACGTGGTACTGATCAGACTACATTGTGACAAGAAATAACAGTACAATACAGAAAACTGGTTATTCTAGTAACCATTCATACTCATTGCTGCATTAAGTCCATGTTCCACACCAGTAATTAAAAGTCTGTTGTGGTGTTTTCCACACTTTGAATTCTAAACAAATGAACAACTAGCTTGATAATGTACCTGGTAGCCCTTTCCCCCTGTTTTACTGCTTGCTATTTAGCTAAAACTTGACTTTTCTGTAACAATAAACTCTCTGCTTTTATCAAAACTTTGTGATGCAAAAGGAACACTGTGGAAGCTACCAAGTGGCAGCTGCTCCAGATCTCATTATAAAGACAACAGCAAGTACTGAATCAGCTCAGGATTAATAAAACATTTTATTTTCTCTGCCATTCACTTTGGCTCATCCCTTTTTATCTGTAATAGATCACTCTGAAAACAAGAAAGTACTTTGTGCCATTGATGCAAGACCAGCAATATGGAACAAAAAGAAGTAAGAAAGTGATACTTTATAAAGTATTGTCAAACACATTTTCTGGACATCACTCCCTTGAAATAGTCTTCCTGATTCTTCCTGCACAACATACAGCCATAAAGCCTATTAAAGGAAGTGGCTGTGCAAATTCCCACAAAAACTAATAGCACAGACATCATGATATGGACCTTATGAAGTATATGCAAATACAAATCCATGAGAAAGTCACCTGCTTTGGCTCAGAACTCTTATAAGGAATCTTTAAATGAAATTTACTGAAGTTCATGGATTGATATGATTTATACAAAGATGATAAACACTGGAAATCTGATAACTTTGAAGTCTAAGTTTTCAATTTTGTACTCTCCCATGAATTCAAAAGCTCAGACCCTTAGGGCCTTAATGACTACAGTGAAAAAATAATCTACGATAAAGTTTCTGGTAACTCCAAGTAGAACATACCCCTCTTTTAAGAGTACAACACAGCACTACTGAAACTAAGTAATAAACACATATTCAAGTTCAGCTAGAGAGATTTAATGTCTCTAATACAAAAACGTCACTTTGCTAGAATATAAACGTTTGTTTGTTCTGCCTGTAATAATCTGACAATTTTAGTGTAAAGGGCACTGATGAGTTAGGTGATGGCACAATATGATGCTTGAATGCTAATTATTTAATCTCAGAAGCAAGACAGCAACAGTGGCCAATGGCAAGGAACATCTTAAATTACATCTTAGCCATTACAGAATCACAGAATAGGTAAGGTTGGAAGGGACCACAGTGGGTCATCTCATCCAACCTCTGATCCAGCAGAGAGGGTCATCCTTAGAGCACCTCGCACAGGATTGTGTTCAGATGGTTCTAGAACATCGCCAGTGAGGGAGACTTCACAACCTCTCTGGGAAATCTGTTTCAGCGCACAGTCACCTGCACAGTAAAGAAATTCTGCCTCATATTCAGTTGGGACTTTCTGTGCATCAGTTTCTCCCCATTGCCTCTTGTCCTACTTTTTAGCAGCGCCAAGAAGAGCCTGGTTCCACTCTCTTGGCACCCTTCTTGGGTGATTGACTTGGCTGCAGGGTTGGAAGGGATATATAGTTTGCAGATGACACAAAACTGGGAGGAGCTTTTGACTGCCTCAAAGGCAGGGAGGCCCTGCAGACAGACCTCGACAAATTAGAGGACTGTGGGTACCACAGTGCCTTAGAGAATAATAACCTAAATAGATATATAAGCTAGAGTTATATATCTGCCCTTCAATTTTCTTCCAATACATTAAGGCTTGAGTTCCAATACTCAGGCTTGAGTTGCAATACTCGACTGCCCAAGAAAAAGAAAATACTATAAATTATGTAGATTTCTAAAGAACTCAAAAGTTTTTTAAGTATGCCACAAGTTTTACTTTATGAATTTTCTTCCCTTTCAAAAAGTGATGACTCTTATCATAGCATTGTTAACATGACCTACAGGAGGAGATATTCTGACATTAACGTTTAAATACAGAAGACCTTCCAGTGTGATACAGCTGAAGGTTGAATTTGACATGTTACAAGATATTTGGCTATATATAGCTGTATTAGAATTGTCTCACTGCAATAGGTGTATCACCTTTAGTATCAATGACAGTAGATAATATTTTAATTAAATATGCCCTGTATTTAATTACTTGGATACAAATGTTTTTATAAATTCTAGAATGACACAGTGTTTCATATTTTCAGAGCACATTGCTGTACTCTGGGCAGACCTAATTACAACAGACTGTAATTTCAGTGTGTAATAGGATGTACATTTTTTACTTTTCTGTTTTGATAAATGTTCAGGTTTTGCTTTATTTTTGTTCTCTTTTTTAGCCCTTGAATCTGCATTTTGCCTTTCTTCAATAATTTTTTTTTTTTAAATTTCAGCTTGCATTCTCTGGCAAAACCAATTTCTCACCCTTAACATCATTCTGGTCTGTATAAGAAGGCATTGCATGTTCCCACTCCATGCAGGAGTAAACAGACATTGAATAAACAGACAGATCCTTAAGTTGACTGATTTTCAATCTCATTTCAAAAGATATATTTTTCACAAACAAAAATCTGTTACCAAAGTCAAGAGCAAAACAAACAATATCACAGTAACTGAAGGTGAAAAAGCACAAAAAAGCTCCCAGAGCCATAGTTGAAGCTAATTGTCATTCTTACGTAAGCAATTCCTACAACAGAATAGAACCAAGAAAATTTAGTTAACTCACAAACTGTATCAGTAGGTGGTAGGTGGGTGTGGGGACAAAAGTGGCATTTAGGCATTCAAGTGTGAATTCAGGTTTGCAGTATTATTGAAAAATGTCAGAAATAGTAACATACCACACTATATCTGCACTGCAGAAGACTGCTGGCTTCACTTTTGCTATCACCTGTGTGTTTTTAGAGGACTTGCTTCCAAGTGTTTTCTGTTTTCCAAGTACAGTTTGTTTCAAATAGTGGCACTGAAGTAGAAACTGGTTGCTAAAATTCAGTTCAAAATCACAATTTTTACCCAAAATGATTTTGCCCTCAAAAAAATCCCTTAAAAAATGTTTCATATTACGGTGAACCTCTAAACTGCTTTCGAAATGCCATCACCTCTTGAAAGTGCCATCAAGACTTGGGAAGTAAGTTTTCCCACGTGTTGCATGCTTTTTAGGTAGACTAACTGCAGCAAACATTGATTGGCAGCATTTTGAATTTTGTTCTTTTTGATGGTAAACATTACAAGTTTAATCTCAATTTTTAATACTGTGGTTGTTTGAGAACAAAACCAGAAGCTCACAGACTGCTGTCAGTTGTGCCCCAGCTAGTACAGCTGTACAGCTGTATCTGTACTTTCTTCAGCTTTTTGTAGCAATTTCTTGTTAAAGAGTAAAGGCTTTTCTCTGTTATTGCAGTGAACTGAAGGTTTGTGTCTCTACTTTTGCAACTTTGCAAAAATACACAAAGAAAGATTTAATGACAATGCAATATTAAGAGGGAAACGCTTTCTATTTTCACAGAAGATAAAGGAAAGGCCTATTTGTTCTGATTTGTGCTCAAATGAAACAGTGAAATTGCCATTACTGTTTCTGTAGCACACTTGCTTTTAGCCCTTTCTGCTCATTTAGTCTTGAGGAGAGGTTCAAATGCAGGCAAAGAATCTTCAGAGTAATTGAACACTGAAAGTCCCTCAATACTCCAATAAGCTGGATTTATGATTCAGAACTTCAACAGCATTGGATGAAAAACAAGGGAAATCTTGTAAATCCTCATATATCGGAAAAGGAGTGATCTTTTTCTGGCTGGGAAGGGATCATAATGATGCAGGAAATTATTCTTTGGTGATATTTTAAAATATTTTTCCTTAAAATTTAATGTTTCACACCCATATTTTCCCAGATGAATTCTCTGGAAACGGGTTAATAATTCCACAGATTCTAAACCTGAAAATCATCTTTGCAATAGATATTGGTGTGGGAGAGAAGAGTGTGCTTGCACTTAGAAAAGATTGAGATTCAGCATCTAATATATGCAAGGCCTTTTACAGTTCAATAGTTCATGAAAGAAATTATGCAAGGGCAATTCAAATGGAAGGATTTATCACTCATAGATACATTATGATAGTGTGAGGGGAAAGTGAAGCACTGGGAAGAGTGAAACCCAATCACAAAAACATATGAGAAGTTGTCCACTCATCATCTACAACAGGCAGCCAAGACTTGAGCAAGAAGTCCTTTCAAAATTTTGCAAAGTTTCAGACGTGTGGAGATTGTGGAGGTTATGAGCTGTCTTAGATGTCTGCACTGAAGGGAGTGATAAGTCTTCATGTAAATAAAAAGCTGTTTGTAGAGCAAAAGACCACCTCAAATTCATGGTAGACAAGATAGAAGAAAATGGGCCTACCTGCTTGAAGCACAGACTAACATTAGACTGTAGCAAAAACCTTCTCACTGTAGGAGACATAAAGCAATGGAATAGATGTCTAGGGAAAGTGAAGACATCTTCTTCGTAAAACAAGATCAGACAAAAACACATCATGAATTATGTCTGTATAGGAATCCAACAACTTCTCATGCATCAGCGATTTGCTTTGTGCTTGGTCAGCCTAAAAAATGTGTAAAGGTTTACAGATTTAATATTTAAAGCTGCTTATCTTCCCAGAAGGCTGCATAAGAGATTTTACAATTACTGTAATTTGGTCTGACTGAAAGCGAAAAGTGAACCTTTTTAAGTCACCAGAGAAAACATAGTGTCCATTTCTTGCAGTTTACAGAGGAAAAACACTGTAGCCAGCAAGTGGTGATTCAGGAGCCACTACAAGCTCTTTTCACAAGCTCAGTGGGATAGAACAAACCCCTTGTTCTGTAATCTCCTGATGTTTCCCAGTTTTAACAGACTTCTCATTAGGTAAGGGTTTGCATTAGGAAACTACTGTGCAGATCATCTTCTGTATTCCCCACAAGCAACTAAGTAAAACCCAAGTCCTACCTGCTACACACAAGTCCTCAGTGGCTGCTCTGCAGCTGGGGAAGTTGTGCAGGCTTCCTCTGTTCCTCTGGCACATCTGCCCCCACATCCTTCCATTGCATTTAAATAGGATCTCTCTACAATTGACTGAATGCAAGTGAAAGTAGCATGTGCAAGGAAAACAGCAGCAAGATATTCTGTGCCTGAGAGTACCATTTCATAATTCTCTCTACATATAAATATCAAAAGGCATTTTAACTCCTCTGTTTTAATGCCAGATTCTTATGGCTTTTTTTCCCCCCTCAGATATAGTCTAAAGACAGCAATCAAAAAAAGCTCCTGTTGAGTGTACTCACAGCTCTGTTTATGGATATGAAAATACACATTGCTGTCTTTACAGAGAAAACCAGGGATTTCAATATTTGTGAGGTTGTGAATATGTGACAGAATTTGTTGTCCTCAGATGCTTCCCCACAGCCTCAGGAAAGGAATGAGATCTGACATTCTGTGGTATCTGGCAGCTGCTACCCAAAGAAAAAACCATTCCCACTCTCTCAAGCAGTTTGTCCAATCTGCAGGAAAACAGATACATGATGTAAGTGCTCAACAAGTCTATCAGAGGAATGACTAAACCACTCTGTGCCTTTCTCCAACTGAGCAGGTAAGACAGTACATAATCAGCCTTCAGCGGTAATGGAGTCTTGAGCTAAAGGAACAAATACTTTAGGAGTTCTTTTGCCTTTTGTCATCTTAAAACCTGCACCAGGATTATTTTTCTTTTGTTCTACCTGGTACCATTTGCTTGTTTTTAATGTGAAAAATTCACGAAGTGTTTCTTTGACCACAAATGATTCCAGGATAATACTGGAATATACTAAAAAAATGATTAGCAGAGGAAATTAGACTTTCCCTAGACTGGTTAATGGAATGTTATCTTTATCCTATTTGAGCTCCTCTGTATAGCTTCAAAGTTTTCAGATGACTTCATGGTCTGTACTGGGTTCCTGATACTAGAGATCAGAAAGATGCCCTAATACTTACCCATTTCCCTCCAGTTTGCAATGTACTACTTCTATAGCCTAAAATCAGGCCTCAGAAAGCAAGTGAGATGAAAAATTAAAAAATTAAATTCTCCTATCAGGGAAGGATGACAAACTCAAGTTATATACAAACACTGAACTAACAAAACTTGAATCTTAGAGCCAAATACTTGTCATTCATTCCCATCACACCTTTCAAATTCATACAAAATATTTTGTTTAAGGGAGGTTAAATGAACTGAATTTGAAACACACACCTTTTATTTGTTTTGCGTGCAGTCTTCTTTTTTTTCAGCCACTGAAAACGATACACAGTATAACTGATTATTTTTTATTCATTGTCAATCATTCACTTTCTAAAATAGACAGAGGTATCATATGTGGATTTGATGCAATCTGTCCTGAAGCTGCTCTATTTTTTTCCATTAAGATCTGGAAAAGATAATATGATTGATTCAATAGGAAATCAGATAAGTTTCCACATGACAGGGAGCTGAAAAATGCTTATATATATATATATACATATATACGTGTATATATATATATAAAATTATAGGGTTAGATTTCAAAATTATGTGGTCAAACTAGAGAGACGACCTGAAGAAAAAGATTTTATTCAACGAAGGAAAGCCTCTAACATTCAGGGACAAATAAGCAGTTGTACAAAGACTGGATGGGAAACATTTTCCTTCATCTAGTAGTTCCTCCAAGCAATTCTCTGATTTATAGCAGATCAGAAGCTCAATACGAGTCAGCAAGACGCTTTGCATAATATAGATCACAGAATTTTACTCCGTGATTTCCTCTTGTAACATCTAAAATGATAAGAATGTTCCACTTGCAGGGCAAGTTGATGGTACCGAAATCACAGAAAATAAAGAGAAGTCTGTGGCAGCAATGTGGTTATTCAGAAGGCAGACATTCTTAGCTGACCGAGCCAGATGCATGGGGGATGACTCCACCTATCATGCATGCCATCAGAGAAAAATCCTTCCCTTTTTATTTCATGTATACAATGCACAGTTATGACAAGTACGTGTAATTTTCCAATCTCTTGAGCCAATCTGTGCTAAGTTTTCTATTGGAACATTTTGCTTTCTATCAGAATGTCTAGGTACAACCCACACTTTATCACTGTGTATACTATAGTTAGACTTGTTCTAAAACCCTTTGTTGTACTACAGATTGATGTTCTGATTTTATCTCCCTGCTTTCTTAGATCAAATTCTCCCACATCAGTTCCCCTTTTTGAGACTTCCATACAAAGAAGTCTCAAACAAACTCTTTGAATCTCTCACACCATCACAACAACTCTCAAACTGTGTAACAGGAATAGACTTGGTCCCTCCCAGACCATGCCTGGGAACTGTTTCATATGGTTTGTTGTCTCAGGCTTAAGGTGTACCACAAACACTTCTACAAATTTAAAGTGTTTAGCCACCTAGATCACTGACCTTAAGTATTCATACAAGTGTCTTGTACTGTTCGGCTTACAGCTACATCCCTTGCCACAAATACTTCAGGTATCACTTTATAAGAAAAATTAAAACTGGTATCTATACCAATAGAACTTTTTTTTGCCAGTAGTTCCAATGGTTTGGGGTTTTCTGCCCTGCTCAATACAAAATGGTGTCAATTCCACAATTTATAAGAGAAAAATGCATTTTTCCACATGTAATGAAGCTTAGGTTGCATATAATCAAACTTGGAATTAGTAAGTGGAAAACACTGTTAGCTGCACATTCCTGTAAAACCTTTCCTGATCTTCTGAATGTACCTACACATTAACAAAAGAAGCTCATTAAGAACATTTATTCTCTTTCAAAATTCTAATGTCTTATGATGAGACTAGTTACAACTTCTTCAGCTATGACATATGGGTAGAGAATATTTTTTATAATTAAGGAAGAGTGTAATTATTTTGTCAATAACTTCCTACAAAAGTAGACACAAATTACCCCTCCAAAATACTAAGAAAAGTGAGAATACTTTTCATCCTCTATAAAAAGAAAGCACTGCAGACATTCTGTACAAAATGGTATAGAAAAAGCAATGTATCTTAATATAGTCTGGAAGCAAAGCCAACAGCTATCATGCTCCCATTTTCAGTCCACGGAAATACAGAATACTTAAGAGAGTTTTTGTAAGCCATGCCCGTGTGTAAATATTACAAAGCAAGGTACTAATGCCTTGTCAGAGCACATTCAGATCCTCTGCAGAATTAAGAGCAAGCTAAGGTGCAAGCGTCTGAGCTTACATCCAGATTTTCCGTGCAGCTCTTAAGCTTGGAGAACCAGATTCCTGTCTGATGGATTTCCTTAGTCCCTCTCAGTGGAGCTACTACTACAGGATAAATAACACATTTCATCTGTCTTAATTACAAGAGTTGTTCTCAAACTTCTTGAACACCCAGCTTACTGCAACTTAACACACTAGTGGGACAGTTAAAAGACAACTCTTCATACTGGGATGCTTGTCAAAAAAGATTCAGCACCTGAAGGATTTCACTTGGAATATTTTAGAAGCAAAGACAGAACACCATTCCATTTTGATTCAGTTGACAGAGACAAAAGAAAGTGTACATTAACATAAGGAATTTAATATGCAAATTCAATGAATGGATGAAGAAACACTAGTTAAATTAAATTCTAAATGCCTATCTAATTAAATGGCTTTTGAATAATTTGTCTCTTCTAAATCCCACATATTTTACAAGAAATGTACTGTGTATAGTGTTTACATGTGGGTTTTTTTCCTAGTGAATGAAGCATTATTACACTACTGTTTTTAAAGGTATTGCAGGCTGACAATTAAGTAACATAGTTACAGAATTAATTGCATGAAGCCAACCCTAGCTTTCCTTCATGGTAACTAGTGAACATTGCTATATCCTCAGACACGACAACCTTCAGGCAAAGCCATCAACCCTGGAATAGACGTAATTTTCAAACAAAGATGAGGAATGGGAACAAGACAGACTGTATAATAATGATTTGAATTCTCTAAAATCACTGACATGATAAGCCTGGAAAGATTTATCAAGATACATAAATCTTACAATTGATTATCAGTGTTGTTTCTGTCAAGGTAGTTTTTCATGGATCAAACACTTGACCACACAGACTGCAGAATCTTCACAATTAGAAATATTCAAAACTGAACTGGACAAGGCCCCAAGTAACGTGCTTTACCTCCGAGGTTGGTCCCTTCCCTCCCCATCTCAATTACTTTTTTATTTATTAGGAAAAATAAAAAAAGGAAAAAAGAAAAAGCTTCCAAATCTAGGAATTGATTAGTACTTGTTCAGCGTTTGCATATTATTAAGCATATTCAAGCCTGACTAATATAGCTGTGATGGGAATAGCTGAAACAACTGTATGTTTTCAGGTAAGCTAAAACCTTGCTTGTTTTGAAGTCATGGGAAGTTTTTCTTTTACCTTCAGCTAGAACTGCTCATGTATGATTAAAACAGGCTGCTACTGCTCTTTGTGTATTCAGGGACCCTAAGATCCATTAAAAGATGATGTTTCATGAACATTTTAAGCTGGTAGCTCCATAAGAAGCAATTTTCCCACCCTTTCATCCCGCTTCTTGATCTTGTTACTCTTATGCTAGCACAAGCATTTATGCAGCTGTGTTGTAAATCAGATTAGGGAAATCCAGGTCAAAACTATTTTGTTTATTTATTTATTTTTATGCCTTTTTGCTTTTATAGGCATTAGTGAATTGCTTCTGACAGCATGGCTGGAGATCAGGGAAGATGATGATTTTTTAGTTAAGGAAAAGGAATGATGCACATACTATCTGAAATGTGCCAAAATTAGGCAAAAAAGCTGTTAAGAGTCAAGAATTTAATAAGATGCCCAAACTTCCTCTCTTTTAGAAGTATTTTCTTCACAGGAAAGTGTAATTAACTCAGTTATCCATTAATTCAATCAGAGCTCAAAAGATTTTCAGCTTAAGAATTACTATATTTTATTAATTAAATTTTTACTAAGCAATTTTCAGAAGAAGATATTAATGCTTGAAAACAAAAATTTGCTTTACTCTGTCTTAAAAATTCAAAATGAATGGCAATTTTTTTTCTGAGCACAGGTCAGCTTTTCTCTTTACAAATATTTCTTTAAGCCTGAGGGATAATGCATAATTAGATTGATCTCAGTTGATTTTTTAAACACAAAGCAGTAAGCCCACCTGACGTTGGTAAGAGCCTAGCAAGATAAAGTGACCAGATCTCTGACACATAGTATTAGTGAGTTCAGAAAATACTTGCATTTCATTCCGTTTCAGAAAAAAAAAGATGAAACTCTTGCAATTCTAAATCCTTGTCAAAGCTCAATTATTTTTGACTTCCATGCAAAATCAATTACTTTCTTTGCAGTCTGTAACAGAAAGTGTTCCAACAAAATAAGCGTCTGTAACACGCCAACAGAATCCCAGCATGTAATGGCTGGGATCACACCATGCCTGGGATTTTCCTCTGTTTAGTGCCTTCAGTGTAGTGACTTTGTATGCAAACGCTTTACAAGTGTGACTACATGTGTGCATACAAAAACATGCTTCTTTTTATGGAGGAGTGTAGTCACAGATCTTTGCACCATTGTTCTGACACCTTGAAAACCTATGGCCAATACCTTCCACAGACTCATTCAAGCCAAGTTTATTTAGTGGACTTCCCTCTAGCATGGTATGGTATCAGATTAAGGGCTTCCCAAGTAAACATCAAGTTTGTTTTGAGTTAATGGAAAACTCACAAAACCCCCCAAACATTTGGAGGGCTGATTACAGACTCCTCTCTGGCATTTGCCTGTGCTCTCTGTGCACCTATCTCACTTAATCAATGTCCTTGAGAGTCTTGAATTAATTATTTGATTATAAAGCCATTTGTATGCACTCAGTTTGTTTAGTTTAAGTGTACTGGATAATGCCATAATTTTAGGCTTTGAATGAACCTGCTGGACAAAGGGTAATTAAACTAACTTCTGGGTCATAACATAGACATTGCCACTAGAAACATTATTTGAAATGGCAAACAGTTTAAGATGCTCTTACAGGCTGCAGAAAAAATCATATGCTCAGTACTACCATTCATCAGAAGAGAGTCAAAGTATGCTGTGCTCTGATTGCCCAAAGGACAAATATTCATTGTAATTCATTCTGTGAAAACTGAGTGAAAAGTAGGCATGCTACAAAAATCAGCATGCTTATGCTTCACATTGATTTTGTAAAGGTGTAAAGGATTAAACAAGGCCCAGAAACATGCATACTTGAGCCTGTTGTTGTCTCAAATTTTGCTGTTCTTTCACTGGATTCAATAGGTCCATGTCAGAATGGAGAGCAACTGCCTCCTTTCATTTCATCTTCCTATTCTTTTCCAAACTGCAGCCAAAAGGAGCACAGCTGACACAGTAGATGAAAAATATATACCTGGACAAGCTTGAAAAGTGTGCCCATGGGAATCTCAAGAGGTTTGATAAGATGAAGTGCAAGGTGCTGCACCTGGGACGGGGCAATCCCCAGTATCAATACAAGCTGGGGGATGAACAGATGGAAAGCAGTCCTACCGAGAAGGACTTGGGGGTGCTGGGTGACGAGAGGCTGGATATAACTCAGCAATGTGCCCTTGCAGCCCAGAAAGCCAATTGTATCCTGGGCCGCATCAAGAGCAGTGTGGCCTGCAGGGTGAGGGAGGGTATTCTGCCTCTCTGTTCTGCTCTGATGAGACCCCACCTGGAGAACTGCATCCAACTCTGGGGTCTGCAGCACAGGAAGGACACTGACCTGTTAAAGCCAGTCCAGAGAAGGGCCACCAAGATGATTAGAGGAATGGAGCACCTCTTCTACAAGGAGAAGCTAAGAAAAATGTGATTGTTCAGCCTGGAGAATAGAAGGCTTAGGGGTGACCTAACTGTGGTCACTCCCTGAAAGGAGCCTACAAAAAAGATGGAGAGAGACTTTTTACAAGGGCATGGAGTGATATGACAAGGGGCAATGGCTTTAAACTGACAGAGGGTAGGTTTAGATTAGGTATTAGGAAGAAATTCTTTACTGTGAGGGTGGTGAGACAGTGGCACAGGTTGTCAAGAGAACCTGTGGATGCCC
Organism: Lophotriccus pileatus; assembly: GCA_035583135.1. Taxonomy (NCBI): domain Eukaryota; kingdom Metazoa; phylum Chordata; class Aves; order Passeriformes; family Tyrannidae; genus Lophotriccus; species Lophotriccus pileatus. Next base: position 36,266,073 of record JAWWES010000133.1, on the reverse strand, counting down.
CATGTCTGGAAGTGTTCAAGGTCAGGTCAGATGGGGCTCTGAGCAACCTGGTCTAGTGGAAGGTGTCCCTGACCCTGGCAAGGGGACTGGAACTAGGTGATCTTTAAGGTCCCTTCCAACCCAAGCCATTCTATGATTCTATATATAGTACTACACAATTACTATGTTCCTCAGTTGGCAATGAAGGAAGATGCCTCATTGGACACGTTGTTCATGACAAAGAAGGACTTGTGGGTGAAGTGATGGCTGGAGGCCATCTTGGGCACTATGACTGTGAAATGAGAGACTTTTTGATTCTTGGACAAGTAAGGAGGGGGACCAGCAGAAATGCTACCTCAGACTTCTGGAGGGCAGACTTTGGCCTGTTTAGGAGGCTGGTGGACAGTTCTTTGGGAGGCAGTCTTGAGGGGCAAAGGAAGGCTGGAAATTCCTCAAGGAAAGCTTAAAGGCACAGGAGCAGGCCATCTCCATGTGCCAAAAGACGAGCTGGCAGGGGAGAGAGGCCTGGCTGAACAGACAGCTTTAGCTGGAACTCAGGGGAAAAAAAAGAGAGAATTTATCAGCTTTGGAAGAAGGAGCAGGCATCTTAGGAGAACTTCAAGGATGTCATGAGGTTATGCAGGGAGAAAATCAGAAGTGCCGAACCTCAAGTAGAACTTTGGTTACTACCATAAAAGACATGAAAAAATGTTTCTTTTTATACATTAGCAACAAAAAGAGGGCTAAGGAGAATCTTCATCCTTTATTGGATGCAGGAGGAAGCAAAGTAACAAAAGCTGAGGTACTAAGTATCTTCTTTGTCTCAATCTTTAATAGCAAGACCAGTTGTTCTCTGGGTAACCAGCCCCTGAGATAGAAAACAGGGACAGGGAGCAGAGTAGACACCCCATAATCCAAGTGGAAGTTGTCAGTGACCTGCTACACTATTTAGACACACACCCACACAGGGGCTAAATCCACCCAAAGCTACTGAGGGAGCTGGTGGAAGTGCTTACCGAGCCACTTTCAATCGTTTACGAGCAGTCCTGGCTAAATGGGGAGGTCACAGTTTACTGGAGGTTGGCAAATGTGACAATCCTCTACAAAAAGGGCCAGCTGGTGAATCTGGGGAATTACAGGCCTGTCAGCCTGACCTTGTTGCTGGGGAACGTCATGAAAAGGTTGTCTTGCATTCCGTCACTGGCAACATGCAGGACAACCAGGAGATCAGGCTGAGCCAGGAGGGGTTTATAAAAGTTAGGTTCTGCCTGACTAACCTGATCTCCTTTCATGACAAGGTTGGCCTGGTTAGCAGATGACTGAAAGGCTATGGATGTTTTCTGCCTGGACTTTAGTAAAGCCTTTGACAGCATTTCCCACAGTATTCTCCTGGAAAGACTGGCAGACCATGGCTTGGATGGGTCTACTGTTTGCTGGGTTAAAAACTGGCTGGGTGGCTGATCCTAGAGAGTACTGGTAATACTGTAATCAATGATGTGGATGAGGGGATTGAGTACACCCTCAGTGAGATTGCAGAAGACACCAAGTTGTTTGTGGGAGTATTGATCTGCTGGAGGGTCAGAAGGCTTTGGAGTGGGATCTGAAGAGACTGGATTGATGGGCTGAGGCCAGTGGAATGAGGTTCAATATGCCAAGGTGCCAGGTTTTGCACTTCAGTCACAACAACTCCATGCATTGCTACAGGCTTGTGGCAGAGTGGCTGGAAAGCTGCCCAGAGGAAAAGGACCTGGTTGACAACTGGATGAACATAAGCCAGAAGTGTCCAGGTGGCCAAGAAGGTCAATGGCATCCTGGTCTGTATCCAAAATAGTGTGGCCAGCAGGACCAGGGCAGTGATCGTCCCCCTGCACTGGGCACTGATGAGGCTGCACCCCGAGTTCTGTGTTCAGTTTTGGGCCCCTCACTACAACAAGGACATTAAGGTGCTGGAGAGAGTCCAGAGAAGGTGGTGAAGGGTCCGGAACACAAGTCTTATGAGGAGCAGTTGAGGAAGGTGGGGTTGTTAAGCCTGGAGAGAGGAGGCTGAGGGAAGACCTTATCACCCTCTAGAATAAGGTGGCTGTGGTGAGGTGGGGGTTGTAACAAGTGATAGGACAGGAGGAAATGGCCTCAAGTTATGTCAGGATGTTAGAAAAAATTTCTTTGGAAAGGTTGTCAAGCACTGGAACAGGACTCCCAGGAAAAAGGTTGAGTCACCATCCCTGGAGGTAAAGATGTGTAGATGAGGCAATTAGAGACATAGTTTAGTTGTGGACTTTGCAGTTCCAGTTCACAGTTGGACTAAATTACCTTACAGGTCTTTTCCAACCTAAAGAATTCTATGATTCTACGTAGCTGGAATTTTGATGCAACTTGAAAACTGGATACATACACCACCACCCTGTGCTCCACATTTTGTAGGCTTTCAGGAAGAAGTCTAGGAAGGGTTTTTGTCTTTTTTTATTTTTTCCATTCTTTTCCTTTCTTTCATATATTTCTAGTAGTGATTGAAATATAGTTACAACTGAAATGATACTTGGACCTGTACTTTTCTTTTTATTGGTATTTTTTAGAAAAGTATTTTCTGCCTCAGTAAAACCTGAACTTCTAGAGACACATTTTACCATTTCAACCATGTTTTTACAGGGCAATCAATACAGCAATCTTTCCCTGACTTCTCCAGATGGGGGTGTCACATGCAATCATGACTCCTCTATAATATTTCCCAAGAAACTAGCACAAATCTTGGTAGATAATGAACATACTTTTAGTGCCCCAGAGCAACACCCAAACATATGTCAATTTTCTGTAAAACTTTGATAAGCAGGAGAAATACATCATAAATGTGAATAGTACTGTCAAAAATGTTCCTAAATAGGAATGCAGGAATGCAAGGTGTAGAAAATGTGAGCAGTTCTTTCTCCCCTGAAGCACTTAATTTTCTTTATCCTGGAAATACCATTCCCTTTCAACTTTTGTTGCTGAAATAGTTGTTCTGCAACTCCTTTATGAAAAATAAAAATACCCCCTCCAATTTCTCATGACTTGGACTGTACTATTATTATCTAAAAGTCTTCGGAAATCACATGCAGTGGATTTGACTTGGAAGAAATAAAGAAGAGAGGAACCAGGTCAAATGTCCCTTTCAGACATCTGATGTCCACCTCATTCTTCCTAAATTCTTAGGAATTGACTTAATGATCAGAAGCCAGCTCTTAACCAACTCTCAGCCTGTGCCTCTCACTAAGTTTCATGCTCAAGTCGTAGAAACTCCCTAGGATAAGGAGCAGAAGCAGTAAAATCAGTTTTCAATCTGTCTGTCCCTGTCTGAAAAGTTCTTCCTATAACTGATATGCTGCCACTTTTCTCAACCCAAAGCATCAATAAAATTCCTTTTTTTTTCCCCCCTTCCTGCAACGCAGTTTCCAGAAACACGCAGTATCTCTACCTTTGAATCCTGCAGTGGTCGCAGGAGCTGTTCAAACCAGTTTCCTTTTGATTCAACTCAAAAGCATATTGTTTGCTCTCCTTTAGACCTCCTCACCAAGTAAAAGTGTTATTGAAGCTTGGAAACTACCCTTAGAAGCCTACACACTTCAGGGACCTTTGAAACTAGATGTTCACTTGATGACTCCCTTACTGAACATGTGTAACTCTATTTCTTCATGCCTCATTGCTGCATCAACTTGCTAATCCCCTCCAGCCCCTGTGACAAGAGTATAGCTCCAAAGCCCTTCTCACTTATCACCATCTTACACATCTATAAATCCAGCATCACCTCTTTCAACCACTGAAAAATATATGGAAACAGATCTTAATTAGTGTAAACAGAACTGCCATAGTTTAGTGGATAACAGGTTTGATAGCACTGATTTACAGCATATACTGTGGGAAAAACTCCCCCAGAGGTAAATGATACAGCACACCTTTAAAAAATGACACTTTGTACATTATCAATGAGAAATATTAAGCAGGAGGATGCAATGGATATCAGACCTTTCTGATACACCCATAGAACAACTGTTTAGCCATGGCAAACGCAGCTGAGAGTTTCTTTTTACAGATCATTTTACACTGATTTCTCATTTGTGCTAATAGTTTTAGCACAGTGGCAGGCAGCACTTCAGTGACTTAGGAGAAATGTAGAATTTTTGGGGGTCATATTTCAAATAGTACACATACATAAAAAAAAAAGAAAAAAGGAAGGTATGATATTATGAGGCATTATTAACCCAATCTCTACTTCTAATCTTTATGCTTAGTGTCATCATACAAATTTTTAACTCCTGCAATACACAAGGCTACAGAATCTTGCTGGGTCTTTACAAATCTTACTCTAACAGTACAGCCAAAACAGTTATTTGACAGCCTCAAAATATTCCAAGTCTTTATGATGGTTTAATGGTAACTGCTATGCCAACTTATACATGTTTAACCTCAGCATTTAATTAGTGTCATTCTGTTTGCCAGTTTACAGTGTACCAACTTCAATTAATGCAGTTTCACGCAGGTCAGTGTGATGCATTTTAAATCCTGTTGCTGCCTGTGATAGAGTCACCTCTTGGCATCTGCTCAAGTATTGAAATACGTGATGGTAACTTTACAACACAAGCTTATGAAGGGTCAGGAAACAATCTTCTTGGGTGACACTTGTACCCCTCAAACTATGGCAATTATTTCAACATTTTTGCCTAACAGCATGTAAGTGGCACATACAGAAATTTAAAAGAAGTTTTAGCATCTATAAAACTCTTACTGATACAAACAAGACAACCTCTGATACTTGTGCCAAGCTGTGCTGCTTCTAAATAAGTTTCCCATACTTCACCTTGTGACACTTATGCATCTCCTTGCTCTCACTTTTAAATCACTAAGACAAACAGTATTTTTAAAAATATTTGAGAGTCACTATTACTGTTTGTCTTATGGTGGTCCTAATGACCTGAATGAGGAAGCAAGTCAAGGTGAAGCAAAGGCAATGGAAAGATTGACTGTATGGAGAGGTGGAGTGGTGCTATAGGCAAAGCAAAGGAAAATGCAAAAGGAAGGAATAAACATGCAGTGTAATAGCTGCAACTGAAGCAGTAGGTGAACTCAGACCACTGGATTAGCCCATTTTGACGTTGTTTTCGTAACTATCAGGACTTTTTTAATTGCTGGGGAAAACTGAAATTTTATAAAACCTAAATCTGAAAACCCCTCTGTTGTAAAATAAGAGTAATTTTGGGAGATGATGATAAAACTTTAGGTATAGAAAAATTATTAACTAATAGAAAAAGAGCCAAAAATGTGATAATTCCAAGATAAGTTGATCTTGGGCAGTGAGTTGTACTCCTACTCTTCAATATATTTAACATTACAATACAATGGTGGGGGAAAGAGAGCAGATCAGGAAACAGGGTGACACAAAAGAGATTAGGCAATAGTGGCATTAAACAAACTACAAAAAATGTTGATTTGTTGAGAAGCTGTGAAATGCAACTGAAAAGTAAAGGAAGAAGAAATTACTGGGAGAGAAGATGATCTCTTTTTCCTCCTCGAATTCTTTATGTGAACTTTAGGATGGAGAAGAAAAAACAGCAAAGAAGCTATCTCAGCTCTTATTACTGAAAAGAACTAATTGTTCATTTTCTGTTGCATAGACTCTATGTAGAATGACAAAACTATATCCATCACTTAAGTTTTCAATATTAAAAGTTCCATTTTTACAATCAATTCCAGATGTGAGCACCTTTTCATTGGAACAACCCGGATTTCGCTTTTCCCTGTTTGCTCCTGTGCAGCCTCAAAGAGGTTCCTCCTGCCTGCACAGTGCTTTTGATGTGATTAAGCTCTCAGGCTGAATCACAGATCCTTACTTTTCTGACGTAAGAGTAAAACAGGCACCCTTCTCTAATCTTTCATCCTCTTGACAAGAGATCTTTAATTAGGGTCTTTCCCATGCAAAATCATTTACATGGAAAATAATAGCAAAATCAAGAACACTTTAAATTTTTAGCATTGTCAAAAATGAGGGCAATCTTGGCACACTTCACAAAGCGCAAGACAAACAGAGGAAAGTGACTTGCTCATCATAAGGCAGAAGCTGCACAAAAAGAAGAAAAATTTTATCCAGAGTCCTCTGGACAAAATTTACCATTTTCTCATAACCAGGCAATAATATCTCTGAAAAGAGATAAAAATTACTATTTAATATAGAATAGATCAGTATCACAAAGGTCTAGCCAATAAATAGCATGGATTTCAAGTATGCAGAGTCTGAGTAAAAAAGCTTAAGAATGGTTGTAACAGAAAGGTAAAGAAGCATCCCAGAGAGTAAATGATGTTCTGGTGTAACACGTTGAGATTACAGAAGATTTCACTGAAACAGAAAAAACAGAGGATGAAAATAAATTTAGCAGAATTATACAGTTATCACACAAAATAGAGATGGAAAGGTCCATACACATTGTGTGCACTCTGATGATTAATGGGGGGGATCTAAACAATAATGAAAAAATGAACTCAGTGCTTTGCATTCAATAAACTACATGACACAAACTGTGTGCCTTTAGAAATTGTTTAAGAAGAAGAGTAGACAATCCTTCTAAATAATATCGTGTTAATAATTAACATACATATGCATACATCAAATTTTCTCCAAAAGCACTACTGAGAAGCTATTGTGTTTTTACGTAACGATAGACCAAAATATAATACAGAGACATGAAGGAGTCCTTAAGAGTTAGATAATCAATCCCTCTACTTTAAGGCAAGAGGAACTGTAACTTCATTTTTATGGCAGACACTTCAAGTATACTTAAAAATACTTGGTGTGGAAATGTCACCTGAACATTAGGAGTTCAGATTGATATCAGGAGACAAAACAATCAGCTCTCATTTTAGGAGAAATCGAGGGGGTATTTAAGAATCCATTGTATAGTCATATACCACCTGTTCAGAAGTCACCTGCTCAACCCACTGGGCTAGGAGGCAAGGCTTACCTGGGGTATATTTAGGGACTAGTTCAAGGTACATTGTATACAAGTGATTCACTACAGCTTTGGGTTTAAAGAATGTAAGTGGCATGAAACTTTCAAAGAAATGTGGATCATATTCTTATTAATATAAGATAGCCATACCTCACAATATCCTATTGCTGTCAGACAATGACTTTTAAAACAGCACAAAAACTATAATCAGGTTAATGATTTTCTGAAGTGCAACTTTTTATAGACTGGGGTGTTTTTTACAATTTTTTTTTTTAAAAGAAATCAAAGATTTCTGACAGTCTGGCTTCAACAGGAGTGTTCATGAGGAAGGGAAAAGGAGCTTATTTGCCCTTTGTGATAAAACTCTTCTAAGTAGAAAAAGCATAGATCGCAATAGAGAAACCACTGTTGCCTGCTCTTCCTTGTTGGTTACTGGGCCAAATTCTTTTCTGATGTGCTGGATTCTGGACTAAATTGAGTGGCTCTAATATTGGCAGTTATAGGCAAGACATATCTTTCAGGATTATCTTCAAACACCATGAGGCAGGGTACACATTGTAGCTGATACCACTAAAGCAGTGCTGGGCATGGGAGACAGTAAAAGAATAATTATCAGCAAGGGTTGAGAAAGTCTGCAAGGAAAAGGAAACTTAGCAGTAAAACAAAAAATGAGAAGAAACTGACAACATTTTCAAAGAGAAGCTGTGATATGCTATTGTGAAATGAAAAAAAATAATGCTGGCTTGCTCCTTTTCTCTTCTGAATCTACATAAACCTTTATTATTGCAGTTAAGTAGAATCTGTTCTCCTTAACTACACACAGAGCAGCTAAGGGATTCTATCCTTATGGAAACATTGGGGTACAACACCTGTGGGAACAATTCCACTTTAGTCAATACTAGGCAAGTTCATGGCACAAGCCTGAAAGAACTTCATGATTTTTAATGGTTGTCATACAATAAACTACAGCCAAGATACTGAATCCTTAGAAGCAAGAACATTTTCAATGAATCTGAGTGGAGATGCCTCAGCAGAATGCCAGCTACCTCCAGATACACTGCCAAAGCAGGGTCACAAATATTCATGTTATTTTCAGGCATTTTCTGTTGATCTTATGGGGGATACTTTATGTCTGTCATCACTATAGCAACAAGATCTTCCAACCTTGCACCATCTTCTCCCTCTTTATCTGGTGCTAAAACTAATATATCCACTTTATCAGTTAATTTATCCAGATTCTAATTTACCAATTACTTAACTCCTCTTATTGTAAACCAGATGGGAACATAAAAAAATAACATCCCAGAGTATAAAAAAGTGAAATCTCCAAATGTGCATTTTTTCCATTAAATTATTATTATCACTTCCATGGATGATTTCATTAAACCCTGCAGAAGAGTTTAAAAGACAAAATAGGAAGATTGATTGGTAAACAAGAGTTACCAGCTATGGGCTCATTATTCTTTATGCTCCAACCCTGAATGGCCTTAAAAGACAAATTCTGCTATGTGGTTTCTGCACCATGGCCCCATGATTAATTATAAGGCTCCACATGCAAAACCCACTATGATGGATTGTCTGCCCACATCAGCATAATTACTAACCACGGTCATTGGCAGCCCTTGTTACTGGAGCAACCAACCAGTAGGATTGAGAGGTGAACGAAAATACTTCGTAGGAAAGGGCAAAGAAGTGCAATTAGAAAAAGGAAGACCTATCAAAGGAGTTAGTATAATCTCTCAGCTTTAGGGAACAACAGATAGCTGACAGCAGAGTGAATAATTCACAAAAAATCATTTAGGTAACACAGCATCTTTAGATCCTGAGTCTACAGACTCTGTAATAACCAACACTTAGAATTTGAGTGTTGCTTAATCATTTCTAAAAATCAAGTCTCTTTTTATGATCCTTTAGGGAATTAACCACAGTCATGATCATAAAAATCTTTGAAAACTTGAAACTTTTACAGCAATCGTGGCTTTCTTCTTAAGATGACAAAGAAAAATGGGATTCTGAACTACGATACATTGTAAAACTTTTGAGCATTACTTTATATTTATGCTGATGCTTTCTTCTCAGAATTTAAAACTGAAGTCAGCAAGTGAACAATAGGACACCTACTGGGGCTAGACACTATCCACTGTTTCACCCTTCAGTAGTCTACAGCAAATTTAGTCACATGAAGTAGGATTCTCCTAAGTCTGACATTTAAAGGCTGCTTTCAGGCTTGTGTTTGCACTCTTGACTCTTCAGTGGCCGTCTCCAATAATTTGAGGAGACCACTGCCTCCTCTTTCTCTTGCATTACTTCAAAGGAAAGCAGGCAGAGGCAACAGTCATACAAAGAAGTCAATAATTTGGTTGTTCAGAAAATACTCCTCCTGTTCATGTCCCTTGTGGATTAATTTCTGTTAAAAACACATGTACTTGCTGTATGGAAGAGAGAGCCAGGGGTATTCAGCTCTACTGGTCAGCTATAACCAGAAAACAAAGATAGGTATATTTGTTTTCATCTAATGATTGGCCCTTCAAAGCACATTTTATTCTCCTGTTCTCCTACAGTAATTTTTGTTTTTTAACAGAAATATAAATAATTACAGATAAATGCAAAAGGTAGAGTTCTAGATGAAAAATTCTGCTGCAAGGAAAGCTGTATATGGATGCTCTTTTGTGATATTTAATGATAGACTCAGTGGCTGTGTGCCACCGAATCATAAGTTGAAACTTAGTCACATGAGACTGGCAGGCTGAAATGAGACAGATTTTAAAGGGAAACAAAACAAACAAACAAACCCAAACCAAAACAACAACAACAGAAAAAAAGAAGTATGACTTTGGGTAATTTTCTTATAGCATTAAGATGAACTTGGACTTGGTTACAAAATGGACCTGCCATTCAATGACCTCAAACAGGTCAGTCAGGAGTAACAACTCTAAGTGCTTCCTACTTAGATAAGTGCTCCCTACATCATAAGCAACATCTTTACTTGCTATAATATATTCTTGTACTTTTTTCACTAATAACTGCAGATGTAAAATTATAAATTGAGATTATGCATACAGAAATTCATAGCATCTCCTCTAAGGTATTTAGTTGCAGTCTAATTAACTGAGTAGAAAAATAAACAAAAAGGGGTTTTTCTATTGCCGTTTCTATTTTTAAAACTAAGTATGTTTTATTGAAGAGTTTTCCATTTTTATAAAATAAATGACAGCACTGTCTGATGTGAGTGGTGAATCAGCATGATAAAGCACGAAAACCGTGCCAGATTGCACCTGCTCAGAACTGTTCTGAATATTGCATTGCAAAAAGCATACATCTCATTCATTCTTAATAAAATTACATTGAGAAACTTTACTCAGAACCCCCACCAATTCTTTATCAATATCTACTCAATAGGCATATCCTCAGCCAGGAAAAACCCCTGCAATTACTGTACCTGTATCATGATGATATCAAATTGTAGAGCTCATTCTTAGGGAACAGGAGGCAAAATTTAGGACTTGTAAAAACACTGTAACATGAGAACACAATAACCAGCCCATAGAAAACATAGCAAACATGCACGTTAATGCATGAAAGTTTAGCCTATATATGAAAATGAGAAATATACCTGACTATCTCAAATATCACAGGTTTATTAAATATTATACAGGATAAGACCATAGATATTATATTAGTAATGACTATATTCCCTAATATAGGTAAGGAATACATATTCTACTTGGTAAGGAAGTATTTCCCAATTCCAGTACAGTGTTTCTATGAAACTTCTTTCTGACAGGAAGCATTGTGCCTCTTATATATGCCAACAAAGCAAATTTTAGAACACTAACAGGTTATGCAAGTTTTAAACCAGATGGCTAAGCTCTGACAGTATTTCTGTGAAACAAACCTGTGGAATGATGTCTCTTAATACCAGTAATGGTTCACCTCACAAGAAATGGTAAACCACAGTAATTACATAAGCTTCTCTTTTAATGACCATAAGTTCTCTGTTATTAATGCATCTTTAATAAAATTTCTCTTGTGTAAGTAATTTGACATGTTTTACCATGAAAATCTTTTCCCTTTTAGAGAAGGAGTAAATCCTGTGTCTTTCTTCTATTCAAAGTCTACAAGCTGAAGTTCAGTTTCACTGCCATGATGCATTGGAGAACAAATTCTAGAGAAACATGAAAGCATCAGAAAGACAGGGCTGTATGTATCTTTTAACAGAAATTCCATCACCCCACAAATCTACCACTTGAGATCCTGAAAGCATATTCTCCTAAAGATATGCTGTCCATAGCCCTCATTCTTACTGGAAAAATCCTTCATAAATGTGAAACAGTGAAATGTTACACCATTTATCACCATTTAACAAGGGAACACTATTTGTCACTGATAACTTCTGCAGAAAGGTACCCGGCTTCCAAAATTTATTAAACAGATTGGCATGTGAACTGTAAGCAACGAATGTAGAGTAACACATTGTATTCATAATCAATATATCCAAAAGTGATATCATCATGGCCAAGAATGATTCTTCTTTATGTGTTATGTTAATTTATGAGCAATTTATCTAAAAAAATTCCTAGCTATAGGTTGTGGATAAAATCCTGGCACTGTATGGTTTCAGCTGTTCAGCATGCCATGGAATGTGTGGTTAAAGATGTAACAGTATGAGAAATATGAAATACTTTTTTATATATTATTGCTAATATATTTCACACTATTTTGGTCTATTTGGGAAAGGAAACAATTTAGGTTTTTTAAAAAAATATGGACTCAATATTCTTTTCCTTATACGATTAGAGATATTAGAGCAAGATATTCAATAGAATAGGTTACAATTATTAATATTTCAGTTATTGTTACTTGAGTTACTGCTCTAATAACATTATAACCAGATAATTTAGAAAGCAACCATTACCATACAGGAAGATTTAACTGTTTATGTCAAACTGCAGAAGTTTTCTGAGATTAAGAAGAACAGTAATCATCTGTGGTATGCCCCAGTACAAAACAACTAACTACACAGAAAAATGTGAATACCTACAATTTTAATTCCTACATTTAACAATGGTATACAGACTAAGACTATATATTTATGTTGGTCATCTTTCACTCTCCATTTTTCCATGTGTCCTATTTCCTTTTACAAATGGATAAAAATATGTCTGTTTTCTCTGTCTATAAGATTCTCTAAAACACTTAAAAAGTTTCATATAAGTTATAAACTAAAGAACTTTACAAATACGATTTCCCATTAATGCTGTACACTAGCAGAGGGGAAACTCCCACTCATATTTCTAGGCTAAGTGAAAAGGCCAGAAACAACATTCCAAATTAACTACTTGGTTTGCAGACTGCACACCACCTTTCTCTTAAAGAATCTTAGAGATTCTTTAATATAGTCAATAAAAACTTCAAACACAAGTCTCTTACAGGATCCTTCTGCACAAACTGTTCAGCACACAACTGGATAAACACATCATGTGGAGGGTCAAGCAGAGAGGGTAATAGTGAATGGGGTAACATCAGACTGTAACAGCAACCTGTCACTAGTGGGGTTCCACAGGGCTCCACCTTGGGCCCTGTGCTCTTCATCATCTTCATGAATGACTTGGATGCAGGATTGGAAGAGACACTAAACAAGTTTGCAGATGACACACAACTGAGAGGAGCTGTTTACTCCTTATAGGCAGGGAGGTCCTGCAGAGAAACCTCAACAAATCAAAGGACTGGGCAATCAACAAACATATGAAGTTCAACGTGGGAAAGTGCCAGATTCTTCACAGGGGATGGGGCAACCCAAAATGTATGGACAGACTGGGGACTGCTGGAAAGCAGTGCCACGGGAAGGGACCTGAGGGGGTCCTGGTTGATGGCAAGTTGAATATGAGTCATTGTGCCCTGGCAGCCAGGAGGGACAACTGTGTCCTGGGGGCATCAGGCAAAGCATCACAGCCGGTCAACAGAGGGGATTGTCCTGCTCTGCTCTGCACTGGTATGTCCTCACCTTGAATATTGTGTGCAGTTTTGGGCACCACAATATAAGAAAGAGCTATATAAGTTATTAGAGAGTGTCCAAAGGAGAACAACAAAGAGGTGAAGGGCCTTGAGGGGAAGCTGTGTGAGGAGTGGCTGAGGTCACTTGGTCTGTTCAGCCTGGAGAAGAGGAGACTGAGGGGAGACCTCATTGCAGTTACAACTTCCTTGTGAGGGGAAGAGGAGGGGCAGACACTGATCTCCTCTCTGCAGTGATCAGTGACAGGACCCGAGGGAATGGCCATTCTGTGAAGTGTCAAATTGATCAATTTATGATCAATATATGATCACATCACCTTACACAGAAGAAATATAACATGATTTTATATTAAAAATTTGAATCTTACATCAAACCTTAATCCACTTGAAGTGTAATACTTAATTGTTATATTCTAAATTATAGCATCATGATTATCAGTTTTAAATACAAATTGAATGGCTACAATGCTCCACAGGCTCCACCAGAAGTAAAATTACTTTCGATATAAAAAAGTACTTGCATTCAGATGCAGGCATAAAAAGTCGTAAAATAAATTTTTAAGGTAATGACTTGGAAACCATGCCTTTATATTCAGGCTCAAAAGAGACATATGCAAAACACTAACTGAATTTCTATTATATGTTATTAAAGAAAGCACCTATCCCTGCAACCACCTGGAAACACTTTTCCATGTAAATCTAGTCAAGAGCCAATTTAGGAACAAAGCACCATATGATGGACAGCCCAGCCTAAACAAGAGGTTTTAAGATAGCTGGCAGTTGACCTCAAGGAGAACAGTGGAGAAAGCTGCTGGTTTCTGCCTGGAAGAACTGCCTGCCAGTTTTTTGACTTCCAGCTATTTTATCAATGGAGATTAAATCTCACATTTCAGCATGTAGGAGGATTATATAACGGTCAGAAATAATTCCTTGCAATCATTCTAATAATAGTTGTGGAGTAAAGGAAAGTGTTGTAGTACTTATTTCTTTATAACTTCAAAGCAGCTAGTGTTTAAAGTGGTTAAATTTTTTAATGGCAGATAATGTAGATTTGCTTAGAAAAGTAAGAGTCTGTCCTTACAGGGCCTGTGGATAAAAACTTTCATTTGAGATCTTGTGTATTGAAACTATATTAATTTACATGTCTTGTGTTTTTCCAATGTTATCAGATTGTAAGAGATTTGTCAAGAAATGGAATAAATTAACAGAGTGCAGACTTACAGATCTGATTTTTCCACATCTTTTTTAAAACATTAGCTCCAGAAACCTTTGCAATGTGGAAACAAAACTTGAACAGTGTACACCAATGGAGCCACTGACATTTTTGTGAGATATAGAATGTAGCTATAGAAATATGAATTACAAGCTTTTTAAGTTTTGGCAGCACAAAAAGACTATTAATTCACTCTGCTTGTGAAGCCCCATAATACCAAGTTCCTATTCTAAATAATTGCTACAGAGTAAGCTTCCCTATTCTCTACTTGCTAATCGTTTCCATTTCTCTTTATTTCTAGTTCTCTTATTGTATCTATTTATATATAATCAAAATATTATGTTTCAAAGTGTAGAAACATTGCACCTGAATAGCATCTTCTTATTAGATCAATTTACTTATTTGTCAGAATAACTGTCAGTTATATATATATAGTTATATATTTACTTGTTCCTCCATGTCTTTGCAAGCCCTCCAAGCTTGCTGCTCTCTGCAAAAGCACAAGAAGCTGTCTTCCTGAGTGTGAAGTCATTAAATCCTTCTTTCTACAACCAAGAAGCAAAACATATTCTAAAGAGATATCCTGCATTAAAAACAATTAAAACAACCAAAACTTTGTAAAAGTATAGCCTTACAAAATTATCACTTCCAATATTTTATATGCACCATGCAGATGAACTGCCTAACATCTGATGTCACAGTGCCCTTTCAGACACTTATAGATCAGTGCTTTCTGGGAAACAGAGACAGCATGCACAGAAATGCTGTGACTGAAATATGTGCCGTAGAGGGTAAAATAAAATGCTTATTTCTTACAGTGAAGTTTTGCCATAGTGTATACTAGGAACTATACCACTCAATGTATCAAAAAAATAACCTGGAAACCAAGGAATAAAATGCGAGGTGACATTAGTTTCCTGATGATACAAAGTAAAGTCAATGGTTAGGTGTGAAGAACCACAGAAGAATCTGTAAAAGGAGCTTGAGCAATATCTGGGCCTGATGAACCAGCACCCACCTGCTGCAGCCAATCTGAAAACCACTGCTATATATGTTTGCAAAACATTGTTTTCTTCTTAAGAAGTTTCTATGAGAAACCTATTGTTTCTTCTCCTGTAACACTGTTTTCCCATACCTAACCTTGAATTCTCTGTTCACTGAGGTGACAGTTGGAAAACAGCCCTTTTTCCAAATGAATGGGTGATTTGCCTTCATCAGGATTTTGTCCCATATGATTCTCCACGTATGAAACCAAGAAAAATACTAAAAGTGGTAGTTGCTTAAGTTTATAATTTCATTATTAAATTATTAGTATCTAAATGTAAGCCAGTAATACAACTCAGATGAAAAACAAACACTTTCTCATATCCATTAGAATAAGATTTTATATGGCCATTTATTATTATGTTCAAGCTTTTTTATCCTTTGGTGGCACTCAGAATCTACCTTCTGTTTTTGTAAATCTGACTGTACAATGACTCAGTGTCTGAACATGCTAGAGTCTCCATAACATATCTACAGTATTTGTCCATATGTCCATAATATTTGAAGAACTCCGAGAAATCTGGTATCGACTGAATAAAATTCCTACACTTGGTTTTAAATAGTTTATTGCTTATCTTCCTTTATTGATGTGACTGTATTGAAGAGAGAGTGTGAATTGCTTTTGTGTCAGAAGCAGCAGATGGAGCTGGAAATAGAATATTCTGTGAAGTCTATCAATAAAAGAAATACCTGTTGTAAACATATATAATTACACTCAATTTCATTTGTACCTAATGAAAATTATTATTTTTTTTTAGGGGCAACCAAGACAAATGCAGAAAAATGATCTCAGTAATAAGTTCCTCCTATTAAAAAATTGGTAAAGATCTTTAAGATCTGAGCAAGCACATGATGACTGAGTAATACTAACTCTGAAAAGACGAAAATCAAGTAATCTTTACTTTATTGGTAAAGCATTTGATGTAACTGTCAAAGTTTTGTAAATAAAAATTGCATAAAAAAGGCAAACCTATCTATTTTACAAGACAAAGTCATGCCTTTGGTGCCTAATAAACAGAAAATGACTCATGTTATTAATTAAAGCTAATGATACCAATGTTCCACATTAAGATCCAGCTACTGCAAACCTGCTACATGTGTTGGCACCATTTTTTAGGACAGCAGTAATTTAGAAGATGAAAAGGATGTTATAATAAGGAAATTAAGTCATATTCTATCTCCTGAGAACTCACTGCCATCATCAAAAAAGTGAGAGTTATGGATTGGATTTATAATACATAGACATCCTTGGTATATTATCATAGAACTAATTATGAATTATACAGAAATAAAGACAATGAAACTCCTTGCTTTCACCTCATGGGGAACTAAATAGACAGAAATAGCATCTTTAAGCTATAAAACATGCTTAATCTGCACAAATCAATGGACCTGAAGAAGAAAATAAGAGCAACAGGAAAAACCCTCAAAGCCACTCATAAGCAAACTATAGTATTACACACTATGTAATTTCTGCTTTACATAATTACTTGAAATAAATGATCTGTTTGACAAATTTTGCAAAAGCAAGAACTGAAGAGGAAGGAGAATAGAAAACTGCAGAGATTAATAATGGCCGAAATACATTTTCATTTTCACTCTTTTTAAACCAACATAATACCATCATTTGTAGCTACCAGCCAATAGCATCTTCTCTGGCACAGATAAACATGTGCACATAGACAATGGAATATGAATTGGCAGCACTGTCTTCTGTTGAAATTATGCAGATACATCATCTTCAGAGGAAAAAGTGGTTATCAGAAAGATGCCCGTTTCCCTGTCTTATTCTAGGTTAAAGAATCTATTGTACACTAGTCCCTCAGAACTGTCATTTATTATTCCCTAACATGCATACTAACAATACATACATACATGATGCTTTAAAATAGTTCAGTATAGCATAAAATAGGCGAAACTAAGCTCTTGCAGGTTATCACTAGGATGGAAACCAGTTAAATTAATCAGAATCAGAAGAGTGAAGGTACATTCCCTCACTCGTAATTTGGAAAGCGAAGAGTCCCTTTGGGATACACATTTTTCATAATTTCAGATCACGCTTGACCTCACCTCTTTTGTTTAACCAAGCCTATTAATCAAATACATCCCAGAGGTGACTAATGATCTTCCAGAATTCTAATAGAAGCAGAAAGTCAAGGACAGAACAAATTGATCCACATCACCCACCTTATTAAGTTTACAATGCTGACAATGCTTCCCCAGTTTTACTCAGAAATGTAGCCCATCTGGTTATTTTAAGACTACTGCTTAAGACTAAAACTATTTGACATACTGACTCTCAAAGGACCAGATGACAGATTTTTGTCTCAGTGTAACATATCCTTTAAAATCTATGTTGTAGATTCTTTCCTTCAGATACAAAGTTAAGGGGCAGTTAAAGCTACTTTTATAAACTTTCCTGAAACCTGTAAGCAGCCTCCCAATGAATGAGTCTTGGGGACTATCATCTCAATGTACTTTTAAAAAATAGAGTACATCAACTTTTCCACATAGTTTCAAATAAATGAAGGCAAAATGGAGTTGACATTACATGCAGTTTTCATTCTTCAAAAGTATAAATAGAAATTTTGCTGAAATGACCAGTGTGTTGAAAAAACATGCTAAAAAGTGCAGAAAAAGAAAAAAAAAAAAAAAAAAAAGCCCAGGAGGACACAGTAATGAACAGCATTTCTCTTCTTCACGGGCCTCACAAAACAGCAGATAGTTTTTTCTAAAAAGACAAAAATTGGAAATAATGCTTCCCATGCTGCCTTTGCAAAGCAATTTCAGCAACAACCAAATCTGAGATCCAATGGTACAACAGTTGCTCATATAGGAAGGATAGGGTTTTACCCTATGTTTTGTAGATCTCCAATTAAGGAGATTGGAACATCTTTTGTTGACATAAATGCACCAAACCAAACCTATCAACTCAGTTCACAGCCAACACAAACAGTGATGGGAAATCCATTTTGGAGCATCACGGCCTAAAGAATATACTGTTATCCCACAGCAGAAATTTGAAGAAGGAAGAAGAAACATTGCCCATCCACATCAAGGGGTGAATGCCTATCTATGTTATCACAGAGATTACTTAATGAGTTAGAGATTAACTTTCTGTTAGTGACCATACATACTGCATTTTCCCCCTAAAAAAAAAAAAAAGATGTATTTGAGAAAAAGTTAGATGGTATTTGAGGCAGAAATAGGAGTTAATCTGCTGTTAGAATATATAGACAGTATTTTTTTTTACCATGGAACAACACAGTGGTCATATATACAACATAACTATCTGATTCAGAAATCTTTGTGCATATCTGCAGTTAACAATTGTGTCATGTCTAGCAGAAAGAGGATGCCATGAACATAGACAAATGAAGGAACCTATTCAGTAAGTACTGAAAACTTAGTGTAGTGAAAGATCCATCATTAGTTATGTTTTAGATAGCAAGCAGAAGAATGGAAAAGCAATAAAACAGAAACATCAAATTCTGTGATTTTTCAGAAAGAAAACAGAAGCAGAACAATTAGAGTATGCTTTACTCGTTGCGTGGAAAGAAATTATGAACAGAGGACAGAAAGGTATAAAGAGAACATAAAAAAGGACTGAGAATAATATTGCTTAAAGAAAATTACTTTCAAATTATATCTTTAAACTGAAGACATGAAAAGTAGTATGAAAGAAAACCTCAGAACCTTATGACTCACCAAAGCCTAAAGAGAAGTGAGAGAAGAGCTTTGTTCAGGGCCACATTAATCTAAAGCTTTTGATGACAGGGTAAGAATTTCCTTCCTTGTTGCCCATTGCTCCTGGGAAAGGACTTAATGCCCTATATATGCAGCACATATTCGAGGTGAAAAAGACTGCTTTGCTAAACACATAATGGAATAGTCACAGTTCTACTCACAGGCCTTCCTCTTCTAAACTCAGAATTGAAACTGGAGCATCAGATGCTGTTCTTACACATCTTTCAAAAGGAAACTGAAATTTATTGAAACTTTGTTTACAAAATAGCTTTATTCATGACCACCTCATGGATGTATCTTTCAAATAGAAAATCTCGTTGCAAAACCACTGGTTTGGTTTTGAAATTGAGAAGGACTACATGAACAGAAAGATTGAAAACTATACATCAAGTACACAGAAGTCATCAGAATCCTGAGTAGTGAGAGGTGGTGGACCTGAATTATTTGTTATTTTCCTGAAAGAAAAAAATAGAATCATAATTCTTCTAATTACATCAGATGATGTCTTCATAAGACATTTGAAAACTGTTATGACTGAGAAAAAAAATGTTGAAATGATATATAAAATTTTATCAAATAAGCTGTTATAACTCACTATGATTTGAAGGATCACTGTGCCCATCTTGAAGACAATGTGATTCCAGATACCCAGTACAGCTTCACCAAGGGCAAGTCCTGCCTGACCAACCTAGTGGCCTTCTATAATGGAGTGACTACATCAGTGGACAAGGGAAGGGCTACAGATGTCATTTATCTGGACTTCTGCCTTTGACATGGTCCCCCCACAATAACCTTCTCTCTAAATTTGACAGAGAAGAATTTGATGGGTGGACTGTTAGCTGCATAAGGAAACAGTTGGATGGTTGCATCCAGACCACTGTGGTCAATGGCTCAGAGTCTTGATGGACATCAGTAACAAGTGGTGTCCCTGAGGGGCCAGAGCTATTTAATATCTTCATTAATGACATAGACAAAAGGTTTGAGTGCACCCTCAGCAAATTTGCAAACAAACTGTTCTAAAATAAACCCTACATATACATATTTACAAACACTGAGCCTTCAGTGTCATTTCACTCTAACCCGCCCCAAGGGATCTATAAACAAGAACCTGGGTTACCCTCACCTTCTGAGGCAGGTCACAACACCGTATCATAAACTTATGGAAAAGCCATAATCTCTATGGTGCAGTGATATAATTCCTCTTTTCCATGATTCTAGAGAACATACTTTTAGCATATATTTTCATTTTATAATTAGGATACCATTTTTGCCATAGGACTGGCTACTTATTAAACTTTTTGCTTAATATACTTTTATTTTGTTGCTTTTTGTCCTCCAGTTTTTTCCCACAATGATTAGCTAATTGGAATCACCATCCTCAGAGATATTAAAAAGCTGTCTGACATAGTCTTGGGCAACTTGGTGGGACTTGATGATCTCAGAGGTCCTTTCCAACCCATCTGATTCTATGATTCTATGTCCACTTCCAAGTCAAACAATATTGAAGTGGCATCCATAGCACAAAGATGTAGTACAAAAAGGATCAACAGTTGGTGAGTCATGGCTTATATTTTTCTGAAGGGATTTCCTGATGAGTATGGCATTTTCCATTACTCAGCAAACTGCCAGATTTTCTACCTGCACTGAACATAAAGGTTAGTAGTCTGAATAGAAAAGAAAATTTAGAGGGCCAGGGCAGATAAAACTAACCACTGTGGTTTGAAAAATCTAGTCCTGAATCAAAATGAGATTTCACTTCATTTCATAACTATGTTCACTGTGCTTACAACAGGGCTAGGGTACTTGCCTATCTCAAGACACTGTGAAGAACACAAAGATGACTAGATAACGAGCCACGAAAACAACTCAAAATAGAAGTATATTTGACTTTCTTAGAGAAAATGGCTTAGCTTTCAAATTATGTTATAGGATAATGCACAATCACTATACAAAACCAATCACCATGCAAGCAACGCTAATCTGCCCTAAAATGCTCCAAGTGGATCTGGTTGAAAACCGTTCTCTTCTCCCTGTGCCTTTACAAAAGCAAGTTATTCTTGTTACAGTGGGAAAGTTTTATCAGTAAAAGGCACTGTGAAATATCCTCCACATTAACCAAATTCAAAAGGCATATGCCACTCTCCATAAAAGGTATTTTCTATGACCAATACTCCTCAGCCATGACCATTTTATCTCTGGCTGTCACACACATCATCCTTGGCCTGTGAGCTGTATTTGTCTCACACAAAATCATCTGCTTTGGATCATGACACACAATGGTGTGGTTTCTGATGTGCCTGGGCACCTTTACTGATGAACTGACAGAGAGAGACTCTGGAAAAAGCAGTAGGAGCCCATCAAGGTCCAATTAGTTTGTGTTGTGTAATGGCATGGGGACATCTCCATCAGCAGCGTTTCTGAAGGAGTATTCACTCTGGGCTGCTCTGCAAAGTTTGTGTTAGCAATTAAGTAACAGTCACAGTCTGAAGCAAAATTGTTCCTACTAAAGGTTTTATTTGGCTTAAAGACGTTAAGAGATATTGAGTGTATTGACTAGAAAGTGCTATATGCCTCTATCTTTGTTATCAGTAAAAGAAATCAAAATCAATCCTGCATCCAACTCAGAGCTGATCAAATTAAGGTATTCAAATAATCAAATCATTGAACATTACAACAATTACTCCTATGCCACGTAAGCTAGTAAGAGGAAACTTGCAAACTAAATAAAATCCATTAAAAAAATATTTTCCATAATTTTAAGTATCGACATCCAGTTCCTCCAACATAAGAATACAATTCTTTCCTTATTACTCAAAGCACACGTAACTCCTATTTAAGGTTACTAAAGCAGTACTGAGCTGTTAGTGATTCCTGTAACATTCCTCCAGAGAATACTGAAATTCAACATGATTAATGATTTAAATTAATCCAAGTATACTGATAACTGGTATTTTAATTTTTGAGAAAATCATATCAAAAGCAGTGCTATGGTAATTTGACCTAATGCAGTTTTTAGACTCAAATGAAAAGTAATCAAGTTACAATAAAGATAGCTGAATAGGAATGTGCACAGAACTGAAGTAGGTGCCACCTGCAATTGATGTCCCTTGGTAACAAATTATTACTTTCGTAACTGTGATCCAGGAGGATGCAAATAAATAGGACTCTGGGAGCAATAACTACATGTGTTAATATTTATATAAGTAGTATTTTCATTTATATTACTGAACAACAATGATCCATTAGCAATTCAATTTGGAATTTCTACTAAAGCCTATAACAAAACTCTTAAACCCATTATGGCACATGACATCAGTGAGAGATCACAAAATACCACAAAATTAACACAAAGAGTTTACATTTCCTCAAAATCACAGGCTGTCTTCATAAAATATTTGAACCCGCCAATAATAACCAGCTCACCGCTACCAAGCATCACACCCAGCCCTTGCCATATTGCCTGCCCTATGGGGCAGGTCTAGCTGGTTATATATACAGTTATGTATATAGCTAGCTAGCTATAGCCCTAGGTATCAGTCTCCGTGATTTCCATGAAACTTAACTGAAGTTATCTGTGTGAATCTTCTCCTGACACTATTTTTTACCGGTCACACATTTTTACCATCTGTGTATCTACTGCTGAAAAAAAACCAACCGTCTTCCTACATCACTTTACTTGTGTATCCTTACACTGTAGGGTTTGTTCTTTGGAGGGGTTTTGGATGTAAAAAGTAAAATTTGCCTAACCTGAATGCTTGGGGCTTTATTATGTAACTGCCACTCATGCAGATGGATCAATTAATAACAAAAATCCCATTGAAATCCACTGGAATCCATTGAAAAAATCCACAGTTTCAATAACTATATAATAAAGTTATAGATTTTTCTTCCCAATGGGCTAAATTATATATCAGGTTGTAATAGGGTGACGGTTGATGTTCAAAACACATCAAAGACTTCTGGACTCACAAATGCTTTTCATCTTCTGAGATCAAATGATCCTTTATCCTCCATCGCATTTACTCAGCAGTAGAATTTTATGCTGCTTCTATAGATCCAAACAAAGGGTTTACAAAGCAAAAGAAGAATGGAGTAGGAAGTTGATCTGAGTAACTTCTATTATAAATGAAACAACTGTCAAAAGTGGAGGGAAACTGTGCAAGTTCTCTCAAAGCAGGGAAATGACTTTGTAATTTTGTCCTGTAAGTATACACAAAATTAAATGGGCCCACGTCTGGAATTCGCAAATGCAGAAGCATTCTCATTCACTTTGCAGCAATAACCACTTTATGAAACAACTGAAAGAGGTAGCTCTATTTTAACAGGAAAATTTAGGGGACATGGTATTTTCTTCTTCCTTCTCCAGCTTCAGTGTGTGCATAAATATGCTATTTCAAGCTCTAAGGAGCATCTTGCTTTAGTACCTGGGATTTTGTAAAGAGTTTCATTGCAAAGAAACACTAACAATTATGACTGTGTATGGACAACACATTCAGAATACAGAACACACTCTGCCCTTCCAAAATCAACTATGGGGCTCACCACATGTAATAAGTATATGTTGTATAGATCTAACCTTACTGCTTAGCACCGAGATCTTGTGGGCAAACAGGTCACAGTGGGCACAGCTCTCCAAATGACAATAGTTCAAAACTTCTTCTAAAAATATGATGATGATCATCATGCTTGCAATGAAAATCTATTAAGCAGTATCATTACTGGAATGAGAATAATACTTTTTAACATTATCATTATTAGAAGGATCACACATCATATCTATATATGACAAACTCACGTTTGTTCTTCTAACACAAACATGCCGACACTTAACAGTATAAAAATAATAAAATATAAAAAGTTCATTAAATGTAATAAACTGCTCTTGATGTCATGTTTTTCTTGCTGTACATCACAAAGTTTAACAACAACTTAAAAAATCCAAATCCAACATGGCATGTATTTGTCACGTTTAGCTCCAAGTATGAGATACTGCTTACCATTCTGAATTTGGCTGCTGGATGGAAAGGAGATGAAGAAATCTCTAAATTCACTGCCACAGTACTGGCTTTTAGTACTGAATTATACGAGGTCTTTGATCAAGCAAGTTCTGATGCAAGTGAAAAAAAAAAATCCTACTAAAAAAGAAAACAAACCAACCACCTATGAGCAGTCACTACCAACCCCTAACTGATAACGGAGGAAAGGAAAAACAGTGATATAATTTTCATGACTGCTAGTAGGGAGTAAAGTTTTAAAAAAATAATCCATACTTTGGAAAGGTAAAAGCATCATTCAATCTCTTATCAGTTCCACCTTAATACATGCACAGCATGTATTTCTGACCCAGAGCTGCGGGCTTGTTCTGGGAACTCAACAGCCACTCAGTCACAAACTGTCTTGCTCATTCTAACCTGTACTCTCCCTGCACATTAATGAATCGTTTGGTGGCATAGTCTCAACAAGACTGATACTGTCTATTTTTGCTATGTATATCACACATCAATGCATTAAATATCACTTAGGATTTCGGAATTCACACAAGTTATTATTACATCTCATTGTGAGAACATGACTGAATTTTCCCGAGTTGAAATGAGTCTTGTAACTTATCATTTGCCTTTCTGAAGCCTCATTTTAGGGCATCTACTGTACATAAATAAATATTCAGCTTTTAAGTATAACAAGTCCATTCAGTGTAGCTTAAAATTTAAACATCTACAGTTCCTCATTGCAGAATCTTTAAGTGTAAAACTGAAAAATCACCCTCCACCCCCATGGGATGGGGCACAGAATTTGGGAAAAAAAAAAAAAAGTCAAATTCATGTTTTGAGATAAAGAATTTAATTGGACAGAAACAGAAGGGAAACTACTACTACTACAACAGAAAACAAGTACAATCCAGTGACCAATGCCCAGACAGTTGCACTGAATGAGGTTATCTCGAGAGGTCCCTTCCAACCCCAACCACTTCATGATTCTATAATCACAACTTGTCAGTAATAAGGCAATATGTGAATGAAGGATGAGATCAATTTTGTGTTAAATGCTTGTTCAAACAAGTCACTCTGCAGGGATCTGGCCCAACAGTGTTGCAGAGTTCGCAACTTTAGGCAAATATGTCCCCAGGCTGTTTTGGTATAGACTTCTGGGGCATGTTACTGACCTTTTGCAATCTTTTTCTGAAGGCTCATGAAACAGTAACAGTATGGCTGTTTCTTGGTTATTTCAATAGTACGCTGTCAACAGCAGGGTTTATGAGCCTGATAAATGTTTGTTCATGCAGAATAGGGAAAAGGCCACATTTGCATTAAAATTCAGTTTTAATTGTCCTTATTTTTTATTGATGCTTGGTGAATTGGATCTATAAAGAACCATTTTCAAGCAGAATGAAATTTGACAAATAGTATAGCTGTGTAAACAATTTCAGTAATTATGGCAGCAATTACTCTCTCTTCTATCTCTTGGTAGCTTTAAAAAGAGGAAAAAGAAAGTGACAAGAGACCAGCTTTAGAAACCCCATGGAGGTCTCAGTATTATAAAAGTCAGAGAAGCCAGATATCAAAAATTTATGCAACACAGATTTAACAGAAGAAGATAAATGTCGTCCTTATCCTGAGAAAAACCTTTCTTACTCAGAGAAATCAATAGACTAATTAAACAAACACATATGAAAAATGCCAGCTACACAGAAACTTTAAACAAGAGCATACAAAGTTATGCAGTCACAAAGTATTATACACCACCATATTAATTATGCAACTACTAGAAATCATACTGACATTATTCTCTCTCCAGGCTTTGTTAGAAAAATCAATCACTGCTCAGGATGATAATAAGGACACACTGGCAGTCAGAGATTAACTCTTTAGACAGGTTTTGCTGTCTTCTGTAGAGGCCTGGTTACACAGAAAGCCCTTTAGCCTGAAATTATTGACATTTTCAGTGCAGGGAAGGAGGAATTACATTCTAGCTGCACTAGTGCTGCTGAGAGCATGATTTCTAAAAAACCACAGGTACATTGCATACAAGTATACAAGTGAGATCAGATTATGATAATATTCATTTCTAGACCCAAACCTCATTAATCATCCAGTATCCAAAGTGTAATAACTCCATCCCAACAGAGCACTACTTGCCAGTATCTCATTTCACACTAACTACAAGTGGGGCCACTGGGAGTATTGTCATACACTGACTAGGGAATGCACAGAGACCTGAGCATGTCAGTGAATTCCTCCTCAGAATAGAAAGCTTTAAAAACAGTGAGAAAGAATACAAAATGGCAACCATTTACTTTAGGATCTTAAAATACAATGCAGAGACACATAGAAAAAAAATCTAGACAATAAAACAATAAAAAGATTCTTGTTAGGAGAAAAGAAGTCTACAAATTCAGAAAAAAATAGCTTTAACAGAGGAATAGCAACACAATCTTTATGGCTACAAAGGAAAACATTAACACCCTGCAGAATACATTACTGATGAGAAGCTAAACTAATTTACAAGTTTCTTGGTCCTCCAGCTTTTTCCTTTTCTGAAACTTGGGAATACTTAGGAAATGCAGAGAAAGGAGAAATATTTTCATTATCTGTCTATTAAGAAGATTCAGAAAGCTGCTATACACAGTGAATAGTGTGTGACCTAGCAACTCAAACACAAAAATTCAATTAATTCCTAAACAAAACCCAAAGCAGGTTTGTTTACTGTAATTTTCTACTGTTCATAGTCTCATACAAAATACGGAAAGTTACATGCCTTCTCAATAAAGAATGTGTATTTGTCCCTCTGTTCCTTGATAAGAACAGAGGGCCCCTCCTAGATAAGAGCTAGGTTGGAGGACTCTGTCCAAGGGAGTGCACAACACTTAAAAGCAGTACTAAGTGAAGCAGAGGTTACACTTACTTTTCTGAGTATCAGTCCTGTTACAGTTCTACCCTTCAAAGTATTCTGAAAGCACAGAAAGGAAGCAAAACGCTTGCAAAAGAACATCAGACTCAGTGAGACTCGGCTTCAGAAGCACCAGCAAACATCAGTCACTGCCACAAAAAGCACCCATAATACAAAGCTCTGCAGCTTGCAGATAAGACAAAAAGGCACCAAGAGGATAATCTGAATGACAGAATCATAGAACTGTTTAGGTTGGAAAGAGCCTCTAAGATCATAGAGTCCAACCACGAACCCAGCACTGCCAAGTCCACTGCTAAACTAAGTGCCAGATCTACACATCTTTTAAACACCTCCAGACTCAAACAGTTCCCTGGGCAGCCCGTTCCAACCCTTGATTACCTTTTCAGTGAAGAAATTTTTCCTAATACCCAGTCTAAACCTCCCCAGGCACAACTTGAGGCCACTTCCCCTTGCCCTGCCACTTATTACCTGGGAGAAGACGCTGACCCCTTTCAGGTAGTTGTAAGGTCTCCCCTGAGACTTCTTTTCTCCAAGCTAAACAATTCCTTAGCTATCCGTCAAAAGACTTGTGTTCCAGACCCTTTGGTCTGGAAGGGCACCTTTGGTGCCCTCCTCTGGATTCTCTCCATCACCTCAATGTCTGTCTTGCAGTGAGTGGCCCAAAACTGGATATGGTACTCAAGGTGCAGCATCACCAGTGTCGAGTACAGATGGACGATCACTGCCCTGGTCCTGCTGGCCACACTATTGCTGATACAAGCCAGGATGCCCCTGGCCTTTTGGGCTACCAAGGCACACTGCCAGCTTATAAAATAGTGCACCTAGTTTGACCAGTCAAACGATGATCATCACCAGCAGAGAAAAGACAGGTATTTTTTAGGCATTTCAGCACATGTTATTTTAGAAGACATTTACAGGATGAGTAGCTGAAGAGTCTGAGGTGATCTGCCCATACAGCAGATCCTCTCAGAAAGTTATTCGTTAGATCCTGGCAGGATACACCTTCTTTGCAAACACAGAACTAACTCACCAAGAACTACAAGACTCCCAATATTTAGCATCAGACAGCTGACAACTCAGTTGCCTTTCTACATGCTGAGGACTCATTTTTTCCACTTCTAAAATTCAGAGAGCAGCAGTCTTGCTCTCATTTTCTGGACCAAGAGCTTCCTCTGACAGAAGCAGCCATCGCTGCTCCAGTCAATCCATCAGTTGGAGTCGCCTGTAAAGCAGCTGCCTCCACTCTCTGCATGCAACTCCTTCTGCACACACAGTTCAAAGAACAGTTTACTTTTATATGTCAATATTATTATTAATTACCTGTCTGGATTAGCAGTGAAGATATGTTTTATTAGGCCACACAAGTATAGACTACTGCATGACTGAAATATAATTAATCTCTTAAAACCTTGGAGAGCTGATGTACAGGGTAGTCTAATGGTAGAAAATAAAATTTACTGAAGCACAGTTAAGCATATGAGAACGTTAATATTATCAGAGAATAACAAACACATTTTGATATTGAGAACATGAGTCTAATGACTGTGATTTTGCATTTTTAAAACCAATCAAAACTTTAATCCTATCCTTCCCCTCATAACATAAATAACTGGATTTAATTCCATAGATTTTATTTGAAAGGATGAAAAACTGTGCTTCTTATTCATGCCCACATTTTATTTCGTACCATTTCATTACAACTGACCTGTTAACTATGACACCTTCTGCCTCCCTCCATATCCTAAAACATACTGTGACTCAGTTCATTTAAAGACATGATGAACAGAATTGCTTTTGTCTCTGATTTTCTCTGCAACATGTTTGGTTTTATTGTCTGGGGAATGCCTCGTTGATGAGGCACAAGTTCTCAAATCAAGGCAGCATTCTTGATACACTGATAAAACTGGATTCCTTTCGCAATTCTTCCGGCAATCGGATACATACATGGTAAGTTGCTGATATGTGTATTCTTAAATGCGCAAAATACTAATAAAAACCAAGCACTACAATCTGAAAAAGACAAAGGGAAAACAACTGCTGATAATATTTAGATCTTCCCTAGCCTTTGGAGGTATCAACACCTTATTTATACCCAAGAATCTCAACAGCTGAGTGACTGAGTACTCAGGTAACATTGCATCAAGCAGTGTTTTTAAAATCAGCAAGTTAGGCCTAAAATCAGTACAGACTGTTGGTGAGAGCAATAATGTGATATGTAAATGTTTTGGCTAGATGGCCAAGTTAAAGGATTAATTAAATCACAGTAAGACTTAATGGGCTTCTGCATTTAAAGATCAAGCATGGAACATTTTGTGCTATGAACAAATATACGAAGAGAAACTGTAGACAATATGATGGATGCTTAATATTTGAGAAGCAAGACTTTGTGACTGCTATAACAACATTCACTTTTGTCCTTAAAAAACGTTCTTGCCATTTTGATGGTATTCCATACCTAAAAGACTTCACATAATCACTTTCAGTGTGCTGTAAGGTATTCAGGAGACTTATAATCTGTAGAAGAACATGACTACAGACATGGAACAATTCTAACAAGGGTCAGAAGTATCTGACAACACTGACTGCGGCCCAAAATAACAAGGAGACTGATTCCTTGCAGAGCTGAGTCTGACAGAGAAATCTGTACTTTGCTTGCCCTGCTGAAACAACCTGAGAGCTCTCTAGATAACATAGGAAATCTACATAAAAAAAGTATGAGGACTTTTAAGATATTGAAAGAACAAAGCCTTTGTGGCATGCCCACCAAAACTGAAGTTATCACAGATATCTGGAAGCAAACCCCAGATGTTTTGGATCTCACAAAGTAATACATACTGTAAGATTATATACTTGGACCATGTTAATTACACTCAAATAGAATAGTTTTCTGTCAGCACAAAAAATGGGTATTCACATGAAAACATGGCTTATGTAGGAAAAGTCCGTGTTAAATAATATTGACTGCAAACTGCTAGTATTATAATCGAACAGGTCCTAATGAAATCCCTAAAAATACATTCTTTTTTTTTCCTTTGTTTAGTTTTTCTTTTACATATGTGACTTCAGAGATAGATTACTGAAGAAAAGATGCTGCTAAGCAAGATTTACAACTAGACTGCTTGTTGAAAAAGGAAAAGGACCTAAGCACATCTGTCTGAATTCACAAGAAAAGTAAAGACTCCTTAGACATATAATAATTTCTTTCACTAGCTGATCAATAGCAATCAAGACCTGAGGCTTCCTACTGCTTCCTGAAACTTATGGTGTATATCTGTAACAAGAAATAACACTATCTGACATAAGATAGGCTTACAAATGTACAAGGTTGCACACACACTGAACATACTCCATTAAATATTTCCTCTCCAGAGAAAGGAATACTTATTTTTAAAATTAAGAAATGTGATCCAAGGCCTCACAATCCTAAATGACCTATTATATTTCTGGTAAATGCATCTTCCCTCTCCCCTCCACCAACCACAACATAGTCTCCTTGATCGCTTTTTTTCAAATGCATTCACTATGGAAACAATTGACCCACATCATAAAACAAACTTTAGGAAGTACTGCAGTAATGGACCTCAAATGTTCAAAAGAAAAAAGTATGGCACAGTGCTAGCCAGCTTTGTTGGAGGCACATTTCTTATGCTGGCTTTTAGTTTGAGTGCTAGGGATTATTCTGAAAGCTGGATCCTTATACAACTCTCTCAGTCGCTGCCAGAAGTACTTCAACACTCCTCAGTTTAATGTGCAGAAATGAATTTTCTGCCATGGGGATGAGTCCTAGGCCATTTTTCACAAATAAAAAGGCTTCAGGGAACAAGAAGAGGGCTGGAGAGACAGCTTGGACAGTCAGACTCTGCTCATACTTCCACAAATAATACTCTATCCTTGAAACTACCCTGTTGGAGTCAGCCTGACGCTGTCACATTTTTCCACCATTTTTCCCCATCAATTAGTATTTCTGACAGGCCTTTTTTTTTTTCCTCTTCTTTAAGTAGGTTGTAATTGCAACATCACATTGTATCAAATTTTCTGGGGCAAATACAACTACTTCTGAGAAATAATAATAAAATAATAAAAAAATCTATAGAAGCAGGACAGAGGAAATCAAATAGGGACTGAAGTGTCAAAAAAGGCCAGTGTTTCACTCAGACATAATACACAGAACTTTTGCTTATAAACTATGGGAGTAACCATATATCATCAACCCAACAAACAGACTTCCTACATTGTCAAGATGCCATAGGGAATAATACTGTATTTGAAGAATGCAAAAGGAATCACAGTGAGTTTATGAGATAGGTTACTTCTGCACATTCTCAAAATATCCTATATAGATTGATAGGATTAAGTCAAAGACCATAAACAAAGGCCCTGTATTACTGAAGTGACTGGAAATATCTATGATCAATAGGAACTATTACTAATGCACAGATAAATATTGAATTACTACAACAAAATACAACTTTTTTGCTTCTTTTACATAATAGTTAGACACCAAGCAATTTTACTAGGTATCTTAAAATGTATCCTTAAATCCTAGTACTGTTAAATTCCTTCTAAGCTTATCAAATATATTAACTATTTAATAGTCATAGTTTCCTTCTGGGGAAGATAAGTACCATTTTCCTGAAACAAATAGCAAAACTGTTTGGGGTTTGTTTTCTTTCCCCAAGACTACTGACAGAACTCTTTACGCAGACCACTAGAGGTTCCTAAAGTAATTATCTCCCTCAGTAAGTATTTCTCTCTTTCCCTGTATTCTCCACTTTTGCATCTTTATCTTGTCACACGAAAATTATGATATCAAACCTGGTTTCTGTAAGCTTATACATAAGCTGAACTCAAGGCCATTTTGACAATATAAATTTCGTAAGCAGCTCTGTACACAGAATAATTACAAAGCAATGGCCCTTTTATTCTTTGGGGCACATGACCACATGTGCCCTTTTGTTTCACCTCAGCTATTCAATTTTTAAATCTTTTGAAGATTGACTTCTAATTTTAAATTAAAAAAAAATTCATAGACTTTTCAAACTTTGAAAAGTTTGTCAAATGTAAAACTTTGGCATAGGAAGAATTAGAATAAATCTTTTTTGCTTTTGTTCTATTCTAGCTCCATTAAAAAAAAATCTTTTACTGCCCATTATGAAATGAAACAGGTCAACTTGCATATCCAGACTTAAAAGAATTTTAGGTTCTGTGATTCTTGGTTCATTTGGATAACTTAGCAACATCTCTTTCCAGGGAATAGTAATTAAGCACACTTATGTAGATCTAATGTGAAAAACTGAGAAAATAATTAATATACTCTGAGACACATATTCCATTGAGAAATTCTTACTGTGTCACTTCTGGATTCATTACTTTTGAACATATTTTTCTCTTTACGTTTGTAATTAGATTTGCAATTCTGGCATTTATCTTGTAAACTAATTCACTAGTTATGCACAGCAACTTGTGTACTAGAGCTGCAGTGATGTTGTATCATGAGCATGTCTACCATACAACCATTATGAGGTATATTTCCTTCCCTCCCACGTACACTGAAATTTCAAGTCAAAGTTCCTTGAAATATTCTCTGATCCAACATTTACTATGGTTACTGGCAATAACTGACTTTGAAGGAAGCATGCATCACGCTCGCTCTGTTACACCATATACATTAAACTGTGCCCGAAAGTTATCTTCAGCATTTTTCTTTTCTCTTCAGCTAACTTATAGCTACTTACATGTATCTAAAAATATGGAGAAAGTCCAGATTCAAATATGGCTTGATGATTATTGGCAGGACAGAGAGTCACTGCTGTTATTAGACCCTTCTTATTAGTCAAGTTTCAATAACAGCAATTCCTTTGATTAAGAGCTGTTGACAATGGAAGATTTAGCTGAAAAAACAAACAAGAGCTATTTCAGAAGAAATTCAGACTAAACAATCACTCATGAAAATGCTGAAACCTTTTTTGCAGAATCAGAACACTGACTTTCAGATGACTTTGGTTACTCAACACTGGCACTGTAAACACAGAAAGAGACAGAAAAAGGAATAGAGATTGCTTTCTTCCTTTCAAAAAAACACCATGAGCTTTTCTACTACATAATAAAGCTGCTCACATTCCTGGGCTGAGAAGCACGGTATGCTACTCTCCATCATAGGAAAATAATTTGCAACAAGAACACAACACTTTATCTGTACTATTTATTGAAGGATAGAATTTATCAGTATTTCCATGTCTGATTGCAGCTTAATTCTTAGCATTAAGCCACGTGACTCAGAAGGGGAGAAATGTTTATTTGCCTGGCTTCCTGTATTCAGGGTTCGGTTATTTTTTTAAAACTTCATTTTCAAAATCTTCATAATTACCAGGACAACATAGTTCTGCAATATTTCTGTGTAAAAAAAAGTCACACAAGAGCACTCTTCTCCAGGTAAAAGCGTGGTCCCATCTCAAAAACACTAATAGCTTGTAATAATAAACACACGATTAAATATTGAGAGGACATTTCAAATAAGCATACATAATAATTAATTAAAGTTTTTAATCTTACTTATTTTGCATCCCTTGGAAAATCATCTACATGGTAAAGGCATGATTCATCTTCTGGAAAGAACTTCTCATTCTCCTCATTGTAAGCTTTAATTTCAGAAGATTCACTCTATGGCTCTGGGAAATTCAGATTCTGTATTTCATGAATAGTGGGGCAGGATTTAAAAGACAAAACTATTCATTTCAAAACCAATTAATTAACAACATTAAGACTTGACATCAGGGCTACCATTAAACATCATCTGCCCAAATGCAACTCCAACTATTGCAGCATTTTTGCTTACTTAGTGGCATTGGAAAACATCAGAAAAATAACCAAAGACTGAAACACAAAACAGTGAAAAAAGCAGCTGCATACACCCGACTCAAATGTTAATCATATATTGAGAGTGTAATACTCCTTAATGAGTCAGTTTATAAGGTAAGTAGACTTTAAACAGTTTTAAAGCACCTGTGTAATGTATTTGAGTTACTTGAGCCAAAGAGTCTTTCAGTATTTTAAACAATAACTAATAAGAATGGATCAAAGTCACAAGAAGATGAAAAGGGATAAGGTCAAAGATCTTATCCCCAATTAGTTTGCATGGAATGCTCAGCAGAAGTGCATAGGCACTTACACATGCAGGACTTTAAGTTGCACTAATTACTATGAACTGCAGGAGACCTCAGAGTCAGCTCTGCAGCTCCACTTCCTTTCACCAATGAATTTATTCAAAAAGTACTTTGTTTTTATCAAGGCACATTCTATATGCAACAGAGAGCAGTATACCATAATATTGACATATTCTGACTATTAAAACAAAGTAAAAGTAATAAGTAAAGAAAATAATTGAACTAGAATCAAAGATGATCTAACTTAAAACTTCTCTAGCTGTTTAAGTTTCATGGTATTAAGTGTTATAAAATTAGTTTTTAGAATCAGTCTTGCAATGCAAACACCACCTTACCATTAAACCTTAAAACTGGCCACTGAAAGGTCATTTTGGATCATTTGCAAGAATGGATAACGCATTTGATTCACAATCAAAAATTTGCAGTAACGAATTTACACAATCCTGTAATCTTCCTTCTAGATATACTAGGCAATAAACAGCAATTAAAATCCTGGAAACCTGTAGTTCTTTGTTTCTTCCAATAATGAAGAAAAAAAAAGAAAACAGAAATAATTAGGGCAAAAAAGTGCTTAATCTTATTTTTCCCATTTATGCTACAGAAGACATCTAGCATCTATTTTAGAATAAAAAGAAAGAAAGAAAGAAAGAAAGAAATCATTTCTGTCACATCTCCTTTCAAGTTTTGCTCATTAAAAAGATTCTTCTATTTTGGCAGATGATATCCTTGCTTCATAACAATAGATGCCTCTGAAAAGATTAGTGGCATCTTATCATTAGTGAGGTGCACTTACAAGCAAGATGGTAAATAATACTAGATCGACTGCCTTTCATGAGAGAAGCTCTGGGTACTAGCCTATTTGCAAAATCTTTTCATTTACAGTGCACATATAAGAATGCACAATTTTTTTAGATTATGTATCAAACATTACATTGCCAACCTTTAGAGTTCTTAACTCTAGGCATTTCAGAGAATTTAGTAGCAACAAACAAAATATATAGATTGTGAAGAACTCAAATCAGTGAAACATTCCCCATCTATGGTGCTGAGTGATTGGAGACAAAAGATCTGAAATCCAGCAAGGGGAAGCAAATACATCCCCTAAAACAGCAGAATTCTCTGCAGACACAGCTTCCTCTTGACGTGTCATGACAGCCTTTGAAATATTTGCCAATTAGCAATTTCTAAAAGTATCTTCTGATGAAGATAAGAAGACAGAATCATTTTAAACTCCCAGGTATAGTCTTTGATTTAATTGGAGGTGCTAGACATCAGGAGCAGTGTGGAAGGAAAAGGAAATCTTACTTTTTCTTATCCAGACAACGCATAAGGAATTCAAGCAAGGCCCGTATTGCCAAGCACAATCCATAGGGTGCAGGTGAAGCAAAGGAGTGATGTAGACTTGTCTCTTATTTGCCTGACTGTGAATATCCACCACAGTCAGAAAAAAAAACCAAAATCCCAAAGATAAGAGAGAGAGAAAAATCATAAGCAATGTTGTTTTGATATGTGACTTCTTCTAACTCAGTTATGTCAGTTCTTGTGTGTAAAATGTTAAAATGAAAAATTGGGGATTATATCTTAATTTGTCACTTAACTTTATGGAATATTTTCACAAGAGGAGAGCGCTGAAGGATCAACACTCTTTTTCAGGAGGAAAACTTGAATTTGAATTTTGCCTCCAAAAAACTAGAAGTTAAAAGAACTGTTCTAGGGTTGAATTCCTGGTTACATTAATTGTCAGCTGCATGAAGGAAGGATCAAGTGGTTTTTGCCACAAAACCACAAGGTTTTTGCTTTTGGTTTGGGTATCAGTGAATTAACCACGATTTATCTCTTACATTAAACTGTGCATAGTTCACTTTGGCTTTTGTACCTTAATAATCACATTTCATCTCAATTTAGTGTTACGTAAAGTTTCATGGATATTGAATAATATCAGGAAATTCCATCACAGTGGCAATTTGTAAATCTTGGGTATTTTGCATTACACAAAACCTTTTTTTGTGGAATACTCAGAAAATATCAAACTGTTAACTCTCCTTAATATTCTTTATCTGGCAATTATAGAATCCACAAAGACAAATCTTCAAGAGCCAGTGTTATCCAGGAAAACTTCTTAATATGTGGCAGATTAAAGAGGTACCAACATAGCCACTAAAAATTGTTTTACCTGCATTCAGAGAAATGGAAATTACTCTCCCTGATCAAATTTATCAACTCTGCCACAAATGAATCATAATTGAAGGGAAAGCAGCAAGGTACAAATAAAGTAGCAGAATCATTGTATTTGGTGCTCTAGCAACGGCCATAGTAAGTTAATAATGATGTAGCTCTTTTTTTCTCCCTCATTTATTGAAGTACAGAAAGGGTTTAATAACATACTTTGCAGAATAGCTTTTCTGTTTCATCATTTCAAGGCATCTGAGCATCTGGAATAATACCTAACAATGGTTTACATTATAATGGTTCGATTTTACATACTTGCAAGCCGAAGAGGAATTTACGGGAAGAGAATCACAGATAGAGTAAATCCATAGGAATAAGGCAAAATAAACAAAATGATGCTTATTTATGTAAAGTGAGAATTTAATCTATGATTTAATATAGGTCAGGATATCAGTACAAAACAGAGAATACTGATTGTATCTTACTAGATCCTTCTTGGCAGGACTTCCGTTCATCTTAGAAACTGAAATAATTTTGCTCAAACTATAATGCCAAGATGCAGAATGAGCTCAAAGCCTCAAAGTTCACAGTTGATAAAATAATTTTAACCTAAATATACTCAACAAAAGTTAAGAACTATAGAATTGCTTACCTATACACCAGCTGATGTTATACTAGTGCACAGGTTACTAAATATAAATATACTCGTTTGGTTTGAAGTCTGGTACAAAGATAGAAATTAAGTGTTCAGGGTCAGTCAGTTCCCTCCAAATTCTAAAGGAGTGCTAAGTGATAATTCTGTAAAGAAAAAGACTGCTTTTAGGTGACACTTGAACACAACAGACATCAAAAGAACAAAGACGTTTACAAAGTAACACTCTCTGGACACAGTATGGAACTAGGATCAGGAAGAGCAAGGGAAGACAGACAATTTCCTAAGGTTAACTGAAAGCAAGTCTGTTCAGCTAGAAATTACAGAGTAGCAAGACCTTTAGAAAAATAAATCTAGAGTATTTTTAAACATGCTTTTCCCCTTAAGAGGAATATGAACACTGTTATTTCAAAAGGCCTGACTGATTGTTACATGTGTTAGTGCCCACAGCCAAGGAAAGAATCACACGCACTGAAAATGGACAGACTTGCTGACCAAAAATGGTTGCTGTGTCACAGTACTGTCTCCAGCTGAAAATACTGTATGAAAAATAAAGGTTCATGTCTAAAAAAGTCTACAGAAACATTCAGAGATATGCAGAAACAGATAAAAGCACAGGTAATCCTCTATTTGGGAAAACCTTACCTTGCAAGAAATAAAACCTGATTACAAGAAACCCAAAAACCTAGTACTGGTGAATGCTTTCAAGAACTCAAAAATAGCTGTAGGTATTTGATATGGAAATGAAATTTTTTATTATTTTCCATATAAAAATATTATGAATAAATATTTACATTTGTGATTCCCTACTCTTCTGCGTCTTTCAAAATACCCATCTAAAGCTGAAAAAACCCCATTGACGTTCATAACAGAGGGAAAAATAAATCACTCAGCTCCAAGGTTTTTAAACTATCCTCCTGACACAGTATCTGGCACTTGTCTCAGCTAAACAGAGAACTTGGTAATACTTTCTCATTGCATGGTTGTCTAAATAAAGAGATAATGAGATGTTTCGGTCTCAACACAGTAATGATATTCAGAAGGGAGCACAAGTTTAGAATTGCAAGTGGGCTTCTCTCAGTTTCTTTAAGACAGCCCACAGGGATTGCTTTAAGCCTGGCACAACCACTGCTACCAACTCCTATGGCTCTTTGCTGGTGTGAAGAATGCATTAGTCAAGGATATTCACAATAAGTAGTTTTGTTATGAAAAATTTAGAACCCTGACTGAAACATGATAGACTTTCTAAAAACTTGCCAAGATCCTGCAGCTCTTCAAATCTATACAGGATTGACAACTTTGACAGCTACTGATACCTGTTTAGCTTGTGCTACAAACTGGAAAAGGTACTCTCATGTGTAACCTTCAGGGTTAACAATATACATTTTCAAGACTAAGTCATACCTAAACTGTTGGAGATGGTATTAAAGTAGCTAATATAAATATACATATTTGGTTTATCTTTTACATTATTTATGATTACAATGTTTTTTTCTATTATATCTTCTACTAAGTAAATACTGGAACACTATTATTAAAATGAAAACTTTCAGATGTTATGATTCACCACTATATAGTTGGAAGTCTCATTTTCAATATCTAAGACTTACTGTAACTCACTAAAAAATAACTTTGTAAGGTAAAGACCAAAGAGAGAGGCACTTCAAAACACAGTATTTCATAAAATGATCAGAACATTACTAATTTTTATTCTTCTAATCTGAAAACTTATGAGATATATATCAAGGCATTTCTTTGCAATCCCAGAGAAAAGAGTCACTAGGGAACTGTGGGTAATGGGAACAATAATGACTGCACTAAAAATTCTTTTGCCTTTCAAAAGGAAGATCAAAGGTAAATATTAATCAAAATAAAAACTTGGTGGTTTTTTTTCCTGTTCTTTCATAAGTACCATGATCCAGGGCTTCTGTTGGTTAGGTATTTTAATTTAAGGTTAAGGCTGCTCATGAATACAAGCAATCCATACAGTTATTCTGAATTAATTCTTTTGTGGTTTTTTTTTGCTCCTGTGATATTAGAGACTGTATGCTGCTTTCTAAATAGAATGAAAAACATTTGGAATAAAACCTTGTCTTATTTTGTGTTTGTAAATTAATAATTCTATATGACCTGTCATGGGAACCCAATGTTCAAGAAACCTAATTCTTTTCCCCATACATCAGCATGACTGTACAGGTAAGTCAAAGTACAAGGAATTAAAAAAAAATTGGTCATTCTACTGGCATATTTTACAAAATCCCTTTGATGGTAATTGACTAAATTCTGTATTTCACAAATTATCTATCTTTAAGAAGAAAAGGTATCATAAAAACCCATAGTGGGCCTAGTACACTGCTGTTGAAAAGTGTCAGTACATACTGAAGGTGCTTTGTAATTATTTTGTACAGAGAAAATTGTAGTATTATTTACTAATAATGTTTCTCAAGAATTCCTTGCTACAAGTCAGCTTTCACTATGTCACTTACAAAAACTTAATGATGAGTACTGGAATCTTCCACATCATGATCTTGATGAAGCTTTATTTTAATTTTCTAACCATCAAAGTAACTTCAGAAAATGGCTCAACAGCTTATGGATAACTAGGAAAAAATTATTTCTTTGATTAAAAACAACTCTCAGCATCTTTGCCTTGGGGAAAAAAAAAGGGAAAAATCCATTGAGAAACTTTGTTTCATGACATATAACTGAAATTTATAGATGTGGGTATAGCTTGTGCAGAGTTTTCTTTTTTATCATTCCTATGGCAGTCTTTTCAACAAAGTTTGCATATATTCCCTAGAGATGTAGATTTCAGCTCCTTGGAGCTTGGCTATACTCTTTACAGTGTCAGCTGCGGTCATCCTTGAGAACTTCTAAAGTGTGAATTCAAACTAGTGGCAGGACTCAGCTGGATCTGGGAGCTTTCAGGATGCCAGACAGAAGATGCTATACTTGCCTGACATATACACATGTGGTCTCCACACCCTTCGTTCAGAGGACATCATTTCACAAGAAACTTACTGACAGCTACATACACATATGTCTAAAATTTAGTTTGACTATTTGGTAAAGAAAATAGAAACAGGACAAGAGAGAGACTGGACAAATAACCTTTCGTAACTTTAAGTAGCTAAAACCCTGTTTTGATTAATATAAGTAAACTTAGAGTAAATGTAACACTTCCATTGAAAACCTGGATCTACCTTTATTTCAGATACTGGCAACACAAAAAATGTTATATTTAAAGGGTTTTTTTTTGTTATTTAAATATTTCTTTATAAAATAATACCACTTAAAACTCTTCTAATGAAATACTCTCCTTTCTTTCTGCTTTTGCACATGCACATCATAACAATGCAGGACTACATCTGTGCAGTATCAATATAAATTCTTCATAATCATTGCAATTTTTTCAGATACTAATCTGACTGAGGGCATATTAGGTTCGCACAGAGGTATGGATGAAAAGCCAGAAAAGGTCAGTTATTGAGATTGTTCTGCCAAAGACTACTACAATTTCATGTTTATATTTGCACTGCTATGATGTAAAAACAAACAATACACCAGTCATCAACTCAACAAGTCCCTTAATAACATTGCCATTTTGTGGCAATATACAGGAACAGATGGGGAAGAGTTGACATGCATTATCAGATCCCTATCCTGCTGGTTTGAATTAGCCATAATTCAAAAATCTTTTTATTTTGCTCCTGTCTTTTATAGAAGTCTGGGTTCACATTATCAACTACCTTTCCTTTGGAAGAAATAATACACAAATTGGATCTATGCATATAT
This sequence comes from Lophotriccus pileatus, assembly GCA_035583135.1. Classification (NCBI taxonomy): domain Eukaryota; kingdom Metazoa; phylum Chordata; class Aves; order Passeriformes; family Tyrannidae; genus Lophotriccus; species Lophotriccus pileatus. The sequence continues at coordinate 36,225,420 of JAWWES010000133.1, read as the reverse complement.
ATTTGTATGAAACTCTTCACCTCCAGTTCTGGAGTACTTGACTACAAACCACCATGGCTTGATGTATTCATCCCATGTGTTTTTATTCTACATATTCAGTACCCTTGGGAGAGCAGAAATACTACTTAAATTCCTAAGGCCTTTAAAATGAGTAAGTCTTAAGCACTTCAAACAAATTTATATGTGCAGTTGATACTGAGTCATATTAATGAAATTAATAAGCTTAAACTAGGACTTTTTATATTAAACTGAATGTGAATTTGCATAATTCACGGTCAGATACTCAGCTGCAATTTGCACTTTGAAAAAATAAACAGTAAACTAATCATAGAATTTTAGAACCAAGTGAAATGTAAAACTGCAATTTACAGAATTAGAAATTAGCATTTTGGTGGTATAAAAATACATAAATTGGCAACTCCAATAAAAATAACTTCTCCTAGAGTTAGAAAGGCAACAAACTTTTATGAATTGAATTGAGAAGTACATCAGTTACAAAAATCCAGCAGGAGTGTACATCTGAAATGGTTTAAAACCTCGGCAAAGCATGATTTTCAGTAAGGATGCAGTATAGCTCAAAAGTTAATGGATATAACATTTATTTTTTAGGTTACATCGAATACCTATCTGTTTCAAAACTCACTCTGGTACTGAGTTCACAAACATACTAGATTTTTAAATTACAAGAATGAATTAAGGTAGCTGGCATGTAATTGGGCCTGGATAAGGAAATTGTTTCCTGTTCTGACCTTCGTTTAGATCATGCCCACAAAAGAACACTTGCAAGAGACAATAAAAGAAACTCTTTGCTGAAACTGGCACATGTTTTTTTACAGAAAAGCTTTACATTCCTTAACATTTCACATGAAAGAAAACATGAAGCCCATCTCAATACTTGCTGTATTATTAATATACCTCAGACCACAAGCTTCTATAACTGCCTTTTCAGTGAGTACTGAAATGCCATTAACCAAAAGTACCCTAAGTGAATGCAAATCTAAATCTAAATGTCTATCAGGCTTAATTTATACAACAGAATTTGCCATGCTACTTTAAGTTATGTTATTGCTATAAAAATGGCACCCTCATAAAGCAAGGTCTAGGTCCAATCCACTGCAAGTAGTTTCATCTATTATATAGTTTCTAGATAGCATCTGACATTACCAGTGCCAAAGTTGTAAAATCAGAGCTGAAGAAAATGTGAACAAAGCTTGCCATGCCTTTTAGAGAGTGTGTCAGAGTGCAGGCTGAAGTTCAGGGCATTTTGTGACTCAGACTCTGTGCACCCACGTTGCCACCTGCAAAATACCTGCTAATTCAGGAACAGCACACCTAAGTGGCCAGAAGACAAGCCTGCCAATGCAAGTCCAGCCTCACTGCAAGCAAGGGAGACATAGGGTGAGAACACAGCATGCTTCTTCTTTCCCCCTTGGTATGCTACAAGGCTCTCCAGATTTGGATATGAACTTGAGAAAGAACCCTATGCCTCTACTCTGAAAGTAAACTCAATGAACACCACGATAAAAATTATTTGCTGAGCACTATAACCACTATAGCTAAGTAACAGCTCAAAAAGACTGAATGTGAAATGTGAAAATGCAACAGAGGATGTACATTGGTTTAAGGAAAAATATTTTCAGCCATTCTCACTCATTTCTAGCAGTTAGCATATCACCAACCATTATCTTTGTCATTCTCCTTCAGTATAAGGACTGACACTTACAAAACCAGACATAAAAACATGTTGAGCTGATTCCAGTTTGTCATCATATTACCAGGTATATTAATGCAATAGGAATTTTTGTATCTGAGCCTGTCATCTTAAAACAGTGAAAACTTTCTGACTTAGATTAATGAGGTCAGTTGTTTTTAGGAAAAATGCGTGGTTTGGAAATTACTATTTTTTAAATATTTTTATTTTAATGTTGGAAAAAAACGGGGTTGGAGTCTCTTTGATTAAACGTGTATTATTTTAAAGATCAGAACTGTACCTTCTGAGCATCTGAAATCTGAGCAGATTTCATGTATGAAATCTGTAACTTCTTGTAGAGTGGACACCATCTCTCTTCTCTTTTATAATAATAGCAATTAAGTACTGATTCTTGCCAGTACTTTCTGAATTAATGCAATTAAGTGTGAATCTAAAACTCTAGTCATACAGACACGATACAATTGCCTTCTCATGAAACTGTAATGAATAAATTCAAACAGCAGGAATTCCACTGGAAACAATGAATAGTAGCAATCTACTTCATCTTATATTACAATGACTGCTTCATATAATTTCATTTCATTTCTACATAAAATAGAGAATTCTATTGTCTTCTCTGCTGCCATTTCTTTTGATATTTGAAATATATTTAATTATACAAGGTCACATCTGAAGAGATAAAGCTCTCTGGAGAGAACGAAATTGAACTTTTCCATATCAGATCACTTCTCTCTCCAGAAATGAATTCTTTATTACCCCAAAATTACATGGTATTATCCTGAAATGACATGATATGTCTTATTTCTCATCTAGCACATTCCTGGAATTAGGCTTGAGTATAAAAGAAAACTAATGGTTCTGAGAATTGGCTGCTCCAAAGGCTTCACTCTTTCATTACTCAATCTTGGTAATTGGCGGTCCACAGCAGGAGAAGCAGGAAGAAATATGCCAGTTGCATTTAGAGATGGGAGTTATGGCCTTTTCTTTATGATGTTGCATAAAAAATTACGGCAAATTATAACAGCTGTTACGAATGTGTTAAACCTGCCGAAGTTCTGTTTGTGCTGAAAGATTGCTTTTTTCCCCAAATTCTAAATGTAGAGTTCTTCAGTCCTTCAAAGGCCTAAAAAGTGTTTGCAACTGGGGGGACACAAATGGAAAAAGAGTAATTAATGGGAAGACAAATGTCACTGAAGATAAAAAGAGGTTAAAAAATTTCTGAATCTTTCTTTTTATCCCCATATTAAGTGTACTTGAAAAGACAGACACATCTCATAGTTCTATATTTTAGTAATAAATGCAAATGTTACACTTTTTGAATTGTATCTAATACCCACAAAATATGTAAATAAAACAAAACATCTATTTTATTTTTTATCTAGATTGTTTTTTAGCTACTTACTACAGTTTTATAAGGAAGTAATTGTTTTATAAATAATATTTTTAACGATTTTTAACTGAACTGTGGGGAAAAAACAACAGTAATAATTATATACAATATAATTGCTTATGATGGCTACAGTTTGCCAAATTTATTTGGCCCATTTTCCAAAGATAGGAGTCAAAAAGTTTCAGAACAGGAAATTGCAGCTGCAGAGCTGGTGGGTTTGATACCATGTAGGTGAGCTTTAACTGAGTCTCTAGTTACGTTCTGCATCTTAAGGCATTTACAGCCTTTTAGGAGATACTCTTGGGACAGCCTGCAGTATTCTTCATAAAGATTTGTTTTTTGTTGTTAGTAGTGCAACATTTTTAGATCTATTATGGGTTTAAAATCAACCATTAACAATGAGCAACACCTGCAGCAAAATGCATTTGCAGACCCAAGGTGCTACAAATATAATACTGAAACTAAAAAGGAAACAAGAAACTGCAACAAAAGGCAGAATGTTTTTTTTGTCTGGCACTAGATTACAATGCCTTCCTTTCAAATAGCTCATGCTTTTCAAAGATATGCAGAACTGGCAAAGTCAAAAGAAAGTTTTATGAAAGCTGTACATGCAAACTCTAAAAGCCTGTGTTCTGCCAACTAATTCTCAATAGCATGCACTGTCATGGCACGCACACATAGCACATCACTTATTAAAATTTTCTACATTCATTAAACTTTAATCAGACTTTATTTAAACTTCCATTAGACTTTAATAGATAGTTGGAACTTCTGTTTCCATTAACATATTGTTAAAAAAAGCAGATTTCCCAAATCTTAAAATAGAACAATGGGACTACTCTTTGATATGCCTTTGTTATAAAGTTTTCAAGGCATTACGCTGTGCACAAGTTTTTGTTCAGATGCTTCAGAATTTTACTGTTTATTATTTATATTTGCCTGTTTAGCAAAGCTAAGCAAAGCAACAACAACAAAAAAGGAGATGTAGAGATAATTACACACTGACTTCTTTGAAGAGCTTCAAAACTGTTTAGCAAAGCCAAAAAGAAGTTAAAACATACGCAATCCTAAAATCTGAGCATGGGTCACAATTTTTTTCATGTTCAAGAGTAAACTATGATGCAAGGGAAAGTGAAAGTGGTTTTGAAATCACTCTCATATTTTTTTTTTCCTTTTTTTTCCCTTTTCTATTGTTACACTGTTAAACTATTTAATGGAAACTATGATTCTGCATAGAAGAAATTAATGACTTTTGGAAAACCTTATTTTCCAAGGGTGAAACATTTCACTAAAAAATTATGAAGACTTTCTACGTTGTTTTCACAGCAGGAATAACTCTCCTTCCCTTTGCTAACAGATGTCAAAATTAAATTAACAGCTTTGTTGCAAGACCTGTAAATGCCATTCAAAAATATGATCTGAAAGACAAATAGAAAACTCCTGAGGCAAGAACAGTCTGTTTTTATAATGATCAATATGTTCTGTATACAACTACAGTATGAACTAAAAAGTAGCAATAAATAAATAACAATTGCTTTCAACATTTAACCTTGGCACTGTGGAAATTATATGGGCTTTCTTAAAGTTTCAAATTATTGACAGTTTTCACAGCTAGTATGAGACATACACATTCATATTGTATGTGGAGAATATAGAAAAAATACTGAGACAATAATCTATATTTCAATAATTAGAAAGTAATTATGAAAGTTTATCTAATGCTTCTTTCTGATTTTTTTCTACTACTCCTTTATGGGCTTTCAGTACACCATGATCTCAGCTTCCTTTATATCTAGACTAACTCCATTCCCCAGCAGATAATTTTAGTTTGCATTCTTTAAATGTTAAGCCAACACCTCCAGCTATAATGTTTTCTTGACATGTTATCCCTTTGCAGTAGATCTCAGACCAAAAGGGCACATTACCGAGACAAGAAAATACTTTTATTTTACAGAAGCGAGATACTGTCCACATTTCATGGAACCAGAAAAGGGACCAGACTTCTGAAGACTAACTTGTCTATGCTCTTTCTGCTGTCTGTGAAAAGAAATGGAGAAGGTGGCAATGAAAGACTGAGACAAAATACTACAAACTTTTTTTACCTTTTAAAGAACAGGTTATTATTTTTATTACTTGGATAGTCTAAAACTCTATTTTTAATTATTTTATTAATCTCTTTTTCTGAAGAAAAAAGAGGGTCAAAACTGGACCTTGAATACCTTGGAGCAAAACCTTCAATAATTTGAGATAAGTCTCCAGATTTCTACTTGTGAGCAGCTGAATTCAGTCCTGAATCATTAGATTTGAGAGTTCTCATAAAGAATTAATACAATGGTCATTTAACAGTAAATCTTCATCATGATACCACAATAACAGCAGGAAAACATAAAAATGGCTTTCCATTAAACTCAATCCCTTTCATTATCTTAAAACAACATCATCTTAAAACAGCATCTCTTTTCCCATAAATATTCCTCTCCCATTAAATATTTACTCACTGATCTATATTTTGTCTACTCAGGCCATAATTTTAGAAACTATTTTTCTTGGGAAAAAAAAAGTGCTGAATACCTCTCCAGTCATAAACTAGGGAAAATTTCATTCACTTCAGAAAAGGTATACAAGTGCTTTAGAAAGGGTATATAAGTGCTCTAAGGGAGGGTTACATGTGCAGCTTAACACAGCTGTGTAAAAATTTCTAAACCTGAATTTTACTGTATATTATTCACACTTTATTTTATTGTAAACAGTAATGTTAATGTGCATAATTTCTCTGCTTTACTTTTCAGTCAGTTTGGAGTAGAAGTCCTTTGTGGGTTTAGTTAGCCCAGCATCTTCTGAATGACCAATAGCAGGTAATTTCAAAAGCATATGAGAACAGACGAATCTGCCATTATATCTTCCCACACCTCTCTCTGCTTCTACAACTGTGAACCTCAGAGTGTCCTGAGGTGAAGGGCTTGCCTATGTATTTATGAAGCCTCAATGAATTTGCCTTAAATTTTTCCAGTCTTGCAAATCAATACAATCATTTAGCATTCATGACATTTGTAGCAAAGCAATTTCATACTGCTGAGTGTTCACTACTCTTCTACAAATCTATCCCCCTTCTGCACTGCCATTTTTGAAATGAGAGCATTCCACACAGGATTCAACTTGTAGCTGGATCAAGGGTACATTAATAGCTTAACAATGTTTCTGTTTTCCTTAACTCCTTTCCTAATTTGCTTTTTGGCCACTATTTCAGAGTTAACCATTTAGTCAATATTATCTGCTTTTAGTTATACCTCTAAACAAGTATCAGTGCATTAAACTACACTGAGGAGGAAAAAAAAATCTTAGAATCCCTGAACTATGATGTTATAACTCAAGGAATTGAAGAAACTTCATCCTTATGGTAAATACTGTGTAGATATGAAGGACTACATCAAAATTTTACACATGCCATAAAACTCCAGACACTGTGCACAGGATTAATTTTATTCAGCATAGCTCCATCTTTTAGTCAGCAAAACATCAGAGGGCATTTTTAAATTGCTATCTATTTTCTGTAGCTGGTTCATTTTTAATAGCTAAGAAATAACCACACTGTCTGTCTTTGAAGAAGTCACCAAAACGAGAGATGACAAAGAAGATTCATCAGACCTTTGACTATTATGCATTGCCAGCTTCTTAGATAACAATTCTTATTTCCTCCTCTTTCTCTCCCTCCTGTTTGAAAAAGAGTAATGGAACTTTTCAAAGCTTTGTAGAAATTTACTGAAATAATTTATTGCTATTTCCCTTTAAGAAACCTTTGATTTCTGGAACTGTCAGCAAATCTTACTGACACACATATATGAAATTATTTGCCTTAATCACTGCTAATACAGCTTGAGGTGCTTATGTCATTCACACCAACCAGACATCAGCACTTATCTTGTCCTTTCACCCTCCAGTAGCTGAGCTACTGTAAAGCTTGAGAAACTATTATAACCCTCCAGCTAACCTCCTGGTAGTTTTTCTGTTAATGAATCTTGCACATCAACTTCTATGAACTCCCTGGCTTCAGATACTTAAGGTCTTCTCTATAATAAAACCTGCCTCCTCTTGATAAACTTTCCTCACTTAAAAAGTAATACACCAGCTCTCTAAATTAAAAGAAATCCCCCCCCTCCCCAATATTTTCATCTTGCAGGTATCATATTCCCTAGCTATTCTGAAGACAAAGCAGTATTACTGTCTTCATGACTGCTGACTAAACAGTCTAATCACTTCCATCAACATATAATGTTGTGCATAGTGCCTTGTCACCAGAGCTGGAATTAAAGAAACAATGTCAGCTTCCATATTATAAACTCAGTGAACAAATCTACCTCAGACACACTCACTTTCCATCAACAGACCAGGAATTTCCATAAGGATGACCTTGCAGATAGGCAGATTCACAAAGGAGTCTGATATTTCACTCAAAAGAAATGCATCATTTTTGTTTGGTACTCAGCATTTGCTTTAAAGATTCAGTTCATAACACACTCAACTGTTTATTTAGAAGCACATAACAAACTGTTTGGCCTTTCTCTGGTTTCTCTGAGCATAAGAGAAAACTTCTATTAATATGTAACATCAAAACTATCTCTTGCATATGCTCCATGCAACAAAATCAGAATGCAGTCACTTGTTTCTAAGAGAACACATTATCAGTATTGCAGAGGCAGTATTGCCTCTCACAAGCTTGGAGGGACAGCACTTTTAAAAGTTTTATGAATAAGTACATTTCTACTGAGTCAGGTTATTGATGGCACAACCTTAGTCCTTTGGCATTATAACCCATTGATTATAATTGCAATCACAGGGAATACACAAAGAGATACCTTGTATACCAAATTTTCTTTCTAACCTATAGACTTAGACCAGACTATGATGTTGGACTGAACAGAACCCTTAACACAGTAATACTGCATCTAGAGCTCATGCCTGCATAAGACTGGAATAACAACTAAATAAAAAAAAGAAATCAGATGATGGAGTGAGATGTTGGTGAGTGACCATTGTCACCAACACCATGAAAGAATGATGAAATGAAGAAAACAACATCAAAGAGCCTGAAGGAAGAGTATAGGGAGGGGCACAGCTCAAACCTGAAACTAGTGACTTCCAGTAGAAATTCAGGGGTGTGTGCCTCAAGGAAATCCTGTCTTAGATCTCAGTCTTGGTTACCCATTTAATAAATAAGGCAATTCTGTATGGAATAACCATGAAAAGGAAAGGAGGAAAATACTCTGGATGCTAAAAGACCATATCTTTACTATAACGCTCCTGGAATCTCGTCACTATCAGTAGCACAAGAGTTGGAACTTGTTGAAAAGTGTCAGATGCCATACACCAAATGTCTAAGCTTTTCAGCAGAGACCAGGATCAGCATGTGGGAACCAAAAAGAACTACTGCCACACTGTGGCAGACTGTAAAAAAAAAAAAAAGAAAAGAAACCCAGTAATTTCTTTACCAAAGTGGCCTTCAGGGTATCTCTGGTCAAAGGCAAGTTTTTCCTTCTGTGACCAGTCTGCTTTATCACGGTACCAAAAATAAGGAGAGAACTGTAAAACTGCATGAAACATCACAGTTCACCTCTTGGGAAATGCCTGAGCAGTCACAATGTAGCAAAGCAAAAATCAGACTGAGGAGCTAGTTTGCTGGAAAGATGACAGTTCTTTGACTAAGCATGTCTTGGCACAACATTCAGCAGGAAAAAAAAAAAGAATGAGGCTATTTAATAGATATTTAAATAAAATACTACAGTTTGTAAACATTGCATGACTATGGAGTACAATCACACATATGCTATATATGGCAGCTGAAACACTTGTTTCTTCTTTAAGATGCTAAACCAGCTTTAAAAGGTTAAAGAAACCTTAAAGCTGCAAAATCACAGCATATTTTATAATACAATTAATTTTTCATTAAAATTTTGCTAAGCATTTTTTTCAAGCAACCCGTTGTTTGAACTACAACATAGCAGATGATGCTATGAAAAGCAGTGACTACGATTCTTAATTCTACCTTATGTCTATTACAAAAGATGAAAATATAGGATGAAAGAATCACTTAGGTTGGAAAAGAACTCTAAGAATCATTGAATCCAAGTCCACCAGTAAACCATACCCCTAAGTGCCACATCTACATGTCTTCTAAATACCTCCAGGATGATGACTGAACCACTTCTCTGGGCAGCCTGTTCTAGTGCTTGACAACCCTTTCAGTGAAGAATTCATATCTAATACCTAATGTAAATCGTAATTTATATATACATCCCTCCATGCAGATACAAATCCTTTTACTCAAAAATTCTTCTCTCATACATAACAGAAACAAAGGAATTAAATAATGCAGTTCTTTTGAAGAAAAAAAAAAGCCATCTATTGTAATTAATATTCACAGATTGCCTTTGCATTTTAAACTTTTACCATTAGAGATTGCTCAAAAGTACTCCTAGAAGTCCCAACCAGTTTAAAGAGAGATTTGAAATAGTGATATCTACTTGAAATGCACACAGACATGCTGAATTAGATGAAAAACACCAGAGGAAAGTTTTTAATATTTTGTGAAACTTCCAAATGAAGTATCCAGCACTAAAGCTGTAAAGGAGATGGAAATCAGTCTTGACAGCCTTGCCTATCACTATAGACTGCTGAGAAATGAGATTATGTTTGTTCAATTTTCTACTACTGTTAGAAAAGGGTTTACTTCTGTAAATTAACTAATAGTTTTATTACTTGAGTCAAGTACAGCTTTACACAAAATAAAGTTTATAAGCTATGATTTTCTGCAAAATGCAGGAAATGCATTTCAGTTATGCAGAAACTGAGAGACAACAAAAGAATCATATTAGACAAATTAGGATAAGAATTATGTTTAATTGATTATTAGTTTTCAAGTATATCTGATACTAAAATGAGCACATCAAGTTGCAGAGGTAAAGCTTACATCTTTTAGGTTCAGCTGCTGTGCAAAGTTAGTGTAAGCCAGCTCTCACAGATGGAGGGGCATGGAGTAGAAACAGCTACTAAGATAACATATTAAACCATGTGTAATTTTGTCTTCCATCATCAGGACTTGTAATGGCATAATAAAAATGCTGTTGCAAGTAGAAACAAAGGCATTCAAAATGATGTGCTATATCTTTTTTCTTTTTACTTTTATTTTGGTACATGCTTTTCCACTCCCACATGTAGCTGAATCCAGTCCAACGGGCCTTATTGCAAGGGATGTAACTATACTATAACAAAGAGTGGAAGGATTCACTCCAGCAGTATAGGAGACCTATGCCTTTGTGCCTCGAGGGATCAAATATGCCTTATTACTGACTATTTTTACAGACTTCTCATTTTATGTACTTAACTATGCTGAGCCCAGAGAGTTATCACCTTGCTATGAAGATGCTCAGAAGAAAGGTGGCATATTCAACCGCAACCTCTGAGGCTGACCAATGGATAAGGAAAAGAAACATCTTAGGCAGAATCCTCCCTGAGAGAGAACAGTAAGTCCCTGCATGCAGGCAGCATGAACAACCAGTTTCCCCTGGTTCTGGCCTGATCTAAACCAGGGCTCTGCAGAGACACTGAATAGTGATCATCTTACAGGGACCATCTGCATTACCTCTATTTTCTTTTGCATTTGTAGAAGCAGAAGCGCTTCTGCTCCTAAGCTGTTTTATTGCTTTGTAGCAGCATCAACTTGAGATTGCAGGCTCAGAAGTCATGTTACGAAGGCAGTTTATACCTGAACCACATACATATTTCCACATAAATCAAGTTTTGATTATTTTAAAGTCCTCAGTTTTCTCAGTTAAAAATAAAAAAATTCACAAACCACAATCCAAGAACACAACACCCGAACACCCCAAATTCTCTCCTCACATCGTTTTTATTCCCTCATAATGACAGCTATGATATCATAACCGACTTTGTAATGACTTCATTGGTCCATTCATTTTTCCTGAATCATCTTAGATATCCTTGCCAGTTCATAAAGGTTTCCATAGCTCGGATGTCAATCAGTATTGGCCACTCAAAACTAAGAGCCGAAGAACAGATAGAAAAAAAAAATAATTGGAGCTTGACCTATACTCCTTAACTTATCTTTCTAATGGAAGCAAGAATTTAAAAAGGAAAAAAAATTTTTTGAAATGATATCTGGAAGTCTTTTCTCTTTTTCACCATTTGTCAGTACCCTCCTCCAGCACATAGAGTAATTTTTTCCCTTGCTACTCTGACTATCCCTATGCAGTCTAAATCCTTTTTCATTTCTATTGCTGTGACCAATCAAACTTTACCCTTGCCTTTTTAACTCCCGCAGTAAACTTGGAAGCACAAAGTTTAGCATTAGACATTAAACTTCAAGGTCAATAACCTCGATACTGTTTTCACAAAGAAGCAGTGGCCCAGTACACCAACTATGACTAGACAAAGGAGATTTGGTACCACTAACTCACACTAAATACACTGTTCATGACTGAAAACAGAGGCGGGAAATTAAAAACAGGGAACAGAGGAGAAGTGATGAACGACTTTTTCAAATACCATCAGAAACAGAGTACCAGACCTAGAGAGCAGTGATGCACATGAACAACTCAAGACTATTCAGACCTGTATCCTTATAGGTTTTGGAACAGTCAAAGCCAAAGGACTGTTTTAATCTCAATAAAGTCCAACTTAAGCTCTGTGATATTAGCCCGGTTCAGTTTAGCCTGATACTTAGTACCTTCTATACAGTTTAATATGTAATCTGGCACAACTATAGCCTGATTTTTCTTGTGGCACTAGCATTCCACTGCATACCAGTAAATTTTTTATTAATAGTACAGCACTTTCTATTCTTTCGGAGCTAAGCTGCATTTGTTTTTTCTGAAGCTCTAAATATCAAATTGAGTGACATAATAAAACACATAGCTTCCACATACATTCTGATCCTTTTCTCCCAGGAACATGATCCTACTGCTACTTTTCTTTCTTCAATTTTGATTTTATTTCAGAGGTTTTGGTGCCACAATCAAATTTGCAAATGCTTCAGTTTGTTTCCTCACTTACAAGGAAAGGCTAAGGAAGCCTGGAGAAGACTGAGAGGGGACCTTACCAATGTCTGTAAGCATCTGAAGAGTGCGTGTCAAGAAGATGGAACCAGGCCCTTCTGAGTGGTCTCAAGCAATAGGATGAGAGGCAATGAGCAGAAACTGATGCTTAAGAAGTTCTACCTGAACATGAGGAAGAACTTTACTGTGCGGGTGACTGAGTACTGGTACAGGTTGCCCAGAGATGTTGTGTTGTCTCCGTCACTGGAGATATTCAAAAGCCATTTGGACACAATCCTGAGTAATATGCTCTAGGATGACCCTGCTTGAGCAGAGAGGTTGGACCATATGACCTCCAGTCGTCCCTTCTAACCTTAACCGTTCTGTGATTCAGCTGAACAGTCATGCTGAAGTTGGTAGAAACATTTTCCTCATAAAGATTACTACCACAGTTGAAAAGTCAAGGCACCGAGCTTCCAGATTTACACAAAGTATCTAGTAGGGACTTGCAAACTAAAACATGCATAGCAACAACAACAATGCTAGTAGGGTTTTTTTGGTTGGTTGGGTTGGGGTTTTGTGTGTGTTTGTTTTGTATTTTGTTGTTGTTGTTTGTTTTTTGTTTTGTTTTTGTGTTTTGTTGTTGTTTGTTTTTTGTTTTGTTTTTTGTTAATAAAAGCTACGCTCTCTTTGTTTTCTTCTGCATAGGTCTCAAAGTGTTCTCCAGCTAATGTACTCTTCAGCTCCAAAGTGGCCACTAAGTGAATTTTGACTTGCGACAAATCAGTAGAGAAGAATTTCTACTATAATTAAGAAAAAGACAAACTTCTCATATCCAAGTATTTCCATTCTGATATTTTTATTTCCTTTCCAATAGTTCTGCTTTCAAGTAAATTTAAACAGAGCACAGTGATTAGGAATTTGAAGGGATGTATCATGAGTTAAAAGAGAGTTTTGAATAGTAGTGAATATGCCATTTTGCAACTGTTTCTGGTTGTAAAAAGTATACTGAGTAAACGCAGTACCAGACACAATGACAGGTAAGATAAAATCTGACTATGGTTTGAGTACTATAATGTTGAACCTGTGCTGTAAAATGAATGATGTACATATAAACGATAATTTCCACCACTTCTTAAAAAGGAAATTCAGCATGCTAGTTCTTGGAATAATTGAATAAGCCTTACAACATTTTACTAAGGCTTTCAAATAGATGTGTACCAAAATTAGAAAGAAAAAGATTTCAAAATGATAAAGGCTAAAAAAAACCCCAGAATTCATGTAACTAATATGCAATGTTCGACTTTGCAAGTAAAAGCAAAACTGCTTCATTTTAAATCCTGTGCTGCTATTTCATTTTCAGTTCAACTCCTAAAAGGCTTATTTCCTTGATACTGCTCCAGTTGCTCTCTGTGGGAAACTATAGAGTTTATATATTATTCATCCAACTAAAAACCCTGAGGCAGGACCCCTATGGAGACTCTTCAGTAATTGGTCTCCAGATGCCGGTGATATCCAGTGCTCTAAAAGTCCTTAAACATCATGAGAACACAATTCCATCTGCTTTTCAAGCTGCGTATGTTTAAAGGAACAGCATCAACTGCTCACCCACATTTTCAGCCAGATCCTACAGTACCTAATTATTCACCAACTCATGTGCATTGAACTACAATTTATGTGGCTAACACAACAGCATAAAAATTTTCAGATGAAATAATCACTGTATTATTCAATAAATATGTGATGTAGCTGAGCAATCTATCCACAACAGTATACACTGGCAGCAAGGACTGCTTTAGTGTTTCCAGAATACACATAAACAGGAGGCTGAGAGTGAAAAGCTAAGCAGGAATCATTCTGTATTAACATACCTTGAGAAGATGCAGGTATGTGCAATGAAAATTCATTTGGCATTTGCATTTATTCACTGAAACAGTAAACCTATAACTTAGTTTAAATCTTAATTTCAGTATGATTCCAAAATGCGCATTTATGCAATTCACTGAAACAGTCCTTGAAGCAGGACTAAAATAATTGTTTTCTAAACTTGGATGGTCAATCTCTACACTTCCTTGAACTCCTGTAAACTCTGAATAATAAGCACTTTAAAATTTCTTTTTCCAAGAACACTAAAACCCAAAGGTGATTAGTTTTTAGGATATTTTACTAGTGAGAATTGTTTAAACGCTCAGCATGGAAATTATTAATGACAATTTAATTTATATCTGAAAAGATGCTGACATCAGTTATTCATCTAACAGCCTTTTCTCCTTTCTGTCTTATTTTGACCAATCTTCAGGGGTACCTACTGCAGCCTGTACAGTATCGCTGTTCCTTTTTCTAAGTCTCCCCCAATACCCTTTGTTTCCCTCAACTGTCCTAATGTACAGACTTGAAATGCAACAGTTCAAAGCTGACAAACTAATTAAGTTCATTTAGCCTAGAGTTGTTCTTTGCCATCAAGGTCAGTGAGATGCAACTGATACAATTTGTACCCTAGTGGCATAAATTTGTACCCCAGGCACATCTAGGTGTGCAAAAGTAACTATGTGACATGAAATCAGATGCTACTCATAATAGAAGCAGTGAGGACTAGCAACCATAGTAGACAGAGACATGTCTCCTCAAGAACAGTGAAAATAAAAACTTAACAGGGTATGTAATTCTGAAGATCAACAAGAAGAGTATGCTAGGTAATAAAAAGGGGTAAGATAGGTAAAACACAACCTACTTGTGTTGAAATCAAGATTTTGTCACAAAAGACAAAGCAGCATAACATCAGAAGTCAGGTGTAAGCCTACAAGATAAGACGGGGAGACAAAAAGACCAACTGCTGCTTCCTGATTGCAAGTGCCAACAGATTTCTCACCACCACCACTGAGCCAGTAAGAGGCAAAGAAATTCTGGATGTAAAGAAACAGCTACAAGAAAAGCTGTCAAGATATCATCTTCTGAATAATAATGTATGACTAAAGAATAAAATAAAAATTTGGGCAGTACCTCAGAGAACATATATTATAACATCACTATCACTGCCAGGAAACAAACTAATGCAGCAATGGTTTTGTGGTACTTGCTTATGCAAATTCTTACACCTGTGATGAGGTTGTTCACTGAACCTCAGTAGCCAAGAGCAAATATAAAAGAATAAATCAGCAGTGTTCTAGACTGGAGAACCAGCCTAGCCTAATCTGGAGTTAATATTACAATGGTTTGCTCCAAAACAAAAATTCATTTACACAGCCTTTACCAGTGGTCATAGATGTATTGCTACTCATTTTAGAATTATGACAGCATGTATCATTTACCTGTTAATTGTTAAATAATGTATAGGGAGTTGAAAAGCCCAACCGAACTCCCCTCTTGTATACGGCTTTTCCTTATCATTAGTATGTAAATTATAATAGCTCAGCTGTTGAGTGGTTCCGTGATGTGAATGGAGCTGTGCTTTTTAAGTTATCACATTGGTAAGTGTTCTACGTAGAGATGGGACAATGGAAACACTAATAAATTCCTGCAATATTCAGAAAACCATGGAAATGTAGCATTTCTATTGATGAAATACTCTTAAAAACCACGATAGTAAAATTACAAGTTATGGCAAACTTCTATGAAAATAGTGACCACTAATGGAAAAAAAGGCATTTATGACCCTTATCAGTAGCATAACATCACAATGATAATTAAGGTTTTATAACTTCCTTTGGAAAGTCTAAGGTAAGGTTGGCTTCATAGATTATTGAGTTCTGCTTACCTTTATTGAATTTCAATTTTTTTAACAAAGCCTGGTTGATTGTTTTAACTGCATAATAAGTTACTAACAACCACCTTCATTCCAGACTCTTGAACTTAGTGCAGCCATCAGTCTGCTTTTCTTTGGAGAGGAGCTCAACCACACAGTGCTCACCAAAAAAGGTGGACACTTCTCTTACGGGAGATATTACACCTGACAGAGGAAACATGGGTATGATATACAAGTTTATAGGAATAAAGAAACACAACAGATGGAAAAGGAACCTTGTGGTGTCATTTTAGAAATAGAAAAAAAAAAAAAGCATGATAGATGCACACTTGCCCCATTAGGAAAACTGAAGAATACATGTTTGTTACTGACAATGTATTCCAAGGCAACATGTGTTGTGTACGCATTTACACCTGCCCAAATGTACATCCTGAAATAATGTAGTGATAATAGAGGCAAGCTAATATAAATAATTCTTGCAGTCCTAAGCATGAATTACAAAGCTATAAAATGCTTTCAAGTAATCTCATCAGCAGGTACTAGAAACTTCTGCCTAAACCAAACCATTACAAATAACGATTGGAGAACAATTTTTTTTATCATTGTAGAATCCCATAAGATAAGGGGCTAATGTGTATGCCTCAAACCCCAGTAGCTGGATGGCTGTGAAGCCAACCAAATACTGTTAGTAATAACAGATAAGAATTGTTGGTAATAAGACTCTGTGAGAAAGAGGTGCACTTTCTATGAAACACAAGTATGAACATAGAAGTGCCTTGCTTTTTCCTATTCTTCCCCCTGCATGCTTGTCCTAGCAGAATATCTTATATACAATAGCATCTTGTGATGGGTTAAATAACAGAATCCCCTTTCCTTGAACACTGGAAAATATAATTTATTCTCCCAGGTTATCTCAGTTTAACACAAGTATATATCACTCCACATGCTTACCACCACTAATGTGGAAGAAATCTTTTGGGCCCCGGTCCTTGCTGTCACAGGCAGTCTTAAAGTAAGATAAAACAGTCTTTGTACAGCAACTAAAATCTTCAGCCATATGATCACTGACAGTTTTTTTTCTTCTACTTTGTTCAAACAAGTAAGAATTTTCTATCTTTTTGACTTCCTCTTCCAAGAAAGCATTGAGTTTTCAGAAACTCCACTTGAAAAATCTTCATTTCAGATCTGGAGAGAACAGATACATTGTTTTGCTAGCTAAGCTGCGTAATTCTTTTGTCAATTCACATTTGGAAGGAACATTCAGCAAAATATAATCCTATATAGATTCATTACATTAACCATCTTCAAAATGTTTATAGTCACAAGGGATGACAACAAGGTGATGAGAATTCAGTGCTTCCTACTACATAAGAGCATTCCCCCTCTGATATTTCTGTTCTCATATTCACATATTAACTCTTTTCTTAGTAATAGAAATAAAATTAAAGATGTTTAAACTCAATCCAATAAAAATGAAAACAGTACAGTTTTTCTGCATAGGTATAAAGTAACCCATGTGGCCTTTATACACACAAATGTATATATATGTGTGTCTATGCACATGCACACATTCACCATTTTTAAGAAATCTCCTCCTTTACAGAGTTTTCTACTTTGTAAATCTGGATGCAGTGTTTTTACAGAGTTAGGTAAAGAATCCACCGTACACGTGTGATGAAGAAAACGGCTACATATAGATTGTAAATACTGTAATCAAATAATTGAGATAAGCCACATAATGCTCAGAAATACAATATTTGAAGCAAATACAAATTAATATTTGAAGCACCTGCTATTTAAAGCAGTTTAAAGGCATTCATTAAGTATCTGATGAAGTATATATAGCAAAATACGTATACATTTTTTGACTGTTAAATATTGCTCCTTTTGCACTTAAATGCAACATACTTGTATTTTTCATTAAAATTTGGCATATTCTCTGATGCAGTGATCTCTCTTACACATACTTTTTCTACATTTTCATAACTGAATTTTATGGTCCAAAAAGCTATCCACAAAGTTACCGAGTTTATATTTATGAGGTTCTATCAGCAGGTTACACAGCTCTGAACCCATTTGACACATCACACCCCACGCTCAGGACAGTATTTTAAGTTTAAAGTACAAAGCTACTATTTGAATGTGTCTCATAAACGGGGTGGCATTCTGTGATTGTTGTACCACAAGTCTTCAAAATATTTACTATTTGCACTTATCATTACTCTATACCAACAGTCCAGTTGGAAAGAAAGACACTTCACTGTGAGATGACTTCCACATGAAGCAACTACGAAAATGCATTTATAACGCCTGGAAAGTAAAATAGCAGTTCAGGGAGTTACAGCTCACAGCTGAGAGTTTTGAAGAGATTATATTAATTTTCTTAGAGTAAATCACTGTAGTAGAATAATCAAATTTACGACTGCAAGAAATGCATAAGCAAAATAATCCCAGGAGGACTGGGAACATGAAACAATTATAGTAAAAGGCAACTTTATGAGATTTCTGTTTACTGTAGTTGTGTCCCAAACCCCTTTGAACAAGGCCTATTTTTGAACATACTTGTTGAGGGAAATAAGAAACAAAGCAAAAAACATCAAAGCACATGGAATAAATACACAGAATACTGCATTTGTATACAGAGTTGGTTAAATAACAGTAATGTGGCATGGATTTTTACATAGATTTAGCATGCATTTGGAAGACAAGACTAGTGCATTTCTTTCCAGAATTAAAAATATATCTGGAAATCAACACCACAATAAAATAATAACAATTGCATTAACCTGCTAAATAACATGGGTTGACCTCTATAAATCTTCACATCTTTCCTATGTCACTTTAAAGGATAAAAATTAACCATCAATTGTGACATTATTTTGACTTCATAATCAAGAATGTATTCTATAGTTTATGGTTGGCTTGTCAGATGTAAGAGACCCCGCATTAAATCACTGTAATAGCATGATAGATTGTAATAAGGAAGTTTATATAGTCTAATGATATTATGGATTATGAAAGGTAACTATAGTTATACAATAATGATGCCTTTCTGTCTTTTCATTGGGAAAAATGTTTATGAGAGATGACAATGGAATTACAATCAAAGTTAATGATCCTCTAAACAGAGAGTCAAAGAAAAACAGTTGTAAGACGGCACTGCTGAAATGTCTTAGCTATCTTTTGCAGGAATTACTTTTGTAATTCCTTCAATGTATTAAAATGATATTAATGTTTTGAAGCCAGCATGACTTTGGCATCAACATGCTGTGTTTGTCCTTTTTTGAGGCCTTCATGTTTCATTTAAAACAAAAGCTATTCTTCCTACAGCATGCAAAAATGTTTTCTGCACTATAATATATACCAGAACACATAAAACTTTCACCACTAACAACTGTACATGAATTGGGGGAGGGGTTGGGGAGTAAAGGAAGAGCAGTAAAAACATTCTATAGGCCTATTAGGACACATTTTGAGTGTGGAAAAGCATTTTATGCCTATAACTAAAGACTTGGAAAAAAAGTCCATTTTGAGTGTATTATGTTTACAACACCATGCACACTGAAGTTGCCTTTGCGAAGTTTCAGTGGAGACAGACAAAATGTTAGTTATCCATATGATGCCTCTTAAAAGAAATACAGAATCAACAACAAACATATAAAATATATTCACTTGCATGCTCAACCTCACTAAACACCAAATATATCAGTAAACAATAGGTTTGCTAGAGTGTAATCCTTTTATCTCACCACCTCTGAATTCTGAAGATTAAGTCCGGTAACTGCCCAAATAGAGAGATTACCTATAACAAAAAATGGTTCCCGATAAGGAAATTTGCATTGCTTCTCTCAAATGGCAAATGCACAAATTTAGGTACAAACGTGCTACAGAGCTGACTTTAGAGTTTGGTGGTTCCAAGCCTTTCTGCAAAGCCCCAGAGGTGCCTGACTAGTGCTGAAAGGCCAGGCTTGATGCTGCAGATGGACATAGCCATCTGCCAGGGACCAGATCTCGCTCACATTCATCCAGGTTTCACAGAAGGCAAAACTACTCCAATCCATGACCAGAGGAAAGAGTAATGGTCCACTGCCATGCTTCCTCCATTGCTCAGTAGCAGAAAGTCAGAAGGAAACTGCTGGCTATAGAGAGATCCCTCTGCAGTAATGCTTCCCTAGCTGCGGGGGGAACTATAGGCTAAGTTGCACTTGGAACATCATCTTTCTCAGTAATAAATAAAACTGGGCTATGTAACTTCACCTGATGAAATTTTTGCACATGCATAATAGCTGGAAAGAGTGAGTTTCATGCTGCAGTTACAGTTCATAGGATAAAAAGCAATTTTTTTCCTTTTATGTTCTTAGCCTAATAATTTAAACATTTCTCCATTGTTATATCAAGACAATAAAGAATATCACCAACATTTTTTTACCATCTTCTTTTGCACATACCTATGTAGACAGGACTAGTTAGGTAGTTTTTAATTCTCTTACTGTGTGGTGATGAGACACTGGAATAGGCTGCTCAGAGAAGCTGTGGATGTCCCATCCCTGGCAGTATTCAAGGCCAGGTTGGATGGCGATCTAGTGGGAGGTGTTCTTGCCAATGGCAGTGGGTTTGAAACTAGATGATATTTAAGGTTCCTTCCAAACCAAACCATAATAATAACAATATAGATTTTGGCTCGTCAGCACCTACTGTTTCCTTCTGCATTTTCTGCTGCACTCTGTTATTTGCTGCAGACTCAGATTCCTTCACTATGTGGGCATTCATTTAAACATCACCAGAGGCAAAAGCACAGTACTGGAGACTGCATCAAGAGGAACATCATAGCACAGTTTTATGAAATAGGGTTGCTGAGGAAACCAATAGACTTTAAGCAAATGTGAAAGTTGCTAGAAAGAAACATTCAATGCCTTCTTGGAAAAATAACCTGATGTGGTGGAAAGACACTGTGATATTAGCAACATAATGTAACTGCTTTAAGGAGATCTCCATGACTCAAGGAGAATTGAATCAAAAAAGAATATTTGTAGGAACAATAAATTATGTATAGCTACTCAAAAAGACTAATCTTAAGGACAAAAGGTCGAGCCCACAGTACCTGATGGAACTCACCCTAGAGTAATTAAGTAATGATCTGAAGCAATCTCTACACCACCAGTGTGAACTGAAGGATGATGCAAGTCCCAAAAGACTCGAAGAGGGCAAACACAACATCTATTTTTATAGAATGGAAGAACAATTGAGAACCTGAGAATTTATAGACTAGTCCAAATCTATTTGATCCCTAGAAAAATATTAGAGCAAATGAAAAAGAAAAAGCCAAATCAAAACCAACAACAACAAAAAGAGTACTTATAAAAGAAGATGAAGATGAGAAACACCCACAAGTTTGCCAATAGAAAAGTATTAAAAACAATGAAAGTGATTCAGTTTTCTTCTCAAACAGATAAACTGCCAACTGGATGAGATGTTGTAGAAACAGTGCATTTTAGCAAGGTTATGTGACATGATGGCCTAGGATTTCTTGTAATAAGTATTGGCTGGTATCTACAAACATTTCAGAACATTAAAGCCTTACGATGTAAAAGTAACATAATCAGTTCTTGCTTTCCCTCTATATAAAGAGACACAGACACAATTATTTTTAAGTAAAAAAACCCAAGCACACAGATGTAGCAACACAAAATTAAGAATAAAGGGATTCAGATTCATTGTCAGGGAAGACAGGGCACTTCACAGCTGCTCATGGGAAACAGCACCATAAAATTTATAGTTATCAAATAAAGTTTTGGAGACAATTGTGAAGGACAATGTGGGATATCCCAGATCAGACTGACAATTACTAAGATTCTGCAGCAGGAAATTGGCTAGAATAAAATTTGGATGTGAAAAATAAGAAAACAGCCATGAACAAGACTTGTGTTGACTATGGAAAAGAAGAAGAAAGAAAAATACAAAATAAGGACAGAACCACAATAAAAACATTTTGAAAAACTGCTTCATTTCATATGTCAATATTTTAAAGGATTGCACAGGCCCTCTTAAATATATGCACTCAATCTGATTAAGAGGCCATGTTTATGAACTCAGTTTCAGTAAATACAACATGGTATCTGGCACAAATGGTAGTTACACGGTTACAAGCACACATAGGAAAACATCAAATAAGTAAACATATACTTTAAAGCTGACTCACAATCCCTGCAGATTTGACAGTCTTGTAGCAACCACTTCAGCAACTTCTCTTTTTTCCCCACAAATATTAGCACTCTCAAGAGCAAATGCAAATACTTGCAAATTCTGCTAGGCACTGAGACATATTTGATCTCTCCCTCAGTTTCATGAAATAATATAGTTATGGTGAAGGCTACAATAATAAAAGTCCAAGAAGAAAAAGAGTTGAATTATCATAGGAAAGGGATCAAGAATCCACAAAGATAAAAAACTCAGAAAAGCATTTAAGAGCAAGAAGGGGAGAAGAAAATCTGTAAAAGAATCAGAACCTCCCCATAAATACACACAAATACTACAGCAAATCTGCTAGAACATACATAAAAGGGCTTTTATGAGAAAAACAGCGAAGTGAGTTACTGCAACGAGGTATAAAACATAGATTGGGGCTCTCTTGCTTTGGTGACTAACCTTACAAGATTTATACAGAGTATTAATGATGAATAGTTTAGACACAGGTGGAAAAAAGAAAAGGGCTAAAGCTGATTTCTTTCAGATATACATGTACACTTCAGAAGATGAAGCAGTAATAAGCTGCAAGTGCTTTAAAGTGAAAACCAGAACCCATTAGAAACAGGGGAATACCACCTCCTGGAACATTATACTTGTAAAGATGGGAATCCCATGGGAAAGCTGCTGTGGAGAACAGAGCACCTTCTTTCACAGTAGGCAGTGTTTGTCTGAACAGAACATTATCAGAAACAAAGACAATATAGGGCAGTATGGTAATAGATTCCCAGTGGGAGAGCCACGTGTCTGTTCTGCTTTAGGAGGACATGCACATTCACTCCAGAGAGGAAGCAACACAGGAAAACAGCAGGACAGGCTGCCAGCTCTGACTCCGGTGCGTCCTGGGAGGATCTTCTGCTCCAGAGAACGTATGGTGCCTTCTCATTTTCTGTAACAGAAACTGAAAACTGACTACCCTTGTTGGCCTATGGGAAAATGCAAACTATATGCAATCTGACATGTATGCTTATTCGTGGTTTTCTACTTTTCCCCCTCTCTGTTGCTGAATTTCTAGATACTAAAAGCTGGCTTTCAGGAAAAAGGAAATAGCAAAAAGCCCCTGGACTGGACAGTTCAACAGAGCAGCATGCATCAACAGCACACAGATCCTTTAAATGAATTTTTAGGAACAAATAAATACCATAATTTTAAACAGAAAACAGTTCTTATTCTCATCTGTAAGTAGCTACCAGTGTTTTTCATTACAGTTTTAGGATTTTTTCTTCTTTTATTTGTGTAGCTACAAATTTTCTTTTAGTTCCTTTGAAAAACCTCCTTTCACAATTGGCATGGGTTTCTACATTGTTTCAATTTCCTTAACCCAAGAAAACGCAGGTGGGCTCCATCATCATGGGATTCTCTTGCACAGAACAGCAGTACTACAGCACTTTACTTATTTTTCCAGCTATTTCTGGAGCATTAACAGATAGATAAAAACATTAAAATATGTCACTAAGGATTTTTGTGCAGTAAGTTTGCCATCAACAGTGGTGACTTTGAAATCAGAGGTTTTCTGCTGCTTTTTTTCTGGCTGTTCGTGAAACTCCTGTACGGAGAAGCCCACTGAGGGAGGCAGCAAAATAGCACAACAAAGCACAAAACGTGGCAGACTGTCTCATTCATAGACATTGGTAAACACCTTTTTCACATGTATTAATAGTTCTCCATTCCCAAGTGTGTAACCCTGATTTGCTTCCACGTACTCTCCCCGCAGGTGGCTTTCTTTGGACCCATCTCTCCAACCTTCTTACAAGCATTGAGACTTGTAAGAGGACGGAAAAGAAATTTTAAACCTCAACTGCAAAATCTCTAGAAATATTTGATTAATCTGTGGAATCTGTGGCCTCAATCATTAAAAAAATCACAAAGAAATGCAGTAATTTTGGTCCAACACCCACAATAATGAGGTTGAATTCCATTCTCAGTTGTAATAAGGTAAATCCAGATGAACACCAGTGATTAAATAATGCTAATAAAAAATGGTGACAATACATCAGAAGAGGCTCCACTTGGAATAGAGGAACAGCATAATTCAAGGCAGCCTTGAACAGGAAAGTATATCAAAACAGGTCCCTATTCCCAACTTTGCTTTAAAAGTTCTGTGGACTTACTGGATATTCAGAAAGTAACACCTAGAACATAACCATTTACACAAACTTCTAAAAAAAATAATGTCTGCAAATATTTTAAGACTGTGATTCTGTATTGCCTAACTAGAAGAAAGATGCATGGAACAATGGCACAAAAATTCTCAGCAAAGGAAGAAGAGCCATTTTATAGTTTATTTAAAGATGATATATAAGTACTGCTGTAGCTCCACTGACTCACTAGAATTAAGTAGTATATCAGGTGAGCACCTGCTCCTAGATGTGTTGAATATGTGGACAAGTCAGATAAATTCACCCAGAAATTACATGGTAAAACTCTATCCACTCTCTTCCTAGAATGGCAAAACTAACTGAGGATTCAGTGGAAAGAATTTAGTTTGTTTTTGAAAAATAAATTAGTATGGACACACATATGGAAACACATACAAACACACAGACTTGTCAGAATAAAACACTGACAATCTTCTCACAGGATACATTCACTGGATACTTCTTATTGCTCTGCATATTGAAATGTGACTGCCTTTGGCAACATATCAGTTTATGCAGTGTGAGTAAACATCACTTTCATATAAAGATGTGAATTTGCAGAGATGCACTACAGTTGGAAATAAATTCCACAATCCACCATTGGGCTCTCCCTCATTTGAAGTGTACATATTTTGATCAAATTTGGCACATCAGGAGCAATATCAACAGAAGAGAAAAAAGTCAGAAGCAGGGAAATTGCAGACATGTTGCTGTACTCATTTTTAAGCTACCTTTCTGTCCTGAGTTCATGTCTTAGACTGCACAGATGTACAGGCAGGGAGATTTCAACACGCAAAGACCTGGTCTTCTATAAGCAACACAGGTGAGACTGCAAAGCGGAAAAAGTTTCCTCTGCATTATTTTTATATCTTCCCCTATCCTCCCATGCAGCTTCCATGTAATTCCAGAGTATTAGAGCTGAAAAAATGAACAACTTAAAGCCTGAGAAGAAATTCGAGTCAGAACTGCCTCTCAACTCTTAAGAATCATTTCTGTGTTCACATTTTCTCTGTATTGGCATGCTCACACTGCACTGACTATGTCTCACATTAACTGCAAACATGCAGAAAGAATGCTCAAATTCTGCAGGTTTTTTCTGAGTAAAATGATAGAACACATGCGAAAGAAATTCCTCATCTTCTCCTTGAATATATATAACAGATTAAATGAACAAAATGGCTGAAAGTGTCAAAATGGCCCATTTCCCTGTTGAAATGTCACCGATTTAGTCCTTTAGTCCACTGTCCGGTTCACTGAGCATAACCTCAGGGATGCACAGTGCACCGCAGGCTGGGTCAAGGAACTCCCCTCCTCACAACAGACTGCAAATGTAACATCTGGCCTGTTGGTCTGATCAGACAGAAGAACCACCAGGATCCCCAAATCATGAGTTCCTTTCCCTTTACAAGTGTGTGCACGATGCAGAATTTAATTAGTCTTTTCACTAGGAATCAAGATAATTCATTGGGGTTATCTTCTGCTTGACAATATTGCTAAAATATACACCCTGTTAGATGATGCTGACCCAATCACTTCCACCATCACATAAAACAGGCTGACTCGGTGCAAAGGAAATCAAAGCTGGAAATAAAGAACCTGGCTGTGACCATGTTGGAAAGTTCTTCTTGATTCAGATACATCACCCACGAGACTGATGATGCAAAGAAGTTCTAAACACACCTGCTCATGATAAAGGCGTCTGAAAAAGTGGCTGAGCAATTAGCATATCCCTAGTGATTTAAATAGCTAGGTTGGCACCAGTAGACCAAATCCTGCCTGCCTGTACCCCAATACCTATAGATCTGAGAGGTAACTAACTCAAAGCATCAAGAAAGAAAAGATATGAATGGTGATCATTGCTCACATAATTGAGGAACTAGGATTATTATCACCTGATTATTTAAGATCTATGGAGGTGCACAGAAAAGTTGATATAAATGCTTTAACAATATTTTTCTCCTTATTTAATTCAAAACGTAATTGGGTTAAAACCAAAGATCTCACTTGAACTGCTTTTAACTCTTTATGTTGATTAGATTTAAGGAACCACATTAATTATTAAAGACATTAGAAGCTGAATGCACTTGCCTGTCCTGCTTTCTGTGGCACACAGGTGGAATCATTAGCTAACAAGGAAAAAATAAAAGAAATGGAATCACAGCGATTAACAAAAAAAGAACAGCAAACAATAGGAAGCAAGTGAATTTTGAAAGAGAAGTAGAAGGAAAAACATAAAACAAGAGCACTTATTGAGAAGAGGTATTTACTCCTTCAATTCATTATTTTCTTCACAGTTTTGTGACTGTTGAATAGAAAATATTTACTGATTTATTTTTTCCACAGGGAACCACAAGCAGTAAAACTGACAAAATGCACCATAAGCTTCAGTATCCCAAATATCAACTCACCAGATAAAGGAAGAAGAATGTCCTACCTATTCAGACAGTTCCATTAGTCTAGAGATTCTGATAGCATCATTTCTTCTGGCTGCTTTCACATAAATGATGAAAGCAAGGGTCTTTCACAACTTTTTGCTCCCACACAATTAAGTTTAAGCCAAAAATGTTTACCAGTAGTATCATTTGTTCTGCAAACTGTTAAAAACTGCAAAGCAGTTTTAGCTCAGGTCAGTCCATCAATTACTCTTTTATCCATTTCTCACTGAATAGGAGTGAGAAGTACTCAAGTTACAGTATTCAACTGCCTCTCACCCTTCAGCATGCCAGATGAGACTCTGGTAAAGGTTTTACAAATCTTCTATATTAGGCCAATGAGATAGTATTTCTAAAAGCTTTGGAAGCATTCCAACAGTGTGGTTCTGTTCCTGCCAGCATTTTCACACTAAGAGAATCTTTGTTTAGGTCACTAAGATGTTTGTGTATTACACATGCAACTAATAACAGATGAATGTTCACAGTGCAAAACTGAGATGTCTGCTCATTAAGTCAGTGAACACTTTCCATCCTTGCTGTCAGGTGAGAATAGTTTCCAATTGTTTAGGACACACAGAAGTTAAAAATTAGTACTTCTAACAGGACTTAAAAAAAAACAACATTCAATTTCTGGATGCTTACTGCCTAGTTTTCAGTCTCTTATATTCCCCTGTGCAGTTAATAATTTTCTTGCTTTAAGAAAGAAAACATGCTTTCCAAGGAGAATAAAGATGGCTAAAAGGGCTGAACTTAATTGGAAGACTAAATTTATTCAAAAGGTCTCTGGATGTCTGCCTGATTCTTCTCAGTCACACTCACGGAAGTCTTTTAGAACTAAAAAAATAAATGCCGGTGAACCTCCCCAAAAATTAACTGCAACATACTGGCATTTAATATACATAAAATGAATCAGTAAAATATATTGAAGACAGAAACGTCATTACATTTCAAGTACGATTTTTGAAAAGAAAAAAAGTTTCCAAATTACTTTTGCAAACTCATCACTGTGGTAATGGAAAGTGTGTCTTTATGAAAGCACACAAAACAAAGAAATAGATTTGACAAATTCTGCCACCTCTGAATAGCAGAAATTCAGAGTCTGAAGGCTGGCCAGCTAATCATTTAGTTATTGTTATAAATTGTTCAGACAATTCAAAGTGAGCAAAGAAAAGAAGACATTCTACTTCCTTCAAATATCATTCTGCCTTATTAGTCTTTTACAGAGAAACCAAAAAAAAAAAAAACAAAACAGAAAAGTATTGATGATTACAGTGCATGTACCTGTATTTACAAGTAAAAAAAAAAAAAAAAAATGAAGGAGCTGATGGACTTTCTAAAAAAAAAAAAAATCAACTTTTTTCAGCATTACCTCAAGCTTTATTCTTTTCCATTGAAGTTCTATGCCATAAGAAAAGACTGTTTATCTCATGCACATCAAAACATTAGAATATAGTCAAATACAAGAAGGAACCTGCTCCAAGCACAGACACACAGTTTTAAGTGGGACCTGGGATACTTACATAAATGTATAAAGCTGTGACACTAAAGTTTAAACAGTTTTTTAGTCACTATATTTAAAAAAGGAATAAGTATCCTGGGATGCATCAGGCAAAGCATCGCCAGCCAGTCAAGGGAAGTGATTGTCTCGCTCTGCTCTGCACTGCGCCCTCCCCTTGAATATTGTGTACAGTTTTGGGCACTGCAATATAAGAAAGATATTAAGGCATGAGAGAGTATCCAAAGGAGGGCAACAAAGATTGTGAAGGGCCTTGAGGAGAAGCCATATGAGGGGTGGCTGAGGTCTGTTGGTCTGTTCACTAGGTCTGTTAAGCCTGGAGAAGAGGAGACTGAGAGGAGACCTCATTGCAGTTCACAACCTCCTCATGAGGGGAAGAGGAGGGGCAAGCACTGATCTCTTCTCTGTGGTGATCAGTGACAGGACTTGAGGAAAAGACCTGAAGTTGTGTCAGGGAAGGTTTAGGCTGGATATTAGAAAAAAGTTCTTCACCCAGAGGATGTTTGGGTGCTGGAACAGGCTCCCCAGGGAAGTGGTCACAGCACCAACTCTATCAGAGCTCAGGAAGCATTTGGGCAATACACCCAGGCCCATGGTGTGACTCTTGGGGACAGTTCTGTTCAGGGGCAGGAGTTGGATTCCATGATCCTGGTGGGTCCCCCGTGATTCTGTTAGGTACACACACTAAACAACAGGCTCGACTCACACTCATATAATTTCAAAACAAACCAAACTTCCAATCAGATGTGGTACTATGACGAGTTTTTGCGACACTCTTTGCAGTCACTAAGACTCACGGATTTACCCTTTTGTCATCACAGTGAAAGAAACCAATTAAAGTACAAACACAAAAAAGCATATGTGACCACATAGGTAACAGAACATCTCCTCTCCTTCCTCCCTCAGAAAGTATGTCTGTACCATGCCACAAATTATAGAAATGCTGAAATAATACTATGAATATCTGGGACATCTGCATTTTAAAAAATGTAGTGTTCTATGAGGAGAGGCTGAGGGAGCTGGTGTTGTTTGGCCTGGAAAAGAGGAGCCTCAGGGGAGAGACCTCAACACTCTCTACAACTACCTGAAAGGAGGTTGCAGCCAGGTAGGCATCAGTCTCTTCTCCCAGGCAATCAGCAGTAGGATAAGAGGGCACAGTCTTAAGCTCTGCAAGGGGAGGTTTAGGCTGGATATTAGGAAGAAATTTTTTACAGAGAGAGTAATCAGACATCGGAATAGGCTGCCCAGGGAAATGGTGGATTCACCATCCCTGGAGGTTTCTAGGATGAGACTAGATGTGGCACTGAGTGCCATGGTCTAGTAACCACAGCAGTGTTGGACTTGATGATCTCGGAGGTCTTTTCCAACTCAGTTGGTTCTATTCTATTCTGTAATTCTATTCTAGTCTAGTGTTCATATTTAGAATTATGAGATGTGTGAGATTTATTTTTATTTTTCTTCCTAACCATTGTACATTCAGTAGTCTGCTCTTTTCAGAAAGAAAAGTTTTCAAAGTCATTAATATCTCTAGAAGCAGAATTTGTTGGACATAGACAGCTGTTTTTCTTTCACTATAAGCTTCTTCTCAGTGCAGGAATGTATCACGTTTTGTCATCTCTACCTCCATTATCAGTTTCAGTAAAATGATTTACACTGGGTTCCAGTGAGCAGAGGGGAAAAGGCAAAAACAAAATAACAATAAAGCAATTGCTTATATCTTTGATCATTTCATTGACCCAGAAATCCTTGAAGCACAGATGTCATTTCAGGCCCAAGAATAGTACTATGACACCAATGGAAACTGCTCCTAGAAGTGTCAGAGTAGAAGGCTTTGCCGAGAATAAAGACTAAAAATCTCAAACATGAAGCACACAGTAAAGATCTCACAGATTTTAAGTAAAAGGAACTCTTCATATTTCATACACATTTTATGCATTTTATAAATATCTTTTTTTTTTTTCCTAGCTAATGCAAGTCTACGACAGAGATTCTGAAGGTCTAACTTCCACTTAGAAAAGCTGCATTGAAGACTGACAAAAAAGCCTATTGCCACAAAAATTTGTACCAGCTGGGGATTTAAACATCCAAAGAAGTGTAAATAAACAAGACATTAATTTGCATCTGGCCTAATATTGAATTCACTTCAAGAATTTGATTAAAACACAAAAAAACAATGACCCCCCTCCCTCAAATTCCAAATCCTAAACCATTCCTTTAATTAGGAGTGGAACTCATGCTCATTTTGTCTGAACTCACACTGCAGTTAGCCTGAAAATGAAAAACCAGACTGGACATATATACAAATGGAACAACCTCTCATTATTCCCCTTTACTGCCTATTTAGGTGGAGGTCAAATAAAGTTGCAACACTAACACCTTTATCCAATAAAAGCACCTAAGGAATCATTAAAGCGGCACATACATGAAGGTGGGCCAAGAAATTTTAATCTGCAGGAGTTAATATATTTTAAAGTCTATAACAAGGCTTCAAGATGGATAACTGCTTACATCAAATAAAATGGACTAATTTTTAAAATTGAATGAAAATTGCATAGAACTACTATCTTAAGAATTCATCTGTCAGCCTTCCAGAATACAATTCATGCTTCAACATGGTCCCAAGTAAGGACAATAGTGTAATCAATAAAAGCCTTCACATGTTAGTGGACTTTAATAATTCTTAGTATTCTGGCTATTCAATGATCACTGAAATGCATTTCACATGTTGAGAATGCACTGACCCACATCAAGTAATATGTACTTTTAAAATTTTATTAATGAAAAAATGATACCGATAAAATGTGACCGCCAAGGCTCAAGAAATTGCCCTGCATAGAATTTTATTCTTGCAATTTATTACTTATTCTAAAACATATTTTGTATACTACCACTGACTTCATAAAACTACCACTTACATGTATTAGCTCTAGTAGAACATTTTCTTTATAATTAATGGTATATTCTAATACAGTTAAACCAGAATAATAGTTCAAGTTTCATCCTGAGGCTCATTACATTGCTAATCTCAAAGACCACAGATGACAGCAGTTAATTCTTTCGTTTTGACGCTCTTTTAATATTTGTCTGCTGGGAAAAAACCCACAAGACCTCCCTAAAAATATAAGATGTTTTAACAGTTATATGTAGTTTCCTGTTTCTTTACACAGTTATTAAAACTTGAATAAATCCTCTTTACAATTGAGCCAATCCTATAATTAGTGAATTCTTCACACCTTGCAGAACTGTGCTACACAAAATACTTTTCCCCAAAAGGGGTACATACTACAAGATTTTAAGTATTTAATAAAACAGTCAACTACCCAGGAGTATTCTAATTTAAAGTTTTCAAAATCTTACCTTTGACCTAATTGTATTTTGCTACTTTAGGTATTTGCATGAAAGACATGAATGTATTTTATAACTATAGTAGTTTTAGACAAATAGATGCTCCCTCAAGTATGGTCACTGCATATTACAATGTAAGATTATTGCTTACTTTTTTCTAAAGCCTCTTAGACTATTACTTGTACAAATAGAGTAGTCTTTGGCTTTGAAGCCAACAGCACATTTAAAAAGAAGAAACAAGATGGAGAGAGCACAGATCATCTCCACCAGAAAGTGAAATAGTTATTTATTAAATAGTTTCAAATAGAACATTATGGTCTATAAGTATCTCAGAACATGCCAATTAAAGTACTTGAATATGAAGAAAAAATCATTTAGGTGTTACAACACTTCACAGAATGTCTTCGCTGTAAGGTTACACATAAAAAAATACCTGACTGAACCCATGATGGTTGGCAACCATCATCTAAAAATTCCACAGAAGGAACAGCTACACTGGAAGAACATTCAATTCTTACAAAGGAAGGCTACAGATATAACTAGGAGACAGAAGCACCTCTCTTAGAGGAAAAGCTGAGAGAGCAGTTCCTGTTTAGCCTGGAGAAGAGACAACTGAGAGGAGATCTTATCAGTGCACCCACATACCTTAAGTGAGGGTGTTAGTGGTTCCCAGCAACAGCATAGGGGGCAATGGACACCAAGTGAAACATAGGAAGTTCTACCTCAATATGAGAAAAACTTCCTTACTTTGAGGGTGACCGAGCATTGGAACAGGCTGTCCAGAGATCCTAGGCAAGCTGTTCTGGATAAACCTGCTTTAGTACAGGGTTTGGACTAGAGGATCTCTAGAGGTCTCTTCCAACCCCAACAATTCTGTGATTCTGTGATTCCGCTACTGTGAATAAATATTTCTTGATTCATTAAATATATAATCACAGTATTAAGCAATCATACCTACTGATCTATCACACTGATGCAAATAACACACTTCGCACAAAAAGACTTTCACGTACAGACTGTCGGTTGCAGCCATTGTTGACAACTGGAGAATTTTATGGTACTCAGATGTAACGACAATAATTAGTTTACTTACTCGCTCATTTTAAAATCTTTATCAAACAGACATATTTGGAAATATTCCGAAACCTTTGAATACAGCCCTCTGGTACAATTAATCATTACAAAGGGAAAAGATGTACTAAAATTGTACAGCTCAGCTTCCTCCTTAAGTGCCAGCGGAACTGTATAGAAATGTGCAATAGGCACACGCTGGGCTGCCTTGCTCATTGTCACCCCAGATTAGTAGGCGGGGGGTAGAGGGAGTATTTGTGGAAAGATACTCACAGCTCGAGCACTGTGGCCAAGTGCTCAGCTGTTAAGGGCTGTGTTAAGCCAGCAGGGAACCTTCAATTTCACACGTGAAAGGATGAAAGGATAATTCCTGTGCCAAACCTAGGCCTCAAATTAAGAGTCTGATGCATCTCTAATTCCATTTGACATGAAGCACTCTCTCAGAAGGGTTAGCTTGAGTAAGTATATTAAACTGAGCTCTATTTACTAGAATTTTATGTGTAAGAAACTGGGGGGACAGACCCAATAGGAAAATAAAGTTTCTTCTTTACTCCCCAAGGATTGGGAAAGAAAGAATTGCCAGAATTCAGTATTTAGGAAATTTGATTCAAACGAACCAGTTAGTCGTTAACAGATAAGCACAGATCTAAAAACAAGGACTCAGATGTCACAATGTCAAAACAAATGTGCATCAAATTTTTAGTTCAGAATCTGGCCACCTGCCCCAATTAAAGAGAATCTGGTAAATACAATGCTCAGATAGCACATACAAGTAATGCTACAAACCTCTACACACTGTCTGACCAGGCGACTAAAAAGTACTGAAATAAGGCACAGCATATCTGAGAAAGCTTTCATTAAATCACTCCTGTGAAAAAGCTCCTAGCATGGAAAAAATAAAGAAGCACAATACATACTATATTGTACATACTATATGGTTATACAAATTTCTATTAAAAAATACAGAAGTCCCCAGTGTTTGAGAAGACCACAACTATCCCCTAGTCAAGCAGTCTGGAAGTTCTGCTCACTTTCAGACTTGTGTTTGGAAAAGTATTAATGTTAAAAG
Organism: Lophotriccus pileatus; assembly: GCA_035583135.1. Classification (NCBI taxonomy): domain Eukaryota; kingdom Metazoa; phylum Chordata; class Aves; order Passeriformes; family Tyrannidae; genus Lophotriccus; species Lophotriccus pileatus. The sequence continues at coordinate 36,191,716 of JAWWES010000133.1, read as the reverse complement.
TCAGCTAAAGTCAAGTTTTCAAATAATACCTCCAAAGTTTACTTTTACATAACAGTTAATTGTCATGCACATCGGGTGCATGACAATGTGCATTCCTTGTTTTCAGAAATCCATAAAATCTTTACATCAGGATTCATCTGTATGTAGGAAAACAAGAGACTCCTGAGATAAACTCTAGATATTTTAACTGGGGCTATTTACCCAGAAAGTATACAAACAGAGTGCCAAAGAGAGAACTGTTATCTTGTTATCTTTCTCCATTTGCACACAGAGTGCAATATTATGCAGGAGGAAACCTAATAATATCAATCCATATAAATAGTCAACTAATCTAAGTAGACATATGTAAAGACCACTTGTGTGCATTGCAAAGTCTGGCATAGGAGGAAAATGGAACACAAGATTATTATTTTTTAATTTTAACTTTAAACTTGCTTCCTGTAGGAACTACCTCCTGCCAAACTTCTAAGCTGTCCAAGGATGGAAGCTTTCTTTGGACGAGGCAGTAAAAGGCTGTCACACAGATCTACTCAAAGCATTTAGAGAGACAACTTAGCAGCTTCTGGTTACAATTTGTTACCAACAGTGAAACAGCAGTAATAGCTGAGACTTCCCAGCTACCAGACTTCTGAAAGTCATTATGTGTTTGACTGACATGGCAAAGGGTCAAGCAAATGCTCACCTTTACTGATTTGCCATAAGAAATGAACTATTATACCCTTTTCTCTATGAAATGTTCTTTCGTCCCCTTCCCACCCACCCCCCCCAACTTGTCACAACTCAGCACTTCTTCCACTTTCTCTTCTGAGCTGTGTGCCATTCAAAAGACCTAGAATGCAGAAGAAATCCAAGCTTTTAACTGTACTCATGCCCTGCTACTTTAGCTGTTCTCTAGCCGAGACCTAGAGAGGACAAAGCTAAAAGAGCCAAAGCCCTTTTCTACCATAGCAGTGTGAGACAAGTAAGCCCCCCTCTGACTCTGATCTACAGTAATTAGCAGAGACAGCCTTGAGTGCATCACCATCCTAAGAAGAAGAATAATGCCTTTCTCTGCTTTCTGGCTATTCACTTGATGTGTGTTGACTCTCCAAGAAGCTGCTGAAGCACATAAGAAAGACAAATGCTAGTGCCACAGCAAATGACTAGGAGATGAAGCTATTGCCTCCTTCTTCCCAGGAAATATGTTATACAGTTATTTCTGTCTTTCTAAACCTTATTTCTTTCTGAATATGCAACAGAAAAAGATTTTTAAAGAATGACTCGAGCTCAGTAAAAGCACTAGGGACATTACAAGCTATGACAGCAACATAAGCAACAAGAGCCATTTTAAAGCAGGTTGTATTAAAAAAAAAAAAGTCCCCTCCCAAGGTTTCAAGATGGTTTTCCAACTCCTTGACTTAGTAAAAAATAAGTAACTACTCATTCAGATTTACTCATCATAAGAACACTTTCAATAAAATTAGTATTTTAAGATTTTAATAAAAGCAAATTAAATAAGAAGAAACTAACTGGCTACTAACAGTCACATAGAAATTGCTCTTCACTATAAGTAGGCTTAGCTAAAAGTAAACCATCTATGAGTTCAGGTCCACATTAAAACAGGCCTCTCTGCTCACGTACGCACACATGTATGCAGGAATGAAAATCAGCAATATCTGCTACAGGGGTTTTTTTGTTTGTTTTGGTTTTAATTGCACAATCACTTATTTAGCAATCAAAACCAATTCCACATAATCTTTAAATCTCTTTGCTATGTAAGATCAAGTGTAATAATGTTTTTGCCATAATGTGAAGATATGAATAGCAGGAAAGCAGTGTACCTTCTATCTTTTGGAAGTTGTCTACATTACTGACCCTAAATCCAGTGTTTCTCTAGTAACTCAGGCCATCAGATCCAAAATTATATACGTTTATGTAATGCACCATGAAACATTTGCTCAAAGCAGTTCTCTTGAAGTTTTTTGTTGGGATGCTGTCAAGTCTTGCAATGCACAACACAGTTATTGCAACATAAAAGCTTTCCTCACTGAAATCTAATACACTTAATTCTGATGTTGAATCTCTTTTAAAATGAGAAAAAACCCCCAAACTTAAAACTTACCTGCTTTATACTCAAAGAAATATTACCACAACTTTTAAAAGGATATAAAATTATCAACCACTTTCTTTCACCGTTACTTCCAGAAGAATGTCTTGTTCTCCCAGGAAGCATAGAAAGGATTAAAATTTTTCTTCAAATTAACTCAGACTTGTATTACTCAGAAGAGTACTTTGTCTTAACAGCTACATCAGTTATTCCATAAGGTTCATTGTACTAATTAACCCCAAACATGCTTAATAACTACAATCACAGTACAACTCTTAAGAAGTATGAAGATATAGATTGTTGGAATCTCAGACACAAGAAAAAGCAAAATATAGGAGCACAAACACATAATTTTACAATTAAACCTACATTTACATGTTACACTTTCAGTGGACTTAAAGGAATATCTGTCATTCTATATCTAAACAAATTTAATTTTCATTACTTTTAATTGGTCTATTTAAAGGTTTTAACTTTGTAATGACATTTATGCTTCACTAGAAAGTCAGGAATAACCTTCTGGACTCCACTGAAAGTTTAGTGAAGCAAAATTCAGATATATACTACACACTATGAGTAAAGTACATTGTATACGCCTTTCCAGTTTTATTTGTAAGTTTCTTACTGTTTCCCAACAGATATAACAAGAAACTTGATTTTCTAATCAAATTCCTTTTAATACAACATTTTCATTCAGGCCAAAATCAAATGCTGAACTTTTACAAGCATTTTTGGTGTGAAGAGCCTTTGTCAAATACTTAAGACAGTGAATAAATCCAGGGAGCAAGGAAGAAGGCAACAACAATTTCCTTTCAAAAGGCAAACTCTGCTATGGTTCATGGTACAATGTAATAATGGGTATACAGAACTAGACTAATCAATCACTTGATTCAACTATCCTGTCTCCAAAAGCCAGGGAAAAGTAAAGAAAAAATTAGGGTAAATGTACACAGTACTTCCCCCAGTGCTCTTTGAGACTTTAACAATTTTTGCTGAAGGAGGTTTCAGAGCCATCTGGCTTCTATGTATTTCTGAATGAATTTTCCAATCTCACCTTGAATCAGTCTACACTGTAGCAAACACAGAACTGCCCACTGAATTCCGTAGTTGCATGATCTGTGTTTCATAAAAAAAATACCCTTCCTTTGGCTTGCTTAGAAACCAGCTTCTACCAGATTCAAATGATATTTTCTATTGTAGAAGACAGATAAAGTTTATTAAAGAATGGGTGCTAAATATATATTCCCATCGTATTCATGCAAGGATATGCAAGTATGCTTAATTACTGGCAGGCAAGCTTGGGCTTTGTGATAACTATTTATCATCAAGATATGCTTATAACAATACATTACAACAGTGCACTTGAAAGAGAAAAATGCCAAATTATGTTTCAGTACATTACAAAAAAATAATGCATAAGAAATTAAGAAATTCAGTTAGAATAGGGAATAGTACAGCAGTTATCCTAAAGAAGAATTCTATCCAAACATGTTGTCGTGATCTAGAAATGGTATTCTCCAATTCAGTGCCCCCACTGACACTCTCCCAAACCGCTCTGCTGCTCTCTCGCTCTCCCTTCCCGCTGTGGCAGGATGGAGTTGAGAATTAGAGGCACAAAAGGTAAAGAGCACAGAACAATTTGTTGAAAACAGCAATAAGAATACGAACAGTAACAGCAACAATATTAATTACAAAAGGTATAAGACAAAAAGATTATTTCCACAGAAAGCCCGTGACAATAAACAAATACAGACTGGCTCTTCCCCACCATGCTTTCTCAACTGGAAGGGATGCCCTTCTCCTCAGAAGAGAGTGTCCCTTTCCCCTGTCCCCGGCAATGACCTGAAGTGACAGAATAACATGTGGGCCTTGGCCAAGCCCCTCCCAGCTACTGCAAAAAATTAACCTGTCCTGGCTGAAATCAGGACACATGTCAGCCAGAAATGCGAGTTATACTTTAAAAGCTGAAGTGATTTGAACAGATAAGACAAATCTCCAAAATTGATATATGCTTAGCAAAAAATTAAAAAGTCTTGCTGCTGTTGAAAAATGTCTCATCACTTCTTTTAAGTGTTGCTGCAGGAAAAAAACCCCTGTGAGGCTAAAGTACAAGTCTGTACCATAATCATAAATCTAGGAGTACAGACTTACAACGGCAGTTACATCCTTTGGACTGCTGTTGCATTATCTTGCTTTCTTGGTTAATAAAATTGAAAAACAAGACTAAAACTTTAAAAAATAAAGTTAAAGAATAGATCTCGGAAACTCACTTCATAAAAGGAAAGTGTGTATGTTTCCAAATATTTTTCCACATAATAAAATATTTAAACTAAGTATTTGATTTTCCTCTTACATTAACTTAAATTACACAGTTATGAACTGATACCACTAAATTAACTACCTCCGAAGTACATAGTTATAATGTGACTAAGATTTTTGGCACATGTGACTATGACATAATTATGAGGGGTGTCTGGCCAGCTCTGCTGTCCAAGAGAGATGCTACTGAACTGCCAGGGAAATTTGCCATTGAAAGTGAAACAGAAATAAAGTACTCCAGAGCATTCAGTCAAAAAACTGGGAAAAAGCCCATAGCATTTAGTCACCTGTCTTTTAAAGAATTTAGAACAAATATATAACTGCTTAAATACACCTAATAAATTATATGCTGAAAGTATTTGGCAGTTAAAAGCTTAAACAATGAAAGTAAATTTATACATATATATATATACACATACACACAAAAGTTGTGTAATTTTACAAGTTTCATTTATGTCAGAAAATCAGTGACATAAAAGATCCCCCATACGGTTTCCCTTTAAAAAGAAAAAGAAATCCAACATACAATTGGAGATTTTCTAATGCCTTTGTCTGTGTGCAGAGGAATGAATTTTTATTATATCTCAACTGTTACAAGTTAGAACTGAAAGACCAGTGAAATGCATGCTGTGTTTCTTTCTTCAGAAGAAAATGGACAACTATTTTTTAAAACAAAATGAAAAGTCTTGTTCCTGTTGACGTCTACTATCAACTACATAATCACTGAAGATCTATTCTCATGGAAAGTTCAGAAAATACAACTTCTTTGAAGGAGAAATATTTCTATTGTGAAAAATGTCTTTCAAACTGAACTCAAAATTACACACTGTAATTTCAGGAAAAGGAGATTATTTAAGCAATAACTCACAAAAACCCATATCAGGACTCACTGTCACTAGTTCCAAGGCTGCTACTTTCAGGAAAGCCTGAAAAACCCCATGGAAGCTATGTTGATTTGTCACATTTTGTCCAAGTCCTTTCTTTGACCTTTATTACTTTTAAGTACAGATGCTTGTATCTCAGTGAGGTTTTCAAGTACTACTACACTAGATTTAAAAATCTTATTTCTTGCAAAATCATAAAGCTTTTCTCATGAAAACAAAGCCCGTTTCTTCTGAACATATGAACCCTTATGAACAGAGTTTTTTTCCCTGTTATATTACAAAATTGTATCATTTAATAGCAACTGCACAGAAATAGAGGATTATGCTGTCAGGAAGAGAAAATAAATGAAGGGAAGTAAGCTTTGAATAGATGTGACATGTTTCAGAACAGCCTTATTTCCAGAGTTTGTGTTAATATATTTAGTCTAAAAATTATAGAATGAGAGTGGGCTCTTTCTTAATGTTAACTTTAAAGTCCGCACTACAAGTACTTTAGGAAAAACACAGACATACATTGTAGACAAATGGACATATCTTGTACTTCCAGAACACTATGGAGCCTTTCAAATCTTCGTTGTACTTTCATGGCAAAAGAAAGGACAACCCTTGTGAAATGGTGTTTGTTTACATTCAGTTGAGAGCGGAAAAAGGACTTTAACATAAAGCTAGGGAGAAACTTGCAAGCTGAATTGAGGAAAAAAGTATTTTGCTTCATTTTTTGAGACTCATTGGCTGCTCTAGTTTCATATTATATGTCTTATACATCATATGTAGGTTGACGGACTTATAGACACCTACATACAGTAGCCACTGAGAATTACTGTAAACATAGTTGCACACACAAGAGTAGTTTGACCTCTGAGTTACTAATTTATGCAAATATCATTTACGAGTTTTTAAACTGAAAATTGTATCTTGACATTCTCAGTCACAATGAAAATGATCCATACCCAAAACTACTAAAAGTGTAGCAAACTGTGAAGTGACAGCAGCATCAGCTCCAGAAATATTTAGACCAAGAATAAGGCAGGAAAATAAAATAGCTTAATTCCATGTAAAAGAAAGTAGCATATAGAAAAAAAAGAGTCAGCATTTCTTACAGAAAACACTATTAATTCCTAAATTAATTCCTAATTTTTAAATATTACAACACTTTTTCACTATGGAAAGTAAGAATTAATAGCTCCCAACACCGGACATACTGTAGACTTATGCTAATTACATAGTAGGACACACAACCCTGAATTTCCTGAAAAATTACGTTTGCCAAAAATAGAAATTTGGAACTTAAATGCATTTGACACACAAAAATTTCTAGTAAATTGCTGCTTGCCTCCTGTTGTTGTTTTTCTTCCTTCAGATATTCTACTTGTAGTTAAGTTATTCACTACCAGATCAAGCATTTGCTTTCCTGTTACCACCAGCACACTTACACAGGCACGAAATTTAATTGTACTTCTAAAATTACCCAATTGAAAACTAGAACCATGAAAGAAGAGTGAAAGAAAAAAAGGAGAGCTCAAAAAGCAGAAGAGCTCTGCAGGCTGGCACCACTTAACATTTCACTTTTTTGTGGGTTTTTTGTTTTTTTTTTTTTTTAGATCATCCCTGTCTTAGCATATTGTCTTGTCAGGGCCTGAAGGGCAGATGATCTGTATCCCAATGAAATTTGCATGTGATGAACACATGTTCAGAAATGTTCCAGATCTGTAAGACTGATGTCATTTTTACGATTTTAATAATCATAACTCAATTTTATTGACTTGTACATTTGTGAGGAAACTAATTAACTTTTAAATGTAACATCTCCTTGGGGGAAAAAAAGATGTGTTAGAGATGGAAACAAAATCATGGTTCAGAGCTCCCAACCATGATTTAGTGGTGGGGAAATTAATGAAAGTGAAGACAAACTGATGCAACATTAAGTGAAATTTGGCTTTAATTCTGATCATACACTTAGAGACTATTAAAGTCTATATAAGAACCTATGAATAGCTAGTCCTTTTTGAAAAGGACAAGTATATTTTAACAGTCCTAGACTGAAGATTCCACTAAACAGAATGTGGATAGAGCCATAAACAAAGGAACATTTCACCAACAACACTGTAAAGAAAAAAAAAATCAAGTTTAAATATCAGTTTTCATCATGTTTCATTCCTTACATAAATAGTAGCATTTACGTGTCCAAAAATTTATTATACACATACCACATACTACTATAACTTTAGTTATACATATAACACCAAAGGGTTGTTTCCAACTTATACGTAAAAATCAGGAACAGAACAGAAACACTGTTTCAAAAAATTAATTATCTGAACTTACATCCTTGAATGATGAGGTACCAACGTTGGACAGTAATGAAAGATGACTAGCAAAAAATCAGTTAGACTTCCAAAATTTTTTTTTTTGGGGGTGGGGATGGCCCATTAAACTAACCTAAAAGGAAAAATATAAGATAGAGCTAATCAAGTTTGACAATGCGTTATACCATGCTATGTACACAGTAACAAACAACCCCTGCCCGCTAATAGGCAATTTCATCAGAAAAGAAGGGCCATTGAAAAGATAAAGTATCGTTACCTAAATACACACAGCAGGTCAGTGGCAGAAGTCACAACTGCACAGAGTCACCTGAATGCAAGCTCAGTGCTGTTTGCAAGGACCACCCTTCTCAAACAATAAATGCTGCAGCAAGACGGTCCACAAAAAATCTGCATTTTAGGCTTCTTTTACACTGTGTTTTATCAGCATCTACAACCTCTGTGGTAGTCACAGGCCTTCTCTGAAGTCAATTTGCATTCTACTTGCTGTATTTGAGCAGCATAAATTGTTGTTGTAAATGAGGGCAAATAACACAATTTTGTACTAAATACTGAAGACAATACCTTAGCTCCAACTGCATACCAATGCAGAGATACTCTGCTACAGTTGCTGATATTCGACAGATGGTACAGATTATGCCCTTGCAGTTTATGACATCAGTAGAACTGATTATATTGCACCATAATCATGTCCTCAGCTGAAAAATAAGAGTAGATCTTACAACACCTGTACAAATACCTTCCAGCTATGAAAACACAACTTGAGATCATCATTATAGTCAAGGCAGAAACTTTCACAAATAATGAATGAGTTCTTTCATTTTTATACTGTAAATTTTCACTACTCAAAACTGAACCATTTTGGAAGAAATAATACATTTTTTTCTGTCTAAGATAAAAATGAATTTATCATTCACTCAGATTTATGAGCAAGTTGCACAAGTTGCATTTGAATTATTCTACCAGTCCTATCATTGTGTGAGTTAGGTCACTCTCTTCAGGATAATCAGGTTCAATAAATTAATCCTTTCTTCTAGTACTTCAGCCATGGTAAAATCTGCACATGCAGTGGGCAGTACGAAGATCATAAGTTAATTATTTATGTTTTTACTAACTTTTTTTTAATGTCCCTGATTCTCCTCTCAAATCTTATATTCTTTTACAATAGAGATTAAAAAAAAAGAAAATAGCAGAACCCTAGATGTTACTGTTGCAGAAAGAAATAATCAGGTTCAAATGGTACTCTTAAGAGTAACTCCGCCAAGATAATTTCTGAGTAAAAACATGCCTGAATTTTTATTAAGATTCGAAAGGGGAATTCACATCAAAAAATTTTTGACACGTTCTGAAATGACAAAACATGGTTGAAATTATATACAAGGCTGCTCAAACATACATTATTTCTTCATGCAAGCACAATTTCCAAATATGAACCACAACCTGTTACCATTATCTTGTCGTGACGGTCGAGAAAGAAAAGTTAATCAGAAGGCTTCATTTAGGGTAACATAACAGCTTCTTCTTTATTGTTGTACTCAGTTCTTTCTTACATCCTTTCTAAGCAAATAGCGAAGCAGTAGCAAGCAAGCAGGCAGCAAGCAGTAGCAAGCAAGTAAGCAAGCAGCAAGTAAGCAGCAAGTAAGCAGTAGGTAAGCAAACAGCAAGTAAGCAACAACGTTCTTAATTGGCTAACTATTATTACTAAT
>JAWWES010000133.1:36139549-36182297 GCA_035583135.1 Lophotriccus pileatus | reverse complement strand
AACATCAGGTAAACACACAAAAACCCATCAGGTCCACCTCTTCTTCTTCTGAGGGCCTAACAGGCCTCTGTTAACCCATACAACAACCAGTATGGCTTTTTGCCTATTAAAAAAAGAAAAAATACATATACATAGGATACAAAATTTCTTCAAAGGCTTCCATGGGATGATAATTCAATTTTTTAAATACAACTTGTTAGCAAGTTTGTGCACTGAACTGTGCTGAAAACTACAGCAGATGACTTTACATGTAATTCCTTGAGAAATGTTAAAAGGCAGGCAGGCACTTAAGGGAAAAAAAAAGTGTGTTTCGGTTTATCAATTAGATATTTTCCAATTACAACTTTTCTGAGCTGAAATAAGAGCCTAATTAATCTGGCTGTAAGAAAGATGACTAGCCATCATGACAAATGCCAAATCTGTAGCATCCCTTTTCATCTAACTGCAATGTCAAAACCCAACAATGACGGTTTGTGGGAGGAAGCACTTTCTGTTTTTATTACCAGTTACCAATTTCTTAGTAAAGTTTGAAATTTGTGCCCTGTTCTTTAATTTACTAATGCACTCTGGAATTAGATTAATAATAGAGAATTGCTACAGGAACTTTGTATGTTAATTTTCTGACAAAGTCTGTTATTCAAGATCACTCCTACAGTTATATTTCCTTGTGGGCAGGCACAGGTGCCGCTTTTTAAGGAAAATCATCTTTTTCTGGCCTGTTAGTGTCAAAAAGTATGAAGAAGTGTAAAGAGATGCTTGGCAAAACTTTCACAACGCTTGACCTTTCTGTAGCAGAGATAGCATTTGCAATATTGCATATTATTACCATTTAAGAATATGTTTATTTGGCACCTACTAGAAATGGGCTATATGCCATCTTCACAGATGGTTTTAAGTGTTCACCACTAAAATATCATGTAGCTTAAGAAACGTGAGAGTCAAGGGCAGAGTTTCTTATATGAGAACATTCATGTGTTGTCACATTTAAGTTATCCGCCATTGTAATTCTGCTGTGAGCCAAATTAATCTTCAAAGTGTAAACCTGAATTTTGAAGACAAGTAAAGGAATACTTGTTAGAGTGACCCATGAGAAAAGAGCATGAATTCAAATGCCTTGAGTATTTTCCACAAACAGCTCACTTGCCCTCCAAGGGCTTTAAAAGTAAATACTTTCCTATTGTACAGATGAGAAAAACAAATTGAATGATATTTCCAAAGATGTAACACAATCTGTTGTGAGTCTTGGAAACAGAAAACAGGTGATACTGATACACAATACTGTGTATCTCCTGTTCTAGATGCAGAGATTTATCTGTCTCCAGCTGACTTGCACACAAGTTGGATGCTGCAAAGAACTGAAACTTTTCATGTTTCCATCAACTGCTTGTCAAACCAAGTCTGTTTGCAGAAAATAGTTCATATCAATACTTCCCAAGACTTTTAAATGAGATTTTCCTAAGGCTCCAATGAACAGAGCTGCATGCTGACAGGCACTGAGTACGACTAGTAAAATGGAAAATCACCTCCTTTAGTTATAGTAAAATAGTGTAGCATTTGAGTTTAGCTGGATATAAAGGCCAACTTAATGTCTATCACTAAAAAAAATAGTATCTTCACTAATGGTAAAATATGAGATTAGAAATTTTACAGTTTATTTTATAGAATACTGTATCAGGAGACAGGAAAAGACAGGAATTGTAGTATTTCTAGGAGGAGTTTGCCTATACTGTAAAATCAGATATCAAGGCTTTTAAGCCAGCAATTTGCCATGAGAAGATTCCAAACGATGCAATTTGTAAAACAAGATTGGACTTTTTTTTTCTTTAAGTTTTAAGAACTGAGAAACAGACTTCTATTCCCTGTCCAGTAACTGATATTTAGACCGATCTCAGAGAAACGGTGACTATGTTTGTGCCTCCCAGTCCCAATCTGCAGAACTGAGGCAGTAATGCTGGCCTCCCCAGGAAAGTACTTCTCACCAGTAGTTTGAAGTGCACTGTGTCAGAGTCAAGTATTACAAGCACACCATGAAAAGCATGTGTAAATGTAAAACAATACTGGGGATCTCTCTGACCAACACCACTGCCAAACAAGAGAAAAATAAAAGACTGATTTCCATTTTGACAGCTTGTACTATGCTAACTTCTTTAAAAAAAACATTTAGACAGTCCTGCATTGAATTCCTGTTGAAAAGAATTGATGTTCGCTAATTTAGAATATGTCTGGTTTCAGAAAGTGGTTTTTGCCCATGATCTGATTCTGGTGAAGTTTGATGAAAAAATAACACACAATGGCATAAAGTCAGACTTTAAGGCTATATGGAATGACTGGAAGATACTAGAGGACCACTAATACCTTCAGAAATATTGGTCATTTGATTTTATAACATTTGACTGCAATCTCTCTGTAGTTAAGGAATGTGATCCTTTTGAATAGTTAGAGATATGATTTATTATTTTTACACATGCCATCAAACTAACATCAAAAATGTTCTGAAAGGTTATAACTGATCTTTGTAATTTCCCTCAGTCTGTTCATGTAGTGAATGTGAACTTATCAAGATTCCCATGTATGGATTTCTAATAACAACTGGCCAATTAACTTATACAAGTAGTTTCTGTTTAGTAATGGGTTCATTGAAATACTCAAAGTCAAAACTTGAGCAGAAATAACAAGCTTCAAATCTGAAATGATGCAAGTACAGCTTTTAGTTTCCCCAGAATTACAGTTTAAGAAACTTTTAAGAAGATAAATCGAGCAATATTTTTAAAGAAACTCAATTTTTTTTATACCTATCTTCATCAGCAAACCAATTTACTAGAAAATGCATGAAAAGCATGCTAAAAATATATTAACAATTCAGATAGTTTGTTATTGAAGTTTAGACATGTTTGAATATTTATACTCTGGAGCCAGCATTGAAAACACTGCAGAACAGCAACACCACTTAACCACACGGAATTGTGACTAAAGAGTATCATCTTTTTAACACCTGAAACCCATTATAATGTTTGTCTATGTCTATCTGTTTATCATCTACAGGCCCTTGATCCAAATCCTTTAATAAACTATCACTCATTTAAAAAAAAAAAAAAAGAAAGAAAAACCAGCACTTTCTAGTTAATATTTCCTACACGTATACCATAATTTTGGTTGCAATACATATAATTCTGAGAGAAAGTGATAGTTGACAACAACCGCCTTTTTTCCCCGCTCAGAGAAGAATCTGATATATGTGAGATGTGGGCGCGACTACATAATTTTATTCCTGTTTCAGAAAAGCAACATATTTACATGTCACTGCTCTAACTGTATTATTTTTAAAGTCACTATGTCTCACTTGGTGATTTCTTTGTTTGCTTATCTGTCCTCTTTCATTAGTACATGATTTTCAGTTTTACTTCCTAAAGGGTGAACTTCTATCATTTATTCTAAGGGCTTTCAGGTAGGTTCTAAAACTTCAGCAGTGACTGAATTGAACTGAAGTAGAAGAGCCTGTACTGCACGTTAAAATAACATGTTTGTTCTAACTTAACTACTTGAACTTTCTCCTCTTGTCATTAATCTGCACTGTCTAAAACCTCAGTTAATAGCTTCCCTCTACCACTTCAGGAGTTGTTCAATACGTGAATGTAAGAGGCTTTAAGAGAACTACTGCAAAAGTGTAATACATTGCTACAAAATACTTGGCTTGATTAGGATATGCTGAACTGGGACAGCTATTTTATTAAGTCATCCCAGGAAACTGATTCAGACAACAATATGAAATAGCAGTAGGTGTTACTGAAACAGGACACTGGTCACATGAAATCACTGTAATTGGGATGATTTTGGACAGCAGTAAGTGGGTTTAATGAAGTGACAAAAAGAAATAAACAGTTAAACCTTGTCCTTTAATAAACCAGTTGTCAAATGCACAATTAAAAGGTGAGGCATAAGCTTGAACACATGAAGGCAAAATTCAAGTACAGCTGGCTTCAGAAGACCTCAGACCAAACAGTTTCATGAAAGGATCATGAGTGCAGGAACATTTCAGTCAGAATGATTAGCAATCTGTTAACCAAACTGAGACACTATTTTAGCAGTGAAAATCGCTGTTTAAATGAAAGCACTACGCAAGATACTTACTTAATACTTATAAAGACAGTAGGGATTAAATAGTATTGTACAATTCAGAATATGCGGTGTACAAATGCACGCATCATGCATGCATACACACATGTTCAAATGTGTATGCAAACCATATCCAAACATACAAACTTCTACAGTCAGATTAGCAGTCATATCCTCTACTTCTTATTCCCCAAATACATTTCAAACACCCTTACAAATTATTTCTCATGCTATTAACAAAAAAAAACGAATCAAACATCAGACGTAACTGAATTAGTGACGTGTTGGAACACAAGAAATAGCATCAGCATTCCTAAAAAAACCCCAAACGTATTAACCCATAACCTACATTAATGCTGGTATTGTTGCCCCAGAAACATTAATGAATAATCCTGTATCTTACATCTGTTCATCATCTCCAGTCAACTGAGTCATTACGATTTTGGAGTAAATGAAGCCTGCTCTGTGGGCCAAATCATTAATCAATCTTGCCATGTCATTCCATTTTTCCTTACGTAGCAGACCAAACCCTAGACACCAAGTTTATAAACTACATCCAAGAGGGTATCATAAGCATAACAAGGCTTTTTAAAAAGCAAACAATAGAAAACAGAAAAATAAGATACGGTACAGGAAAGGTATATGGAAACTAGAGTACCGTAATAAGCATTCTGATTCTCAACAGTATTTTCATCTTAACTTCCGTGAGATAAAATTTATCTGAGCTGGTTCACACGAGAATTTCACAAAGAAAGTATTTTCTTCCCCCTCTCCCCGCTCCCCCCACCTGCCCCCCCCATAATGCCATCTCATCCTACACAACGATTTTTCAGACAGTTCTTAAAGCTACAGGCTTGTGTTTCAATTTGTTTTACATCTGCTCCAGCTCAAACCAGTTTTTACTATGGGAGCTTTTTTGTGTGTGTATATTTTTTGTGGTTTGGTTTTGTTTTCTATTTTTTAAAAAAAGGGAGGAAAAAAGAGAGAGTATGACAAAGAGATATCTTTACATTTTATTTTCCAAAACCCACAAAACACCCATATTATTTCCTCAGAGGAAACATGATAAGGAGTTCATACAGGACAATAACAAGAAGTGCATACCAAAGGCAATAAAGTGTGTTGATGCTGATGTTTATGAGAAACTAGACTAAAATTCATTCAGATTCCTCAGGTATCAGCCCATTTTGAGGTGGTTTGCTCTTCTGTTCCATTCTCCCCCCCCCCCCATCCAAGAGAATAGTTTGTTTGGAACTCAACTTTAATATTAGTGGGAAATCAAAGTAAGAAAAATTTGTGGAAGGTCTCTCTATAACACCAAACTTGGTTAGGAAGATCAAGCGAAGAAGTAGATGATTGTGTGCTCTTTTAAAGTGTGGTTAAGAGGACCAGCCTGCACATCTAAAATCAAAAAGAGAATGCCATGAGCCACATCTAAATTAGAGACAAATCTTCATCTAAAACTTCCCCGAATATGACAGGGCCCTGCTAAAATTATTTTGTATATTAGTCTGGAAACCAGGAGAATAAATTTGGGAAATAATTTTTGCTATGCCTTTGAGACCTCCTCTTCCCATATTCTCCAGAGAACAAAAAAGCAATTGAGGCAATATAAACATAACTACGATATTCTCTACTGCAATATTTTGGCTATGTCTCATGAAACATAAAAATATCGTTCCTTTGATAGTCTTACTAACAGCTATTAACATATTAGCTTTGGAGCAAAAGATCTGTTTAGTGAAACAGATTTTGTGTTAGAATATAGTGCTAAAATAGAGAGCATGTATAATATTTCATTGAGAATGTATACTTCACAAGACTGAGGCAAACCATCATTTAAAAAAAAAATCACTATTTACAAAGTGTTTCCCATGCCTAAATAATGTATAATTAGATTAAATTTGCATGTATTAATTTCCTCTCTGGAATTTAAAAGTAACTCTGCACATGCATGCCCCGACAGAGTCAATAAATACCAACGACTTTTTTACATCCTTTCTTCACAAATTCACTACTGACCACAAAGTGTTGATCTAGAAATTTATCCTGGACTGTCTTCATACTACATACAAGCTTCAAAACCAGTCAAAACTCAAAGGCATCAAAGCAAACAGCTACTCTGGAGCTTGTAGAGAAAAAAAACAAACCACATTACTTTTTTTGAGTTAAATATCCAATATTTTTCAAAGAAGCCTGCTTCCTATAAATTCAAATGCTGTTGATCTAATGAAAAAGTACTTTTGTATTCGAGGTGGTTGTCCAACTCAAACCACTCATCAAGGGTCACCTGTAACTGAGCAGGATTACAGAGGAAATAAAAAGAGGCCACAGCTTCATTATTCCATGTTACAGGAGAAAAAAGCAAGATGGAGATATACAGGAAGAAATTTATTCTGTGCTATTGTGCCAAGAGAGAAAGTGATTCAGACAATTTCATAGGAAATCAGTCCCAGTGCACCATTTAACAGATTAGAAGCCTTTGTGTAAAATAGCATTCAATCTACTGTGGGTGTCAGGCTTAAAATCGAACAGGCAATTACACACATCTAATTCAGTAATAAATTATTCCAATTGCTTGAAAGTACCTACAAGAAAGTATGCTTCATGGAACCCAAAGAAATTAATAAAACCCAAAAGATTAATGGAAATTTCAAAAAGACTAGAAAACTTCTCCTGCTGTGAATTTGTAAAGTGACCAGTTCATCTATTCACTTGAGTTGGTTGATTTGACAGTAAACAATTTAGAATTAAATAAAAGAAGGTGTATCAGGTCACCACCAATTATAACTTACACAGAAAAAAATCTTAAAACGCAGAAATCTCAAAATCTTTAATCATCACAGGGCTTACTCAAAAATAATTGTCAGAAATTATCTTTCAGCCTTGGGACTGCCAAGACTATCCTTGACTGCACACAGCAAAGGTAGAAGGGGAGAAGAGAAATCGCAAAAAGACATACCAGACCTCCACTTCTCACTAATGCACAGGCTCTGGTCAAACAACATTTTCAAAGTCTCTGTGCTTTAAATGGTAGGAAAAATTCTTTTGAAGTCATTCCACCTTATGGTGGACTTTTCTAGAAGTGGTATTTAATTCCTTTCAAGAATGAGTGACAAAAATGTGGGGCTTTTCTTTGTTGTTTGAAGTAGTAACAATGGAAGGGAGAGAGTTAATCACTCTCACCTCCCAAAATAGAGAACAGTTGCTGTGCTTTGGGCAGAGTTCCACTGTTGCTTTTGTAAATGCACTAATGAGCCATTGTCATAGTGGTGCCAACCTGGCATTAGCAGTCACCATAAATTTACTGCAAGAACACTGCTGTTTGTAATTAGCTCTTCATTACACAATCAGGCTGATTTAGAGAAGCTCTCATATGATTTGCTCAGCAAATGAAGCAATATAATTACACCTCAGTTGAAATCAACAAATTAGACTGCTGTTTGCAATTGGCTGTATTATATGCTGTTAGCATGCTAGCAATTGCGGGCCTGCTGTGGCCTTTAGCACTTAAATAAAGTAAGCATAATTAAAGTACTGAATATTTTTGAATTTGCAAGATCAGCTACGTAATACTCACAATTCTTTGCAATTAAGAAAGGAACCAAGATTTATATGCCACAAACAGTCCATAACCTTAAGTTGCAATGTTGATAATACCTAACAATACATACAGAAACCACTTGAAATTGCAGTGAGGATATAGTCAAAGTGAGTCCAAGCACCTTTGCTTCATCGTGACTTGCTCTGCAGTCAGCATTGAAGATTTAAGTCTATTCTGATCAAAAGGATTAGGGAGTTATTAACTATGCCTTTGTTTGTGTACATCCTTAATAAAAGTAAATGTAACAATTTTTACTTTTTACATTTAATAAAACATTTTAGAAAAATTTCTCCTTTCTAGGTATATGGTTTCATGTCAGTCTCTCAGACAAGTAAGAGCAACAGAGGACAAATGCAACTGTATCAATATGAATTCAACTGTTTCAATGTCACAAAAATGCTTAAATGGAGTGGTTAATTTACTCAAGTTCTTCCCTTACATGATCACTTGGGTCTAGACTGTAACAGGATACACGAAAAAACAGTGCTGGGTTTACATTCAGTTGTTTATACGAAACACATTAACATCAAAAAGCAAAACCATACAACAAATTTCGAGAAGCAGAGATGGGTGATAATTATTTCTATTAGCCTACTCTAATGGATGAGATACAAACCCAAATGTCTAGAAGATACTATATTGACTGACACTGAAGAGGCAAGCACCATAGCAAGTCCAATATTTGCTAGAATGAGCCAGACTGATATATTCATTGCAGCAATGAGGGATAATCAGATCTTCCGCTCTGTTTTGGCAAGACTTTACCAGTTATCCTCCTTTACATGGCAGGATTACTTAATCCTTTGAGTTTGGGATTCTGTTGGTTTGTCAGAAGAGATGTCAAGCAGCTCAATACTTAAAGATAATATGCATAAATAACCTGCTTGAATAAAACCATAAAACAAATTGTAGCGACAGTCATTTGAGCTGCTGAGCACCACTAAAATGTTCATTTTTCATTAATATTAAAAGACTGTGATAAGTCTTTTATCAGCTTAACTGGACAGTTCCAATTTTCTCAGTATGCATCAATCTAGTGTCCAACAGTGCAGCAAAAATTCCCTTATCATGCCTGTTTGGTTAGTTGGTTTGGGGTTTGTTTTGTTTTGTTGGTTTGGTTGGGGTTTGGTTTTTTGTTTGTTTGTTTGCTTGCTTTTTTGTTTGTTTGCATTTTTGTTTGTGTTTTTGTTGTTGTTTTGTGGTTTTCTTTTTTTTTGTTGTTTTTGGTTTTGGTTTTTTTGTGTGTGTCAGACTTTTTTTGTGTTTTGTTTTGGCGTTTTTTTTTGGCTGGGGTGTTTGGTAGACAGTAGATATGGACTGACACTTCTGGTGTGACCAGGGAAAAATAGTACTGTGCAACAAATTAAATGGTGACCTTAATGACTGACAAGCTAATGGATATTAGAAATATTTGTGAGTAGGGAACATTATTAAAACAGCAATGACTTCATAACCAATGCAATTTATCTAAAGTTCAGGTCAGGACACAATTTCAAAGACTTACTCATGATAACGCAAAAAACATCTTAGCACACATTGCAGTAAACTACATAAAGAAAAATAAGTTTTCACTTTATCCTAAGCAATACTCAAGATGTTTTGAATAATTTAATGCAACTTCCATGAAGATTTTGAAATTTCCTATATTCTATGTTTTTGCAGAAAGATTGAAGTAAGGATTACATCATAAGAAAGTTCAGTAGGAGAATGTTAAGAGGACCATCTGAAAGGGTAAAAAGCACCCTTGAAGCAAGGAGGGATTTTTGGCTTTCATAGTCTGCACTCTTTGAAACAATCTATACTTGTCTCTGAGTAATAAATGTACAGCAATTTAGAAAAAGAGAGAGAAGAAGTTCACCTGGTCAAACAGCAAAGTATCAAAGCCTGTTTAAAATAAGGTTATACTCTAAGTCAAATATAAATTATTAAAAAAACCCTCATGGCTAGAAAATTGAATGTCCTACCTCACAAAGGTAGGACAAAAAAAAAAAAAAAGACAATGAGGAACAGCTTGCAAAAGTATTTGTGCCTAATAAATTCTTTTCTAAAGAGAGAAGCTTGCCAAAAAGTAAGACTACTGTATAAAACCAATCAGACATGAACAGAGCAGAAATCTTTGCACATTTAGTGGCATCTGCATCCACTGTAGAAGAGTTTGTGGTGATTTTCACATAACAACTTCTACCTATCACAGATATGGTGGAAGGTCTGTCTCAATATTAGTTATTAGTAGAATAAGCTACAAAACAAATTTATAAAATGGTCAGTATCAGAATGTCAGAAGCAGAGGCTATCCCACTTGAAATTTAAGGGAACCCTAGCATGAAATGGCTGAATCGCAGCTGCAGCCCATAACTATCAATTAGCATTCAGACATTAGAGAAACATTAGGTGGCAAATATAGCCTCAGTATCTAATAAGAGTATGTTTGCAGAAGCTGGCAAGCTACAGCTCCTGAAGTCTGATACCAGAAAACTGACAGAAAGTGGAAATTTAATTATTAGAATTAATGCACATATATCCATATTAGACTTACGCAGAATTAATGCACATATGGATAACACATCATCCCACAGAATATATGTTGTTTTTACCAAACATAAAAATAGAAAGCAACTGAAATGTTAGGGAGGGAAAATTCCTTTCATGGAAGGATTAATGCCTAATCACAAGATTAATGGTAGGCAAAATGCTAAAGTTTCACATCAGAGGAAAGACAGGACTCAAATTCCACAAAGATCTATTTAAGAACTGCTTTTCGACTTTTACATATATAATTCAGAAAAGAGTTAACCATGAAATGACATTTTTTTTCCTGACAAAAAGGCTAGTAAAAAAGACTAAATTTATCAGTAACTAGATGGCAGATGAATTTCAATGTAGATCAACAAAGTAACTCACATGGGAAAGAAAAGGTTGACCTCAAATACGTGATGGACTGAGCTGACAAATACTACACAGAAAAAAATGCTGACAATAGATATAAATATAGAGATCTCAGTAGAAATGAATACTTAATGTTCACTAGTAGAACAAGAAACAGAATGCAAAGAAAACATAAACCTGCTCAAATCTGCTGTGTGCCCACATCTTCAGTGTTAACTACAATGCTCGCTCTGACATCACACAAGGTAAAAACAGTTAAAGAAAAAACAAAAGCAATAGTAGAAATTAGTATTTCTGAACAAGGAAGGACAGAAATTGTAGGCACCGAGAGGTGACTGAGGACTGAAGGCAAGCCTTATGTCTGAAATCATGAACGACAGAAGAGATAGAGTGATAACCCCGCTTTCTTTACTGATTCTTGTATCGGAAGAAGCAGCAAGTAGGAAAGCAAATGCAAGTGAGCTGAACAGGTGCTTGTTTTACACTACATGCATTTAAAAAACCAGAACTCAGTGCCACAAAGCATAGTTCAAAATAATGACAAAAATTCCGGGAAGGAAAAGCTACCAAGTTCTAAAAATAAAGAAATTAGCATTTCAGCCCCAAAGAGTTACTAAGCCACAGAGGGCTGAACCAGTATTTCATGTAAGCATCACTACTTTGTTGACCTGTTTTACTCATTCTCAAGTATATGTTATCAGCCTCATGGAAATAATACTTATTGTTAAATAAAACCTGTATTATTGACTTCAGTATACTCTTTTGCACCTTAATTCAGGCAGAGGCATCTCTTGTTAATCATATCATAACATTACCTCAACAGCAAAAACAGAACAAGAAACTGAATGAAGATGGCTGATTTTCTGTGGATATTCAAAAGGGGAAAGCATAGATTCTGTTGGTTTTCCAGTTACTTCAGAATAACTGAAAGATAACTGCGAGTAATAATACTTTTTGCTACCTATAATCTGGCTAGTACTCTTCTCTTTATAAGTTCTAGATTAGATGAACACAAGAAAGTCAAATTGAACACTGCATCTAGCACTGAAGAGAGCCTCATTTATCACAGTGTTGTACTGTAAAGGATACAAGCAAGTGGAAAGTGAAGTCACTGATTGTTTTAATTGTGTTAGTTTAAGGTCTGATGTGTGTGACAACCTGTTTTGTGCAAAATTCAAGTTCTGAGTATACTGTCCAGATTAGTGCAAAATATAGGGAACTGCTGAACTTGATAGCATGATAAAAGATCACTTTTTTTGGGACAAATATTTTACAAAATTTGAGAAGAATACTATAATGAAGACGATGATGATAACATAAGCTTACACTACTAGTATTACACTGTCTGGTGATTATTACATAGAGTTATTGACAAAATTTCTATTCTTTTCATCTTATTAGCATTTAGAAATTTAATTCTAGGTACTTTTAAGGATATGAATTCTTCTTTACTGGGTGGTTTGCACTACTTAAAAATCCATATTTGTCTTTGCTTTTTTTTGTAAGTGGAAAGAACATTGCTTCTCCTCCTGGACTAATACAAAGGGGGAAGTGGTACTTTTGTAAATACATAGTGCTTTTGCTTAATTAGAATTTTTGTAGATATAATTGTTTAGTTTTTATTTTATAGTAATAAATCCTAATATTATTTCCCCCCAATCAAATCTGTTTTGTCTGCATAAACCTTCTCTCAACTTAGAGCAATTGTGTTGGGGGGTGTGGTAAAAATTGTCTCTAGACAAACCCACGACACCAATAAAGTTATTTCTACTTTCACAATCAAATACTTTTAAAAACAGTAAAAAGCATCTGTGGGGATGCAATCCTAACATAGCCATTTAAAGAGAACAGTTTGCTGCCCACAGATTTGGTTTATGTCTCAATAAATGAGGCCAAGTAAAAACACAAATGCTGCTGAGTGGACCTAGGGAAGTGCAAAGGATAGAGAAAAAATGTTACAGAGCTAAGAGCTTTATACATATATTAAAAAATAATGTGTGTATACTGTGTATGTATCATGAGAACGCTGATTATGCAAGGACAGCTGTAGAAGTAGTAAAAAAAATATAAACACATATAATATCTTAAATTCTGGTTTTACTTCGTACTGTATTCTTTATCAAATAAAAGGGATACTAAGCTATAACTGCATTTCATATTTTATTTTATTTTATTTTTCTTTTTTAAACTGCAACTGTGGTTTTGAAGAAAGCTGCCTACGTTTTACCAGTTTTTATTTTCTGGGTAAATTCACCCAGAAGATTGAAGTTGGTTTTGTTTTTCAAACATACAGATGTTTCTCTGAGTTCTTTTGCAATATGTCATCAATGTATCAATGTGCTACTATGTTTCTACTTATCTCTCCCAGTTTCAGGTCAGAAATAAAGTAACTCTCTCCCATTTTCATATCATACAACAAGTAATTTTTGTTAACCCTTTCAGCTGTCATCTTCACAGTGCAAACAAAACTGCTAACTAGCGAGGAAGGTGGCAGTATGCTTTAATATGCACTACTGATTTCCACCTCCAAAAATTAAGTTTGACTCATGTTTCATAACTGGAATAAATTTGGTTGCCTGGGTCATGGCAATTTATCCTAGGAAATGAGAAAACAAAATGAGCAAAATTTATTGATTTAAGGAGTCCAGGAATTAAAGTCTGTACACTGCTGAATGGAAAATTAATTGAGACTAAATTAAGTTTCCAAACCATGATTCAACTCTAACAAAAGTGCTCTAAGAAGTACTGATGGCATTCACATTGACATTCATGGTCTAGAAGGAAACTTTAGGAATTGAGTCAAAAACATGGGGTTAATAGCACACATAGGCATGAAACAGGAACAGTTTACTGCTTTAAATGATCATTTACTACTTGGAATACCATAGTTTTGGGGATATATAGCATTAGAAAATTTTGCAAGCTATTCCCATGGAAAACTATATGCATTTCCAAGAAGGTACCACCTGTCACACAAAATGAGAAAGGAATTAAATAATTCATAAAGAGAACGGCATACCTGCCTCATGTAATGGCAAGCTTCATTCAGACTGAGCCATTCTTTAATATTCATGCCATTGCTACTACTTACCTTTAAAAGACACAATTAATATTAATTGTTTATGAGGCAATACATTTCTTTATATTTTCCATGTACTTTGTAGTAATTCCTACATGCATCACTTGAGATTGGGACCACGCTAGACACACACAGACACACATCCTCCCCAAAATAGCTCTTGCTTCAGAGAGCCTGCAGCTGACTGCAGAATCA
Organism: Lophotriccus pileatus; assembly: GCA_035583135.1. Classification (NCBI taxonomy): domain Eukaryota; kingdom Metazoa; phylum Chordata; class Aves; order Passeriformes; family Tyrannidae; genus Lophotriccus; species Lophotriccus pileatus. The sequence continues at coordinate 36,168,420 of JAWWES010000133.1, read as the reverse complement.
GACAACAGGATAAAATGACAACTGAAGAAAGTCAGCACTAAAGGGGCCACTGGCATTTATTTTCTTTCTTATTTTACCTTGCTGCTGAAGGATGTGAATCTATTCACTAGCTAGATGTTTGAGTGCACTGAAAAACTTTGGAGAAATATTATAAATAATATCAGCAATAGTTTAACAGTGTGTTTGTAACAAACTTTTCACTTATGTCATAATTTCTGCCCTTATTGAAAAAATTGGAAGAATTTTACTGCTGTTATTAATGGGCAGCTAAGAACTACCTAGAACACAAAATGTCTCCAAAAATATGAAGTGAATACAGATGCCATGCTCCAAGTTTTAGTAGATAATTTCTTAAAAATATTAACAGCCAAATTTGAGTTAATCCCTAGAATAACAAGTGCTTCTGAGATATAAGTGCAATTAGCTTCAGCTAAGTCAGAAGGTAGCCAAAACAACTGTGCCCATGTATGTCCTGAATACAGACTTCTGAGAAGATAATCTTTAATTTCTTTTACATACACTGCTTAGTTGTCACAATATCTGTACAAACATATACAAGTTAAAGACTGTCTCTAGAATTCTTGTGGAAGTGTTAAGGAGCACATAGGAGTAAAAAGAAACAAACCCTGTATTTTATTCAAAAGACTACTTTCTTCTCCTCTGTAATTTGGTCAGGTCAGAAGCTCCTAGCATTTAATTTTCACATGCAACATTGTAAGATAATTACAGATGCACTTAAAAACAAACCCAACCAAAAACCAAAGTGAGGATATTCTTGGATGTAAGTACAAAGCTTTAGAAACTGCATACAGAGCATTTCAAGAAAGAAGGGAAAATAGGTTAACAGCAAAAGACTCCAGTGTCTGAACAGCTAAATCAACATTCACCTCCCAAGGCAAATGGATTGTTCATGATCATCTGTCTATCAGCATACTCCAGATGTGTGACCACTTTTAAAGCAGAAATTATAATTGATCTTCAGCTTATAAGTCTGGTAGATGCTGTATAGATAAGAAATGCATGTATAGTTAGTTTCTTGTTCAGTGCTTAAAATAGCAATACATTACAAATGACAGTGTAACTTATACAATATTGTCCACTAAATATAATTAATTACTATGTAAGTATGTGCTTTAAAAGTTAAGATGTTTGAAGTAACCATATTGCTCTGAGATGAAAGTTAAGAAATGTCAAGAATTTGCTATGTCTTTTTGTCCTTCTTCGCTGTCTTCCTTGCTTCAGTCATGACCTACAGTTAAGCCACACCTGACAACCCCCTGGAAAGGCTGCAAAAGCAGCAATTAGGAACACCAAAACCACACAAATAATATGTCACCCTGGGAGCAATCTGTGCCTGTTACTAAAAAACTCTAGAATCCATCACATCACAAGACAGTCTTAGCATCAAGAAACAAAACCCAGAAACTGATAGCAAAGACAGGAGAAGTAAGCAAAGGCTGAGCTGAACCTCTTGGGGCATTAGGAAACAGGAAACCATATGGAATAATTGGTTCCCTTCTTTCTACCACAGACAATTCCTTTCTGTTAATCTTCACCATCTGCATTTTATATTTTGCTTACAATGCACAACTTTTCAGAAGAAAAAAAGAGTTCAGAGGATTTTCATAATGAGTGAGGAAACACTGAAAGTGATAATTGGTTTTAATGGTCAAGTGCATCAAATGAAATTCCTCTTGTTTATTTTCTTATTTATGCTATGCTGCAATAGCGGTGTATTGACTAATATGCTGAAGTGTCACTCTTTGTAACATTTACAGTATGAAAAAATTAAACATAATTGAATAACTCTATTAAAACCAAATTCAGTGCTCAACTACAGTTGTGTGACCAAAATAACTTTACTATTTTAACTCTTCAGTCATAATGCACTATTTCAATGATTTATCAAATTCTTTTCAAGCCTAACTTTTATGCTGAGGCTAGACACAATCAAAAATAAATCATTAATGTCATCCCAATAAAGCCAGCCAAGTGAGGGAAGCAACTTGCTCTTCATGGCTGCTGACCTTCCATTTCAAGTTAGGATTGCTGACCCTACATTGACTCACCTCAGTGTTTATGCTGCATTAAATAGTTAAAGAAAGCCATTTAGAAGATTGTTTTACTTCAGTATGAGCAGTTTTATAAGGATAAAAGCACTTATACTGTTAACTTTTTTCTAAAACATGGTACTTACATACTTAACGTAACAGCAGTTTAGTGACCCTCAAGGTCTTATAAACTGTAGGGAAAATATCAATCCTAGATGTCTCATTCTACTCAACGTAGGCTTAAGAAAAATGTATGTTTTGCCTTAGTTCCTGTAGTGACCTACTTGAGGCATGCCCACCCAAAATAATTTTCTTAATGCTTGCAACCTCCACAGAACCAAGATTAAACCAGACATTAAAACTGCAGTGGCCATTAAAACACAAGGAACAGAGAAATACATGGCCATTCACCTAAGAGCTGTATTCCCAAGATAGTAATAGAACACAAGCATAAGGGGAAGACACTAACCTTCTACAACAAATTGTGCCAAAAGCAATTTAAACTTTCCTCATTATTCACTGTTTGTGTTGTGCCACTAGAGTACACCACACTTTACACACATCTTGTTTTCATTGCATCCCACAGCCAACAAACATTTGCCTTACTGTTCAAACATTGGAGTCATTACCATGTGCTTTGAGGCACCACAAACTGAATGTATTCAACTGTTGGCAAGGCAAGCGATCTGATCAGAGCGCCAGGGAACCACGTGGAAGTTTAAAACACAAAACAAGCATAAATGTATGTAAATCTTGAGGCTCACCTGAGAATGTTCCCACAGCAAATCTCTTTTCCCTGCTCACATTATGTTAACAATGAGATGTTAACATAAGATGTTTTGTGCCTGTGGAATATCGCTGGATACCAACAGCAGCAATACTCACTTGGCATGAAGCTTCTCAAATGCATAATCTTATCTGCTGGGTTAGCATTCCAGCTGGCTAAGGGTACTTCTGAGCAAACTAGTGAATGAGATGCTTTCCCTGGTATGAGACTGTTACACAAATCCACAGGAATTTTAAGGAGGCTAAGTTCATTCTGCTCAATTAGATAAGACATTGTTGGTTTCCCTGTTGAAAAATGATTGCAGACAAAATAAAATTAGATTATTACATTAGCAAAGCAAATTTAGTGCATGATATCAAGTACCAAGCAGACAAGAATGACTTTGGAGTTAAATTTGCTCACAGATGTCTGACATCAAGAAAAGAAAATCAAGACAGATCTTACAGACAATGAAAAAATCTGGAAACAGGATTAAGGTATAAAAATTCCTTCTTCCTCTAAGACATGCTCCAATTAAAAGTATGTTTCTTATACCAGATTTCTCAGTGGAAAAGACATAACTTGCAACCACTAAGAGAAATTCTAAATTGGTTTTCCAGAAAATTAATTACATTTAATTTTGTCTTCTACTTCATTTTCGGGTCAACTCTATCTTTCCTAAACCAGCAAAAGCCACAGTGCTTAGTTGTTTATCAGACAGCAAAAGCACCCATCACTCATTAGCTTTCAGCATAAAGTTAAATTCCTTTATATAACAGAAGTCCACTGACATAAACAGGAAAAAGTAATGTAATCTATATAAGAACCAACAAGATGTACATTCCCTAATTTTTTCTTTAAAACCAAATTTTTCTTTTTTCTTTTTTTTCTTTTTTTAACTCCCAAATAGATCCTGGAATACAGCCACAAATTAAAAAAAAACAGAAGAAAAATCATGATGCTGCATTAGACACCTTTGCATATACCCAGGATTTATGAAGTTAGAATTAAAACAAAAATTTTCACTAGAAATGCATGTGAAAGCAACAAAATCATCTTAATGCTTTTTTTCTAGGTGCAATCTTATCCAAGTGTTTCCTAAAAAGTTGCCCAACAGAAAACAGTACTAGATAGGTTCATGTAGCTGGAAACAAATATTCCTATTATGATTACAAAGACAGTTTATTTCTTCTTCTTTCCACACAATAAATTTCTCACTTATGTTTCACCCTAAGGTTATTTGCTTTTCATTATAGATTTTTTTTTTTGTGTTCAATTTAAAAAGGAAACTGCGTACACGAATACTATGCTCTCTTAGCTAACTCTTCTAGCTTACTCTTTCTCATACATAATCAATCTATGCTAAGCCTTTCCCTGTAAAACAGGAGATATACCAACGAACAACATGCCTTCTGGGACAAAGATTACATGACTGACTTTTTACCTTAACACATCAATCAGCCTACTTCAATTGTCCTTGACAACTACTAGTCCCCTAAAGCCATGCAGAAGAACAGTGAAGAATAACATCTTATATCATCCCAGAACTGCTTCATGAGAGACACAGAAATGAGCAGTTTTGCAAATCTTTGATTTCTCATGGCTTAAACTAAATATTTTAAATATCTTCTCCATTTTCTAAGCCTTACACAAAGAACAAAAATCATATAGGTCATTATTATGAATCACTTTACTTGCTTTCCTTCTGTATTCATTATGCTTAGCCAGTTCTGGGATGCTGGACAGCCATCCATCTCTTTTATGACACTCGGCAAGGTAGCTTTTATTTCCTGGTCAGAGATACTGACCTTGATCCTTAAGCAACTTAGTTCTATTTAAATAATAGGGGGCTGACCCTGACTGGACACCAGATGCCCATCACAGATACTTTATCATTCCCCTCCTCAGCTGGACAGAGGAGAGAAAATATAATGAAAGGCCCATGGGTCAAGATAAGGACAGGGAGAGATCATTTACCAATTACTGTCACAGGCAAAACTGACTCAACTTGGAGAAATTAGTTTAATTTATTACCAAGCAAGTCAGAATAGGATAATAAGAAAATAAAACCAAATTTAATACACCTTCCCTCCACTCCTCCCTTCTTCCCAGGCTAAACTTCAGTCTGGATTTTCTCTACCTCCTTCCCCCAAACAGTGAAGGGAGACAGGGAATGGGGGCTGCAATCAGTCCATCACATGTCTCAGCTACTCACTCCTTCCTGCTCAGGGGAGGACTCTTCACACTCTTCCCCTGCAGAAGGGATTCCTTGCACAGAAGACAGTACTCCACAAACTTCCCCAGCATGAGTCCTCCCCACAGGCTGTAGTTCTTCACAAACCACTCCAGTGGATGTCCTTTCCATGAGGTACAATCCTTCAGAACAGACTGCTCCAGTGTGGTCCCCCCACAGGATCACAAGTTCTGCCAGCAAACCTGCTTCAGTGTGAACTCCTCCTCCTCTCTCCACAGATGCTGCCAGGAGCCTGCTCCAGTATGGACTTCCCACTGGGTCACAGCATCCTCTGGCCATCTGCCTGCTTTGTTGTGCAGTTCCTCCATGGGCTGCAGGTGGATATCTGAGGACTGCCGAGCTCCACGGGCTGGATGGGAACAGCCTGCCCCACCCTGGTCTCCACCACAGGCAGCAGGCAAATCTCTGCTCCGATGCCTGGAGCACCTCCACTCCCTCCTTCTTCACTGACCTTGGCGTCTGCAGAGCCATTTCTCTCATATATTCGTACTCCTTTTTTCTTTGGCTGAAATTGCTTCTGCACAGGAACTTCTTTCCACTTCTTAAATTTGTTATCCCAGAGGCGCTACCACCAACACTGATGGGCTCAACCTTGGCCAGTGGCAGGTCTGTCTTGGAGCTGGCTAGCATTGGCTCTGTCGAATCAGGGAGAAGCTTCTAACAGAAGACACCCCTATAGCTACCCCCACTATAAAAACCTTGCCACACAAACCCAAATATGAAAGAAAACACAAAATGCCCAATTCAGTACTCTTCAGTAATATTTCTTGAGAAGGCAGGTAAAAGCAAGTGCTGAGGGAGCTGGGCTTATTCAGCCTCAGGAAGGGATGGCTGTGGGGGGACCTCGTTAATGTCTATAAGTATCTGAAGAAAGTGTCCCAAGAGGATGGAGCCAGGTTCTTCTCAGTAGTCTCTTCTTGGGTACCTCTTGTCAGCAACAGGATAAAAGACAATGGGCAGAAACTGATGCACAGGAAGTGAATATGAGGCAGAATTTCTTTACTGGAACAAACTGCCCTGAGAGGTTGTGGAGTCTCCCTCACTGGAGATATTCAAGAACTGTGTGGACACAGTCCTGCGCTCTAGGATAACCCTGCTTGAGCAGGGAGGTTGGACCAGATGAGCCACTGTGGTCTCTTCCCACTTCACCCATTCTGTGAATCATATTACTCATAAAAGCCTTAATGTGTTTCTTGCCAAAGTGCATTTCTGTAGGTATTTTAAAGGAGAGAACTGGCATACCACAGAAGAGGCATGCTCACTTTAGTAATTTTAGAACAACTTATTCTTTCAAAAAACATACATACTAAACATCTTTTTTATTTTATATACTGACAAATAGAAAAGTAACTGAATTCTAGAACAGTTTCCATAAACCTAACATTACTTGTTTCCTTGTGCAATAACCTATGAGCAGAGTTAATATTACATACTTATTTGGCGGCACTCCACAAAGTATTTGAACATTCAGTAAGAATCTTTTTCTGGCAAGATACTCTCTGAATGATTTAAAAAAGCATTATATCATACTTTGCAAAACATGGCTTTGAATAAAACAGTCAATTAAATAAATGAACATTTTACTGAGAGACAATCAACCTTTCTTATAGTTCTGGGCTTGTTTTTCTGAAATATGTCTCTGGGAATACTAAATTTTCTAGATTATTTGTATTTATATCTAATACTTAAATAATTCAATTTATACTCACAAATATGTTAAACATATTGTATCAACAATATGTATATATCACATATTAATCAGAAAACTAGCATAACCATGTCATTCCAGCTATCTAAAGCAGACAGGAAGAATTCTAATTATATATTGTATTTGTATATAAATATACTCATAAAACCTACTTTTACCTTTACAGCAAATGGTTACTTGCTTTTATATGTCTGATTGATACCTGATTAATCAATTTGGACTGGAAGGGACCTTAAAGATCATCTAGTTCCAACCCTCCTGCCATGGGCAGGGATACTTTCCACGAGACCAGGTTGTTTCCAGCCCCATCCAACCTGGCCTTAAAAACAATTCCAAGGATGGGGCATGCACAACTTTGGGCAAGTTGTTACATTGCTTCACCAACCTCACAAGAAGGAATTTCTTCTCATTAGAACAGCTAAAATTACCCTCCTTCAGTTCAAAGCCATTCCCTCCTGTCCTATCACTACATGCCCACGTAAAAAACCTGGCTGAAGGCAAGTTCAATTTGAGTCATTGTGCCCTGGCAGCCAGGAGGGCCAACTGTGTCCTGGGGGGAATCAGGCAAAGTATCATCAGCTGGTCAAGGGAGATGATTGTCCCACTCTGCTCTGTACTGGTGTGGCCTCACCTTGAATATTGTGTGCAGTTTTGGGCACCACAGTACAAGAAAGATATTAAGCCATTAGAGAGTGTCCAAAGGAGGGCAACAAAAATGATGAAGGGCCTAGAGGGGAAGCCTTATGAGGAGCAACTGAAGTCACTTGGTCTGTTCAGCCTGGAGAAGAGGAGATTGAAGGGAGACCTCACTGGAGTTCTACAACTTCCTTGTGCGGGGAAGAGGAGGGGCAGGCACTGATCATCTCCTCTGTGGTGACCAGTGACAGGACATGAGGGAATGGCCTGAAGTTGTGCCAGCGGAGGTTTAGGCTGGATACTAGAAAAAGATTCTTCACTCAGAGCATGATTGGGCACTGGAACAGGCTCTCCAGGGAAGTGGTCACAGTATCAACCCTGACAGAGCTCAGGAAGCATTTGGATGATACTCTCAGGCACATGGTGTGACTTTTGGCGATGATCCTGTGCAGGGCTAAGGATTGGACTTGATGATCCTTGTGGGTGCCTTCCAGTTCAGCATAGTCTGTGATTCTGTGAAGCTCATGCCTTCTACTACCCAAAAAGGACAAACAAAACCCACTACAGCACAGAGGAATGCCAGTGATTGACCATATAAAAAAAGGAAGATGACACCACGCTATTCTAGCTCACCAACAAGTATTCTAGAACAGTTTGCTACATGATAATGAACAGTTTGCTACATGATAATTGCATATACTTTACAGAATTTCACACCTCTTTGAAGGGCTCCTAAACTCTATCCCATTGAAATAAAGGAAATTTGCTTTTAATTGAATTTTTGTAAGTACTCTTATTTCACTGTCATTCATAACCAGGACACAGCATTTTAGAATGTATGACATTAGTCAGGTACGGCATAAATTGTCCACTCCATGAAGGAAACAGAGTTAAAATTTATAATACTTCAAAAAACTGAAATGAACAGGGGGACATGAGAAAGGTGAAGAAGAAATTAGCTCAGTTCTTTGTGAAGCTCTAAATTCAGTTAAATTACCTCAACTAGCAACACTTACAAGACTTTACAAGACTCTACAGAAATAATCCATTTAGTTCAGAAGTAATAATCATTAATTACCTTCAAAATTTAATCACCTGTACTTCAGGAGTACACATTAAAAAAAATAAAGGGCTCCAGTATAATTGGTACCATTAACCTATTTTACATTTCATGCCCTTAACATTCACAGCTGGCATCCAGATTGTCACTCACTGGTTAAGAACATGTTTAAACTTTCCTTCAAAGAAAAAAACTACCAGGGAGTGTGTTAAAAAAAGGATATTTAAGGTCCTGTAAACAATACTTTGACTAGATGCACGTATTTGAACTTCTCATGTAGTACACTTCAATGCTATGTTCATGTATTATTACAATTTGTAGCATAAAACTTATTTCCTATAATTAATATCAAACTGCCAATACTAAAGTAAAAGAATAAGGTTTGCAGATGAGAAGAAAGCACCTCAGCTAGTTGTTTCAAACACATTATTTTTATTTTTTCCATTCATTAGCATAATCTGCCATTGCTTTCTGCAGTTAAAAACTGCAATAGGTAAACCACTCAAGAACAAAACTAACATCTGTTCTGTATTGCTTTGTAGTGCTAAAGGATACTGACTTCAATATTATTACATTTGTTTGTACATAGTGTGTCCTTCTACACATCTGGAACAGCTTTATACAACATACTATGGGACTAAGATTCTTCAGTAATTTTTTCTCAATTCTCTTCTAAATGAATCAGTTGTACTTGAAACATTTTAATGCATCATGACTTTCCATTAGAACTGTATAACATATATTTAAAAAACCTTTTGAAGTTAGAACATTTACAAATTTGTCTTAAACATAAGTAGATTTCCTTTTTGACTAAAAACAGTGTATCACAAATACAGAAAATGATGCAAATAGGCAAAGGAACGTTGCTCACAGCTACTCTGTGGAGCTGCAGCAAACTGCTACTCTAACATCAAGTGAGAAATCTTGCAACTTGTTAACTGTCATTTAACTCACCTTCTCCATCAGTACTGATTTAAAATATGAGGCATGATTTATTATGTAGACTTTAAAATGGAAGACATATAATTTCATTTCAGAAATAAACCTTTAATGGTATTTTGGCCTTTAAGATGACTGGATACATATGATACCCAGAAAGGTTCCCAGCTCTTATAAAACACTCCCTTCTCACCCAGCTGTTGGATAGGCTGCATTCTTAGAGGTAATGAGGATTAATTAGTTGATTAGAAATTCTTACGGAAAAAGCAACCAAATCCTAGCCTTCTTACAGTGACATACTGAACTGAACAGCCAACCTCTGCAGTCAGTATAGCCAGAGGACATCAGAAAAATCTAGGAGACATGGGATGTCACTCTTCAAAAGACTTTCACAAAAGACCTACAAAAATCTAAGGACAATTAATTTGGGTACCTTCTGTGATTGAATGAGGCAGAAATTTAGTAAGATAATAAACTCATGTCTACCCTTCTAAATCTAAAGCAGTAGGTTTGCTATTTTGATAGCTGTGCACAAACTGCACCTTTACAAAGACTGTCAATTCTCTTCTCTAATTTCAGTATGCTGCCCTTCAAATGAAGGGGTATAAGATCTTAGCCAGACATCCTCTTCTAGATTTTTTGAGAGATTTCTACCTATTAAAGAATTATGAAGTCCCTTGTACAGAATTAATATTTTCCTGACAAATTAATACTATGCATTCTCTGTGATTATTTTTTCAGAGACAGAAAATATTGTATAAAAGTATCCTGATGTAATAGATGGAGAAATGAAATTACATATCTTAAAAAAACAGAACAAACAAAACCAAAATCTCCCCAAACCCCCCACACCTCTCTGATGATAGCAACACTTAATCAAGCTTTGACTGCCAGAAATCAGCACAGACTGGCAAGTCTTCATCCCAGAATGCCATGTATATATTTGCAGTACATTTTACCGGTGTTAAAAGGTTTTTTTCCATTCCATAAAAACAAAACCCCCGGCAATCACCTGTTCTAAATGGTTAGGATTTTCCATACTGTTTTGTGCATTCTGCTTTGCTAAAACACTGCAGGCATCTGGCCTTTTTTATTTGTCCTAATGCATATTTCTTGAACTTGTGGGGAGTGCAGTTATGGGGGTTCCTACAGCAGGTGAACAAAGCTTGATAAGTCACTGACCATAAATGAAATCAATATATTTGTTTGCCTTTTTGTGCTGCGTGTCTCAATGGAATTATGCAGCAGCCCTGCAAAGTTGAAAAGACTGAAGCATGTACTCTCACAATGCATAAGCATACGACTGGATAAAAAGAGGAAAAAAATTACTTTATACCCGTGACTTGGGAAGGCAGAGGGGAATGCTGAAAGCTCTTTGCACATACCAAATCACTTTGGTTCTGGCATACTCTTCTTCACCGAAATCTTTCACTACACGTGGAACTTCTAATTTAGAAAACCTGGTTTGACCCAGTCCTATTAAAATAAATCCTTTATACTCACTCTCCACAAATTATTAATGTTTTGCTCACAAATCAGTAACATTTAAAAAACAAACTGTGCATGACAGAGCCATTAAAGTATTCAGCTATTTATAAACTTCCTAAAAGTGCTCATCTGTCTGAAAGATGCATGAGTTCAATTTGGGAAATTTGCACATAGGGAAAAGACCCCAAAGTTGACTGAATGTCTGGATAGTGATTTCTGAGAACAACAAAACATTCCTTTTCAAGTTAATCAAATTTATAATTGTATTTTTGTACCAGAAGATTTGTAACAACAATTCCATATGTCATGAATGCTTCCTGTGAGACACTCAAGATGCTGAGAGCAATGAACAAACACACACAAGTAGACTTCTGATTTTTGACTGCGCAAAATAAAAATCTGCATAAGCATATACAACGCTAAACAAATAGACGCTTTTGGCAACAGGGCCTTCATTTATGCAGAATAACTAAATTAAATAAATACTAATGATGGCGGAACTGCTTGCCATTATCCAGGAAAGACTCATCAGAAACAAATGCTGTCAAATTACATATGGTATTATAAAAGTATCAAGATTAAATTATGATAGATGAATTGCAGCTCTCCTCTCTCTCTTCTCATAAAAAATATTCTGTAGGCTCTGTTTGTTTTCACAGAAATAGAATATACCAGAACATCAATGGAATTTATTATGTTTTACTCCATCAGTGAAGCAAGGTCAGAATACCTATTAAAACTCCTTAAACATTTCTGATTTTGTCAGGGTTACCAAATTAATAGGACAGAATAAACCTTTGCTCTTCACGTACAGAGCTTTGAAGGTGTTCATTTGCTAACCTCATTACAGGATTTTCCCTTCTCTAGTCTGTGTTAAGATTTGAAAACTAAACAATTGCTATCAATCCTGCATGAAAGAACCAGCCTAGAAATGATATCAGCTTCTAGTTTTGGGGAAAGGGAAAAAAAAGGACATAGTTAGCAACCAAATCAACATTCTCCCAATCATCTCACGAGGAAATTATTATTAGATACCATCTGCATCCCATTTCTGACTGTAAGGGCTTTTACAGGCCTTTTAGTAAAACAGTGTTTTATCACCAGAACTTTGAGTTTAAAATTCTCTTACAAGTGACAATCAATTTCCTTCTTTGGTCATCTCACAGCCTTCCTGATACAACCCACATTTTTTTTTTTAAATTTGATGTGAAGTTCAATAGCAGTGCATGAACAGGAAAATAACCACTCTTTTACATTACTGGCAATATATTTGGAATAATATTAGCAGATCTCAGGCTCACCCATGATTTACAAACAGGAGGAAAAAAAAAAGGAAAGAACAAAACAAAATACTACACATTTATAATACAGTAAATAAGGTAAAGGGTTTTCTGAAGTTATTCTATTTAAGACACATAAAATGTAACTCATCAGATGCACAATTCTATTACCTATTCTTTAAGGATGTTGTAATTTTGCTTGGTGATTACAAGCCTGCTTGAAAATCTCTGTTCAGGAAATATATTTTTAAAGTCTGCTTAGGTGAACTCAAATGTTGTAATTAAGGCAACCTTGACTGTAACAAACTACCATCTTTGGAAAGACTACTAGGATGTCAATTCAAAGCTTGCCACACCTTCTTAAACTGCAATTAACTTTGAAAACTTAAAGTTGCTATCTCTTTCTGTGTACAATGAGAAGATAGCTATTTAACATAAGGATAACACTAAAACAACAGTTTCAATGAGAACTACCATGAATGAATTTAAATTTTACATTAAAAGAAAGTTCCTAAGTAACAGACAAAGAACCCTTTATTTTGATACTATGGCAAAACCTAGTTATCAGCCTATGAAAAATAATAATTTGTAGAATCTCAGGCTTTTTCTCCTGAAACTTAATAACAAAGAACCACTCAGAAAAGAAAATTTGATCAGTTTAGATGGAATGTTTGCAAAAAGTCCAAAGCAACAAATTTCAGCTGCTATCCTACATCATCTAACTGTGGGTTTTCATCCTGAATATTCAGAAGACATATCATCCAAAAATGTAAAAATTAATATCTCCATAAGTTGTGGAAGTAATACATTTCGAATAAAGTTAAAAACTTCCTAATGCAAATGAGATTCCCAAGAGATTCATACCATCAATTTTGACATAAAAGAAAAAATCTTGAAACTTATGAAGAAAAATTAAAACTTAAGAAGAAACTTATAAAAGACAAAAAGAAATGTAGGGAAATGCGGTGTAAGAACTACATATTTTCTAATTTTTCGAAACTAATGTGCATCTTTTGCATAGTTCATTAACTGAAGCTGAAGAAGATAATCCTGAGGTAATTGTTCAAGTCTCTTGTCAAATTGTTTAGTGTATTACTGTAATATAATAATGCTTTTTCAAGTGGAAAGTAAACAACTGATATTTCAGAGAAAAACCCATGTAGAAACCAATGTTTACTCATGTTTAGAACTTTTCTCTCCTGTTTATGAGATCAAATTTGTGTATTCCACATGAGGAATTTTGAAATAATTAAATTTCAGCCATAATTCAATTTAACCCTAAGGAAATGTAAATCAGAGCTGAGATGCACAGTGGAAAATACAAAATAAAAACCCAACACAACTAGAATGCATTTCATCTGCCATAGGAATAAACGTGCTTCTAATCTTTTAAGTTTACTCAGAGTGACTATACCGTTTTACATCCAAATTTACTTCAGGTATCTCACGAACCACACTCGACAGAAGTATGGCACAACATTTTTAGAAGCTGACACACAGAGAACACAATCCTGCTAAGTTCAGGCTGCCCGTTGGTTCCCACGTCAAAAATTCTCTGCATGTTCTTACACGAAAGGGATGCATGATGTAGGCGTGATACACTGCCAGCAACTATTTCACAGGGTGGGCAAGCAAAGAAAGACTGACCCATACAGTCTGTGGAAACACAAACTTTGCATTCTGACTCCACTCAAGTACTCAAAAGTAAAATTATTTATGCATTATAAGCAATTAAATGAACTATGTGAAAAGTAAGAATTAATTTTCATAATGATATTTCACGACTGGGGTTTTCTTTTTTTGGCTGAGTTGTATTTGAGTTACCCAAGTGCAGACAGCACCGGGAGATGGGGGTAACTCCTAACTTTTTCCCACAGCAGATGCATTCCCAATTAATTCTGTCTAGGTAAAGTGTAAAATTTCAACAATTTGAAGTTCTTCCCACCTTTCCCTTTTTTCTCAGTATGACAATATTCTTTTACTCCAGCAAATGAAATGCATTTTCAGATGAGCTGCAGCTAACTTCAAGATAACCATTATTCTTGGAGCTGAACTCTCCCCAAGTTCAGGGCAACCCTTTGTTTTCCCATTGGTAAAGCCATTCTGTCAAGTAAGAATGCCTTCAGTAATGAAACTGCTATTGCAAGGTACATCAAGGAGGTGAAGGCAAAATTTTGTAACTTGTAATTTCAGAATAAAACCCCCATAACAGAATTTATAATGTTAAGTAAATCAAGAATGGGCAGTGAAGAACAGGAACTTCAGATTCAAACCAGTTTATTCCATCATGCTCAGATATTTTTTAAGTTGTACTTGTTACAGTGTATTTTATTTTGACCAGAAGCAAATCCAAGTTTCAAGAAATTCAAATAACAACTGTAGAGGAAATTAAAGAGTAATTTTATAGCTCAATATCCCAAGTACAAAAATATAAATCCTCTGTTTAGTTAGATCTCTAGTCAATGTAGACATCCTGAAACTGAATTTCTTTTGTTTTCTATTTGGCCTTTTTATTTTATTCTTTTTTTTTTTTTTAAATCTCCATTAAAATATGAGACTGATCCTCATGTAGGGTTAAAAGTTAAAATATTTTTTTCTCATGTAGTGCATATGCAGTAATCCGCTAATGTTCATGTCAAACATTACTTCAAAACTTTGCTGCGTTAAAACTCTGCTCCTGTAAAGGTTTGCTTACCCTCTCAGTGACAAGAACAGCAGAACTCAAGTTGCTGGGATCACTCTGGGTTCCAGGACATTGCATTAAGCAAGTGTGAAGCCACTGCAAGTTCTTCAGGAAGCAGAAAACATCTACCTTTACCTTTGTATAATTACTTGACTGCAGCAATAGGTTTCCCAGCTGGTAAGGCTGTGTGTGCATTTCAGGTCTAACTATTCATCTATAAACCTAACAGGTATGTGGATTCACACTTACTTTCTTACAAATAATGTCTTATGTCAGTTTCGTCTACCACTGCAAATACCTGCCAACACTATGGTTGGTGACAGCACGCTGAACTTGACACTTCAAGATTACAGTGTTTTCATGATAGCAGTGTTAGCTCTCTCAAGTTTACAGCTTTCAAATACCTGAGGTGTCAGCATCTACATTTGAGATGGCTCTTGGATGACACTGATTCACATGCAAGTCCTCCTTCTAGGTATTGTGTCTACACAATAGACAGAATATGAATACAGAATTATGCTGTAATTGATGGGGTCACCAAGAAGTCTTATTACTTACAGCATACCAATCCTTCCCAGGTGAAGAGGCAAAACGTGGGCTAACAGATATAATATTGCCTCTTGTTCTCAGCCGTCTCTCTTCTGTCTATGCTACATCAGAAGTACAGGTACTTCAAGGGGACAGGAATGGTAAAAACAGAGACTGATCTTCTATGACAAGATGACTCTGCGTGCTTAAAATGTCACCGAACGCCCATTTTACATCACAGGCACAGTTTACTCCTTGCAAGTCGCTTCCAGGTTCCCCAGTCTCCAGTTACTTTAGAAGACAGCAATATCTGGCCTATGACTTTCAGCTCATTGGAAACTTACTTCAGTGAACCACTCCCTACTGATACAACAAGGCTTTTCACCACAAACTTCTCTGACAGAGCTGTATTTTGGGATAACCAAAATTTAAGATGGAAGGTAGTAAAGGGAAGGAATAATAAAATACCACGTGCATAAGCTTATGCCTGTTTAATCACCATTTTCATTAAAGTTTCACCTTTTTTTCACAAAAAAATCAAAAAAAAATCAAAAAAAAAAAAATCAACTGCTTCAGAACTAAATCAAGTACCAAGCCTTATACGAGGACTTTTATTACTATTTCTTTTCCTATTACTCAATGTTTTATTTTATTAACAATGCCCAGCAGTGTGCTCCAGAAAGCTGCAACAAAATCCTCAGATTCCATTGTTAGTATAGGAATAACAATGGCCATGTCTCAAAGTTCTTGCCAATTCAATACACAAAAGACACTCATGAAAAAGATAATGGAACTCCTCAAGTGTGCTTCAAATTCAATGCTCAAGGCTTAGTTTTATGTTGTTTCTTAGCTGTTTCAAAATGAAGCAGATCTCTCCAGTCTGAACCAAATTACCAGTGTTCTCCAGAGGACTGTCGTATACTAAAGTCGGACTGACTTAAGTGTAAATATTGATGTATGCCTACTACAGCAGTAACAAATTGTTTTCATCTGAATAGCAAAAACAGAATAAGGTTTGATTGCTCAATTGAATTATTTCAGTTTAGTACTCAGTTAAGTCAAGGAAACACATTTCTGTGCACCACTATTCCATTCCTTTTTAACTGCTATCAATTGCTACAGGCTATCCTACAATATAGCCCATGATTTCAGAAGTTTTTCCTATTGTATAAACTATGGGACTGGCTGCCAGTGATTTCTAAAGTTTTTCCTACTGTATAAACTTCAAGCCACGAGACTTAGATAGGCAGCAGAAAGTTCCATCAGCACAGCTCTCCTACAATCGATATCTATGTTGTCCAACACAATGCCAGAGGGACAGTCAAGCTAGCATCAGTCCCAGAAGCAATCTCAGAAGCACAGCACTTCCCCCAAGCTTATTAACCTTACTTAGCACAATTGTATACTTGTAATGTCACTGAGAACACCCACTGTTAGCATATTCATACCTGCAGAAGCATGTACGCTCCTGCTTCTGCCTTTGTCCTCTCACTGCTGGTTTTGTTTGTTTGGTTGGTTGGTTTGGGTTTTTTCCCTTTCTGACACAGAGGGGTATTCTAATCACAAACAACACACAATGTCCCAGATCAACACAACATGGAGAACAGCAACAAAACCACCGAAACAAACCTCCCACCATCAAATAACCCCCCTAGTGGCCTGTCAAAAAATATTGCCATGAAATCCCTTGGATAGAATTATTTGTCTGTATTTATAATAAATTGTTTCTCAGCTTTCTGAAAAGTCATACACAGTCAGGCACCATCAAGGTCAAGAGCAAGCATGGTCCTCAGCCCCTTCATTTGCCACCTCCACACACCACTGGTTGCATCTAGTGCTTATCTGACTTCCAGTGTGTCAGTTTCCAGGTGCAGACTTCTGTTCCTACCAAACATTTTACAGTTATACCCTTTTTTCTTGGTTACAAAGACAAATACTGGATGGAAACTCTGAAAAAATTAATTTCCTCCCCTTTTTATCCCCCCTCCCAATACAGAGAGACAAAAAAATGTGAGGAGGTTATAAATGAAAAAAACCCCAAACCTAATAAGTTAGCTAACAAGGAAAAACAACAGTAGCACCGCAAAGACACAAGGGAAATGCCTTAAAGACAAAAAAAGGAGTTCACAGCATCACGTGATCCCCCAAGAACAAAGGGAAAAAAGAATGGCTGAGGATCCTCCCCACTAACCACAACCCCCCCACCCCCGTCTGCCTCACCAAACAAAAGAAAACAACAGGAGAACAGGGGCAAAACAAAACCTGGAGAGCTACTTCGTCCAAATAAGGGGTTAGACAGCTGCTGGCTGAGCTCAGTTCTCTGCAGTTGCTTGGGCTGCCGTTTCCAGCTCTCCACTGCTGAGAGCCGGGGGAACATCTGCCTAAATAACGCTGACCCTGCGCCACCCGGCTGTCTCCATCGTACCTCGGAGCTGTCCGCTTCAGCACCACAACTCCGAACTAGCGCTCCAAAGCACACTGCTCCAAGTCCTCTTTGGTGCTCCAACCCCCACAGGCACACACGTTTTGGGTTTGTTTGTTTGTTTGTTTGTTTTTGTTTTGTTGTTTTTGTTTTCGAGGAGAAGGGTGGTTAGTTTTCAGGGACGAGCAGAAACTTGAGTTCAAAAGTTTGGTCTTTGGTATATAAAGGTGAAGAATCATTAATATACAACAAAAATAGATCACCTGTGTAAACTTTGAAGAGCTCAGCTTAATGAAAAGTCATTGAGCAACTGTACACCATGTTGAGTAACAGATTCCAAAACTTAAGGAAAGGGACTGACTAAAAGCATTTTCTTTTTTTGGGTCTGACTTTCACAACATCAGAACATCCTCTTCCAATTTTCAATTTTAAATGCTGTGCATTTTGACAAAAAAGGCAATTTTTGAAGACCTGAGCTGTCATCATAGCAGTGAATTTCTGTCTATAGCAGAGGTTTCTTATGACAAGACAGGCATTCATACAATATAACCTTCCCTTTCATTTCATCAGAAGAGTTATATCCAGCCATGATCTGAAGCCAAGCATCCATAAATTGGAATCGCAATGACACGTTACATAAACTGTCTGTGAACAAAATACAGGAAATTTCATCTTACATGCTATTTGTTGCATTACTCCTTCAGTGAAAAGCTGTGCAATCTGATACTCTGAGTTGCTTTGCTTTTAGCACAAACCCCCTTATTGTATCATTACTGTATAATATGACTAATATAATTTACAGAAAACAGTTTTAAAAAAATAATAGATCAGATCTTCTTCCATGTTCATACAAAACAAAGCACATCACTAGCACTGAAGTTTACTGACCAACTAAACTGAGTTCTGATCAAGTAGTCATCGGTTGCTTCTGCACACTGACTTCCACATTTTTAATCTGGGCTATACAGAGATCTGGCACAAAGCATATGGTATTAGATATGGGACAGTCTGATACTCTCAAATGAGGAGCAGTGCAGAAAACAGACCTAAGCAAGGGGACAGAGATAGGAGAACATAATAGACAGCAAAATGAGAGGGGACTGGCTCATCAACATCCTGGAGAAGTTCAGGTAAACTAAGTAGAAGTCTAATATTTGCCTCATGGTCATATTTCTCCATCCCATTGTTTAATCATTTTTAAGTATAAGAGTTCTCTATAAATTATATAAACAAAGAAATTTCGCAACTTTGCGTAAATGTATTTA
Organism: Lophotriccus pileatus; assembly: GCA_035583135.1. NCBI lineage: Eukaryota > Metazoa > Chordata > Aves > Passeriformes > Tyrannidae > Lophotriccus > Lophotriccus pileatus. Next base: position 36,149,340 of record JAWWES010000133.1, on the reverse strand, counting down.
AAATCTACATTTCCTTCAGACTATCACAGATGACCTTCTATATTCATGTAGTCTTTTATATTAAAGCTGTCCATTAAATCTGACCAAATATTGCACTTCTAAATTTTATAACATTTGCTTACCTCCCTCTTAATATCAAGCCTCTAGTCTGCATTATATTGATATTTTAAAAGGTGCAGCTGTCCTTTTGCTTTTATAATATCTAAATGTCGTAATTTATGGTGAATACTATGCATTAATTATCTGAAGCTTTTGGGTTTGATCATAAAAGCCAAATGAATAAATATGAATAAAATAATGGTATGCAAGTAATTCTGCATACAAACCAGCAAACTGTTCAGTACCTAGCTGTTCACTAAAACATTTTCATCATACGTTATCAAAAGTTCCTTAAGTGCATTTCTCTGTTTATATTTGCATTAGTTAAAAAAAAAATCTCCATCTTTTACACAGCTTTCAAGTTCCTACTTTTTCTTATTTAATCTATTTCTAACAGAAACTGACTTTTCATAACAACTTCCTCGATGTTTACAAAAAAGGAAGAGTCTGATTAGCAAAACGTTTTAGAGAAAAAGGTTATTTAATCACTACTTTTAAAATTCCAGTGTTACTGAAATATCCCATTTTTTACTTTTGACTACCTACAAACGATGTTCAGGTTTGTAACAGAAAACTCTCCTCATAACATCAAGTTAGGTAATAAGAATAACATACACAACATTCCTTAAATAGTATGTAACTGATTTCACAAAACAAAATAATAGCCATTTATCAGCTATTTGACATATAAAGCTGCATGAAAAAAATACAGAATAAGAAAAGTGATATATCACTATAAGTGATTATCACTAAAGTGATTATCACTAATCACTATACTGCCTCAACACTGTAGCAAACTTTGCTTGCAATGATTCTGTGAGTTTTGACAACATCTGACCACACCTAAACTTAAACTGAAGCAAGATTAGGCCAAAAATTATTCTACAGTTCTCTCACCAGTCTAGGAAAATGTTATGAAAGGGCAAACGTATAACAACAGTAAACTTGTCATCTGCTACTTTAAAAAGATTCTGCTATGAACTGGGAGGAGACAGGGATAGATACCAGTCAGCATTTTTTCAACATAAAATAATCCAACTCTATTACAGTGGTCACCTCATGAAAAAGAAAAAAGAGCACAGGAAAACACGATATAATCTCAGTTAAGTGTAGTTTAGAGGATCACAAATACAAGAATTAAACACTTCACTTGTGCCAAAATGATTCACATAACCTGAAATTCAATATTTCTGAATTCCAAGTAGATACTCCAGCACATTCTTCTTGTATGCTTTCTCTTCTTAAAACATACTGTACACCAAATATTGTCACGTTCAAAACTGGCAACCATTCATAAACATATTTCTGATTTTTATTTCAATAACACCAATAAACAGAAGTAAATCCTCCTACTAGAACAGAAGTTCTAGGCCCAATTCCATGTAAGTCTTTCAGTTTTTCAAACTTACGTTAAACATTTCCATGCTATATGAACCACTTCTTCCAGCTGAAAAGCATTTCAGTGAAAAGTTAGGTAGCTTTATATAACTGGAAACAAACAAGACTATGGAAATTTTTATAGTCCTATACAAATTAATATTACTTTCAGCCAGCAGCAGAATTGAAGTTAGGGCAGTTAACCTAAAAATAGCAGCAGAAGTTACAAATATTACCTGCTTACTGGCATTAATTCTTTTTCTAATAACCAGGAAGTAGATAAGCTCTACAAAACATTAACATATTTAAAAGTGCATGAACAATAGTCATTATGATCTTCATAAAAAAAATGCTACAGTATTACCGTATTGAGCAAGCATAGCCTCAATAGCTACCACCTCAATAAAAAAAAAGTATTTTTTACTTGTCAGGTACCTCATAAAACCAACTTACAGACTACCCCGTAAGTTGTTTACTACTAGGAAATTGTTAGCCTGCAGAAAAATGGTCATGCTGTTCTGCAGTTCTTGTTTTGGAAACTTTCATCCAAGGTCTAGACTTCATCAACACAGAATAGTCAGAACTGTACTCACTTTACAATTTCTCTTAAATTGTATTACAGACTGAGAGGCAGTTCATCAAAGAACATTGCAAGTAAATCAGCAGATATGAGAGGGCAAGACAGATGTGTGCAGCATTAATCTTTCTAAACCCTGAAATATCAAGTTAAAAATCTTACAAAAATGATTCTGCTGCTGCAGTGCTCTACTATAATTCCTCTCACTCATCCAGGGACTTCTCACAACAGTAGGTAAGAAATTTGCTCCTCTAAGGTCCTAGCTGAGCTGAAGGTTTTAGGTAAAATATCATAAAGAGTACAATTCTCTCTTTTGCTTTCTATTAGTCTACTCAGAACAAAGCTCACATACACACCAGCAACCAATGTTTCAACAGAAACAGAAAACCCACCCCTCAAACACCAAAGAAAAGCCAAAGGTCTTCATGCTTAAACTTCAAAGAGGTCCTGGAATTTGAAAGAAAAACTATTTCCCAGTTGCATATCCTTATCATAGATGATTTTTGCCCAAGGAATTGTTAAAGTTCATTTAAGAAACTTGAGGTATGCTCTTTTTGTTTGCATTCAAGAAGCAAGTTTTCTTAATTTCAGTATTATGTAAATGATGTAAACTTGGATCAACTATTCTAAAGCACTTCACATTCCATTCAAAAGAGTCACATTTCTCTGTATGGCTGTTTTGTAGTAGTATTTTTGAAGCTGCCTAGCTCAATAAAATTCCAGGAACAAAATCTAATGAGTTGCATCCCAAATGGTCAAACATAACACATTTTCAGAATAAAAGCAAGTGTAAGGAAAAGATGAGGAAACATGAAAATTTGAAGTATTTCAGAAATAATATATTCAAAATACTATATTAATGAGGATAAGGAACAGCTCACAGACTCTTCCCTTTGACATGGAATTCAGTATTCATGCCAAGTAAAACAAAAGCCACTTATAAAGGTTTATTCCCATTAACAATCAAAGGCAAGCAGTTCACTAGGTCTGGTCTCCTCTCTTTTTGCTTCCCTTTAGTTTCTGTATAGACCACATTGCATTGTAAAATTTAAGTTAAAACAAAACCAGTTGGGCCTTACCTCTGTCACTGAAGTCATCCACCAGGATGATTTCTGCTATCAGGCTGGCTGGAGTGCGGTTGATAATACTGTGTATTGTTCTCAGGAGTGAAGTCCAGCCTTCATTATGAAATGGGATAATTATGCTAGTATTCGGTAGTGTTTCCAAGTACACCTTGTGCTTACAGCTGGAGAGGCAAGAAAATAATTGTATAAGCATAACAAAAATCTGAGCTGGCATACAGTGTCATCCATTTGGGCCATTCAACCATCATGATTTCTGGCATAAAAATTCAGCATTACAATCAAGTAGTACTTTCATGTGACAATAACTAGTTAATTTAAAACATTTATATTGCTCACAACATAGAATAAATTGGAACAATGACAAAACAAAACTTAAGTAGAATGAGTGAAAAATTTAACTGTCTGGAATTCTTTTCCTTCACTGGAAAGTTTTTCCTGCAAAATGGCAGAGGACATATCTTCTACAACATTTCCAGAAAAAAACCCACCTTTTTGTCAGAAAGAATTCCAGAACATAATATGAAGTAAAGAAATCTAAAGTGATCCTTTTTTTGTCAATAGCAAAGACTGTAAAAACAGTCTATTATACCAGCAGACAAAACTTGAGAAAACAATTCAGTATTATCCTGGATGATATGTGCTTATAATATGAAAAACAACAACATCCACAAATAGAACTCCAACTCCACATCTTGATATCCAAAATGATTGTTAGTATTAAATATAAAGATAAAACACAATTCTGAAAACACAGACTCGTAAACAACCTTTAATTTTTCAAAGGAAAGCACTGTACATGCAACATCTTAATTGCAATTTGGTTTCTCCTAATATCCAAAAATATTTTATGATTAAGTTTAGGTTACTGCAACTTATAGGACTTCATCTTTCATGTTTTGTTGCAAAAGGGAAAAAAGGGACCCATTCCTCTGTTACTAACAAAGCCTGGCATTTTCACCTATTGGGGACAAAGTAACTGAATGATTTCTTGCCCAAAAAAGTAAGTCACATCCTGATAAAGGTATCCTTACAAGCAGGAACATGTCAGCTTTGCAATAAACAAACGAAATAATACCATTTTAAAAAAAAAAAAAAAGGAAAAAAGTTTAGACCTGCAACTTCTAGGTAGAGATACCTTTGCTCCTTGTAGGAAAGAATAACTATGCATAAACACTGCTGTAGGTTATAATTTTGATTTACATATATTTGCAGCTTAGTTTGCATTTCCTCTTTAGAAATGTCACTTAGAAATCAATATTTACCAATTTATTGTACAGCTACCACACTGATGAAATGTTTCAAAGATATAAAAACTCATAGCTAGTACAGCTGTATTTGGAAAATATTAACTGTTATGTAGCAATGAATAAACTAACTAGTTCTTAGATGCTTTAAAAAGAAAGATTTAAATTTCTAATTCAGACTGTTCTTTCTAAAACATGGTGACAGTTTAATGACAAGTCATTTTCAGAAATAACTTCTGAAACTTTTTAATAAGCAACTTGTTGGTAGAACATATATGCACGCTGGAAAACGGACAGCTGCTTTGCAAAAGCGTAAAGTTCTGGAGAAAACAGTGCTCATTACCTTGTGACAGAAAAATCTAGGTAATTATTTAATCATTTTCTGAGAAAAAGAAAATCCACTGCATCAGGAGAATTTAGAAAAAATTCTTTTTCTTATCAGTAGGAACAATTACAATAGATGAACCCAATTATTAACATGTAGCTCTTTCAGTTTGCAAACTACGAAAACCACCTACAAAAAACACCTACTGTTGCCAGCTGTTTGCCAACAGTGATGCTTCTTGAACTAGAACAAATGCAACTACCATGTAACTCTCACACTATTCTTGAAAGTGAAAGTTTTTTCTTCAGCATTTTCAAATTCCAGTAAATATGATTTTAAAACTAGTAAGTTTTCATCTCTAAAAAACCCCAAGCCAAAAAAACCAAAACACCACACAAAACCAAGCTGATCATTATTCAGTTCATCTCACAGAATCCCTTACCAATACTTTCTTTCCTGTAGACTCCATCTTATTGCTGACTTCCACAGTGACATATTTGATCTTTGTTATTGTTTCTAGTTACTCTGTGATTGCAGGAGTGTTTCTTATCAGACATGTATGCTGTACCGATATGCCTATTCTCTTTCCTCCTAGTAATCTGAAGATGTAACTAATAAACAAGTTACTCCTAGGGATATCTCCTCCAACCCTAAATACACACACACACACAAAGTAACTGTTAGCACTCAGTCAGAGAAGACCACACAGAACAAGTGAAAAAAACTAGCATACTATTACTCCATATGGCAAGTTAGCTACTAAACCCAAATAAATTACTTCTGTAGTATAATCCTACTGCATGTTGGTTATAAGGCTAACTGCAAAATCAATGTCCTCTAGGTGTTCTCTAGGTGAACTTTTTTCCTTTAAATTTAAACCAAGTGTGTAGTTTAAATTGTATTTTTAATTATGCACTCACCCTAGACATTAAAAATGCAGAACTTCTCAGACAGAGTTTACTCAAATAACTACTAGTCTTTCAGTTGTACTTTTCAAAACAAATAAATGGTTGCCATTAAAAGACAAGATTTTTAAGCCTTTGGAAAGCAGAGTCATTTATTTCTAGAGTGCAATATCCAAATGCCTGAATCAATAAGTTAGGAGGGGATAAGGAGACGAAGAAATAACAGTATATATCTAGGCCTCATGGCAGGAATACTATTCAAGTGACAACTCAAACTAGAAAAGGACTCCTGCATTTTTTCCTGCATTAAAACATAACGTATTTTAGAGCAGTACACCACCACTTATTCATGGAACAATACTGAATAATGGGTTCATTATAATTTCTTAGCACAAATAATAAATTACTTCAAGCTTACTTATTAAAGTCTTAAATATCAGAATAATTTTTAGGTGTTTAGGTGTTAGGTCTGAAATGTCTTGGTAGATACACTTAGGAAGAAAATAGCCATGACAAACAACTGTCATCCTGCTAGTTAAGTAGCTCACACCTCTATTTTCTTACTGAAGTTATCAAATTGCCATTCAGAACAATGGCAGTTTAGAAGAGGAAAACATTCAAGGAACATTATGCATTGCCCCTGCACAAATACTCAAAATTATGCAATGACACTAGCAATGTGGACTTAGTAAAACAAACAAACAAAAAATCTATAAATGCCAACACTTGTGAATCTATGAAAAATTGGTACCAAATGACGAAATTGCCAATGAATCAGATACATCTTCATGAAGAGACATCTTCAAAACTATAATGAATCAGAAGTTACGAACCTTGAATTATGCTCTCAAACATTGTTATCCTTGATCAATTTTGTCTTTTATTTCCATGATATTTCAGAACTTGGTATCTGGTATTTCTTATCAAAGAATAACACCACATCATTACATTTCTCCCTCAGAGACTTTCGGATGAGATTTTTAAAAACAAGGGACCCATCTATCAGTCCATGAGTTGTTTCCACCGTAGTTTTCAAAGCAGTAAGTACAACTTCACTGTCTCTATCCAAAGAATCTCCTTCCTCTCTCCCTTCCATTATTAGATACTGTAGGGATGGGTGCAACTCTCCAAGAATCTGAAACAGAAAGCTAGAACTTGTTTAGCTCGGGAAGACTGAAATGCCTTCTCAAAAGGGTTAGGTGGATTTTTTCTTCCTTCTGCATTTCAGAGAAAGTCACAGGAAGAAGCTGTGAGCAAGCTATCTCCCTCATACACAGAGAGACAACATGTTTGCAGACATGTACAAAGCTGCCTCGGGCCAGAGAGAGTGGGGGAGGAGAGAGAGAAGATACAAAAAGCCTTGGGGAAGACGGGGCATTGCCTTTTTCCCCTGGGGGCCCAGTGCCTGCAGCATCGTTAAGTGATCCTTGCATCTGAAATACACCTTTTTTAATCCTTCCACTGCCTTGGCATTCTTGGGAAGAATACCTGCATATGTTTTACCTTAGTGATATATTAATAAGCACTAATAAAATGAATGAGTCAAGTACGTCATTTATTACTGTTTTGAAAAACTGAACTTGGAAAGCTGCGCAATACTGTTTATTATGCACACCTGCCACAGAGTCACCAGGAGATGTCTTCCTACGAAACCAAAGTTTTTTAACAAAAAGGTAAGGCAGAATATATTTGTGAGTAAATTCTATAGTAAAAACCATTAAATGTACGTTACTAACAAAGTGGAACTTTCTACCAGCTTTGTATTTGGCATACTGCTACCACTGGAGCTGGGCACTTGGCTCCAGGAGTTCAAGACTTATTCATAAAAGTGATACACTGTCATACTCTTTAACTTGCTTTAAAACACTTAATATTGACTTAAGTATTCTTTTGAGATACAGAATTTTTCAACTGAATTGAAACAAGAATCAAAACTGAGCTTCTGAGTTTCTGAACAAAACAATTTTAGAGTTGGCTTCAAAGTTGTAGGGAGACTTCTAGAAGGTTAAGAGAATAGCAAGAGGTTCCCATACTCCTGAAATATTAACCTGCCTAAGGAAGAAAAAAATTGTCACAAAAACACTGTGAAGCTTTCTGCAGCAAGGACTAATAAAACACAGCTTGAAGAGGACTGCTCACAAAAAGAGAAGCAGCGAAAATCATTACAATTACACTTCTTTCTTATTCACTATTAAGAGTCCTAAGACTATTGTGATTTAATTTTGTAGTTAGCCTACTCTACTGGACAGAAATAACAAAACAGCATCCTTTGACTTCAAGGAATAGGGATAGTTCTGTTTAATTCCCTGATGAGCTTATATGTGGGGGGAAAACATGTCCTAAAACATCATACCAGCTTAAGGAAAGATGCAGAATTTCCAAATTCTCCATCTTTACAGCTTCTCTGTTAAGAGAAACATGCAGAAATCTACTGCCTCTGTAGAAGACAAAATTAAAGAAAATAGGCTTCTAAAATGATAAGAAAGGAGAGCAGGGTTGGCACCACTTCAGGCACTTGACAATAAAAGCCAATTCATAAAAGCAGCAATTTGCTTGACCCTGTGGATATATCAACAATATTGCACATTGAGGGATACCAGTAGAAATGCTGTGGTCAGTTACCAGGCTCTGTGCCTTCTAGACACATGAACAACTTTGTAAACTCTGCCCTTTCAGAAAGATAATAACATAGAATAAGTTAAGTGTCTCACGGACATCCCTTTGCTGCATTTAGGAAGCAAGGTAGCGGCCTACTGCAGCAGTTTCTGTATCATAAAAGTAGCTCACCTCTGATTTTCTCCTCTTCCAGAAGTGTCAGAGAAAGTTAAAGCAAAAGAAAGATTTTCAACCTTTCCCCCCCCACACTAGCTTTGTCAGCTCACGCTCTCTTCACTGAACTGCTTTTTCATATCTGACCTTTTCTTTCCCTTTATTAAAAAGAAACTACAGCACCCACTGGGCTCCCAGCTACTGACAAGACTCCTATAAGCTACCAGGACAAAACATTTTCCAGTGAAGATTTACATAGTAATTGTCTTAGCATGTCAAAGTATTCAATTTACAGCAACAAGCTTCAGTCACACCGTGTTTCTGTTCCAATCTAGCCTTGTCAACTGAGCCTGATTAAGTAGTGATAACTAGTAATTTCTGCTGCCATTTGACAAGGCTGTAAAATTAGCTTGTGTGTGAGCTGACAGCACGGAAAGTAATCTTTATTTCACAGTGGCTCACAGCTGGGAAACAAGTAGGCATTGCTGCGTATGGACCTCAATAAATGTCACAACACTTTACTAAAACAAATAAGCCTTCTCCAAAACACTAGTGCTATTTTCATGAAAAAGAAAAAAGATTAAATTGTACAGTAGAAATTGTTTGTGCTATTGCTATTAAATGCCCTAGTGAATAACATGTCTTGGAAACTAAGGAGGCAAAGCCCTATGCTCTTTACACAGGCTTCCTTCAGCACGGACTTCAAAACTGATGGGGCTGAGTTAGGTGCTTGTTACTTTATGTCGAATTGCATCATTTTGGCCTGCCATTGACAGTCTCCAGAAGCACTGCCTGTCTTTGAAGAAACCAAAGTCAGTGAGCTCATCTCATTTTTTCAAACCAAAAGGTTTCTCTAACCAAGGAAGAGTCTGAGTCAGCTAAACCATATCGACACAAAGCATGTTTATGTTTGCAAAGTTTTCTTTTACAAGACCATTAGTTATAAAATCATCATAATTTACGAAAAGATCTTACTAAAAAAAATTAAAAATAGTTAACAAATTTTATCTAATCACTCACATGTATTAAATCTAGGAGGCTTGGGAAAAAAAAATATACAGTGATTTTATACCCTTTCAAAATTCCTCATGAGCAAGCTGACACCAGGAGGCATCTTAGTACTCTATATTTTAGCTTAGACTTTATTACCTACGAATTCCAAAGTAACAGCTAGCAGACCAATTTATATGGCATATACACAAACAGCCCCAAAACACTATTTTCGTCGCAAGAGATCACAGAGATATCAATGTACTCAAAATTCTTTCATTCAAACCTAGAATACTTATCTGATTGTCTCTCAAAAGTAGTGCAGACCTTAACATAATCAATTTAGGACAAGAGGGCAAGGGCTTAAGCTCTGCCAGGGGAGGTTTAGGTTGGATATTAGAAAGAAGTTCTTTACAGAGA
>JAWWES010000133.1:36119327-36139449 GCA_035583135.1 Lophotriccus pileatus | reverse complement strand
ACAAAATATAACAGAAACTACATTGCCAAGAACAACAACTTAACTGAGTTCTAGAATCTTAATTTCCTATATTCAAAGAGGCATCATTTTCATGGAAGTTTTCATGATATTGTGTCTCAGGTTATGAATTTGATTTTGATACGAGAGGGTTATTTATGATTACAACCCTCTCTGCAAATTACAGTACCCATCTCGGATCAGAAACTTGACAAGTAGCAGACATTCTCTGTCTGGGAATCTGTGACAAAAGAATCAAGAGCTTTCTACACTTAACAGCTCCAATATACAGGAATAGTATGTTTTCCACCATCAAGGCCATGAACTCTGAACATCCATTTACTCAGGAGTTGATGATAGGGAACTGGATAAATGTCAGCAGCGGAGCAACAGGGACACATCCCATTTTGCTTTTCAACCGTTATGTTTCTTTGCAGAATGGAATCCAAATGGACCACCAGGAGCAAAACAAGACCCATAAGGCTATAAGACCCCTCAACACATAAGTGCAAACAAAGACTGAGGTGCAGAGAGATGAGCCTGCTGTAATGATGAAGTCTGACATTCAGAAGCTGGATGTCAAGGCTCTTGAAAGACAATGTCTATAGATGACAGTCCAAAACACCTCTAAGACACAGAGCTGCAGCTTTTATTCAGCATTCCTTTTTCAATTAAAAACACAATTCCCAACATCACAAAGTGCTTCTCAGTAGAATATTCAATTGCTTAGTCTATGCTCCACTTTGTTTTATTAACATGGAGACTTTCCAGAACACAAGTAGTTCACAGCCATGGACAAAACATAAAAGTACAGATATTAGAAGAACAGTAGCAGAGACTCCAGTGACAAAGTAATTCATTTGTGAAATGCTTACAGTGACCATTAAACACGTGACTCCAGAAAAGGGTCAGCTTGAAAGGCAGATCAGAAATAGTTATGACGAAAGCACAAAAAAGACATGAGGCACTTGGTAGGTGAACCGTGTGCAACTGTGCTCTGGTAACTGTTAAGAGCAGAACTACTCATAATTTTAATACCCGTTTTACTGTTTTATTCTAGTGTATCTTTTAAATTAGATCATTATGTTATCTTATAAATGAAAAGCTATATATTGCTAGATGGGCACTTTTTTAAAGGTGATTTTATCCTTCAGACTTACTTTTCACTTAAGACTATTTTCATATTTAGAGCCTGGAGGTTATACATTAAAAAAAAAAATCTGTGATGCAGCTGCATTATGGTTGTATATACATAAAAGGAATATAAAGAGGAGTTTTCTCAGAGCTGCTTCTCTCTCCCACAGCCTGATTCCCCATAGCTTAATCTGTATCTCTCAATAGTAATCTTGCTATTACTCATCCTATTTCCACTATCACAAAAACCTGTCTTGCTTTTCATCCTCCCCTGCTTCTGACATTGATTAGGAAAGGACTATCTGTATGTGTGGGCTTACGTAAGTTGGGGTTTATGTCTAAAAGTACAGTAACTGCTTTATCTTAATTATGTACTCTTAGTTATCATTGATACAGAGAGTTCATTTAAAATTATGTAAGAAATGCCACCAAGATGACTTTGACAGCTTTTTCCTTTTTTTACTCAATAGAAAACTGTGAGTAGACAGTCAGATTGAAGTATTACTCTCACCTTTTAGTTAGTGTTTTCTTCAAATCCAATATTAAAGTAATAAGAAAATAATTAAAACTATCTGGAATGCATTTCACTTTAATGTTCCTTTTATAGGCATTATTTTGCATTCTATTGCAACATAAAGAAAGTTTACCTGCAGAAGATATTTGTAACTAGCAATTCCCACAGATTCCTGTATTCTAGTTAGGCAAAGAAGACACAGTTTTTCTCAGGAACCTTTTAGTTCTTCATTCTGCATGGCACTGACTTTCTCTTTTCAAAGCTTAACAGTTGCAAGACTGTCACATATTGAGGACTTAAAGGAAAAGCCTTATCTTTCCAAAGAAATGAACAAACTCTACAAGAAAATGAAGAGCACCATACCTTTTTCAGATCTACAGTGACTGAATTAGAAATATCATATAATATGAGCTGATTTTGAATGCACAGATCTCTTTCATTTTATCTTCTTAAAAAAAAATATAACAAATCAATTGTGTTTATTACATCAACTGTGAAATGCTTCCTCCACATTTAAAAAAAAATATTCCAGCTCATTTTCAAAAGCTTATTTATAAAAAGTTTCTGGTTTTCAGGGCTTAAAAATAATGCAAAAAAGATAATCTGTCTAGAGCTGTAAATAGCAACCTAAATCAAAATTATTAAACTGCCTCATGATGAAGTAATTGAAAATTAGCAGTTTAGCTAATTTATATTTACAGTAGATCTTACATTACACTGCAAAAGGCACCAATTTTGGCCTACCTTTCAACACTTGCAAAATTAATATCTTCCAAAGACTTACAGTGAACAGACAGGATCAATGAAAAGAAGCAATTCCTACCTATTCTACGGAAAAGAAACTTCTACAGAAAACTTTTCTCAACTAAGAAACAAGAATATACACTAAACATTCAGAGAAGGTGATTGTGACGTCTTGGCAGGAAACATATCATTTAGGGCATTGCAATAAGTCAATAGTGCTAATTATCAATCCTGGTTAAAGCCTCCTCATTAGCAATGAGATTTTTATGAACATATATTAAGTATCTTTCTTTATATAAAATTAGGGTTCAGAATGACTTCAGAAAAGGTACCATTTGAAATGCACCTTAGGTACCTTGTCAACTATAGCTGCAGATATACAGGAAATAAAATCAGCTTCATCACCTGAGCTTGGTGGAGGAGGTGAGGAGAGGGGAGGGGAAGTGGCCCAACTCCCGCACAACTCTTCATAGCAAGGGAATTTGCAGTTTTGCTTCCAGGTGATGGCAGTATGGGTTTATCAAGGCATTGCTTACCTTCATCAGGTTAGCATTCCCAGCATTCCCAAGTGAAGAAGAAAGATGAACTCGCCTGCCCCTCCAAATTCTGCATTTCAAGGAAATCTTAAGGAACCATATTCACTAAGTTTGATATATTTAGATTAGATGTCAAATTGGTTGTCAAAGCCCTCACTAAAGATAATGAATAATTATTAATGATGGAATTTTGCTAGAACTTACCCCTGAAATTAGGCAAGGAAAAGAGATGGTTGCCTCCTCTGGGAAATCACACACACAGACGGATGTTATTTCCTATTTTAAACTATTTTGAGATTCCCCTAGCATTAACATTCCAAATAATCAATTTCAAGTGTGTATCTCTACTCCAAAATCAAATAAGAAAATAGATATCTTAACTCTACCAAATTAAAATTCATGCTGAAAGAGCTACACCTTGTAGCCATTATCTCTGTCATATAAATATATTTACAGCCTCATCTGCAATCAAAGAAGCCATCAGCCAATGAGGTACCATTCACACATTTGAATATATACCTAATATTAATGGTTCCTAACCACTCCAGAGACAAGGGCAGGACTGGAGGGACTGATGATAAATTTCATCAAGATAAAGTAATTTCACTTCTATCTTTTCCTTTCCACGTCTACTGTGGCCCTGCTTACGAGGGAACATTATTCTTGAACTTAAAACACGTTCTTTCCTACTGTCTGGAATGCAAATGATCTTCCATGCATAACGACTATTCTTTGGATCAGATCCTGTAAGAGAGAGAAGGGAATTAATCCACAATACCTTCCAAATCTAATCTCCAGCAATGTAGGTGAAATCAAGACTCCACAAAGCCATCTGCCTATTTTCTTATCTGCACTTCATCTCACTTTCACTTCCCTGTTTCCAAAATACCTCACTTAGCCCAGTGATCACAACCAGATAAAGCTGTACAGATTCTCTTCCCACTCCTTATTTTGACTTGTTCTGGTGCCTTTCCTTTGTAAACCTAGTCCTAGTTTCTATCCCCCATACCTATCTCCTAATGTAATCAGATTTCGTACCCATTTGTCTTCCTTCCTTTTCCCATGTCAGTTTATGACACAAATCTCGGGTGCCACATTCTCAATTCTAAGCTTGCCTCAGCAGACACCATGACATGTTTCCAACATACTAGTCCACAGGATTCTGCTCTAATGTCCCACAGAATGGTCAAGATTACTGATGCTAAGTGACAAACATATGTAGCTATCTAGGAAGAACTGAAACACTGTCATTGGGAGTGCAAAAAGTGGTATTATTAAAAGTTTTAAAACTTGCCTAAATTTGAGCCTATGAAGCAGACAATAAGGACAGATTTGATAAAATCCCCTTATTTACCTTCCTGCTTCAAACTAGGACAGTAAGACTATTTAAAATAAAATAATCTGTACAAATAAGGAAAATACTGTTTTCTCTACTTGAGGTTTCTGAAATATGCATTTTGCTTGAAAATCTCTCTCCAAATATTCAACCTGATGCAGATACCTCACATTAGGAATTCCAACCATTATGCCTTATACTCAGTAGTGTCACAAGCCACTTAAGATCAAAAATTATTTGAGAAATACTGAACAAAACAAACATTTCATCAGTTTTACTTATACTAATTGAATGCAAAATTCTACAATGTATTAGAGCATAAGGTGTTTGAGCTAAATCATGGAAGTCTCTAGACTGCTCTACTACAATATTAATTGTCAAAGCTGACAAATGGAACCTTCTGTCAAAAATATTAAAAATCAAGTGGAGATTTAAAAGTATTTGGCACAAGAACTGCAATTATTTTTACAAAGCAGCATACACTTATGCCAGACAAATCACTTTCAATTATCATTACTTCAGTTAACTAATTTGCTGGTTTTAATGATAGGGAACATTACATACAGAGGGGTTTTTTGTGTAGTATTTCAAACCAAGAAAGTTATATAAAATAATGAATAATTTTTCTTTTAAAAAAACTACTGCAAAATGTACCTCTATTTTTAGACAAGGCTGACAAATTTATGTGTGTGTGTATATATATATATAACCATTACACTTTCACGATATATAAGAAGCACATGTCTAGGAAGGGAGTTTACTACAGTCAGCACACTCAGCATAGAGCTTCTATGCTAGTCACTCTAAAAGGCTGAGAAGAAAGCTGAGCTCTTTCCCTCCTATAGGATCAGGCAGAAGGTGGCCTTTATCCTGATTTTTAACTCTGAAATTCTCTGAAACAGGGTCCTGAGCTTCCATCCGAAAATCAAGCACATGGAAGCAGCAACAATTCTAAGCAGCACAGATTCTTTCAAAACAGGTTTGACAGAGATGCTTTTTCATGATGTTTTGCCTGGTTGCTTGCCAGTTACAAGGCACATGTGAGATAAGAGAAAGCACAAGTTCGAAACCCCTCCAAATAAGGGGCATCTGAATACTTGCTCTCCACTTTGAGAAGACTGCCTCAGCCAGCTCGTGATTAACAGACTCTGCATTCATCTTCATACTCTCAAAGCACATCTCACCTCCCTGGAAGCACAAGGAATCCTGAGATACCCCCCGGTCACAGCAAACACACAGGAATTGCCACAGCTCCATGATTAGGTTATTCATTTGGGAGGACGGAGAACTGAGTTCAAGACCCTGCTATAATGAATGCTTAATTTAGAATACTGAAATGTTCATTGTTGCAGAATCTGAAAGCCTGTTTTCCCATCCCAAAGGGCTGCCTTAATCACTAGGTTACAGAGTTCTTTTCTCTGGCTTAAAAGACATTTAAGTACTTAATTCTAAATAGAACAGCTCCATCATGAAAGCCTCTGAAAGGGCAAGTCAACTGTTTAACGTGAAAACCTGAATGAAAAATCCTTAGAGAAAGGGACGAAGTGTGACTCCAGTCTCTCAAATATTTCAGCAAAATATTTTCAGCAAAACCATTTTACACCATCTTTCTGGCAGCTCTTTTCTCATCAGCTCATTTTAGGACATTGTCTCCATATCACCATGGAAAAAGAGATGTGAGCATCCATGCTGTGTTTCCACTCTTTTCACAAACAGGGCCACCAGTGCAAAGGTTCCTTGCAGCTCAACTCACTGGCCACACTTTGTAAGAAATGCAAATATTGAGGAGTAGCATATTATCAGCTTATACAGCTATGGAATTTGAAACTAAAAATCCAAAGGAGTTTTCTTCTCAGCACTTGACAGGTGAGGTATGAATACATTGACATTTAAATGCTTGATTTAGATGCCTGCAGGGACATTTAGGCACCAGCATCCCTTTTGCAAATTTGTCTCTTAAATACTTTAAGATTTACAGAAAAACAATACTTGTAATAATGAATCTGAAGAGTTTAATAATAATGTCATCAACTAATCTGTTTAAATTATCTGAGTTACTTCAGCTAACCTGAATAAATATGTTGCTATTCATTCTCAAAGAATCATAGACTCACAGAATGTTAAGGGGTTGACATCAAAGTTCATCCCCTCCCAACTCCCCCTGCCATGGGGGGGGACACCTCCTTTTAGACAAGGTTGCTCAAGGCCTTATCCAACCCAGCTTTGAACGCTGCCAAGGTTGGGGCATCCACAACCTCCCTGGGCAACCGGTTCCAGTGTCTAATCACTCTTATAGTAAAACAATTACTCCTAATATCTTTCAATTTGTACCCATCATTCCTTGCCCTATCCCTACAGCTCCTGTTGAAGAGCCCCTTTCTGGCTTCCCTGTAGGCCCCTGAAGGTTGATATGAGGTATCCATCCAACCTTCACTTCTCCATGCTGAACAACTTTTTCAGTGTGTCTTCATAGGGGAGGTGTTCCAGTTCTCTTATCAACTTTGTGGCTCACTTCTGGACTTGCTCCAACAAGGACTTTCATGTCCTTCTTATGTTGGGAACATCAGAACTGTATGCAGTACTCCAGGTAGAGTCTCACAGAAGCAAACCACAGCGATAGAACCACCTTCTTTAACTGCTGGTCACACTGCTTTTGATGCAGCCCAGGATTTGGCTGGCTTTCTGTGCTGCAAAAACCTAAAACACTTAACTTAAAAATCAGGTAAAGATCGCTAAACCCACAAATGTTCCTGCTACTTTATTCAGAAATTCACACTACTTAAAGGAAGAAAATAATTTGCTCAGTGTATCATATCTTATACTGTTTGTGTGCAATAAAGATAAATACAATTTTACAAAGTACAAGCAATTTCTTTTTTTGTCACAGGTAAGATTTACTAGCTTTCATTTCAGCCTGGTGTTATATAATTAAAAACGTAATAGCACACTATAGGCAGGCATGTTTTATATGTAGGAAACAAAAACAAAGAAAACCAAACCTGGAATAACAAGCTTCAAAGAAGAAAAAGAACCCTACAGAAGTCCCCACCCAAGATATTCTGACACAGTTTAGGACCGGTTCTGCTGGGGTCACTGGGCAAACTGCAAAGGTGCTAGTGCTTACTGCTAATGCTCTGAATGCAGAGTTGAAATAGAAATCCTTTATTAACGATCTCTGTTACATTTTCCAAAGATTTTTAGGAACAAATAGCCTTCCACTGCATCCAAGTGAAGTAGCCTAGTTTTCACTCTCATATGGGTGGGTGGGTTCTAAGAGTAAAAATGTAACTAAAAATGTCTTTTTCCTAAAAGAGCACCATGGAAGCCACAAGCTGGGATTGAGAGTCACTCTGCTTCCCTAATAAGAGACAAAAAATACACTCATCTGTTTTTGGAAGGTTAAACTTTTGACCACACTAATGACTGTGCTTTTCAAAGGCTTATTCTCTGTTCTTTGGCAAAGGGGAGTGCTTTATGCTCATTCTCACACATCCAGGCACTGATAAAAATCCCTCTGTTTCAAATAGGGATCTGTGTTCTGTTGTCAAATTACTTTAAAGCAGACTTATGTTATAAAGAAATGCAGACAAATATTCCCAATCACTGTGTATGTCTTTGCTTTTAAAAATAATTAAGTGGCTCTCTTGTTCAGTACACTCCAAATCACAAAAACTGAGAGACTGAAGTTCTCAATTATTTGACCCTACCACTAATAGATTAATTTTCCTGCAATGAAAGAGAGGGGAAAAAAACCCATTTCAGAGCAAGCAAATCTTATAGTAAACACAGAAAACATTTTCTAGTTTAAATACATCTTAAGAGGCTGATGAGGAAAGTGTGGTTTAACTAGTAAATTATTTTACTATTTCTCATATTACAAGTAAAGATTGATTTCATGAAACCTTTAGTTTGCATGCCATGCTTGGAACTCCAAGTTCTCACCAAAAAATAATCAAATAATTCTGCTGATGGGAAAGTTCTTTATAAATCTGTGAGACAGCTGACTGATGAAAGCATTATACAAAATTATATAGAAAGAATATAGCTCTGTCTTTCACTATTTCAGTTCTGTAACATTTCACATAATTAAATAACCACCTCTTTGCATTTCTTCACTATGAGAGCACATGTAACATTTTCTATGCTATAAGCATTTTCACAAGACATATGTGGCAATAAACAGTTTAACTGTTCTATTCATGCTCATGATAAATGTGAATTTTGGAGAACAGAGATATCACTAAGAGGCTTGAAAAATCCTACACATCCTTCTTATCATGGATTTTATCATGAACCTTTGATTTGTGTTATATGGCACTTATGATCTAAGCATGCAGGTTGGAAGTTATAAACGTAAAAACAAATCAAAAGGTATAGGGATTTTATTATGAAGAATCTTATTTCCAATACTGGGTACTCACTGACATCAAGTCACTGAATAAGCATCAGCATCTTTGGAGATCAGCACAGTGAGTGAGCCAAATAAATGGCAATTAAGATTGCTATGTGAGGCAACTATTAATAAACCATTAAACAAACAAAAAAAAATGATGCAAGCATGAGATGAGATTTCCTGGAAGTGAAAATATAAGGAACTCTATGTGAAGTTTTCAGGATGGGAATCAGCTTTTACTTGCTACATAATTACATTTCTTACATACTTGTTTGTCACTTATTCATTATTCATATTTTTTAAGTAAATATAAATGGAAAATCATCACATATGGTGCAGAAGATAAATCTTTTATACAGATTTAAGTACTGTCATCTTACAGAAAGCAGAGAACTTGTATGTAATTATTGTAAGAAATAATTAAAGGTATGACACAATTTAAAGAAATTGGACAGGACACTAAAAGGCATTTCATAACACTTAGGTTAATTAAACTGTAATATAATTTTCCAAAGGAAGTGATTTTATTTTACTAAAATACCAAGAGAAGCAAGGAAGGAAAATTTAGTGTATATGTATACCTACATAGTAGCATTTCTCTGCTTGGGTTTCCAGCCTACATCTATACAGAATTTTGGAGAGAGACAGGAACTAACTGCCCAGGCTCACAGATCTGAGCATTTCCAGATCTTCTACTAGCTAACAACTAGCGAGCTAGTGAGCATTCAGTCGATGGGACCAGTCTAGTGCTACTCCAGAGTGAACCCCTCTGGAGCACACCTAACTAGACACTGAGTGCTCAGCAGCATCTACTGTGCTATCAACAGTTAATGTAAACTTAGCCACCAGTGGCCATCTATCAAAGCCAAAACTAAAAAATGGCATATGTAAGCTTGCATTCTGCACTATGAAAACACAACCAAAGAGTTTTAATTTATTCTCAGGAGCAAACTCGTTTGCATCAGCCTAAACTACTGAGAGAGTCAGCTTGCATCGATCTGCAAAAGGTTATGTGGATTTTCTGTCAGAGTTTGAGCTATCGGCTTTAAAGGCTGCTGTAGCTGCACAAGTCAGCCAGCTGCGGTGGGCTTTCCCTATGATGCCTCATCCCCAGACAGACTTCCCTGGCTGTGATGCTGTGGCATGAATGGCACTTTGAAGAGACAGTGGACCTAAAGGACACACAGCCTCAGAACGGTTCCATCGCTCCAGCGCAGTGCTCAAGACTGACTGGTAAGCTCAGCTAGCCTCCACAGTTCGGTTATCCAATTTACAGAAACCTTCAATGACAACTGTGAACACATTCACACTGCAAAACAGTATTACAGCACTTGAAATAAGAAGCTTACTTAAGTTTTAAACTTAGCATTCGTAACAATAAACCTTACCAGAATATAAAGAAGAGAATACCCTGAAAAACAAGAACTTCTCATTGTTCAGATACGTGCACCAGCTGCCTATGCTTCACACTACTTTACTATATTCACATCTATTTCAAAGCAGTTTGGAGGGAATCCAAAGAACTACCAGATGCTGCTTGCTGTTCCCCGAAGAGAACCACAGATTATATCATAATAACAGACTGCAAATCAGAATTAGAAGTGATACATCATAAATCCCTTTTTATGGTTCCACTCTGTGCTTTGAGTTTTCTAAATATAATTTTTGTGGGTTTTAATATGTGCTTATATTTCCTTTTGTTTTCTACAGCTGGTGTCTTTGGCTATCATTCATGCTGCCCAAATTGTAGACAGAATATTCTTCCTCATATTGACCTCTACAGCACTTCTTGCTGAGAGCATATTTTTATTTAGATTTCCAATACTGGCACAGAGAAGTGTGCAAGGGTTATTACATTCAGAATAGTGGAAGGTGCAAGTAAGCACTCACAAGATGTGACATTAGACACAGATAGGACTAGCACAAGTCAAAATGACAATAATTAATCTCAGTCCCACCCCAAGAGAGACAATGAACATTTCCCTCTGATCTATAGACAAACGTGTTTTGAGTAGGACAAATGTCTGTATTCTGACCACAACAGCAGAAAATCCTAAGCAGCATGAGGTCCATCCTTAGGTCTACTAACACCACAAAGTAATGCTAGGTAATATTTTACTGGAAATATTTTTCCATTCATCATGTATGAGGAATATACCAAAACAAATTCCTTTTCTTCAAATACTTTTTTACTTGGAGTTTTTTCCTAAATGACACAGAGGGCCAGACTCTTTGAGTGCTGAGATAATCCTCTTTATATTATTCACACAACCCAAACTGGTCTTTTCTCTATATATGTATTTCTCCTCACTATGCTTCCTAGGTAAATAAACAGAAGCACGAAAATTATATCCACCAAAAGCATCAGACAGAACTTCAGAAGCAGTCACATCTGAAAACCATCCAGAACAACCTATGAAGCTACTGGGTCATTTTGCCTCTCTTCTGAAATAACAGAAATAATGTTCCTCCTCCTTAAAGGAGAATTTCTTATTTAAGAAGAAGAGATCTCTTTTGCTGTTTGAATTGTGACCCACTGCTCTCCTGAAAGTATGATACCAGTAGTCAATGCCACTTTATCATTTCTGGTCTTATTCAGCATCCCTGTTCAGAGAAGAAAAGGTACATAATTAGCAAATAGCACAACTTGTGCATCTCCACATCAGGAGGGCTGTGATGTTGCACTCCTACCATTATTTCACATACCAGCTTCTGTAAGGCTGGATGTGATAATAACACACTTTCAATTCACCAACGGTAACAGGAGCACTGAATTCTTTGTACAGCAAAATCACAAATGAAACAAAGGAAAACTATGAATGTATTAAGATTAGCAAAGCCTCAGACTTAAATGTCATGTGGTTTGTTTTTTTTTTTTTAAATGTTAATACTGGAAGACAATACTTCATAATAGCTGTTCTGCCACCCACAGAGTAAATGCAGATGAATCGGATAAGTATTGAACTTTTAACAAACCAGCCCATTAAGTACTCAAAGAACTCTTGTTTATTTATGTTACAGCTTTCTTTACACTTTCTTTGCATCAGAGAACATGTGGAATTTAAATTCGTAAATTTAAATTGATAAATTACATTTAAATTTATCAGCTAAGTGCAAGGCTGACACAAAAATAAAAACAAAGAGTAAAGTACAAAAATTCTTTGCAATCACCAGCGTCATGATTCACTCCTCTTCCTGCAATTGCTAATGCAGCACCATGTCTCTTCTTGTTTTCTCTCCTCCTCCTTGGCTGTTCTAACTAAATTACTAATTTTGAATCAATTCAAGATGATAGTTCCAAAAATTGCTTTCCTTTGTCATTCTATTTTATTACTATTTTACTGCTGTTTTCTACTGCATTATACCCTATCCACTGTATTATGTCTTCTCCATCTTCTGTCTAAAAAACTATTTGGCCTTCATACTCAAAGTTTTCCATGACATCAAACTGGGCTTCATTCAAGTCTCTGATTAACTCTTGCTGTGAAATCTCCCTAAAAGTTTACTTTTAGTTCTAATGTTTCATGATACCTTTTTATATTGTTTTAGGGAGACAGGATTGTGCGGTTTTGCATGGCTTTTTTCGTGGGGGTCATAGTGGTCTTGTGGCACTGTGATACTATTATTGTAATATTACACTTCACCACTGCATGCTGCATTAAAGCAAATATGCCCCTTCAATATAAATATTTTCAGCATACTCATTTAAAAAAGAAACAAACAAAAAACCCCACCAAAAAGTCCCCAGATTAGTATCAAGATATTTGGAAGCTATTTAGTTTGTCAATTCAAATGAAACATACACATTTCTCTCAAATCCATTAGCTGTCATTTCCAAACTATCAGAATGTGTTTCTTCAAAAACGTTAAATGTGCCTTTCGCATAAGTGCATCATAAACTTTTGGGAAACAATGAGCCAGATCTGGGGATAAAACAAAGCAGTGATATTAATTGAATACTGATATATAAAGGGATTAGTGATACGGTAACAGATTTGCCTTTTATAAAAATAAATGTGAGATGACATTTGTTAATTGAAATTTCTATAGTATGCTAGAAAAATGAGAGTAGAAATCCTTTTGCTTTATCACAGATGCAATAATATTGTGACAGGAAAAGTCTATGGCAGATTTCTAGCAAAAATAACCCATTAGCTCCTTATGGTTGGTTACTTCTTTCAGCATCTTCCTTCAAATATGTTACTAGGGCTGCCAGTTGTCATGACATATTATTTATGAGGCATATGTCTTTTGTTAAGCACTGTTCTTTTTATCGATTTTTTGACAGGTTTTACTTACTGGCAGATAATATACTACAACATTTTACTGGCATTGGTCTGTAAATTAAAGCATTGTGATAAGGAACTGGAGCTTACGAACTGATATTATAACTGTTGGAGAATAGGAAAATTGTGATATTAGGAAAATAAAACTAAATTTATTACAAAACACAGCTATTTGTGACAAAACATGCCAAAATAATAATGTCAAAATTATTCATCTTCATCAAAAAGAGCATCTTCTCATAAAGCAATGTATAATAGCAGTAATTATATCATTATTAGACAATTTTTTGTTTCATTGCTCCCAATACTTCAAGTGTATTTACTTAATAGGACACTAAGAACTTACATGAACCTACAGATATAAAAGAGGGAAATTTTATTCAATCTTTTCTTCTTTATTTTGTTACTTACACTACAAGCAGGTAATATATACCCAGGTGGAGCTGAGTTAGCTGCTAACTTGTAGCTGTGTGCACTTTCCATGTGCTGTCTGAAAACAGTGCTCCACCAGGCTGAGCCAGTTTCAGTATCTCTGCTCTGTTGTGTTATGCAAACCTAAACAAACTGTATTCAAGAAGTTTCTCATTTTTTAGAGAATGAACAGGACATGCTATTAACACATTAAATATCTGCTAAAAAAACCCTCTACATCAAACCAACATACCAATAATTCACCAGTGGAGGTTTTATCTAATTACTTCACTGACACATCAGTGATATCATATGATTGTGATAGCAGTGAATACATATAAATTAATATACAAGGTCTAATAAAGACAGTATAACTCACATAGAAATCTG
Organism: Lophotriccus pileatus; assembly: GCA_035583135.1. Taxonomy (NCBI): domain Eukaryota; kingdom Metazoa; phylum Chordata; class Aves; order Passeriformes; family Tyrannidae; genus Lophotriccus; species Lophotriccus pileatus. Next base: position 36,125,708 of record JAWWES010000133.1, on the reverse strand, counting down.
TAAAGCCATGACATCACTGATGATCCAGGCCAGGTCAATTCAAGGTAACACAGGTATGCCTTCCTAATCTGGTAGTCATACATTGTGACAGCAGTACAGAGATAGCCACAACAGTCAGGAAAGCCTAGGTGGTATTTTAAATGTTTTCATAAAGCTATTCCCTTTCTTACCCACTCAAAAAAAAATGCAAATGAAAAAAAAAATCAGCAACAAAAAGGGTAAACTTCTCTAGTAGTGTAAGTCCCCTTAATTGTAATTCCACTTATTGTCTCTCCTATTTCTTTTTTTTATATCTTTTTGAGTCTGGTGGACACAATTAGGCCAGAATTAATTAGATGGAAGAACTGAAGGGAAAACAAATCTCTTCACAGTTCTAATGCAATTACTCCAATTTAGCAAAGAGTCTAAGCAGAAGGTTGAGCTAGCTCAAATTCAATCAAATTCAATTTAGGAGGTCCTACAAGGCCATAAACTGGCTCAATCTCAAGACACTTATTCTGGCTTTCAGAAGCTCAGTGCTGCCTAGAAGCTTTTTCTAGACTGGAAACTGAACTCACCTCAGAGGTTTGCTTGATGAGCTCATTCACCTGTATACACATGCATATGTCGCATGTACATGACCTTGCATATGTTCAGCAAACAAACACCTACCAAGCAGAAAATTACCTATAATTATTACATCAACTTAAAGACTTCCAGAAAACATTTAATTTCAATTAATGCAACCATGATGCAATTTTAAGGCAAATCAACAAAAACTCCACACCAACACTACAGCCTCTGCTAGTTACAAGGCAATAGCTGCAGAACTCCCAAGGTGAGTTCTCTGTCTGCAACTTGGCAGGTTATGGGGTCTCAGAAAGACACTTACCTTCAGGAAGGTAATATTTATGACTGTGCTGCTACCTCTGCATTTCTTGCAGAGACTGTCTTTGAAGGACAGTGAGGGTGGGAAGGGTGATGGCAGACCTATTAAGCTTTATAAGATACACCTTGGTAACATCCAGGAATTTGTGGATTGATGAGTTCTTTTAAATAGCCTCCTTCAATCTACTTCTGGTCTTCCTCCATGCATTTAGCCCAACACCTTTGTGAAGTTCTCTGTGATTTCTTGATAGGAGGCCTGTTTTCACACTTTCTGTTTTGGTAAATATAATTGTAAGCATTATTTTTCCTTCAATAAGAAGTCCGGAGTTATGGAAACTCCAGAGACCAAACTGGGCCATTTTGCCTAAAATTACAGACCCTCCCAAACTGCCATAACTAGGCCAACTTTTCATATATATTTTTAATTCCTGTTTTGATATTTACCTTATTAATAAGGCTCCTGACTTATCCAAAGGAGAACAATATATTTCTCCAGAGGACAATTCAGCACTTTAAATTAGGCTTCTGCTCAAGAATTGCTCTCTGAAGAAACTGTGTTCTCTCATATACTTTGAAGAGATCCTAGGGAGAGTAGTGAGGTAATTTAGCCTGCTAAATTAGATACTAACAGTCATGCCACATTGATATCTTCTCCTAAGTCTGAATATAGTGCAACTCCACTTAGATATTTCAAATGCAAGTTGTTTGTGTTGCTCATCTGCATTTAAACTGTTCTCCAATGCAAATAAAATTATACACACATTACCTTTACATGGACATCTTGTAAAATATAATGATTACCATTAATATCTCTTACAATATTGGTACTTTTAAAATGGCTCACAGCTTCATAGCAATCTCATATATCGTGTTTGGTGACATATTCAATGATTAAAATTTTCTTAGGGCTAAGAAAAAAGGTAAAGAATCTGAATGAATGTTCTTATTTAGTACTCATTCGACTGATTCACAGCTACTGCAGTTCGCTACAGAATTAAAGACAAGTAAAGTCTATTCCCCAAAAATGAAAAAAATACAAGTTACAAGTTTCCTAAAGCACAAACTTTGGTAGGTCTCGATCAAAATATCTGAATCTATAGATAACGTATAATGTCATATAACAACGTGAACCTCATTTACCTAAGCTCAAGAATAAAGAGAAAGGAAATGAGGGTGGGAGAAAGAAACCATTTGAACAGTCAAAAGCACAGAAACGATTAGCAAAAAAGAGTTGTATAATTAGATCTAAAATATTTCTTATCTGCTGCCTACAGCTTCTTGGCCCACCATAAATCCAAATTTATTAATAAAATTATTTTTTATAATAAAAGTTACTTCATCAGACATGTGACCCCAGGTTTATACTTTCCCTGTACCAGACAAGAACAGAACTGCTGGCAATAAACTGAAATCACTTTCTTAGGTCTCACTCCTGCAATGTCAAAAACCATGAGAGAAGTACAGGTGCAATTACATTGGAAAATGAGGCTGCCTCTTTATCCTTGGCCATCTCTCTCTCTGGCTACAGCCATATCATTATTCTAAAATGGTATGTCAGTTTTTCAATTTACATCCTGATCTTGGCCATAAAATGTTTCAAAGTCCATCTAAGGATGCATATGATTTATTGCCCTACTGTAATCTATGTCACATTAAATAAAGCAGTAATATAATTCATTACTTTTTTAAGACTAAATACTTCTTCATATATTATTCTATTGGAAATAACAGGAATAATTGAATCCTTGACATAAACTCTATGAGAAACATAAATATGGGGATTCTGCATCTATATTCCTTACACTTAGCAAACTCCCAAACTACTTTCTGTGTTATATAGTGTGTGAGACAACGTGCGATAGGACACGGGTGAATGGTTTTCAACTAAATGAGAGAAGATGCAGAGTAGATAATAGGAGGACATTCTTCACTCAGAGGGTTATGAGACAATGGAACAGACTGCCCAAAGATGTTGTGGATGCCCCATCCCTGGAATAGATCTAGGCCAGGTTGGATGGGGCCCCAGGCAACCTGACCTAGCAGTTGTCATCCCTGCTCATGGCAGGGGTTTGGAACTAGATCATCTTTAGGGTTGCTTCCAACCCAAACCATTCCATGATGATTCTATAATATAACCATCAAAGGAGAGCTTCCCAAATTTTAAAAGAGAAAAAAATTGATGAAATGGTCAGTTACAAATCAATTATGCATTAATAATTCACTATAACAACATAATGCTTTATTTGTATTCAGCAAACAAACTAAATATTCTGAAGTTTTTCTGTAGCTTGCCATTTCTTTTCCAAGTTCATGTTGCAATATTGTAACTGTCAATTAATGATCCAAGAAGAAATATCTCATACAACAAAAGTACAGAAATTGGGTCCTCTGCCATACCATCTCACAGTGTTTCACAACACAGTTAATCTGTTACTGGCACGATCTTATGCCATTATTCAATTTTGTATGCCTCGATCATTATCTGGCTATCTAATTGACTTTAACTGGAATACATTTGGTTCTTCTCAGTTGCTTAAATAACTGCTGCAGCGACTCTCCATTTGTCTTAGTTAAGCTGAGAAAAAGTTCAAAAATTGGATGTGTGTACCAGAATAGGACTACCATGACTCATGTCTAGTGACGACACAATAGCTGCAGACGTTAAATAGCCTTATGATTATGTTAATGGACTTCCACTTCCTCCATAAGAAGTTAAATAGCTCTATCTGCTTCCACTGTATTTACAATTGAAATATGTCACTGATTGCTAGCAGAGAGCCCAAATGATATTCTGAAAAAGACTCAAGAGCTCTCTTACACTGCAGCGAAGAACAAATGGAGCAACATGAAACAGGTGCCAACACTGCCATGCATCCAATCCAGCCCCAATTCACAGTACAGCTGAAGAGAAGAGCACACAGAAGGTAACACTAATTCAATGTCAAGTGTCAAAGTAGAGTGGAAGCAGGAGCTCTTATTAAAACGTTCAGCCTACAAAATCACTGCTGCTTGGAACACCTCTGCATGTGCTGTGTGGCTGACACCCTCACCCTAATTAGACTGGCTACTTAACGATGTTGGCAGCTGCATTGCTTCCTTTCCCCTCTACACTAAGAGTTTCTATTAACAGGAAGGTTTACGAAGACTTTATAAGAGATAAAACATTTTGCAAATCCATCCTCAGTACTCTATGTCTTACCAAGACCCTAAGAAGTGCTTGCATAACCAGAACCATAGCCACAGAAGTCAACAATTGCTGCAGTTATGGCAACACATGTAGCCATGATCATGTGTCACATAACCACAGAAAGTGGCAATTCCTGAATTTCAAAAATAGTACAAAAGAACTTCTGAAAAATGCACAGCATTAATACAAAGGTCGTCATGCAAAAGGAAGATCATGTCTTAACCAGTGTTCTGTTAAATAGGAGGAAGGTGGAGTAAGCAAGGATAAGGTGAAATCACAATTTTTTCTAGAATTAGGAGAAGAAAACACTTTAAAGTGGTTAACGTGTTGACTAAAGATATAACATTACAATAATTTGAATGACTTTATCAGGATACACTTGGAGAAGAAAAGCTCTAAGAGACAAATATAAACCACAGAAAACACTCACTAGGTAATAGTAAAAGATATGAGAAAAAAAAATAAAATGTGAACAGAATGACAAAACTAGCAGTATATGCTAAAGATTGTACATAGAGTGGCTGTACAGAGAGTTTTAGTGGGGCAATTATCTGATTGTATTGATATAAACACAGAATACTGTAAATACACTGCTAATCTGTATATTTAAAATAGTGATAACAAGAATGCAGAACAGTAAAGAGTTATGCTGTAATGCAAGAGCAGCAAGTGTGATAAAAATTAGAAGGCATACTGTATAAAGAAACAGGTGGGGAAATTAGTTTACACTAGATAAAAAAATACAATTTAAAGAGTACAGTACCTTCTTATAAATATGTAAAGAGAGCCAATGAAAATGATGAAAATATATATATATATTATATACATATAAAATGTAGTTATTGTCAGAACATGAAGAAATGGCCCTTGAAGTATGAGAAAAACAAGCATAAATAAAATGCAAGCATAATTAAATGCAAGCATATTTAGTAGGGCTAATTGGCTAATTTTGCTGGAAGAAAGGCAACAGGGTCACCATTTTGGAAAGTGTTCACAAAAGACCTGGAAAGAGGCAGCAGAGGAGTCTAATGAGTATTCTGTAGAAAGTCATAAATAACTTTGAAGCATTGGAATGGAGTCATTGAACCAAACTCTCCTTCCAACCCCATCATCCACAAATGCAAGTATTGAATTATGGAGGATGAAGAAAGAAAGGGCTCTTCAAAGACAGGTGAAGTTGTCAGAAACACAGGGAAAAACAACACACAGAGTCAGTCCTGGTTCTATGGACAATAGTAGCATGAAAAAATGACAGGCAACACACGAAGAAAAGAGCACAGTAATATTAATCAGGAAACTGTTTTCAGTAACAGGAAATTAGGTAAAAAGTTCTATCTAGAAATAAATGTAAATACCCATGTTGAATCTTTTAATTGAATTATAGAAATATTCACAGCCAAATGTCTGTGGTTATTTAAAGCAAATGAGGCATTGGTTAGGAGGTTAGCTGGATGCTATATCTGGCCTTAATTAATTTTCTGACACTGGTCATATTTTGGCTAGGAATTTCAGGCTCAGAGTTCAATCCAGGAGGCAACTGACTAAAAAGAGAAACAGGTTTCTAAATATCTTTGAGGATCTAGTCTATCCTCCATCTCTTTTTACCCCAAATTAAAAAATAAGAATGAGGAAAATGGTTCCATGGGGCCATAGTCACCATGACATCACTTCATCTTGAGTGTATCCTCATTTTGGGGCAAGAGTCAAAATGTCATAGTTATAAATCTTGGCTTGTAACTTTTTGCACAATACAGACATCAAATAACATAATGGTTGTTCTTAAAGACCACCTACAAAATGAAAAAAAAACCCCACCCATTTTCTTTGTACTGGTCATACAGACAAAGAAATGGCAACAACAAGAACCATAACTTTCAATAGTTTAAATAACTTAAAAACAAGTAATGGAAATAACCCTATAAAAACTGCTGTGGCATTCAAAGCAATGCTCTAGCTAAAGAATATTTAAGGCTTTCCTTATGTGACATTTACCAATGGTCACAAACTTACATCTTAAGTTCACCATAATGAATCATTTTGCCAATCAAGACAAGTGGTTTTGGAGTGGATTTATGAGTGAGAAGTCTATGAAATGACTACACTGACAGAACACGAATTACAAAGAAACTGCATTTCTCATTCTTAGGAAGGTTATTACATAATGTGCTATCATTGCTATCTGAGTCTTAGCCAACTTACAGTATAGTAACTACTTCAGCAGTGGAAATAATACAACCTCTTGGGTTTTTTCTTTGTTTTTTAATTACTGTCACAGTCCATTCACTGCAAACATCTTCTATAACACTAAGTCAGATCACAGAAAGATA
>JAWWES010000133.1:36090553-36119227 GCA_035583135.1 Lophotriccus pileatus | reverse complement strand
CTTTGTTTTTTAATTACTGTCACAGTCCATTCACTGCAAACATCTTCTATAACACTAAGTCAGATCACAGAAAGATATAGCATGAAACAAAAGGTTTATATCATACCCAGTCTTCGGAATTTCAGCCCATTTCCATAAGAGATGGTACCGCTCACATTATAACTGGCTGAGAGACTATAATTACTCCTGAAACCATCTTAGAAGCACAATTAGAAATTTAAATAATTAGCTGCACAGATAATATTAGTTATAATTGTCTTTTATTTCTCAAGTACTGATTTAACTTTTCAACAGATAAGTTTTCAAGCTACAATTTAAATTTCTTTGGGAAAGTCAATTTGACATATGGCAAAGAGCACAACAAAATCATCTAGCAAAAATCATGTATACCAAAGTAAGTACTTTTATGGTTCTTAAATATCTGAAGTCAGAAAATAATTTTTTAAAACTGTCTTTGTAATGTCAACTGGTAACACTAGAAAATCTGTTACATAAAAGTCCTATTTATATAGTTTTACCAATCTCATCATTGTTTTGCTACTATTCCTATTCCTCTCTCAGAGCTCCTTTGCTAGTTGCAAAGTATCAGAAACTGCTTAATATTTTGAAAATATTCCTACTTGGTGGGACAGAAATTCCATGCAAAACAACAGCAAACAAACTAAAAAAAATCCCTAATCCTAACAGTATTCTATGATTCCTTGAATAACAAAACAAGAAAATATTAAGAACATTTGGCATAGAAAGAAAAAAAAATATGGTGAGAGTATAAAGATGATGTTCCAGCTGAAAATGGTGCTGGTGTCCTCGTGCATTTAAAATAAAGTCAAGAGACAGACAGTTTTAGAGTAGACACGGGGACAAAACAGATGCTCTTGGTTCTCACAAATATATTTCTGGATTTCCATGCTTACATCAAGGTTCTATTGAAAAATGCAGAGTGAATTTATTAATTTTTCTTCTAATTTGTGGTAGAACAGCCACAACTCTTGTTCTTTACTGAGTGTCATTCATTTTGATACTTATTTATTTAAAATTAATGTTTGGGTTTTTTTTAGTCCACTAATTAATTAATTTTCCTAGTTTTCTGGGAAAATTTTCCTAGTTTTCTAGGAAAATGTAATCTTTTTATATTTAAGTCATCCAAAAGTTTTATATTTAGTCATTCAGATTTTGGTTGACTGTAAATGTGCTCTCAGTTTTCAGAATTACAGTAAATTACTTGTCTAGGTGGGGGGGTTGTCCTTTTTTTTAAACTATTCGTCTAACTTAATATCAAGAACACTAAATCTAGGTACCACTTTTCAAGGAGTCATCAAAGGAAGAGAAGGGCATCAAGGAATTTATCATGTTGGCAACCTCAGCATCTTTCAGTTCCGCACAAAACAAATAAAAATTAACATCTCCTTAAATTTGCTGGGAGTCAGTTATGTGTGTAACTGTGTCATGGTTTAAACCCAGATGGCAATTAAGCACCATGCAGCCACTTGCTCACTTCCCACCCCATTAGGATGGGGGAGAGAATCAAAGGGTGAAAGTGAGAAAACTCATGGGTTGAAATAAGAACTGTTTAATAACTGAAATAATGATAATAATAACACTGATGATAATACAAATTTAAATGGAAAGGAAAACAACAACAACAAAAAAGAGAGAGAAATAAAAACCAAGGCAGACTTATGATATAACGGAAAAACAATGACCAAGACACGACACCATATGGTATGGGTCAGTTGGGATCAGCTGTCCTGGCTGTGTCCCCTCCCACCTCCTCGTGCTCCACCAGACTCCTTGCTGGCACATTGGGGTGAGAGGCAAAAAAGGCTCTGAATCCATGTAAACACTGGTCAGCAATAATTACAACATTCCTGAATTATCAACACTGTTTCCAGCACAAATCCAAAATATAATACCATACTTGCTATTAGAAAGAAAATTAACTCTACCATACACAAAAACAGCACAAGCTAGAAAATATACTTTTCTGAACTAACTGAATTTATCTTCCTCTGTTTTCCCTTCTATAACTGTTTAAATGTTTACACTGAGACAGAGAATGATAACTTATTATCTATGGTTAAAACATAAAAAAAATCATAAAACAACTGGGCAGTAAGTTGAACAACATGAGAAATATTCAATACAGCTCAATTAATCAATTTCTTTGGTAAATCTAAATCATTCATATATAGTCCATTCTGAAACCTGATATTTACACAAACCCACCAGATAACTGAATTCAGAAACCAGAAATTAAAAAAAAAAAATTAGTTTTATAAAAAGCAATATTGCTGATTCTACAAATCAAAAATTATTTGCCTCTCTTTTCAATCACAGATATGGCAAAGAAATGTAACTTTCTGAAGTAAACAAGCAAACAAAAAATTCATTTGCATTTTCTTTATATTTGAAATACCATTTCAAATGAATGTTTTTTGTCTTTGTGGATCACAGGCTTTGTCTGTTCTCCCATTAAGCTAAAAACACAGAATCACAAGTGAGGACAGAACAATGTCTTTCCCTCTCTTCCTCTTTACTCCAGCTCCTTCCCACAAGCATACTAAATAGTAAAGCATTTCAAAGGCAGTACAAGAGTTGCCAGAACAAAAGTATTGTCATGTTAAAGAAATATTCACAAAATATTTTTTTGGAGCAGTGAGACCACCGGTAGTAAAAATTATAGCTCTAGTACAGTTTGTGCTGTACATTGACTTGCTTGTCCCACCGCCTGTTCAAAAGTAAAGAGACAGAACAAATATTGGCTCTTTATTTCCAAAGATAAACTAAAAGGTGCCAGAAATAAGAAAGCAGAACAGAAAGAATAACTTTTCCCTTGTGCAAGAGCTCGTTTTTGAAAGAAGCTGGCCCTTCTTCAGATTGATGTGTATGAAATTTTTTGAGAAGTGGATATGCGAATGCTGAATGCCTCCATGTAATCATTACACAGTGTGAGATTTTATAATTTGCCAAAACTGAGAGAAAAGTGATTGTGATAATTACTTTAAAAGAATAAAGAATACAAACTCAGTTTCTTTTTCCTTCTTTTAAAAGATTATTCTTGAAGAGAACTGTGTAAAGGATGAATGCTTCAAATTTTAAATGGAGATTTTCTGCCTTCTTTTTCCAACATGATCAGCTTTCAAAACACTGAAAGATAAAAACTTGCTGAAAAGCTGCATGCCATATCTTTGGTTTTGGGCAAGTGAATGAAGGTACAGAGACACCAAAGATAACATTAATATATTTGCCCTAACTCCTAGCAATGAATGTGGATATAAGGCATTATTTCTTACATTCTTTATTTTTAATATGCATGAATATTTCAGTCTCTGTAGTGTCAAGATGTCAGTGCCTCCACTCGACACTCACTTAGTGAGGTGCAAAGTATTACATCAAAATGTCAGAAAAACTTCAATTTGGGGTTGAGAGATTAATCGTTCTCTTTCTTCGTCAGACTTCTAGATCTTATGGTCATGCAAACAGCTCAGCTGTCAGACATGCCCAGAAAACAGTAACAAAGAAGTGCATAAATTCCAGCTCTGTTCTAACTTAAGAAAAAAAAAAGTTATAGATACTTAAATGTCTACGCTATCACGCAATGTAGTAAGTAAAGCACATTAGTTTCTGAATTCGGAAGATGATATTCTTCTAATATGTGCTTTTTATTTCTGATCAGCAACAAGCACACGTTTTTCTTCTTGATGCTTTAGCCAGTCTGCTTACCTTTTTTCTTCTACTAAGAGACATCAGTTACCAACTCCTTTTTACTAATCACACTATATTAATACAATACAACCTAATTCAAAGTAATATATTGAATAATGTGACTGTATAGTTTAAAGTATTTCTAAATTGGTCTAAGCCTTCTAGTATTTAAAATATTTTATGTCATAACTTCCAGTCTGGCACATTTTCAAAAGGTGTTGCTGTTGATGTCACCAGCAGTGAAGCATGTAGCACTCCTACATATCTGGGTCTAAATTTTCTACGTCTGACTATAACTCTTCAGAAGAAAATTCAGTTGTGATTGATAATTTTCTTTCGTAGAACTGAACAACCAGGGCAAATGTTTCAAATCAAACTAAGGATACAGGATAAGGAGATTTCAGTTTTCAAGTTCAATCAAGAAATAACTTTGAATGATCTTTTCTCCTGCCAGTAATAGAGATGGTACCTTATAGGTACATTTTCTGGGTGAGCACCAATTCGCAGAGGACCTGGCTACATTTCAGTATGTCAGCAATTCCTTAGCTTGGAGCCACTACAGAACTGTACATACAGACTCCCCTCAAGAAAGAAAACACACAGTGCAAGACCCCATTCTGGCTTTTTTCCTTTTGGCAGGAAGAATGTCCTTCCTTGTTTTCAGCTCATGAAAAACACCTTGAGGCTAGCATACTATGGATTACACGTTTTAAATACAGTGTTGTAAAAAGCATGTAGTAAGAAATGAATAAAAGGGAATGTTCCTTAGCACTAATTATCCTCTAATTTTTAGAATGCAATTATAGCAAAAAAGATTACAGTAGTTGTAATTACATATTTGGTACCCAGAACAAATTTAAAACCATTGCTGCTCCAAAACTTTTCCATTATTTTCATTAATCTTTTCTTATTCATTTCACACTTACACTTATCACACTGAACTGGTTTCTAGCTGTGATCAGTGTACACTTCAGACATAAGGGCTTTTTTCTCTGTTGAACTAATAATTTAAAAATGTCCAGCCAATTTTTCAATATTTTCGCATGTTGTGTAGGGCAGTGAGGCTCCAATCAAAAGCTCAGTAGATAATGAAGACTCCTATAAATGTTTAACCTCTACTTCTCTAAAGGAGTTGCTGTAAAAAGAAGCAACTCTATGCATTACTATTTGCAGAATAAAACTTCTGAAATGAGAATCCAAACTCCAAGCTTTTGGTTCTTAATGTCCGCAGAGTTTATAGATGTAGCTGATTGCTGATCTGCATTAAATTGTTTTCCAAGAGGTTTGTTAAAAGACAAAGGCTGATAAACCAGGCAGGGAAACAAGAGGCTCAGGAAAGTCTTAGCAACATACCAAGGGTTAACTGTTACATATAGGATGCTAATACATAAACTACAGACTATATCCCCATTTCCAGCTGACAGCAGTGGGTTATGCAGCAGCTGGAGGACAGGATCAGAGCTCTCCCTTCCAGCAGCAAAGAGGATGAAAGACGATTACTTTGTATCATCCTAATTCTTCTGGGTTTTGACTTTTACCTTCAACATTTTCAGAAATACACTCTTGAGAAAAACAGATGGGATTGAAAATAATCGGTATGAAACTCTATGCCAGTATTTATTGTAGAATCACCATCCAGTGTCTAGCTCACCTACTGAAGCATGCTACCGAGAGCTAGACTGCCGTACCATTCAGATCAGGGAGGAGTAAGGGTGTCAAAGAGTAAAAAGGGAAAACACACCAGTATGTTTTGGGAGATCAAATCCCCAAATTTCAGTCCCCCAGGTATTAAATTCCACTTCTGGTGGTATTTACTTCCACCGAATATCCCATACTGATGACAAAATGGCTTTAAACACATGATAACATAATATAGTGGCTTAGTTTACAAGCCTTGAAAAACTCAAGGGAGAACCTTTTGACAGAGTCAACCGTGCGTTGGAGGATGCTGGTACAGTGCTGTGTTACCAGCCTTAAAACTGCCTGGGGCCTTTTCGATTTTTGATACTGCTATGCAGTGGCATAATTATCTCCACATTGTAGTAAAAGTTAATGTAGGTAATGATGATGTAACTCAATCTTAAAAAAGTAAAGAACCAAAATTAATAAAAAATATGGCAATCCTTCTAAAAAATAACACTCTTTAGCAAGGGTTATGCCTGTTTCAAGACCTCATGCAACTTTAGTCATTCAACAGCTGTTGCATTTTAACTCATTTTGAAGAGTGTGGCCAGGATGTCACAGTTTACAATATTCATACAAAATACAGACATCAACCAGTTAAAATTAGCTGGAGAGGCCACAGGTAGTGGTGAATGAGAACAAATAAACTTGTATTATGATAGTTTTAGTCTAAAATACTAAGGATATTTCAAAAACTTTTTTAAGCTATTGAAGAGATTTGATTCTCATTTGAGGATAGTTAAGTCTTGTAAAGTCTCTTTTACATAAAGGAATAGAATTATCTGTGACCTCAACATTTCTTCTAAACGAATCCAAGCTTTGCTATTCAAGTACCAAAAAACCAAACCAAAACACAAACCAAAAAACATCAAAACAAAATAAACTGAAAGGAGAATCATCAAGTGTTAGCATTCTGTCTCTCTCCCCCCTTCCACTGCATTACACTGTAAATTAGTATGACATGACTTTTTTTTTAATTGAATCAGAACTCATAGCAGGGAGTGCACAATTTTAAATGGATACAAGGAACCAGGAATTCCTCTTGCTAGAATCACTGTCAGTGCCAATGGAACAATTTTGTCGCATGCTCTCACGTCAGGAAAAAGCTCTTGGCTAGACTCCATCCCTCTATTCAAACAGACAAACACTTCAATTGCTACATTTTGTCCTGTTCATTTATTTTGAAATATTTTATTTGCCATGAAGTTTTAGAGTTTCAGAAAAAATAATTCTGTCATATTCCTCAGGGCTTTATGCATGAGAAGGGCTGAGATGTTTAACAGGCTTCATAAACTTGTGGCTTTGAAACAACCAAGAGTTTTACATACAGCTACTCTACCAATGTTAGATCACTGTTTGCTTTTATACACACTTACACTGCTTCAGCATCCCATATACACATCAAGAACATAGCCTACGTACCAATAAATAGTATTTCTGTAGGCAGACCTAAAAGATACTCATGGTGCACATCAGCTGTCAGCAGCAATGTGATGTTATCGCAATTCTCCTGCTCTTTTCCATGCCATGTTCTCTCCAAATGTCTCTGCTAAACCTAATTGAATGTCTCCTGATTTAATTTAATCTGGGTTGCCCTCTGTCAGTAACTTTACTGCCCTGTTCAGACCCTCTATTGATCCAACAGCCGAGATACACAACTGATTTTACACCAGGAGATAAGTTGTAATGTTGGTTTGAGAGACCTTGTGTTCCAGTCCTGACTAGAATAAAGTGTTTGTGAGATGGCAGAGGGAGGTTTTCTGCAGCCTTGTAATGAGCTGGGTTTGTACTTTCCCAAATCCTTAGCAATTTGGAAAAATTGAACACGCAGACTGATAAAGAGTAAGTTCTTCACACGTGCAACCTGGACATGTCTAACCCTGAATGCCATCCTGATCTAGATCAGAGGTGCTAGGCATGTACAAAGAGATAATTACAGAGCCAAAGTCAGACACCCACTTTTCCATTCCATGCAGAGCTCAAGGGAGATCAATCACTCAAATACTAAAATTAAAATCCAATTGATCAGAATGCTTTTTTTTCTGGAAAAAATACAATTTTAACAAAAAGAAGAGTAATACTATATAGAACTTCCTTTACCAAGAAATTTACAAATTAATGAAAAATATTATTTCCTTTTTGGTTATAAAGCCATTGGGCTGCAATCTATAAATGTAAAAAAGCTCTATCAATTCATTCTTATGAAGTCAACATATACTTTTTCATATATAATTAATTCAACAATTCACTGTCCATCTCAGTTGCTTTCCTAACCAGTATTTTGAGATTTGGAATTTCTTTTCCAGGTTATGGGGCAAGGAAAAAAGCTAAATAAAATTCAACTAATACATCTTTTTGACACATTTGTTATTTACACAGTGGTGTGTGCCTTCCTATTGCTCATATAATAAATATCTCCTGTATCTTAATTTTAATGTTTTAGGCCATCATAATTGTTTAATACATTTCTATACTATATGTCCATTGTAAAAGAAGACCACAGACTTGTCTTGTTTAAACAGACAAATTCAAATTAATTGAAAGCAAAGCCCAAAACCAAAAAAAAAAAAAATCATGCTAGATTCAAGTGCCGCTGTCTCAGTGAACCTTTTTTCCCAGCAAATCAAAAAGCTACAGGGAACACAGCAATTGAAGAACAGCAGATGATGGGTCAGTCAATTAAACTGCGACAGTGAGTAACAGAGGAGGACAGCAGGTACCCTTTCCATGCTTAATCTCAATGTAACAATGTTGTGAAACACCATCCCTAGTAAGGTGTCTACTATCATACAAAACCCATGAGTCATTTTCCCCTCCAAACTTTTGAGTACAATTTCAATTGGAACTGTTAAAACAATAGCCTGTCTTCTCCCACTCTGGAAAAACAACAGGCCTTGACAAAGACTGAGAGACCAAAATACTGGAGATTAATTTAGTATGCACCTTAGTAAAGTCCTGACATTTAATACCTGATGAGGCAAAGAGAATATTAAAGTATTGACCTTTCAGTTTAATTCTTCAGCATAATGACAGGATCTGGGCTTTATGATAAATTTCTAAACCATACTTCTTCCCCTAACTTCTTTATTGCATCTCTCTTTGTTTATTACTTACTGCTTAACTTTTGCCCTGCTAACAAGTAAAGCCCCTTAGTAATCATGAATAGTCTAGGTGAATTAACTGAAAATACAGCGATACAAACAGTTAAGTAAGCAGATAGGTAGAGGGTATTTTGAAGATTTAGTAGGATCAAACTATTTAGTTTAGCTACAAGATTAGGATACAACCTGAAAGAAGTTAAGTCAGAATGTACTAGAAACTTTTTCATACTGAAGTAATTAAAATTAGTCATGCAGGTATAGCAAGAAAGAAGAGATGCGGTAAGATAACACCTTATTGGATTTTTTTCTATTTTCTACTGATTTTCTACTGATTGCTATGAATTTAAGCCAGTCACAGCCACATAAAAACATCTCTGCATGTAGGCGACAGAGAGTGTCTTTGCAATAGGGATGATGCATCTTCTACAGTAATGGGGATGTCCCAACAGCTTCAGGAAATTTTGAAACAGCTAGGAAAGGCCAATGTAACTTTTGAGGAACTCTGGTTAGAAGAGGGGGGGAAACCTGGCAGACTGCTTTGGACTAATGTGCCAGAGATCCACAGCAAAAAGTGGACATTGAAAAGCAATAAATAATCAAGGGTGAGCAGGAGGCTCTGAACGGAGACAAGACATCAGAGGGTGGTGCAATGGGGACCAGAGATGGCAGAGGTGGGGATAAGGATTGCAGAGCTGGTGAAATAAGAGCCAAGAGATGTGGTTTGAGGAGTCCATCAAGACTGAGGACCTCAATAAATAAATGAAATGGTATAGTTCTTTACTAACTCACAGCACATATTAAGCTGTACCATATCTTCTAGAAGGCACATATTTCAGATGTGAGGAAATTACCACATAGGTTAAGTATATTGTATACAGGACTACTCCAGATTTAGAATTCAGTTTTTTGATGAGTCTTCAGCACAACCTTCTCAAGCATCACAAACTGAAACCTCAATATTTTTGTGCTATTCTGCTGAGTCTGTCAACATTAAATTCAGCACACTGCAGGTGTGGGCTTGGATTTATATGTTCACCCCTATTCCCAAAGTCCATCTTCTCATCTTCCTTAACTTCAGAGATACTAACATTCTAGATACTTTCCAAGAGTCCTTCCTGGTTCTGTCAAGACAGAGTGAAAAAAATACTCAAACTGTAATTGTTTTTTCACAATCTGCATTCTCATGTCCATCCAGTTTTAACAAACTCATCATTATTGACAAAAGGTCAAAAACTGCCTGTGGTGAAGGCTGTACCTGATGACTTTTCTCACTGTAATGTTAGTGCTCCATTCACTAGCATGAATCATTATTATCATTGCTTGCTAATATTCAAATTAATATATTCAAACAAATATATTTTTCTTAATAATATAGAAGATTAAAAGGACCTGTCCATGGTATATTTTCCATAAAATTTCACGTTTCCTATGTGTTTAATTTTTTTATTCTTTACAAACATTAGTACCATAATACATCATTACATATATAAACATGTATGTATAAACAATACGAAAATGACCCAAGAACAGCTAAACATTAATTTAACTGTCTGTTCTTGAAAAAATCAAATCCCCTCCCTTCAAAAGTTGTACTTCACTGTAAAATAAGCTAAAATTTAGGATCTGTTCAAAATCCTATAACATCAAGTTTGAACAAGTCTATGATGCAGTAGTATGAAGGCAGATAAAAGCCTGGTGAAAAATTACTTTTTTGGGAAATGTACATTACTGAAAATGTTACCACTCTGAACAACTGCTCTCAAAGTACAGCTTTTTCATATTTTTGTTTCACAGCTAACTGGTACAGTCTTTTCCACCCCTCCTCAATTCATGATTACTGTAACTGATTCTAGATACACTGAAATTTGTTTGTAGTTAATTGAAAATGAGTAAAACTCCAATGCATTTTACACTACTTTCATAACTTTTTGGTGTGTACATCACATAACAGCAGTAAGTCCCATCTTTCCTTCTCTCACTTTCATGCTGTTTTCTGAACACGCAGAAAGTATGCTCTAAATGGAACATGCCAGATTATAATTTAAGATTCAAGAGTTTCTATTGAAGTATACTACTTCTTTTCACAAAATCACTTGTAAATGCAAGAAAAATTCCCACAGTTTGCTAAATTCTATTCACAAGGGAAGTAAATATGATGAATTACATCAAGGACAATATGTGTGAACAGGATGCAGAATTTTTCTTCTTATATTATCCATACTTTAAATTTAACATCCTTTTTGAGGAAGAAACAAATCCTTGCTGTTCTTTTACCAGAAACTGAAGGCCAGAGGTGAAATAATCTGTGACTCAATCAATAAATACAATGAAGGATTTACAGACTGACACCTGGGAAAAGGTAGCTTTACTGATGTAACTGACAGGCTGATGGCAGATTTACTAGCTGTGCAGGACTACAATAAATTTGACTTCAGCTATGGGCAAATCATGGTAAGAAATACTGCCATGACAAAGAATTTCTCAGAGATGTCCATGTTGTATAATGGCATGTCACCCAAAAATGTTATATTCTTTCATGACCTATTCCTCATCCAGATGATGAAAGAGTCCAATCAGTATTCCTTATTTAAAAGCCCCAGAGCACTGAAAAATGTCTTGATTATCTCACATCAGACAACAAGACCTACAGAATTGAAATTAAAAAAAAAAAAGTAATATGTTGCTCTGGAATATAACATATTACTTGTGTAACAAAATACTGTGTTACGTGAAAAAGGCGGGCTACTGACATACTTGCAATCCCAAGATAAATATAGTTACCTCAGTATCTTTATAATCTCCTTGACTTCACATTTCTGTGTGTGGCAAAGCTGACCTTGAATACTGCTAATACTGATAGACTAAATCCAAATTTTTATAATCATCAAATCTAAAAACTTTTAAGGAAAAAAAAGTCAGGTGACATCAATCACTTCAGTTTCAGGGAAAGCTATGGTTTTATTTCAGCAAATGCTGGGATGGAAGTTAATTCTCTGGTTTCTATCTAGAATATTAATAATCTGAAATGCCACTTCTGCAAAGCTTATGAATACATAATTTTATGAGAACTCTTTTGAAGTTAATGGAAGTTCATTTGAATTTATATACACATGAACAAAAGTATATAGGGGACCAGTATTTAAGTCCAGAAAAAACCCCAGTAATTATTGATGAATGGAAATAGTAAGTCAGCAGAGTAACATTTCATAGCTACCCTCATTATTATTTATCAAACTTCATGTTCGTTTCTTAATAAAAACAATTAATCTCCTGCTGTCCGTCTCTCTCAAGATTTAATTATCTGTAGCACTGACCACAATGTATGCATTCAAGTAAAGGTTCTCCTGTGGTAAAAAATGTGCAACAAATCAAATGTCTTTCTTCAAAAAGACATTTTTACAGGGAATACACATCATAAAAGCCAAAAGATTTCTAGAAGCTACAAAAGCATGTATTAGAATACTAGACTAACTGAAATCCAAATAAATTATCATGAAGTAACCCAGAAAAGCCTGAATTACTGTATAAATTAATGTCCACTGCCACAGATTTCACTACTGATATAATGAAAAGATCAGGCTTTTGTTTTGCAGATTTTGCAATTGAAGAGAAAGTTCGGGATTGATCCTCCATCGCATCAAGTCTAAACCTTGTGTTCAGAATTTAAGAATTTAAAAGCCATAACCTTCTCACTGAATGCTAAGGAAGTTGGGTATTTTAAAAAAGTTTTTAAGTGTTTCCCTGACCATAGATGGATTTGAAGAAAATGTTATTTATTTTTCAGAAATGGGTCTTGCATAAATTAGCTTTACAGAGCTCCTCTCACAACCATGTGACTACTCAGTGTAGCAAAGCACTTAGTCATCAACTTGAGTATCTCCACTGCTCAGAATCTACCATCAAATAACAATATTTACACAGCAGTGAAAGACAAGTAATTATGAAGAACTTTCTATATAATAAATTTAAATTCTTATTACCTTCAGATCATCTACTACTACTTGTGAAACGTTATGACAGGATATTTCCAACTACAGAAATTTCGTTGTGAATTTAGTGAGGGCACTATTTTTGGTCAAGAACTGATAATCATGTCCCATTTTGCAATTTGCCTGCAGTGTACAGCATCTGCAGTTTACACACATCATTTCACAGAATTCCTTAAGGAATCTACCATAACTGATATGAGGATCAAATCAAGCACTGAATAAAATGCAGCAAAAAAACACCTCTGTACAGCCAAAATACTCTGTTAGAGGTACTGGTGAAATGGAATAAGAGCTTGGGTTGAGAACAACTTTAAAATTTATATATCTCATTATTTTCAATGCAATTTGTATCACAAAATTTGCACTTGATCTCACTTTTAATGAGTAACTGATGAACTCGAAGAGGTGATATTATACATACTTTCCAAGTTTTCACACTGATAGTCCGTTTTTATTCTTTAAAATGTGTGTGAAGTTATAAAAACTCCAGACTGCTCAGGACTTCATCCACTATGGTAAGTCTTAGACCCACTCTGTTTCCTCCTCTCAGAACAATGTGCTCTGCCACTACCTTTGATTTTCCTTACAGATTAGTCAAATTAATTTCTGAAGCTTTTGTTTAGCTTATCCTCTCCTGATGTTAATAATTCAGTATGAATACGATCCCCCACCAGAACTTCTGTTCTTTCAAAACACTGACTTCCTCTCATCTCTTCAAAAATCTGTTTCTCACACAAATAGCTCAGCTGTCTAGAAAATGGCTGCCTGTAGCTTAGCTTTATATTTTTCTCTTTGATAATATAAATTAATAATAATGCCATTTTAATCATATTTACATTTTTAAATCATCAGTTTCAGTGCCGATCAGGGTTTTTTCCCCCTTGCATTAGAGTATATTTTCCATTACGGTATTATTCCAGTAATTATAATGAATGAAAATGCATTTTCAATCAACATAGTCAAGTGTGACAGGAAAAGAATACTCTCACTTGTGAATTATATTTTCTGTAGAAGACAAATGTGGAGATACATGTTGCATGTTTGTGTATGTGGCTGAGTATGAAGAAGAAATCACAGGTCATGTTCCTTCTAATTAAGCCATTTTTCTAGCTGACAACTGTCAAAGCCATCCCAGGAACCCATGAATATTAAAGTGCTGTTCACTGGCACATTTGGCATTTTGAAGCTGGGCAAATAGAAGTCATGAAATATGAAAGGAGTGCCCCATGTCATTTTGTAGAAAATGTTGCCATTAAGATGATGTATGGGAAAATTCACACCTTTATCATCATGGAGTGCTATACTATATTTTCTGTATTACTTTGCTCCAAAAGCATTACTACTGGATCACAGACTTCCGTCTTTGGCTGAAAGAAATTTATGAAACATATTAAAGGTTTTAAATGCCTGTTAATATTGATATATATACTTATCTAAAACTAGTGAATATTTTTATTTATTATGAAGTTCTCTGGTGAGAGAGAATTCTAATACAGCTCCTTTTCGTATCTTCTAACCCTGACACTAAGTAACTATATTAGTTCTAAAAACAATCTATTTTTTTTTAATAATTAACATCCACCATAGAATACAACAAGGAGAGGGGACTTCTCAGAATTCAGACTCAACTTTATCTGTGTTTTGGTTCTCTCTTTTTTGATCAGCAAAATTCTCAGAAAATTTAATTTCTCATCACAGAACACATTTGCTGGCTCCAACCTGCAAAATATTTCAGAAATACAAGACTTTTCCCCAAATCCAAAGAGTATAAAAAAATACATTAATTGAGACTGCCTGGTTTATGTACCTAAACATGTCACCTTATTCATAACATAGATTAAACACAATAACAGTATCTTCGACACAGTTATCTGATCTATCTACTAGCAAGCAATTTGCTAACAGTCTGGATGTCTGCTTTTTCACTGATACATTTAATACATTTTAAATATCCTATCAAATTCACATTTAGAAGCATGAAATGCATGTGCCTGGCCCAGAAAGCAACAGTGCCCCACTTGGCAGAGCCCTGCTGCCCATGTCCATGCAGCCCCAGCAGCTTGTGTACTCTAAATTTACTTGCTTAAACTCGAAATACAAATGAAGGCTGACATTATTCCCTGGACTTCAGACACACCTGGAAGCATCCTAGAAAACAGTGATGCTTCCAAGAGAACTCAGACCTTCCCACCAAGGTCCCGAGAAGAGGCTTCAAAATACTGTCTCTAACCATCATCACCACCTTTGTGCTGCTATTCATTACTTTGGACAATTTCATCACTAATTTATTCTCATATGCAAATTAAAGCTCTTACATACAAATAAGAGCTGAGCTGCAATTCAATACCAATTTTATAACATGTAAAGTAGAAACATATCTTTGATGAACAGGTCAAGAACAAATGGCCTTAAACTGATTCATGGTTAGACTTGAGAAAGGTCTTCTAATGAAGCTCTGGAATAGGCTACACACTGTTACAAGCTCAAGAATTAAGCAGTCAAGTTCAGTATATTTAGACTCCTTTGGAAGAGGGGTTCCTAAGCTAATACTGCATGAAAAACTAATGTTCGCTAATGTTCCTATGTTTTTCCCCTCAGAAAAACAGCATTTTCATTTTTCATTCAACACTGTGCACTGTCCTCATTAAGCAGAAGTATTCACTGGAATCCTGTAAAAACTGCAAAAACTGAAACACTGAACAACTGCTAAAATCCAGCTTAAAATCCTGCAAATGTATAAAATCATTATCTCCTTTCAGTGTTTCATTTCAGTCCTCTTTTTAGGTACAAATAAATTTATTTTCCTTATTTTTCTTCTCAGAGGAAGGTATGCAATAATTTAAATCATGTTCATCCATAAGAGGGTTTAGCAGCTTATCTGGCCAATGCTTAATTGGGTTTCCAGATTAAAAGAAAATCTGAAAGTTATTATATCCAATATAAGTATCTGTTTACAACACCTTGTGTATAAATTATCACCTTGAAAAAAAGAAAAATAAGTTTTTAACTTGTTTCGGGGGAAAAAAACCCTTCTTTTCCTGAAATACGTTAGTAGCAACATCCCAGAGAAATGAGCTTTGATTTCACACTGACAAAGTGAAAAGAAACTTCTTAAATCAGCCAAACGCTGAGATTAAAGACACCTTAAAAAAATGGAACTGAACTTATGTGAGACACTGCACACAACAAACTTTTCGAACTCAAGTTCTCCTCTGACACAAAGAAAGCAGATAATCTATGCCTTAGCAGCCACCAAATACTATGAATATTGCAGTCTTCTTTCAAAGTTCATTCCATATGAACAAATTTATATGATAAATTTAAAACTTTTCTGATTTGACTTGACAAGAAATCCATTATAAACATTTTTTGGGGAACATTTGCATCCCTAGCCTGATAACAAGGACTGACTAATAGAAACAGCATCTAATTGTGGAACTGATAGCATTCAGCCAATGAAGAAAGAAGATTCTATGTAAAAATATTAAAGATAATACTTTAATGCACATATAAATATGAAATATAAATATGAACTATAAATATGAAATATAAATATGACATATAAATATGAAAGTGTCCGGAACAGGCCATCTGAGCATATTCACAACGCACAAAGGAATGATGTAGTTAGTGCTTGCACTCATTTACCTCTTGACTCTTCAAACTCAAAGAAACAGAATTCAGAGTATCACCAGCGGCAATGGCTTTCACAGTTTCTCCAGTCTTATCTGTAGGAATCAACCCACCTTTGTGGTACCACCATTTTCTGGAAATTTCTGAAAGAACCTGTGTTCCCTTGGCCCCACAGTGTGTGTTTACTGAGCCTAACTCTGAAGTACCTGAGGCTGAATAAGCAAATACACATCTTCAGATATACCTGTAACAAGCTGCTGTTTCACAGGAAATCCTGTTAAGTCAACCTCAAATTACAGTGCTCCATTCTGAATGGCCATGGCCACTGGATGCACCAGTCAGGAATTTCCAGTAAATGGAATTCTGGAAATTTACTGGAAATTCCTAACTGATGCATCCTAGTACAGTATCCAACACTCGCATACCTTTCCCAGGACAATCCTGTCCACCTATTCAGTAAGTTGAGCATCCATCATTAAGGGGCCACAGTTGGACTTGTCTCAGCAGTTTTTCACTGTCTATATTTATCTGACACATAAATGATGTATTTCTTACGATTGCTGATGTACTTTTTTTTCTTTTTCTTCTGGCTTTAGTTCAATTGATCAAACCAAACAGCAAGAGAACAATGAGGTTTTTGGAAAAGTAATATTAATATTCAATTTTTATTTTGTTTTAAAAAAGTCTTTTCAGCATTGTTATTTGAGCTTAAACCCCCAGTTCCTGGCATGTCTGTGAGCTATAAATCAATACATCATTTCATCAAGGATGATTTAATTAAGATAAAAAGGCAGTCAAGTATTTGTTTCTTTATCTAACAAACAGCCCCTAGGAGTTTGTGATGACATCCTGTATGCAAAATCCTGTACCAAAAATACACAGAAATAGAAGAGAAAGCTGCTTAAATACACAAGGAGATTTCAGATGACATGGATTGGAATAAAGGACCCTGAAGATACTTTTGTGAATAAAAACACTAATATTTAGTAATTGGTTTATCAAATCCTTACTCCTTGTAAATGTACTCCTTATATTGATTTTAAGCTGATGTATCCTAAATGCACTGAGTTAGAGGCCTACTGTAAATGCAGACAGGAAAAACATCCTTTTTGCTGCACTCCATACAAAATGATTCCTGACCTTTTGGCTTGACAAAATGATCTGCAATAAATACTTCTCATGTTCCTATATCTTTAATAATTCAGCCAACAATAGCTGTAGGCACAGTCTATTATGATTAATGGCAAAAGCAGTGGCCTTTGTGTAACAAAGCCCTGCTGGTTCTAGAAGTTTTCAAGGTCAAGACTTCACATAGAAAAGTTCTGCTTATGTTAAAGGTACTTTAAATATGTCCAGATTGTCCTGTGTGTTGTCTTATAGGAAGGATGATACAAAAAGTGTATCATAAAACTTCAGACTAATAAAATTCACCTGCACTTCAAGGAGAACTGTAGTGGGAAGGTAAAGCTGTTGTTACCCCTCATTATGTGGTGAAAGTACAATCCACAGCTCAGATAATTTTGCCACATTATCATTTTTTTCCCACACTAATGATCTTCACATTAGGCTAAAGCCAGATAAACTAGCTTCAGCATGGTCTATTCAGAAAATGAAATACTGATAAAAATACGCTGTGAAATTTCAGATGTCATTATAAAGTAAGACTTATTTTCCAGGCTGCCTTAACAAATAGCTGTAGCAGAAGAGAATGACAGCTTTTGATGCAAAAGTTTTGCTCTTAGCCTTTATAATACCCGAGAGATTTATCACTCAGAAATTGCCATCACTTACATGCTGAAACATTCATCAAACAGTATGAAAGATAATTATCACCAAACTTTCCACTATAAATATATGTTCCTGGTGGTTTATGTTCCCATATTAGTTTTAATAGTCATTGCCATACATTAAAACAATTTACTACACTTAACAGGATGTCTCCACAATCTTAAAAAGAACAATAAAATTTCATACGATATTATATCTTTCACAGAGAACATATGCTAAAATACTTTCCAAAATCAAAGTTTATAGCTCTGGTAAAAAGAATAAAAAGAAATGTAAAAGATCAGGTAACAAATAAACCCCTCCTTTTATATTTTAAGATGATGAAGAAAAGTATGAATACACATAAATGGCTAAGTTTAAGCTTAATACAGAACAAAAACTGTTTAAAATAAAAGGAGATACATGCAGACTCCATTAGAAGTGATAGAAAAGGTTCAAGAGTAAGGAAATGGTATAGAAAATTACTAAAATTTTAGCAATTCTTTTTCAAAGAATGTATTAGAGTTAATCTCTGGCTCCTAAAATCACTCAATTTCATGAAAAATCTACCATCTTTGCTAAATATACCTATTGTTTCTTGAAGGAAAAAAAGAGCACAATATTGTGACCCATGGAAACCTAAAAATTTTAAACTCTGCGTTTGGACATGGTGTAGAAGCAGGCATTACTTTCACAAATTCAGGAAGCCATGAAGAAAAAGATGCTTAGTCGCATACGACAAAGTTACAAAAAAAATTAAGTAAACTGCATAAAAAAAAGAGGATTTAAAACTGTATTCAGAATGAATTTGTTTGGGAAAAAAAAAAGAAAAAGAATATTCATGTCATTTTGAGCAGTGTAATACACAAACTGACTCAAAATAGGAGGAGGTGAAGCAGGAAATATGGTCGAGGCAGGACTGCAAGTCCCTTTAGTCAAAATACCACAGTATCTGGTACTTACAGAGGAACAGCATTAGGTTAATTTGCCCATTTAGACCTTTGTCTATTTAATTCAGGGCAACTGACATGCATCAACAAGAAGATTGTGTTCTTCCAATGATAAAAATAAACTACTGCTATATTTTGCACAAAGTACTATTATGGATCTAGATGACAGAGAAACTAGTAAAAATCATTCATTGTCAGCAGAACTGATAAGTAAGTTGCAGTCTTTAGCGCTGTTGGTGTCTCTGCCAGAAGAACCTAAGCCAATTTCCAGTGTTTGTGAAAATTCACCATGCAAGAGCTAACATAAAACAGAAACAAGTAAAAATACATTTACAACCGAACAAGAGAAATAACCAGCAAACCACCATTATAAAAATCACATACAACATCATAAAAAGATATCTTTAGTCAAGTTTAACATGTCCAGACACTTATCCAAACAGCTTAGACAAGACCTAGACAGAAACAAAAAAACAAACAAACAAACAAACATATCACATTCCAATCATCCAACAGGACAGAATTGAAGATAAAAAATCATAAAAGAAAAACTGAGTTTTTATTCTTATAGTAAGATTAGCTTTAAACTTAACAAAATCATTACATTTAGAGGCAGAAAAAAAAATTATGCAGGTAAATGCACATTTTAAAGCAGTATAAATAAATTCCAGCTAGCATAACCAAGCCTGGCTCATGACCTGGTCTATTAAATCAGGGAGTACATCATTTTGGATTAGTGCAAAAGACTGAAAGATAGTCCTTGTCTTATAGTTGAGTGTTATAAAATAAATTGTGAAGCAGCACATAATGGCAAGGTGCAATATAAAGGTCTACAAGTGAAATAAAAATGGACATATAACAGTTGACTGTGATAGCTTAAGAGAAACAAGATGTTTAAAAGTGTTCAAAGGTGAGTATATCCAGAAGATATATTGACAGACAAGAGGATGTAAAATGTTTCAAAGCACATGGCAACCCATTTAATCACATTTCAAGTAAATTCTTGTACATTAAAACTACACATACTGTGGGCAAGATTTAGTTAGGACATCAAGTTGTAATAGCACCTGATATGAAGTACCAAATCTACCATGGCATAGATATCTTATATACTCTGTAGTACCAGCTACTGATTGTACTGTGTATGCACATACAGACTGCTTATAATTCAGCTTTCACATAAAATTTCACATTATTACTGACTTTTATTAAAAAAAAAAAATCATTAGCTCTCTGGCTGTCTATTCTGGTATCTGCTGGATTTTTATATACTATTGCAATGTAAGAAAGGTGAGCTCTAGATGTTAAGCTTGCTTTCGTGGATTGAAGGATGGAGGCCCCTATTCCCAAAAGGCTAGGACACTCATTCAGTAACGTTTCACTTTGTTCACAGAAAGTATTTAATGCAACCTTCAATATGTCAGTCACTAAGACACCACATTACACATCTTTCCCATTTTTAACAGTCTAAACTTAAAAGTCAGTTTAATGAATAACTTCCATATAAAAAACCCCCTAACACTATTCAAATTTTTCAGTTTCCAGTGTAAGTCCTCACAGATACCAGTTGCTGCTTTTAGAGCTTTGTAAAAATAGTTCACGCATGCTTTGCAATATTTATCTGGAAAAAAAGGTAAATCTGCACTTTCTTGTGTCAGCAAAGTGAGTTATAAAACTGAAATTCTGTAAACTGCCATTTTTTTTACTTACTAAAACATATTATATGCATAGAACAATGTGGAGGGACAGAGTGCCTTTACACACAGGAGCTGTGCAGAAAGGCTGGATACTACTGTCACCTTCAAGAGGCACAGGGGAAGACAGGGCACTGAACTTGGTGGTCTATTTGTATTACTGATTGAGTGATTTTTCCAAGTAATTTAGTAAGTGTTACACTGAGTCGATGTCCTCCAATATCCTACTGGTGACCACTGACAAAAGCACAACCTTCATATGGGTTTCACTGGCATAAAAGGACACTTAAAACGTCGACCATCCTGAGTCTACATTTACCAAATGGTCTACTTCCCCCCGACATGAATGTTGATGAGCAGGGCCTATTAGAAATATCTCAACATATGCACATGAAAGAAGATTTACTGAAATTTACTCAAGAGAAATGAATAAAGGTTGCTCCAAATTGTGTAAGACATTTTAGTGGCAACAACCCACATTATCTAGCTGCTGTTAGCTTGGATGCCCCATTTCTACTTGATATGTTTGTGCTTGTCCTAGCACCTAGGAAATTAATAAGATCAAGTTCCTCTCTTCCCAACTGTGACAACTGGCGATAATGCTGATAACCTTCTGTTATCAGGAACTTGTACTTCAGCAGTGGGGAAATACATGTTCATTGTCACAGATGTGTGCGCCAGAGCAAAATGCAGAGGCAGGGAGGGTGGTAATTACTTCTTTCATATTTGGTTCCACGTTATCTTAATTATATCACTGGCAAGACAGGAGAACTAATATACTGTTTTGTTTTATAGTCAGTATTTTTCTCCTCCATTTTCTCTGCTCAAGACATGAAAACATTCAAAGAATAATGTTTTAATGTTTCTTTTAAAATTTAGTATTTTTGTAACCTTTAATAGTAGAAATACTGGTAGATGAAAGTGCAAGAGGAAAGTTTACACCTCTGCAGAATTAAAAAAAAAAAAAAAAGTTAAAAACCAATCAAACAAAAACGCACTAGTTGACTAATTTACATTTCTTAAACAGTATAATAATCTATTTAAAATTCATCCAGTTGCCTCCAAAAAAAATAACCTAAATAACTAAACTGAATGTTAACACCATCTTGCATATGCAAATATGAGTCTAGGAAAACAGAAATTCCCACAGACAAGAGACAGAACTCAGTCCAGGACCAAGATTCCTCTTGTATATAAGAAAGGGGCAAAGCACGGCAGCAAAGACATTTGGAAAAGAATTAACAAAAACTAGTAAATTCTCTCCCAGTTTGTCTTCTGATCAGAGGAAAGTGAAAGAAAATGGACAAGAACTGTAGGTGATTAAAAAAAAAATCGCCTTCAGATGACAGCTAAAAATTTGAGGAACAGATAAAAATAGTCTGAGTGCCCTTCTTCCAGAAAACACCTCTATATTAGAGCATAAGAATTCACCAGCAGTAAAAGTATTTCATAAAATAAAAGGAACACTACCATATCTCATGGGATATGTAGCTGTAAAGATAATATGATAATCTACATTTAAAACACCTAGAACAAAGGTTTCACTAGGTCAGTATTTCATTGGCATTTTAATTAAATAATTGGTCTAAATTCTAAACTGGGAAGTGAAATTATGATCTTATTTAAACAGAATAACTGAGGTCATCAAATGACTTTTAATTAAATTGTTAATTGATTTTTCTTTAATTCTTTAGATGATTGATGGCCACAGACTTAGTTGCTGCATTTGTTAATTACCACCATGAGTCAATTCCATCCAGTGCACTTTGGCATGACTACTCTAGCTATCTCCATACTAAAAAAAAAAAAAAATTTGTAGTTTTGCTACACCATTTTGTATTACTCATGCATGCTTCCTTATGCAGTTTACTTTTAAAAAACTGGTAAGGTAGACCAATCATTTCCATAGGATGTAGGTTACATTTAACAATTAACCTGCATGTGAATTAGTAGCCCAATCATTTTTTTCAGCAAACCTTGCATCAACTGGCTAATAATCTTTCTAAGATTTTCTTATGTTCATTTTATTTTTTGAAAAATACGCAAGACAAACTGCCTTAAACTTCCTTTAACAGTTGGTGTAGAGATGGCAATTTTTTTGGCGTGTTCTCTAGCTTCATTTAGAGTTCTGTAATCTCCTGACAACAGACCTTCTGTGATTATGCACTAAATAAAGACCTGGAGAAATGACAGCTTGTTTTCACACCTAACTACTGCTATCTGTCCTCAGTTTGTTGACAGCATAATTCCTATTACCACCAGCAGCGCAAAAGCAGTGTAATTGCTTCACCTTCTTTGAACATAAACTCTGGATTTAAACTTTGGGTTGAGATAAGCAATTATGGCAGCTCATAAACATTAAGACTAAATAAATAACAAATTAATAGTCTCTGCTTTTTTCTTCACAAATTCGATATTCCTGAGTATATTACTAGCAAGATCTGAGCTTGAAAGAAGCCTCTCTGAATGTGTATCTAAACAATTTACCAACAGTAATTTTTCACCCATTTATAAGTCAATAAAACCCCCAAAAATAAGTAGTCCACGGTTTACTGAAGCAGGTGTCTCAGCCTATCTCAGTAAGAAGAACATCATTTCACCATCTCATCACCATCAGGTATAGCAGAGAATCACAATGCATATTTTTGAAAACTATTACTACAAAATTTGGAAAGGTTATATAGAGAAAAGCTGATTTAGACTACCACCTTACTGGTAATGTGTTTTAACCATTGTATACTCCAGAGCCAAACAAAAATTACAAGATCCCTTTTGTTTTTTACCTGTGATTAATGTGCCAAGGATAAATCTTCAACACCCACACAGGAAACACTATACTGTCAGAGGAAATTCAACTGGCTAGGCCACAAATTAAAAAACAAATAAATTATATTTTTTTAAAGTAGTGATCAATTTAGACTGGAAAAAAGACAATGGGGACACAGTTAAAATGAAAACAAACAAATGGAAAAACCCAAACCACAGATAAATGCATAGCAAACTCACTTTCTACAGAGTTCATTTTGACCACAATTACTTTCTTATTGATTTCTTTGGTGGTTTTCGCTGAAAGTTTCAGTTCTCTTATCAATTGATTATTAACACTGATGAAGTTCAGTGTTTTACTTGAGTGTCCATTTGTTCAGAACTGGAACAGAGAGTTAGGAATAGAAAAGCATACATCTAGCAATTTTTTCCAGTTTATCCACTACGTTTGAGGAGATGAATCGTTAGTTAGCACCTGTCTCTACTTTGGACTTCATTTAATCTTAAGGTTTGCTAAACCAAGATGTCAGTGAGATAGAGTTTTAAATCAGGCATTCCACCTGCAGCATAATTCTAGTTTTGTTTAATAAAAATAAATGCCTTCTGTTGCTCCACCATATCCAGGAACTTTTAAAATCAGGAATAAATTGATAAAAAGAACAGTTCTGGAAGGAAGAAAAATGAGGTAATTCAGGACAGTAAGAGATGCAAGCAAAGGCTTTTGTTCCTTTTGAACTCTGACATGCACATGGGTATGTGAACAGAATTTTTCCTTCACGTGGGCAAGAAAGGAGACAAAATGGACACCTTGGAATTATTTGCTGGGTGCAAAAAAGCAGAGACAGCAGAGAGATCACTCAAAATTCTATCTGAGAGGAAAAACTCATTATAGGTCAAAGGAATATGAGAAAAAGTTGAATAATGGAAAGAGATTCTGTTTACTGGATTTAAAATTGTGATTTTATGGAAATTTTTTGCTTCCATTTTAAAATGTATTTCATCAGGTTTCAAATCTGCCTGCTTATGAAGAGTGTGGCCATTTTTCCCCATAGGTAGCAGTTTTTAAGAACTGAAAATAGCCAGCCTTTATCAAAATGTCTTCAGCCATAAGTTTCATGCTTGTGTTAGTGAAATAGGTCCTCTTCCATCGTTTTAAAAATTAATACTTCACTAAAAGAGGAACTAATTAAAGACACCCAGTTTGTCTTCTCATAATGATTTTCAGCTTTACAATGTACTTACTCATCTTCATTTAGCAAAAGGTTCTGAGTCCTTGCATGGGATAGCAAAGGCAGAATCCCCCGTTTTTAAACTCTTTTCAGACACCAAAGCTTAGAGGCTAGCACGGACAGGATGGCACCCATGATCCTAGCATTTATACAGCATGGGAAGTAAAATGTATTGACTTGCTTTCATTGTTTTGCTTTTCTACTTATAAAAAGAACAAAGCAGTGGAAGCAGTATCACGGCTTACAGACAGAGGTTAGGAATTCATGTAAGGCACTTACAAACAAGGAAAATACAACACAGGGTTTGGCAAAGAAACTCCACAATCCTTCAGGTGATTGTTGTTGTTACTCTCCTTCCAAGTCCACCTTTTTTTTCCTCCATTTACCTTTGTGTTACCCACTTACACAAAAGCTGGACTTCTAACACCAAAGGAGACTTCTAACTACAAACTGTGAATTGTAGGGTTTTTTCTCTATTTGCATTCCTGCTTAGCCAGAGGCAGCAATTAACCCTTACAAGCTGTTTTACGACATGGGCCATGTCTCCCTGTTTTATATCATGTTGTCAGCACTCAAAAACTTACCCTAATAGCCATGTTTATCTTCCTTGCAGTGTGCAATTCACACACCAAGTTTTGACCCTAGAAGTACAAAACATGACTTCATGTATTTTCACTGATATTTAAAAAATTGTATTCAATCTCAACAAAATAAAATTGGATAGATGGAATTGAAGAAAATGCTTACACTTACATAACACTGAAAAAGAAATAGAAACTTTTGGAGATGACTGCAGATGAAAGGAAGGAAATAATGCCTGGGAAGGATACAAATGAATTAGTCTACGTTGCCTACAGAATTATATTTAAAAGACAGTGTCACACTCCAGCTTCTGATCCCTGTGCTCTGTAATTTGTGTTTCCTATTTTAAGTCAAAAACCAATTTATTTGTGGCATATTGTGGGATGATCATTATACAATTTATCAGTAAAGATATTCAACATGAAAAATTCATACTTCTAGACTTTGGTGTCAAGATTATTTAGGGTTTTCTGTTAGCAAAGCACTGTCCTTGACGAAAGTGTTCTTGACTTTAAGTAATTGCAAAATCAAATGTCATCTATTTCTGTCAAAAGAAAGAAAACAAAAAATACTAAGAAACTCTTCCTGCTAAATATCCCTTGCACACCATCTACAGTTACCCTAATGGACTCTGTACTCCGGTCATCTGTTCAAATTAAAGAAACTGCCTTTGCAGTAAGAAATCTGCATAGATTGTCAGTTGTTCTAGTTCATTACCTGTTAGCAAATGTGAAGAGCCAAAGCCAATTCCAACATCTATGTGTAATCAATTCATTACAATGCCGGGCACATTTAGCTTTGGAAGAAAAAAAAAAGGACAATAAAAAGGAACAATGAAGATTATATTTTTATTAAGAACATTTGTTGAAAGAATAGTTGCTGGAATAAATTATCAAAAGCTTATTTCAGCCTTTCTGAAATCTCTTTTTTTTTTAGCAGTTTATTACATAACTTGTTTTAGATTTAATATATTAATATATAATATTTATAGAAAAGTAGATTAAATAAAATAGGGTCCTATCATCAAACCAAGAGGAAGCTCACCTTTTAACAGATTATACTAATATAATACTTCCAATTTGCCTGGATTTCAGGAAACAAGAGTGTTATTTGATCATCCCCACTACAATACAAATATACAAGTTTAATATGGAGTATTGAAAGAAATTAAAAAAGTATTCAAATAGATAAAAGCTTTATTTGCAGAGTACTTCTAGAGCAAAACTGGAGACTTCTTTTACTGTTTTTTTTACTTTCCAGATGGAACATTTTTTAAATATTCAGAATTTCAATTACTACACTTTCAAAAGATGAGTGTTTTTAAAATATAATCTCCAAAGTGCCTATCAATTTGAAGTTGCAACAATCACAAAAATAAACTTTGCCTGTCCTACAGATGTATTTTGTTTGTTCTTTCTATCAAGGCAATTTAGTTCATCACATATAAATACATACATACAGTTCATAATACGGTTATATTACGGATCATCTGAAAAGGCAGCATGAGTGGGAGTTTCTTTTGAAATGAGAAGCACACAGAATTCCAGACTTAGTGTGAATAGGAAGCATCAGCTACCTAGGTATGTGTTTGATACAGGACACAGCTGAAAATAGCTGCCCAACAAGTTCTTGAGATGTGTTAGGAACCACCTTTAGAAAATGAGGTGGGCAATCATTTAACAAACTTTTCCACATATCTAGTGTGGGAAACGTACCTGAAAACTCACTGCACATGTTTCCTTATGAAATAAGACGTCACATTATTTAGTGCTTTTATTTATAACTTACTTAATTTGCAGGCAATGTCAAGTTTTAGCGGAGCAAATCCTTTGTGATCCAATAGAGGAATAGGAAACATTTTTAAACAAACCAATAAAATTAATTAGATGGGATATTAAATCAGGACAACTGCAAGATTTTTGGGAGCATCCACTTTTCATTAAACAAGATGGGAGAAGAACTACTCTGGCGGTAGTAAGTAGCCTCCTATTCTACTTCACAGAGTATTTCTTTTTGAGACCTAAGAGTTTATGGACTGATAAGCCATATTTGATATATCACGAAGTATTAGAACCAACTGACCTTTGCTGCCTCCTGCAGGGGCCACCTTTCAGAATATCTTTGCCTGTAGCATCCCAAGTACCTCAGCACTTGCATCAGGCTGACAAGCAACACACACCACAGTTACATACTCTTCTTCACAGCCTTCCAGCTGTGAAGCAGCTTTTTTGATTTTTCTGGCATGGCCATCTCTATGCTGCAGTATCAGAGTGCCTGTCCCCAAGGGAGCTGCTTGTCTCTCTGATACAGATATCTCACACTGCCCAAAGAGCATTGTGAGCAGCCAAACCCTAATAAAACCTGTCATGGACACTGGAGTGCTACCCACCTGCATCAGCATAACAACTGCACCTACCCTCATTAAAATTTATAGGCAATGGGGTTAATGATGCAGCTTTTCAACAGGATTGAGCCATTACTTCATTTCACTCTTTCAGTCCTATCAATAAAAACATTTTTTAAAAAGGGAGTGAGGGAGATCTATGACTACATCATTACTTAATCACATTATTTAACTATAGTTATTTTTTTAAAGGTCAAGCTGTCTCTCAGCTTGAAGAATACACTAGCAACAGATTTTTAATCACTTTAGCTTAACTTCTGACACCGTGACTAAAGTAAAATACGGCCTAACTGAACAAACCAGTCCTGTTACATACACAGTATATATCTCTTCATGAGAAAGATGGAAAAGCAATCCTCTGTACACATGCAGAATGCAGAGAAGTAACGAAACACCAGATTTCACAAGCCTTATATTCAAAAAGTACCCTGACAGCTTTCCACATTTTTGTCATTTTTGCCTCTATTCTTCCGTTTTCTACAGATGTATGAAACAGAAATTTAATCAGGAGATAAAAGGTTATCAAAATCCCTAGAGAAAAACTACAGTCACTGACTAACTGGTTTTCACTTTTGTTTAGCTATATCATCTTGATAAGCTTTTACCCCATGGTAAACCCAAAAAGATGCTGTTGTTCTTATCATTACAGTTGATCAATCTTCCCTGTTTCTGAGGGAGAATCCTGTAAGCCTTGTCTTTTCAGCACATCCATCAGGCAGACAAAACAAAAGGTAAACCTGGCAAATACTGCTTGTTCAAGGTAAGCATTAATCTTAATAGCTGGCTGTAATTAGGAACAAGATGTATAAGCAGAGAAAAAGCAATAAATAACTCAAAACCAGAAATGTGATAAACTTTAAAGACTGCACTTGGGTTTAATCTAGCTAAGTCATTTTGCTGGTTCCTCCATGCAGCAGCATTTAAGTCAAATTAATTCTAGAACAATTAATATACAGAGCTTTAATGTTTTGGATTATCAGCTACGGAGAATTCAGCTCAGGATTTCACAGGCTCCACTGTATGTTGACTCTATTCATTCAGTAAGCCATCTCTAGCCCTTCAAGGTCAATCTACCGCCTAGAGAGGTCTAGACTAACATCCAAAATTCCTGTGTGGAAGTCCTGCTAACCATTCCAGGCTCCTCTCCTACCTTTCTTTACCACACCTTTGG
>JAWWES010000133.1:36073769-36087753 GCA_035583135.1 Lophotriccus pileatus | reverse complement strand
TGACCGGGAATCGAACCCGCGGTCTCAAGGGTACCAGCCCTGCGTCTTAACCACTAGGCCACCGGGGGCTCCCTTCCTCGCTACAACTTAATGTCCAAAAGAAATTTGGAGTTGCTATTTTCCAAAATCGTAAACGTAAGTTTACATCCAGAATTGAGTACTTCTTCCCATGAAGGAGAACCTATTGCAATGAAACAACATTCTGAGCACCAGGAAAACAAATTAGCATAAATTACAGGTCAGAAGGAAAGCTTCCCAACACTTGTTTGGGATTTACTGAATTTAGGCTCAGTAAAGTAGACTTAGCAAAATTACTCTCAGCGGAAGAAAAAAGCTTGCTATGATGGACAAAAAACAGTTTTGAAGTAACTAAGAGTGACCACGTGCTTAGCAACACAGACAAGCATCACAGTTACCTTGAAAAGAGTACATATTACCTGCAGGCTGGACAAAAAAACCAAAAACCAAAAACCAAAACAAAAACAAACAAAAAAAAAAAACCCAAAAACAACAACAACAACAACAACAACAACAACAACAACAACAACAACAACAAAAAAAAAAAAAAAAAACCCACTCTATTCATCCATTCTAAATTATTGAAGATTATTTTGTGACAAGTCTGTGAGCCAGAATACTCCAGACAGAGGAGGAAGGAGATACACTATTTGAATCTATTTGTGAATGCTGATAATTACAAAAAAATTTTTGTAGAGTATCAGCCATAAATAAATCAATAAAGTCAGTAATAAGTAATTTTTTGCACACAGAAAACGAACAACATCTGTACTGGATGCAGAACTGCTTAATCATGGCCAAACGGAAGAGAGAAATAGAAGCAAATGGATCCTTAATATGAAAAAAATCTCTAAAATAAAACAGAATTCAGGAAATATTTCCTATCATTCAGAAAGGCAGAAAAACCAAAAATGTTTGCATATAATTGAGTTTATTCAGCCCATACAGTGATGCTGCTCTAGCAAACTATTTACATTTTAACATAAATAACTTTTACTTGTTTCACTAACGAAATGAAAGGAACATTAGTCGGATGGTGCTGTTTGCACATTGAAAGTTACAGAAATTTAAACAGTAATCTCAATAAGCTAACTGCAATATATGCTTCCCTTGCCAATAATTCTATTATACACTACGTGGAATAAAAAGTATATACATTGCAGCAATCAAAAATCATATTTTTTAATAGGTGGGAGACAAATATTGCTTGTAAAAATGCTTTGGTATATCTATTTTTCCCTAAGTAAAAGCATTTTTACCTAAGCTACTGCTTTCACATTTTGCTAAAATATTTGTACACCTACTCAAGAATTGTAATACTTAACATTCAGTGATTTGTGTTAAAAATAATGACTTAGAACTGGTGTTCTACATATGGAAACAGAATATAGAGCTAATTGGTTTTGGTTATGTAATGAAGGATTTTTTCTCAGAAGTGAAAAACCAAAGCTGGATTTAATTTAAACTGAAAGCATGGTAAACTCAGCTCCAAGAGACACTAAAAACTGACTCTTTTGTCAAAACTGGTCAAACAAGTATTACTACTGCATTACTAAGAATATTCTAAAAAACATAATTCCATCTTTTGTTTTGAGAAATAAGCTTATATATACAACTGCCTGAAGAGCAGTACTTTGACAGCAGCAAATAGGAAACTGATGCTTAGGGTAGAAAATTTCTTTTTGGGATATGAATCTCATGATGCTTTCCAACCTGAGGTTATTTGCTTACTGTAATGTCAAAGATGCACATCTTTCAGAGATACAAGAAAAGAAAGTCTATCCTTTTAAGGACAGACAAAAAAATGCAGGAACAGTAACAATAAACAGATGCTCCATTAGATAAATATAAGCCAAACTCAATGGAAATTCATGGATCTCTGTTCATATCTATGTCTGAGCAACAAGGATGTTCTTTAAAGGCTAAAAAGAAGTGCCAAGGGCACTGTTTTGCACTGGAAAAAAAAATACGTGTGTGTAGATATTTTATGTAGGAATATCTATATCTATAAATTAAAATTATGCATGTGCACAGGTAGGTAGATACTCAGAAAAAAACCTGATGTACAGAAGATGGGATCCAATGAACATATTCAAGCAAAAAAAGTATGATTCCATCAGTGAACAAGAATTTAGAATGCACATTCTCCGTATTCAAAGAAAAGCAATACCCCTTGAGAAGTCAAAGACAATTGTGCCTTTGTGATGAATGGATAGACATTCCCCTTCAGCAAAGAATGAGAATTAGAAGAGAACAAAGAGACCAAACATTCACCGGCATTGGGAAAGCACTGAATCGGAAGGAAAGGTAATGAATATCTGTAGAAAAGAAGCCAAATATGGAGTAAGGATAAATATGGGCACGTGGTATCAAATCAAAATAACAAATAACAAAGAACAATTAGTTTGAATTACTCTTATTTTTGCAGTGCCCAATGCTGAATAAGCAGCCATTTCAGAAATGTGATTCCAGGAACACAAGATCCATGGTTGAAGACTGAGATGGGAGAGTGTGCTGTTAGATTACCCAAGATATCAGGGTGGAACATAAATTTATAGGAAAAAGATCACTTCCAGGACTAAAATCAGACAGTCTTTTTAGTATAGTAGACAGAGGTGACCATAACCAAAGAATGAGAAGCAAGAGATATTTCATGCCCCAGTACAGATACTGTCTCAGAAATCAGTCAACTGAATCACATAAGCACTGAGGACACCTCTACAGGACAGTCATGACCAAGCAGATGCATCATAATACTCACAAATACAGTAAATTCATCGCCCTAAAGCATGTGCAGACCATATTAATTACTGTGCTAATTTGTTAGTAAAATAGGAAGCTTTACTATTTACCACCTAGGCATTCTAATTTTTAAGACCTAAGGGAAAATGTGATAGATCTGAGGCCATCTCCTGAGAAAGTGCTTGCTCCTCAGGAAAGCACTCTCTGCAACCTGTTCTTGTTCAAGGGACTGCACTGGTCAGCTCACCCATTTCAGAGAGCTTCTGGATAGCCAGTCTTGAACATATATCCAGAACTTGACTTTACACATCTTCAATTTTTATCACTGCAGATGAAAAGATAATTAAACAACTAGTTGCTGAGACATATAGAATGTATTTCTCAATACAGTGATATGAGACTTTGTATGGTATTTGTAAAAGTGAGTAAATAGGACCAGGATACCAAAATAATTCACTGCTGGGAAAAAAAATCTAAAGCTCCGTATTTCATTCCAGAACTTTACCTCCTTTTCAACACATCAGAAGTCACTGAATGTCATCCACACATTTACTGAATCCCACTTTGTTTTTAAAAGTCTCTCCAAACTTCTCAAAGACTGACACATAAAAAGATGGAAAAGGAAACACACATTTAAAGCAACCCACCCAAGAGGTATAACAATCAACAACAACACACTACAATTACAGCAACAGGCTCGCTGCTGGTTTCAAGTGTGTAAGCCTTCAGCCAGGTCCTCGGTGCTGCAGACTTATATTACCATATCTAAAGCAAAAGTGCTGATGGCACACTAAGTTTTAAGCATAAAATACATTGATCTCCTCTGGAGGCAGAGTCTATGACATTGATTGGAGCACTCCTGATACAGACATCAAATTGCAACTGATAAAAAGAGTTGTTCTTGAATGCTCTTGACAGGACTAAGAAAGTAGATGCAAGGTGAAAACTGGAAGGGATTTAGAGTTGCAGGCACATTTTGAGGTAGTTGGCTCACTAATTAGAAAACAGTTTTGCATAGCATTGCCTGATTCTTTTGCATCATTCCTTTTCTTCTGAGAAGGAAAAGCAAGCAATTACCTAGATACCCATTAAAAAATTTTTTAAACCCTTAACTATGCCATCACTGAACATTCTATTTCCACTGGCTATTCAAAAATCTGCTGCATTTAAACATGAAAACAGATTATTTCCCCCCAGTAGCTAGCTGCGGGCTAGAGAGGTCAGTGGAATTTTTACTATCATGAGATTAAACACAATAAAGGCTCGGTAATCCAAAATGGACTCTAAGCATCAGCTGCTTTTGCTTGAGCCTCACAGATGTTACTCATTAGCTGAGGGTAAGCTATCCTGCACTAGAAGAGAATTCCACTCGGATGATGTGTATCGAGGTGTTAAACTGTGCTAGAATAAGCACAAAACAATAAAACAAAGTCCACCGCTACATGTAACGCAATACCCAGAACCAGGAAGTATTCAACATCCCGGTATAATTTTTACGCTTGTAGTCTAGAACACAGTAATGCTGATGCAAACACCATTGTATTCTATTGAGCATGGATCAGGGTTCCCAAGGATAAGGATACCTTGTTTCTCTTGCATGCATCACCCTTCAGCACCTTTTACTGGAGTGTGAGATAGCAGTTTTGTGTTGGTTTTGGAGGAAGGAATCTTGCATGCACTGGATCATAAGCCTAAGTTAATTTCTGCATAACAAAAAGATAGAAAAAAAATGAAAGCAAATGCTTGTTTGCTATTCTTTTAGCATAAAAAAAAAACCTGTTTGAGATACATCACCTTACATTCAGCAGATTTGCATTCCTTTAGCCCTTTTAAGATCACTGACATCCAATAACGCAAGTTTGAAAAAAAATAGGAGAATGTATCCTTTTTTTTTTAGTGACAGATGAGAAAATAGTAAATTCAGCTGCCTGCTTTAGCCATAGTTTCATATTCTTAATGCCTCAAGAGAATGTAATTTTTAGGTGGAAGGCACTATATGATTTTTCAGCTCATTGATTTTCTCATTCAAAACTTCCAAAGATTCTTACAAGTTTTTATTCACAAAAGGCATTACTGAAAAAAAAAATCAGTGTTATTGATGTATGACAAGCCAGCATTTCCAATACATAATAGATTATCCAAATACCAACATTCATCAGATCTCTTGAAATACATGATTTTGGTTTTATAAACCTTTCAAGAGAACATCATCATCTCAGCCTTCTAACAGTCAGCTGGTAGACGAAGTTAAAACATTTCTCAGAGAACTGAAAATGTAAGACCTAAGTTTAGATTTTCCTTTTCTTCGCAAACTCACCTGATGGTATTTTTCACTTAAGTCTTATAGAAACACATCAGTGTTATCAGCAAACTAAATACACAAGTATGCACAAACTTGGAAGACAACATAACACTCTGTGCGTTACATTTAAATTAAAGCACAACAATTAAAACTTGCATTTTAGGGGAATAACATTTGAGCAATCAGAGGGCACAGTCCTTAATGTCAAAACAGCTTGTTATCTATTTCAAACTGCACGATAGATGTTCAACTATTTACCTCTTTACAGTACCTATGTTGTTTTCTGTACACTATTTTCACAAACAAAACAAAAAACGAAGGCATTTAGAAGCTTATCCAGTGGCAAGATACAAATACTGAATGTATTTATACAGAAAGATTAAATAATCAGAACTAATCAGAAAAGACATTAAGAGTACTTACATGTTTAAAATCACACAAAATTTTATCATGTGTTGGTCTGAACTCTTAAAGCACAAATATGCTAAGTGAACAATTCTCACGTATTACGTCACTAACAGATTTACAACACAGATTTATGACCACTCGTTTTCTGTATTACAGCCATTTTTCAGAAAGGGAAGGAGCAAATACTTTACATCTTTGTTTCTCACTGGATGTATTTGGGTTTGTGTGGCAAGGTTTTGGTAGTGGGGGGTTACAGGCGTGACTTCTGTGAGAAGCTGCCAGAAGTTTATTCAAGTCTGACAGGGCCAATGCCAGCTGGATCCAAGAGAGACCTGCCCCTGGTCAAGGCCAAGCCTATCAGCGATGGTGGTGGTGCCTCTGGGACAACAGATATGACAAGGGGGGGAAAATCACAATTGCAGCCAGAGAGATGAGTGAAAATATCTGAGAGCAACAGCCCTGAAGACACCAGGTCAGTTAAGAAAGAGGTGGAGTAGTGCTCTGGGAACAGGAACAGAAATTCCCCTTCAGCCTGTGGCAAGGACCATGGTGAGGTAGGCTGTGCCCCTTGCAGCCTGTGGAGATCTAAAGTAGAGCAGCTATACACCTGAAGACCCTTGAGGACCCCATGCCAGAGGATATGGATGCCCAAAGAAGGCTGTGACTCCAGGCTTCAGTCAGGACCTGTGGTCCCATGGACCAAGGAGCTCACATGGGAGCCCATGGAAAAGATTATTTTGGTAATAAGCTAATTTCTCTGAGTTGAGTCTGGTTTGCCCATAACAGTAACTGGGGAGTGATCGCTCCCTGCCCTTATCTTGACACTTGAGCCTTTCATTATATTTTCTCTCCCCTGTCCAGCTGACAGAAGTGACAGAAAAGCTTTCCTGGGCACCTGGCAACCTACCAGGGTCAACCCACCACATTACATCAAACAATTTTTGGACTGTTCCAACACAAAGTACTCCCTCAGCACACTGTCCAGAAGTGCTTGCTGATACTGCTTCTCAGCCTTAACCTCCAGCATTCCTTCAAGACCTCAGAAGAGCCCTTTGGAAGCGACCAATTCCCTTCCTGCTCTAAAGCAATTTCATTCATGTTGATACAAGAACAACTAACTGACTTTTTGTAAAGTTATAGTCTATGAAGTGATATAACTATCAACAAAGTCCCTTTGCACTGATGAGCTATACCCAAGGAAAACCCTATGGATTATCAAAGTCTCAAATCCAATCTGGTAGATTTTGCCTCAGAACTTTTCACAAAAGCAACGACCCATGTAGTAAGGGCAATTTATAAGCTTCAGCCATAGCTCTTATTTTGTCAACAGCTGTGGTAAAATGATACTTGACAATCCCATTTTGGATACTAGCCTTGGTAGTCAAGCTCTGGGCTC
Source organism: Lophotriccus pileatus (assembly GCA_035583135.1). Classification (NCBI taxonomy): domain Eukaryota; kingdom Metazoa; phylum Chordata; class Aves; order Passeriformes; family Tyrannidae; genus Lophotriccus; species Lophotriccus pileatus. The sequence continues at coordinate 36,080,887 of JAWWES010000133.1, read as the reverse complement.
AAATGCCCAGGCAGAAGGTCCAGATGTACTTATATACTTTTCTTCTCTCCATTTCACATTTTTTGGTTTTGTTTAGTTACAAGCAGGTGAGCAGTATACCAGAAGGCACCCTTTTTTCTTAGCCTAACACATCTTTGAGATCCTTTACATCCCTTTTACAGCTAATCGAGGGTTTAGATGCACCTGAAAGCACTACAATTTATCTAGATAAGCCTAAGGGGCAAATTTTAACTACCGCTGTGATTTTTACTCTCCAAGATTTTGTCACTTCACCTGATAGCTAAAGGCCATGATAACTGTGCAAAGGCTTGAACAATATAATTAAGAAAGATAAACAGTGTGATAATTTTGTCAAACAAATCTGGAGCTACACACACCCAGTAATGACCTTTATGGGTCTTTCAGTGCCTCTGAAAACAAGATCATCAAGAAAGAAAGGCCACCAATTAACTCTTATTATTTTGGACGAGTGGAAATATTCTAACATCCTGGTTTTGCTCCCCAAACACTCACTTCAAACATTTGGTAATGTGCTCGATATTTAGGTATCAAAAATGGCACAAAATTAGTCTTGGAGAGGATTTTCCCCCTTTTTTTAATAATAATGTTTGCAGTTGTCCTATAAAAATTATCAGCAAGGGACATTTAACTAGAAAATGACTGTGTGTCATACAAAACAGTTTTTTCTAGGCAGATTATGGATCATATTTCCGAGCATAATGCATTAGAGTCAGTTTAAACATATTCAAAAGTTACCAACAATATAAATTTCCATGCAAAAAATTGCCATAAACAGAATAAAAAGCTTTGTAATCTTGTTTTTAATACTATGCAAATGATGCATCCATTTACTTTATTAATAAAACATCATTGTATTACATAGAGACATATTTTGCACTTCTGTTTTTGAGCTATTTTTAAATTAGGTTAGATTTGACAAGGGACTATTTGTGGTAATGTGGTAATTAAGATTTGAACAGATGTCAGCATTAATAAAGGATTCAAATGAGGTGTAGGGAGATAAATGTACTCTTTTAGCTGTGCTGGCACACCAGGCATCATTGAGAAGAGATGACAGCATGGATTCAGCAGTTCTTTTTTCAGGCAAGCTTCTGGAAAATTGTCCAGTAACTCAAGTTTTCTGATATTATTCAGTCATTTTGTGTTCTCTTTCATAATGTCTTAATTTTAAAACAAATTACTGCTCCATTGATATTTATAAGATAGAATTTGATTGATATCTTATAATTGCAACAGTCTTTTATAACAGAAATTATTATCTTTTGTGCTATTGCTCAGCACTTCAAAAAATTCTCTATACCTAGATTTTCTTATTCTGTTACTATGGGTTGCATAAGTACATAATTCTGTAAGCAACAACTTTCAGAAATTACAAGCTAAATTCACAAACAGGTCCTAGTTTTAATTTCTGTTCAAAGAAGTCAGTATTTACATTAGGTACAATGAACTAGAATAAGCAGTACATAAATCCACCATTAGCTAACAAGGATGAACAAAGATAAGCTGATTACTTCATCTGCAGTCACTCATTTAACCTGTATCGACACTGTTAAGTAAATCTGGTCAGACACCATTCTCTGCCTCCAAAACTAACTGATACGCAGGCCAAACTCTCCAAGCCAGTGAAAATCAGTAAATTTAGCAAATTTGGCAATGGTGACCAGGCCTGAATTTTGTTCATGCAGTGTTTAAGAGTGGTAGCTGACACAATCAACACCACATATTCTGGGTGCTCGTGCTCTTAGCCACGCCTTAGCCCTTTCTTTGCATTGTCAGCAAATCCTTTTGTCTGTTGAATGACATCCTGTAGATGTCTTACATCATAAACTAATAAAATTTTATAAATTCCCAATTGGTTTCTCCATTTCTGATCTTTTCCCAAAGGTCACTTCAATGGCGTTTGGATTGAGTCAGAGACGAAACAGTGTAAGAAGCTGTCCTGAAGGGTTGTTTGGTTGTTTTTAAAAATCTCTTATGAGAGAAAACACTATAGAGAGCCTTGCTCCCTTTTTGTTCCATTTCTCATAACTCATTTTACAGACACATTCATAGAAACATATTAAGAACCTATTTCTTTTGGAATGTCTCATTAAAATTTTCATGTCTCATTACAAACTCTGAAAGAGAAGGTCCATGAATTTGACCCATAATAGTTTATGCAAATTTATTTCAACCTATCAAGCATTCATTATACTTTTAAAATAGAAAAATAACAGATTAACATAAAATAACAAATTGCCTTATTACCATGCATAAACTGGCATGTGTCTAAGCAAGAACTTCACTACAAACCAAAACAATTTATACTTTTGACCCTGTGATCACTTAGAATATAAGGCAAGAAGTGTATTACAAGGCTTGGGACATTTAAACTAGTTGTTGGAACTTGTTCCTGTCTTACACAGAAATTATGATACACAGATTAGGTTACAGGCACTATTAAGTCAAGCTTCATGATTCTACGCAAGTTCTGGAAATAGAAAGCTGAAACAGTATTCACTAAGAATATTAAATAAAAGAGTCTTTAAAATAACAGAAATTTGTAGGGAAAAAGCAATTCCACATAGCACTTCAAATCATTATTGAGCACTAGTAAACAAATAATGTTTCTTCTCAATGAACAGAGAATTGGTTCCTTTTTTCTTTTTTTTTTTGTAATGGGCAATAGGAAGGTATCAGTTAACTTAAAGCAACATGTAAAGAATGGGTCAAATTTCAGAAGTACTACCATCTGCCTAAAAGTCTTCAACACTATCAAGTACACGAAACACGACTAGACTGTTCTGGATCAAAACACTCAGAAAGACACATCCTGAGTGTCATCCTGACACATTATGAGTCAAAAATCATCATAATGTGCAGGCAAGTGTGCCGACATTTTCTAATCTCGTAAGCAACCTCAGACCCTATGAGATAAAAGAAGGCTATGGGCAAAGGAGTTGTAAAAAAACTGTTCTGGAGCAATAACACACAAATAAGCAAAGTCTAAAACAGTGTCTGGAAAATGACACAAAAATACAATCCACCTTGCGCTCCTTTGCAAAAAAGCAAACTGCAGCAAGCGATGCAAGTCTACACAGTGCTCAAATTTGGGAGGAAGTGCAAAAAATGGCAACATGTTCTCCTCTTTGCCAGTTTTTGCAAGGATCAAAAACTAACATGAAAACACAGGAAAGCAAGTACATTGCCAAAAAGGATAAGAGAAGCAACATTAGTTCAATGAAGTTCTTCCTAAGAGGATTGGAACAGAAAATTATCACTTTATCAGTGTGAAGGGATATAAGGAATTTATTTTCAGGTTAGACAGTGACACATGTGCCAAGGGCAGCAATATCAGCAGCAAGTGAAGAGCCAAGGGCAAGCAGAAGTATTAAGAACTGGTAATAATCTTACTAATGTAGCCTTTGCTTGAAACAAAAGATACATAAAAAAATGGAAAACCATGAAATTTCTATCACCAAGATATTGAACACAGCAACGGAGAATGAGAAGGTTTGTTCTGTTGTTTTATTTATATTTGTGTTGTATATATATATATATGTGCGTGTGTGAATTAAGGTAGCAGTAATTGCTAAAAATGCTGTCCCATTTCAATACCACAGCTGCAAACTGCAGCAATGTCACAAACATGCAGTCCTCACTCACGCAGACATCTACCATGAAGAGTTACAAAACAACTATCTAGTTCTAAAAACAGCAGAGAAAGAAATCAACAAACTGGCTGTTTTTCAACTAATCTCCCTCAGATCAGCAACAGCTATAACACAACAAGAAAATTAATATAATAATTGGCATTCGCCAACAGAAACTAATGTTTAAGGGAGTCCTGAAAGCTCATACAGGGTTGCAAGCTTCGGACTTTCAAACTAAGGTTTGAAAAGTCTTTAACATGCAAATATTAATCATTATTAATTATAAATCTATTGAAGTGGGAACAGAAGACACAGAGAACTGCATCTGTCAAGACTATGGAAGCTTATTGCATGTAACAGAGTGTATTGCACGTAACAGTTCATGTGCTTCAGATGCACAACTTCTGTTTACGGTTTCAAGTAATTACTGAGCATGGTAAAAAGGAGGAAAACACCTAAACTGAGCAACACATTAGAATTAACCAAGCAACAATTATTTTGGATTACTGTGTCACATAAAGTAGTAAAAATATTTTTACAGTTGTTATTGTTACTGCTAAACAGTAGTTCAGATAAAACAGAAGTTAATCCAGTGTTGCAGCACAATTGAGTTCAATTTTAGGGTCTGCAAGATACTCTCTTTGAAGCCTAGGTCTCCAGTCTTCATACAATAATGAACTAATTTCTGAGCAAAATTTTAAGTCATTCTAAATTTTTGCATTAAGTTAGTTGCCCTAGTTACAGAGGATCAAAACCTCAAAAATCTCTGAAAATCTCTATTAAAAATACCCCCTCACATACAATCTAATTGTTGGTTATTTAGTGCTGTGATCTAGAGTATCACACACTGCTGTGTCAAATCCTGAAACTGGTTCACTTGTTGATACTCAGCACAGCATTCTCTGTTGGGGTCATTTAGATAAACTAGCAGCTCATTACCAAACTGAAATACACCTTATACAGAAGATAATGTACTGCTAAATTTTGACACTTGATAAAATAACTGGGAAATCTGAGTGTAGGTTTATAGTGAGTGCTGCAACACATTTACAGTTTTTTTCTCAATCATTTCCAATGGATTACTGCACACACTCTAAAGAGTTTCTGGGTTCCCAACAGATTATTGCTACAACATCTGTTTCCTCAGTGCTCATTTTACCACCCTTTGCTAGTTCATTATAATACCAATCACTCCGTTTTCAGCATGATAAAGAAATGTTTTACATAATTCTTGTTTCTCTGGCTTCCATTATACACAACCAACCTATCTCAAAGGTGTGTATTTATATGCAGTTCTATCTTTTTATTCTCTTTCACTCCTGCAGTTCAATTCAGGCAGGCAGATTTCCCTCCTGTACCATTTGGGCTGCTAAAAACTGCGAGCACACTGAATCCCATGCTAATCCTCTTGTCCTGCTTCCTCCATGTGTTTTACCCTGTCATATTATTTTATTTACTGTTAATTATTAGCAGCAAGAGTACCAGTCTCACTTCTGCTCCTTTTCCAAGCTGCTTCAAGAACCATGTATTATGAATAGTATTATGTATTATAGTTTCTTTAGAACATGGAAAAAAAAAAAAAACAAAGAAAAAACCCCTACTACTTTTGCATCAGCATTTAAAGCACATGTATTTTAAATGCCTGTAATGTCAATGCAGAACTTAATTTCTCATATAGTATTACAACAGCCAGATATAAAAATCATAAGCAGTATATTCTGCTTATACACGTTATTCTGCTTATATATGCTTATACATTACAGTACATCACCATAAGCAGTATATTCTGACTCATCAGTTAGTACCCAGGATCCTGAAGCAACAGCCATACAGTATGGACTGGGAAGAGATTCTTCCCAGGTTACAACTTTACTGTACGCTGGACATACCCAGGTAGCATTTGACCTGCCTCAGACAATGAGCAACAAAAAGTGAAAAGCTCTGTGAGAAGACCTGAGTACACTGCACAAAAGTTAATTACGTTAAAGGATTTTCAGCTTGTAATGATATATACATTTGATATAGTTTGCTGAGACTCACGTAACATTTGTTGAAGTATGTCAAAAAACAAAAGCTATGAAGACAGGAAGTGCTCTCAGCAATGAAAAATGCTGAACAACAGAAGTAAAACAAGTTTGCAATTTTAATTACACAAGACTTTGTTTATAAGAAAATCAGAAATTCAGTGTCTATGTGACATTTCCAAAGACTGAGCCTTAGCAACTCTATATACAACGGTTTAGATATTCAGGATGAGCAATATTGTTATCAATTACAAAATTAAAGATGATTCTGACAAGTTCTGGCAAACAGAGCCAATTTCCCTGTTTTGATCTCTGGCATGCAAGGCACATACTCCACTCTCTCTCTTGCTATAGCTACCTGAACAAGTTAGGAAGCCTGCCTTAATCTGCTAACCAAATATGGCATAGTCTGTCTATATTTTTTGACTGCATGTAGCCCTAAGTGATTAAAATGTCAGACCATCTGTATGTAAAACCCTCTCTCACAAATACATTACATAGGAAAATTATTTGTTCTGATCTATGTATTTATGGTATTCGGACTAATAATTGAAATGATACATCTCCAAATATATCCACTAAATGGTCTTTTCTGTGAAGCTGTCCTTAGCAGTAGGACACCAGATAAAGCAGAGATGCAGTGAAACAGGCAATATACCTGCTTTCAGTTATATGCATGTTTGCTGCTAAAGAATAGTAATGAGCCACAGAAATTGTAAGCTTAGAGCTATGGCCTTAATCACACTGGTTTACAGCTCCTATTTACCCATCAAAACAAAAATACTGCACGAAGACAGGAGAGAACTATGCTGAGCAACTTAGCTGAACAAAAATGAAAAAAAAAAAGGTAACAATTATTATATTGCTATTTACTAATAAAGAAACAGAAAATATTTTCTTTTTACAGGATGATGACAATCTACAGTTTTCAATTATTCACAGTATTGCTTTAATGTTAATGAGAAGGAGATATTAATGTTTTATTAGGTTAAAGGAGTTTATTTCTGCAGACAAATCTAACTATGAGCCTGACAATTCCTTATTTATACCCTGTTAAAGTGCTTTCATATTTTAAAAAGCATTTCTTTACCATTTACAGTCTTTCGCACCCTGTGGAGGATTTTGTTGTAATGACTGGTTATAGTCACTGTCTTTTAACACCCAATAACATAACAAACATATAGACCCAACTGAGTTCAAACATTATTTCAGCAACATGACATCAGGACCATGAGAGACACTCAGTCACATAGAGAACGTACATGACATCCATTTTTGCAGGTTAGCTCCGAGAACCTATTTGTCCTCACTGAACTACAGAAGATGGGAATGATTATATTGGCATTGGCGTAATTCATTGGAGACACTGATGAATTAAGAGACCTCACCACAATATCTATCTAGAACTGTCAAGTCATAATGTTAGTTCTTGTCCTTGTGA